>CAWUFW010001257.1:0-1200000 GCA_963921515.1 Calotriton arnoldi
AAACTATATGTTTCAGACACGTTATAGTTAGAAATTAGCATTTAAAAAACCTTTGAAATTCACTGAAAAAACCATAGGTTTTAGGGACAGTTATAGTTAGTTGGACATTGCACTCAGTACAAAACCCGTGAAATTCCCCTGTTATAGTTAGTTCAGCTAACTATAACTCGCGCCCCGCAATGCACTGCTGATGACGTCACATATTACATCACTCATGACATGGTCAGTGACATCACTGATGACATCTCAAATGACATCACTGATGACATCATCCATGTGATAATTTCATGCATCTTCTCACACCCTAATATAACTTTTGATACACCCACTCTAAATTACAGACTGCCATTCTCAAAACCATAGACACTCCAACACCAAAAACTACATACCCACTCACTGATTCTTAGGTCTACACACACATCCACTCACTCACCTGTACAGTCACTCATACTTACAGTCACTCAGTACAGGACTATCATATGCACTCATACACCTATATAAACACTCACACACCGCCACTCATCCATAGAGGTACTCACACACCTAGTCAGTCATGCAAAAAATTAATCACACACCCATTTACTCACCTATACAGTTATACACACACCAGCTCACTTACTCATACAAATACTAGCACATTCTTACGCTCTTATACAATAACTGATACAAGCACACACGCATCCATTCAGCCACTCTCACAATAACACACTCTCACTTATAGCCATTTAAATACTCTAACACACATATATACTGCCTTTTACATATGTAGTTACTCGCACATGTACCACTGAGATAAACATTCACTCACTAACACACCCATACACACACTCACCCACCCAAGCAGTCCATCACAGATACACTCTTGAAATCATGCACCCAGTGAATCACCCACTCACACATCTATGTATAGAGTCACACACACCCCACCCACACAAACACTCAGGCAGCCATACAGATACTCAGAGAACCAATCAATAACCCATATAGACACTCATGTAGCTATTCGCAAATCCATGCATCCACTTACACACCAACAAACAGACGGATACAGACATTCACACAGTTTAGTCACTAACCCATGCATTCAGGAAGATACGTTTAATCACTCACTTGTAGAGTCAGTCACTCACGTACTAAATCATCCATTCAGACACTTATACACCCACTCATTCTTCAATACGCCTTTCCCTATATATATTAAACATATTTAAACTTTACAGAAACACACAGTCACTGGATGATGTCATCAGTGATGTCATTTGAGATGTCATCAGTGATGTCACTGACCATGTCATGAGTGATGTAATATGTGACGTCATCAGCAGTGCATTGCGGGGGCGCGAGTTATAGTTAGCTGAACTAACTATAACAGGTGAATTTCACGGGTTTTGTACGAGTGCAATGTCCAACTAACTATAACTGTCCCTAAAACCTATGGTTTTTTCAGTGAATATATATATATATATATATATATATATATATATATGAACAACAGACCCCTCCATAAAAGAGACCAGAGGACACAGCGGGGAGCTTTCGGAGGTTCCTTTAATGACAGTTGCTGCAAGGCATGATGCATTTCGGCGTAGTGCCTTCGTCAGATGCCGCCAACCAAATGAGGTTCCTTCTCCTCCCTCCATTGTATTTCTATGGCCCTCCCGATATTGGAAGGTCAGCTGACTCCGCTTGAATTGAATGCAGCTGCAGTCTGATGTCAAAGACTACAGCTCCCAGCATTCCATGTTGCGGTAAGTACCGATAGTGGAGCCAAAGTTCTCTTGCTGAATAGCGCTGAAATACCTGGCAACGGAGGGGGCTTGATGTTATGAAGAAACCCCATGAATAAAACTCCAGGACCCCTTGCGTCCCCAACGTTCTGCCCCAGCATCTGAAAGTCAAACAGGGCCGTGAAGCGCAGATATAATAATTCCGCCTCTCCGTGCAGTCACGGACTGTCACTGACAGCAGCCACATGCCTGGCTTGACCCTGAGGCAGTCCTGCGGTATCCGATACCTTGGAAAAGAACAAAGTGCCACGTTGCCAGCAAGCCGCAGGACACTTGAAGAACGGGTCCTCTTAAATGCGCTACTGGCAGGCGCGTGAAACATGAGCAACAGACCCCTCCATAAAAGAGACCAGAGGACACAGCGGGGCGCTTTCGGAGGTTCCTTTAATGACAGTTGCTGCAAGGCATGATGCATTTCGGCGTAGTGCCTTCGTCAGATGCTGCCAGCCAAATGAGGTTCCTTCTCCTCCCTCCATTGTATTTCTATGGCCCTCCCGATATTGGAAGGTCAGCTGACTCCGCTTGAATTGAATGCAGCTGCAGTCTGATGTCAAAGCCGACAGCTCCCAGCATTCCATGTTGTGGTAAGTACCGATAGTGGAGCCAAAGTTCTCTTGCTGAATAGCGCTGAAATACCTGGCAACGAAGGGGGCTTGATGTTATGAAGAAACCCCATGAATAAAAGTCCAGGACCCCCTTGGGTCCCCAACGTTCTGCCCCAGCATCTGAAAGTCAAACAGGGCCGTGAAGCGCAGATATAATAATCCCG
Organism: Calotriton arnoldi; assembly: GCA_963921515.1. NCBI lineage: Eukaryota > Metazoa > Chordata > Amphibia > Caudata > Salamandridae > Calotriton > Calotriton arnoldi. The sequence continues at coordinate 2,557 of CAWUFW010001257.1, forward strand.
CCTCTCCGTGCAGTCACAGACTGTCACTGACAGCAGCCACATGCCTGGCTTGACCCTGAGGCGGTCCTGCGGTATCCGATACCTCGGAAAAGAACAAAGTGCCACGTTGCCAGCAAGCCGCAGGACACTTGAAGAACGGGTCCTCTTAAACGCGCTACTGGCAGGCGCGTGAAACATGAACAACAGACCCCTCCATAAAAGAGACCAGAGGACACAGCGGGGAGCTTTCGGAGGTTCCTTTAATGACAGTTGCTGCAAGGCATGATGCATTTCGGCGTAGTGCCTTCGTCAGATGCCGCCAGCCAAATGAGGTTCCTTCTCCTCCCTCTATTGTATTTCTATGGCCCTCCCGATATTGGAAGGTCAGCTGACTCCGCTTGAATTGAATGCAGCTGCAGTCTGATGTCAAAGCCGACAGCTCCCAGCATTCCATGTTGCGGTAAGTACCGATAGTGGAGCCAAAGTTCTCTTGCTGAATAGCGCTGAAATACCTGGCAACGGAGGGGGCTTGATTTGATGAAGAAACCCCATGAATAAAACTCCAGGACCCCCTTGGGTCCCCAACGTTCTGCCCCAGCATCTGAAAGTCAAACAGGGCCGTGAAGCGCAGATATAATAATCCCGCCTCTCACTGCAGTCACGGACTGTCACTGACAGCAGCCACATGCCTGGCTTGACCCTGAGGCGGTCCTGCGGTATCCGATACCTCGGAAAAGAACAAAGTGCCACGTTGCCAGCAAGCCGCAGGACACTTGAAGAACGGGTCCTCTTAAACGCGCTACTGGCAGGCGCGTGAAACTTGAACAACAGACCCCTCCATAAAAGAGACCAGAGGACACAGCGGGGAGCTTTCGGAGGTTCCTTTAATGACATGCAGGGTCGTAACGATTTCGTATCATCATACCACTACATTACATCGGGAGGGTGGCAATTTTGAAGATGATAATACTGCCCCCTTGCTCTATTACTGTACAGCACTTCAAGTTAAAATCCCTGGATATATATATATATATATCCAGAAAAAGGGTTGCCCCCATACGAAAAAGCCTCTCAGGTGGATTCAAATTCCTTTAATGAAGGTGCAGCGAGCAAAGCAGCGACAAGATGCCTAAAATCACAGCCAGATGCTTTTCGGGCTTCCACGCCCTTGTTCACAGGCTAGGCAAAGAGTCGACAGCGAGAACTGCAGTCACATGTTTTTCTTTCAAAGATGCCCCGCCCCAACAGGCCTCCGAGCATTCTGGTGCTTGTAGTGCTGCAAAACAAAATAAAACCCCAGTGGGTCTCGATGTTGCTCCCAGTCTCGGGCGACCTTAATTTCCTCTACCTCTCTCAGCACATCCATCCCTTTATGTCTCATTCAGTGTGTGGATCCCGTGTATCTAACATACATCTCTATATTCTCTCCATCTACTCCTCCAGGTGACTGATGCAAGGTGCAATGGTAGTCAGACATCACTGCATTCATTGTATCCTGTCTCGTCTCCACATCTCATCTGGGTCTTGTATTGCCACCGTTTGTTTCCCACAGACTTCTCGCTTGAGTATCCAGTCAAGGAGTAGTCCCGGCTTGTCACCCTCCATGTGCTGCATAGCAATCTCTGTGTTGTAGGTAACATAGTTGATCTGTGAAATCATGGTGCTTTATCCTAGCCTCATATTGTGAATTTCCCATAGCAACCCCTGCGTCATGCTCAGGATCCTCCCTTTCTGCCTCAGTTATTTCTCTGATTAGTGTTGTCCTCACCCTGTACTTTGTAGTGATACAAATGCCGCAGATATAAGCTGCCGCAAGGTGGAATATTAGGTGGTATGGCTGGGAGGCCTTACCATACAATATTCTCACAATACACAGAGATGGACCTTGGATTCAACAAAAATAATCCTTAGCTCAGTCCTGGTAGTGTGGCAAAGATAATTAAGGCATTCCTGGAGGAACATGTGTTAAGCATTTTGCAGTACCATCATGGTGCATAAGTAATTGAGACAACTCGAAAGAAATCCGACACCAATTTATAAACAAATAGAGCTTATTTTTATATAAACAAGACACCAAAATGAACTTTGTATCATACATACAACCGGAGTTGTAGATTGTTGAAGTGCTCAAAAATAAATGCAGTAGATCTTTTAAACTGGTCCCATTGAAATGAATGGGGAAAACACAAGTGACACTTGGTCACTTGCCGGATGCGTTCAAACGAACCCTCTTTTGGATAAGGTCATGCATGTCTCTAGTTCAAGTTCCAACAGTCCGTACTTCATTACCTTGCCCAGGGAGTGTGGGTGTGGGGATTACTTGGCTGTCCTTGGTATTGAACGGGATCCCCAGGAGCTGTCAAACTTGCAGCACTTGATCAAACCACACTTGGAGATGGAGTTCCTCTCTATCCACGGAGAGTAGAGGCCTATGGGGTTCTAGGACCTGGGTTCAGCACCTGGATTTCTTCTACTTTGCTCGACAACTTTGGGTGCAGAGGTAGCTGGCAGCTGTCAATCACCGGGGCAGGTCGTGGCAAAGATACTTTACCACACACTCGATGACTCCAACTTCAGGATGCAGGAACACAGCAGTGGGGTCTTTGCTGATGTTGGTCACTATCGCTGTGAGTTGCTCTCAGACTGGAGATGTCACTCAAGGGTGCGATCACCCATCTGGCGATTACCTAGCCTTGGCTACGGCAAATGTAGTCTACGGTCACTTTGGCGGCTGGAGGTCAACAGGAGTAGAGTAGCGGCTTGAAACTTGACAAAAGCTTAGCTACCACTCCGGGCTTGCAGGGCACCACCTCTCTTTTGGCTCACACTCGCCAGGGCCAGCGAGTCACAATTCTTGTCACAGCACGTCAATTTTCTACAGCTTGCAGGGGACTGGTCACATCAATCCAAGGAAGTCTGCTTTGGTTTCTGGTGTCCACTGGAGTCCCTCTTGCTGGGAACAATTAGCTTTTGTGTATGCACAAAAAGGGGGAGAGGGTCTGAGGAGAATGCTAAAGACCTGCGATGGCTAGCTCCCCGGTCTAACAATACAATACAATACCAGCATTTGTAAAGCGCACAGCTACCTCCAGAGAGTTATCCCGGCGCTGGGGGCCCTCGGGAAGATTAAGCGAGCTATTGCCCAGAGTCACATGGTGCTGGGCTAACCTGCCACCGGCACTGGGGATCAAACCGTGAACTCCGTGGTCCGAAGTCAGGGACCATGGCCGCTGCGCCACACCTCTTCCACAATAACTATTCATGCTTCATCATTGGGATTCTCCTAAATAAATAATAAAGGTACATTACGTACCTGGTAGCCAGTTTTATCTTTTCACTATCACTATCTCCTTTTTGTGCACTGCCCCTCTCACCTGACCTGATTTGTGACTCATCCTTGTGGTATTTAGAATACCCTAAATTAGAAACAAAACATCCCTGAGCTCCTCCCTCTCAGTGAGGGGGTTATAGCCCGTGCCGGGACTAGGTATCCCAACACGAGGAGAATCTCAATGATGAAGCATGCCACCTATGGTGGGTGAGGGATTTTGCCTAATAAAGGGTCACCCCTGGGGACGCTAATTAACCTTCCTGGACCTTTTCGCTTATTCTTGTTAGATGTCTAGACCCAAGGGTTCTATATTGTGTGATTAACAATGAGCTTTTGCCACGGACACATGTCGAACACACGGTTCCAGTATATGGTATCTTCAGGGCACTTAAGTGTCCTATCTTTGTACGGCGGCAGAGTCCAAAGTCATGTTGTCGGTGACCGTACCTTCTTTGTGCCTCTTCTTGGATTCAAAGTCAGAAATGGGGTTGTGGTGTCAGGGAAGTGCCTTAAATCCTAGTTTAGGGGGCATTAAGGGTGTGAGGGACACTGGCCAATGGACTGCTGGTCCCTGTGGCTAACTTGCCACTGAGGTGACAACATCCTGTGAGTGTACATCAACTTTCTACCCAGAGTCCTCTATTTCATGGTCTGCCAACATGGCAGAACCTTTCCTTGGCTGTACAGACCTCCGAGCCTACCCTAAAGGTGTGGCTAGCCTTTTGGATGTGTATGTCTCCTGAATAAATCATTTTCCCCCCTGTTGTGCTGGACAGGGTGGGAAGGGCTTTGTCCTCGAGTGGGGGACAAGAAATTACACATCAAGAGCAATGAAAGCCTTTGAGGCTCTCCGCCTTGATTGCTGTAAACACTAGCCATCCTGGGAGGAAGGATGTGCGATCTCCTTCCTGCCCAGGCCTTTGTCTCTGTCGTGGGGATGAGCTAGCATATCCCAGCAGGAGGGCAGGCTCTTGTCTTGGTGGCAAACAGCTCGGGGAAGCCCGCCAAATCACTGGGTCACTGTATCCTAGGGGGACCCCACTAAGGGTGGCACCCTTGTGCATGCCAGCTCGCACTTGACACGAGAATCGTATTGGGGGTGAAAAAGCACACAACACAATTCGGTTGTTCCATAATGGAGCAGGCAATCTCGAGTTTTCATGGTAGCCAGCCCATGTTAATCCATGGACTGCCAGTCACTTACAGTAAAACCTTGCTTAACAGGGTTTCTGTAGGTATATATATAAACATATATATCCACACCTTTATTATAATGCACTCTACCTCCTGGGCTTAGAAGGACAACCTTGAAAGTGACTTACTTATATTAAGGCAGTGGTGTGGCTCTGCAGCACATGGTATGTGCCGAGTCACTCGTGCAGACAGGCTGCTCATGCAGGGCTGCAATGGCAGACCTGCAGACACACTATTACTTGGGTCACCCAGGGCGGCACAATACAGTGCTGCAGCCCTGGTGACCCCTTCACCAACCTTGCCCTTGGTACCACTGGCACCATATGCTAGGGACCTATAAGTGGTCAAAGTGCCTTGCCAATTGGGTGTACCAATTCACATCACTTTTAGGGGAAAGAGCACGGGCACTGGGGCCTGGTTAGCAGGTCTAAAGGCACTTTAAGAGTCAAAAACCAGCATCTAGCAGTTCTAATAGGGGGAAAAAAGTGGGGGGCACCTGCAAAGAAGCCCAGTTTCTAACATAAGCCTTAAAAGCGCCCCATTCTATGTTTGTGTCTGATGTCAACTCCTCGTTTAGTTCAAAATATTCTCCAATGTGTGACCCACACTCAGGGAGACGGTAAGGAACTCTATTCTTAACTTCTATTCTTAATCTCCAAGTAAGAGCACAGGCTCAAGACTGTCCCCATCTGATATCAGCCATAACCGTAGTATGGTTCGACATGCCCTTACCTAGATGTTCCACCTTCTCCATGTAACCCACAAGTTGATTTATGAGTGTTGGGACTGAAAAGGCTTCTGCATGGTAAAGACGTGTACCTCTGCCCTGAGTGCCCAACTGTACTGTTGTCTGGATCCCTAACGCTGATTTTTTTTAATCATAAGTGAGCACGGATCATGCGTGTACGCCATGACATAGGCCTGTCTCACGGATTGTAGTCTTGTTTTACTGGGAGGGGCACCCAGAGAGTTACCCTCATAGTGGTGGAAGGCTACTGCCTTCACCAGGAGTTAAGTAGCACAAGCTCGATGGTGGCAGCATGCAGTGTAGTGATCAGTAGTAGTGAGCAGGACCTTTTTACCCTGTGTCATTTGAGTGAGGCCTAAAAGGTCACTCACCTTTTAAAAGCTCCACTGCTGTGTACTTAACTCACCCTCGGCATACATCAGGTAGATGTGGAGTGCTGCATAGCGCAGGAGTGGTGACTCAGCATGGTTGTATGTGTGCCTGGGAAGGGTACAGTACAGGGATAGAGCAATGCTGTGTAGTGCATGTGTGGATAGTAACTGTACTGAGTGTATGTATGCCTGAGAGGTATACATTACAAGAGAGATGTAATACCGTGCCGTGAGTGCACAATGAAAGCATCTGCTAGATGTATGTATGCTTGTGTGAAGTGCAATACATGAAGGGTTAACTGTTTTGCAGCGTGCACATGGTGAGTGTGTATGCTGGCAGTGCATGTGTTTGTAAAAAAGCACGCCATGACTAAACATAGAAAAGCTTCAGTGCTGAACAGTGTTCGCAGACTGAGTCTGTGTGCTGAATGCATGTGTACATGTAATGGTACAATGCATAGAGGTAACAGAGCTGGACCTAAAGTGTGCTGTTAATGTACATTGAGTAAGTGTGCCTGCATGGATACATTGCATGGAGGACCTTGGCTTCCATTTTGGGAAGCCCAGGCCTGCCTGGTGAAAACATGAGGAAGAGCAGAATCCCCCCAGACAGATTTGTGTATTGGTGCATTCATGTGAGCTGGGAGGGACAGTCATTGGAGGGAAGGGAGACACTTCCTTTGTACTTAAAGGGGTTGTTCTTTGATTCAGTGACAGATCACAAGGAATGGGCTTGGACACATCTCAGGAAAGGAGATGGGTCTGATAAGGGAATCATAGAGAATAGGGCTTGGGGTCTGGGATGAACCTTTTAATGCCAATCTCAATGTGGCTGACATGCAGGTATGAACTCCGGCCACTTCCATTAATTGTTTTCTGGGTCAATCAGCGTCGGAGTCATGCCTGCTGTAACAGACATCTTTCATGAGGAAAGAGAGAAGTGCCCACTTCAAATGAAGTAGGTCTCCAACATTAAACTTCAAGGACCCAGACATTAAATCACATTTGGTGTTTGGAAAAGGATTATAAAAAGGGGAGGATGAGATCCCAAAATGTGTCATCTGCTAAGCAGCTAGACGGGCTGTGTGAGAAGGGGAAGTTCTGCAAAATGTCTGCCTGTGACCAGGACTGGGTGCAAAGGCCTGCTAGTCTCCCAGCTGGGTGAACAGACATCACTCAGGACCACAAGATCACCTGCCCTGGAGCACCATTGCCTGCCTGCTTGCCAAGACCAGTCTGCCCTGTGAGGGAGAGGAGAGTGTTGGAGTGAGCAAAGGGTAGAGGGAGTCCTGCACAAGGATTCCCTGAGTGAGGTGTGAGGCTGTGCACTGATCGGGCAGTTGCCTATATGCCGTATTAGCTCTGCAACCTTTGTATGCCAGGAGATAGCTGCATTGTTCTGAGCTATGTCGGAAGTGCTGAGCAGGAAGCACCAAGTCACACCACTGTGTTGTGGTGACCCCATGTGCCAGAGAAGGTCACTGGTGAACAGATTTGGGGCCAGGTGCACAGGACTTGTGACTGCCGAAAATCAGCTACCCCGTATGCTTGGGGGGGCACCATAGGGAGGGTGATTGCATAAGGAGAGTTTGCGCACAGATTATGATTGCTGAGGCATCCCTGTATGCTAGATGGGGCTGCCGGTACCACTTTGACTTAGGGTTTGGGTCGTCACCCGGGCCAAAGGAGTACTGCTGTGACTAGCCGGTTGAGTCTAATTGCTGTGATCTGCACCTGACAAAGTCCGAGAGGGTCACCCAGATGCCGCCGAAGACGTCTCACCCTCATTGGAGCTCCGGTCAGGAGCCCGAGGCTCACACCAGCACCTCCTTCCCTACTGCTAGAGGGAAGAGCAAATTACCTTTTGTGTCTGTCAAGCGTAAGTATCTCAGATCATTGGAAAATGAGAGGCAGCGCTGCTTCACAGGAAGAACCTGTGCCTCCGGGTGCTGCTTCGTCCATCATGAATGGTACAGGACAGTACAGGATCCGGGATTGGGAGCGCGCGAGGAGAGGGCACTCGCTGCACCGCTGAACACTGCCATACCACCAGAGAGTGTAAGAAGGAAGCCTGGCCATTGAGGCCTTGGGGGATTTGCTGCTAATGGTGCTGTTGCACCATAGACACTTTTAAATAAATCCTAAAGAGTCAAAGGGAGAATTCTTGAGTATGGCTTAAGAGTTTGCATTCCCTGATTGTGGCCACCGGTGAATGGGAATAACCCGAAAGATGTTACACGATAGAGGGTGGTATAGGGATTTGCCTGATAAATACTAGTGCCCCGGCCTCAAGGGGGATTGTGTTATTGCTTCTGAATGTTGTATTCCTTTTCATATGTAGAGTTAAAAAATAATACTTCTTTTCTTAAAAAAGTGAGTATTAGACTGGACATTGATTTATTGTGTGCACTGTTTGCATTTTGAGTTATGAGTCATGCACACTGACCTGTAGCTACAGCCCCCAGAGAGAGTCTTGACTGCTCGACCACAGCTACCACTAAGAGTCAATGCAGAAGGGGTACCTGGCCTAGTTGCTCAGGACCCATTGTAGGCTAGGCATTGGGACATCAGGAGTAAAAGACCTCAACCACCAGGGTTGAGCCCAGTAGCCCCTGTGTGCCCTCTGGCCCTCTGAAAGGGGTTCTGACAGTGTGCAGAACCAGATCCAGTCTGGAGTGTAATTTGTGAACCAGTGATAAATGTGTGTATACCCTCAGGACTGGGTGGGCAATCCTCCGAGAGTCACACAATCCCCAGTGCTCCAGCCAGGATTTCAGCTCCTACAACGATCTTGCTGCCGTCGTATCCGGGAAGAGCGGAACGGTTCAATCCTGCATTCCATCAGGCCCACAATTAAAGTCCCCACCCCATAGTGATGGGGTGGTGAGTGCCCACTTCATTATACTCTGCAATGAGTGCAGGAACGTTCCCTGGTCAGAACTTGGCACATAGATGCAATTCTAATGTAGGGGACTACCATCCATCTGCCCTACAACAAAACAAACCTACCATTTGGATCCACATCTACCTCCTGCATATTATAAAGGTCCCCATGTCTGATCCAGATCAGCGCTCCCCGTGCATACGATGAGTATTCAGTACACAACAGTTGTCCCCCCATTGCCGGCGCAACTTTGCACCATCTTATTTCCTAAGGGCATGCCTTTCCGCCTCAGAAAGTCATACATTCTGTGCCTCTTAGTCAGGTGTAACATTCCCCACACATTCCATGTCACAAATGTATACATGTTCAGCCCCACTGCGTGCAATTATAGGAGTAAATTAGGAGCAACATCCAATTTTAAGCCACAGGGAGCAGACAGTCTCCAATCTCTTCATCATTCCCACATCTTATCTGATGCAGAAACCATACAGAAAGGGGGGAATTCCCATTCTCATCACAATACCATAACTATCAACAAACAACCCATTCAACAATTTTGTATTAACACAGTCATTATAGGATATAGATATATATGGGGGGTGGCAAAGTGTGTGCTTCACTGAGAAAAGGTGGCTACCCATATGTCCATACAGTAGTACATAGATTGTTTCTCTTGGAGCGTCCATCTGCGTCCTCCGCTCTCGATTACAACACTTCCATCCTGGCTTTTAGGTCCATAACTTGGAAACGTAGGCCCTTTATTGTTGGCGGGTCATCACTAGCGTTGTCTCGACTTCTGCCATTCTGTCTGACATCTTTGATCCACTCACAACAGATTTACGTCTATGGCCACTCCATCTATTTTGGCCTCCAGTGCCTGCAAGTACCATTTCAAATTTGGCCTCGTAGAAGCAGGCCAAAGCAGGCCTCAGCATCGAGGATGAAGAGTCATGGGGTTGGGAGTGTGTCCGCGGTCTGGCCAGGCATTGGCCTGACTGGTTGGTGCAGGCATGTAGCAGCTGGGTTTTAGACTGTGCCTCTCCCCACAGCCTCTGCATGCACTCACATGCGATTTTAAAGAGTGCATTACACCACAAGGCTAACCCAGGCCTGGAGTTCCTGAACCCAGTAATGCAGGATCACTGGGCCAGTTGATATCGGGGGCAGCAGTATCCCACACGGGGTTGGTCTTCCGCCTGACTTGCAATCAGGCCGGTCCTACAGTGGAGTTTTGTCTGTTCTGTCAAAGGTGGAGGATCACACTGCTGTGGAGGATTTCATTTTTCAGCGAGCCCAATTAAGTCTTCACTATTGTGCTATGTTGCCTAGTTAGGAACTCAATTCTAGTTTATACTCTAAGGGGCAGATTTACTGAGATTTTACACTGTATTTGCATCACAAAAGTGATGCAAATCGGCACAAAATCTTTTTGTCCAATTTTCGCGCTGGAAATAACGTGAAAGTGTTGCGAAGCAGCGCATAGCGCTATTTTGCATTACTTAGCACCAAGGGGGCGTACCATGGGTGGTGCATAGGCGTTCCCATGCAACTGCCCAAGGTTTGTGACACTGAGCACAATTTATAAATAAGGTAGACAGGTTTTAGCGTCAGAAAATAGCGCACCCTTCAACCAGGCGCTATGAAGGAGAAATGCTTTTTTTCTCCTTTATTTTCCGACTTTGCATGTGTGCTGCACTGTACAGCACACATACAAAGTGGGAAAATGTTTCAAATTAGTCTAAGCACAGTGGGGCAGATTTACAAGCCCCTTGCGCCACTTTTGCGTCACTTTTAACATGGGAAAAGTGACGCAAAAGTGGTGCAAGGGGCTTGTAAATCTGCCCCAGTATTTTGTACTGGAAGGGTATCCTTCCAGTACAAAACCTATGCTTGACTCACTGAGACATCTTTGCACTATGGCGCAAAGGTGTCTCCGTGGCGCACAGCAGCTTATTTCCGAGCCAGGCGCTAGGGAGAGGGGAGGTGTGTGTCATATTTCAGTAAATTTGGCGCTTTCCTGATTTCTCTTTCTCACGCAGCGCAGCATTTGCGGCTGCTGCACTGCGCTGCGTGAGAAATTGGTAAATCTGGCCCTAGGTGCTTGTGTTCATCCTTTAAGTGGTGTTAATTCATTTCATATTTTTCATTTTTAGTTTTGATGATTGTTGAACACAATAACTGAAAACTTAGGTGCAAAAAGAAGAAAGCATAAAACTAGTACGTTTACATCGCCTGCCCTGTTTGGTTGCATTAGAATATGATGTATTATGCTGTAGCACCACCTAGTGTTCAATATGTGGCTCAGTGTCAGACCATTGAAAGTAAATAATGATAGTGATAAACGTCTTCCCAGAGGTGTAATGAAAGGGAGCGAATTTCTATCCTATGACTATATGTGGCAGTGAATGTGACAGTGAATACAGGTGCCTGAGAGCTCAGAGGCTCTCAGGGCGCGGGAGCCAGTCCCATAGCGGATGGAACATCCTCATACCGGCCAAGTTTTTAGTTTGCTTATGTCTAACATTTCCTTGTTTTGATGTCCTTATATGCGTGACGTATCAAAGCCTTTTGTGCGACAGTGTAATGAGACACATTTAAGAGAGTTCCACCTCATGGGCAATCATATGATCTACAATTGACCATAAAAGTATGTAAATGCTCTTGGCTCACTTATGCAGGACCAGTAACTAATGCCCAATTTCTAACCGTATTGTCAATGGGGCATATTTACAAGCCCCTTGCGCCACTTTTGCGCCGCCGTTGCGTCACGCATGTGACGCAGCGGCGACGCAAACCATGCACCGCGTTGCGCTATATTTACAACGTGACGCATCTAGGGAGATGCGTCACGTAGTAAACCCCTGCGCCACATGAAACCTGCGTCAGGTTTCATGTGGGCGTACCGGCGTAGGGGGGGGCGTTCCGGCGCAGGAACACCTCGGAAAAGTGACGTAGTGAAATCTACAAGATTTCACGCAGTCACTTTTCCGACGCTGGTGCGTCAAATCCTTACGCCTGCTTCAAGCAGGCGTAAGGATTGACGCACCATGTTAGGGATAGGGAAGGTTGGAACAGTGCTGGAGTTGCATCGCGCTTGCGACACAACTTCAGCACTGCGGCAACCTTCCGCCGGCAGATGCGTCACGCATTTGCTTATCCTTGCGCCACGATGCGCCGCATTGTAAATGCGGCGCATCGGACGTGGCGCAAGGGTAAACTTGCGTGACGCATTTTCCCTGGCGCATCCCTGCTATATGCAGGGATGCACCAGGGAACGTAAATATGCCCCAATGTTTCTAGGACTTGTGATATCATCTGCACATTGGAAAAGTCAGGAGTAGACGAGGATGGTGCGAGCAACCAATATAATGCGTTTGGCAATAAATGCTAGTCAAAGGTGTCAGTCATGCAACACACGGCCACTTGGCAGCGGTTTTGTGGGCTTAAGACAAGCATTTAGGATCCCTCGATGCACAACATGCTATTTATAAGCAAGTATTGCCTTAACAATTCTTTCCCGTGCTCAGATCAAATGAATTTATAACATGCACATTTTCTATTTAGCTAATTCTTTTTTTTACATTACTTGGACCTGTAAATTTCAAAGTGTCACACTCTTGTCATATTAGTTTTCTATTAGCATAATAAGACTACACATCAGGACATATTTGAGCCAAAAGACTCTGGTGAAAAACGTATGGAACTCAGCTAAAACTAAATTTCTTACAATAGATAAAGAACGTTGTAATAAAAATTAAAATATTCTCGTCTCGTAACTAATGTCTACAGCCAAAAGTTTACTAAAGAACTTTCTAAAGCTGCAAAAGAACTTTAAGAACCTATTGCTTGTAATTCTGACGTTCCTCCTTCCCCTACCTAATGTGAACAACTTCCATAATTTTTTATTGATAACATTTTTAAAACCAGAACTGATTTTGAGGGCGAAACTATTACACACCCTTACTGTCTTGACTCTCTTCTGCCGGCTAAGCCACCCTCATCTTCTAATGAAAAACGTACAACTGGTTCTGGACGATATTGAAATTATACCAGTGTAAATTTTGTACATATGGGAATTTCCACTTTTTACATGAAATTTCCGAAATAATACCATTACACCACTAAACGTGATTATGCTGCATTTGCAGTAAAGATTTAGGGGTATAATCACAAGAACGTGCGATAACTACCGCAAGAGTAGCGTAACGCAACTTTCAATATCGCAGCCTATCGCGGGAAAATAACCCAGTGTCAACGTGGAATTCACAACAAGGCGGTAGCCTGCGATAGTCACCAGATAACGCGTCAAATGTCAGCGTGAAAATCAACGCCACGCCGAAAAAATGCGAAACGCGAGAAATCATGCGATGAGGCCAATCGCGGTACAAAAAGTAGCGAAAAGCAGCCACAGGCCTGCAAATCCCACGCGTCTGACGGGAAATTGCACCATAAAAACCACAGAAACAACACACCAGAAACAAGCCAAAGCACGTAGCAACATGGATGCACCCTGACCCAGCGCAGAGGTCAACGCGAACCCCACAACCCCCACAGACCACCAGCAAGGAACAACGGGGTCGGGGAAGGCCAAGGAGAAAAGGGAGAGGAAGACGGGGTACAGACCGCAGGAAAACAAGACCAGCGTCACGGAGGTGACAGAACACTACCAGCAACTGACCCACAAGCAGACCACCTGGAATGCAGTCGGAGTGCCGAGGAGGCCAATCCAGGAGGCCAAGAGGCGCCGGCAGGACATGACAACCTAAACCAGGTACAAACCCACTGCCAACAGGAAGGCAGCAACGGCGACAGGAGGTGGCAGTCCTGCGCCACAGGAGGAGCTGGAGGAAACCCAGGCCACAGTCATCAGTGTGTAGACGTGCAAGGAGTAGGGAGTACGGACACAGCTCGAGAGGACCTGACACAATATCAACAGGGAGTGTAACGAACAGGGACTGGGGGGACGGGGGGAGATGGGCACAATGGCACACATGCACAACGAGGTGTAGCACACTGCACACCCACAATTATCCAGGATCATGTCCCAGATCCTCTTGGCACACTGCAGCACACACACATAGCAAGAACAGCACACCCACATCGACGATAATGTGGTACAATGCGCATAGCCCAAACTGCAGAACAGAGGACACAACTGGCTCCGCACATGCCCAGAAACATGCCTACTACACCTGACAGAGCTGGAAAGTGTGAAATGGAAATGTACGCGTACGACCTCACATCCGTCATGTAGTCCAAATGTACACTGTCCCGCAGAAGAATCCAGCACCTCCCAAACAGTCACAATGTACATTGCCAGACAGTCTGCATGTAAACCAGAACAATGCGCCTTCATACATTGCAACACAATGTCAACATGCATCTCCCCTGCACATTGCAGAGGGGCACACAACACCTCCAGCAGAGCACAGAAGACAACACATCTGCGATGCCAGCGAGGACCACCACACCGTCGACACCGACGCCCTACAACAGCCCATGGATATCCCACGCAACCCACCACCAGGACCCGGGCAGCCAAGCTACTCAGAGGAGAACACAGAGCCTGCAACAGACCACACAGCAGGAAGCACACGAAAGCACCGCTGGCTCACGACACTTCACCCACCCACACATGGCACCCCAATGCCAGGTGTCAGAACGCCAAAAGGAGGTGGCCCAACAGGCCTGGGTGGGGGCCGAACACCTGGAATGCGAACTAGAACACATACATAGGTGTCTATCACCCTTCAGGGACCACCCACACCCCACAAAGGAGACCCACACTGCCATAGAGACACATGCAGATGCACATTCACAGTACAGAACCACGCCCAGGGGCGCGCAAATAGCAGTCACACATCCATGTTGGCTCTGCGTACGATGGCCCCGGCCACTCCCCTTACAAATTGAGTGGATGACAACAAAGCTACATGTCCAAGCTACAACCCGCTGCCTGCGGTGACATGTCTGCATCCGATGTACACAGCACAATGTAATGTCCTAGGGCCCAGGGCCCTCATGAATACAATAAGACCACAGGGACACACGCATATATCATGTTGAACTGGCCTTGGGCACGTGCGCCCGGCCCCTTTATTGGCAGGGCCACATGTACAGTGACGCCTGTGCTGGATGTGTGTGGGGTGAGTGTAAGCCAGTCCGCACGGAATGCTTGGTGCTGGCAACAACTTGAACATTGGACACCAGTGCAATGGAAACAGAAAACACATGCATAACAGAGTCAACAGCTGAGCAACATGGAGTGAGCCGGAGAAAGTCCAGAGGACAGCCAACATGCAAACAGAAGTGTCCGTGAGTTGCAGTGCACTGGGGTTGGGGCACTAGAGATGAGCGCGCTTATGTGAAGAAAAAGTCTTGGATTGTGTCCCTTCGATATATACTCCTGATGCAGGTGCAGTGGGGTGTGTCAGACCTGCATCATCTCCCCCATCAACGTACCAGGGCTCCCACACTGTTTGAGGTGACATTGCTGCGCAACCTCTCCACAGCACACAACTCAATCAGTAACGGACAATGGCTTGCGGTGCACTGAGTCACTGGCACCTGGAGTGCTGAGCAGGGTATCAGGCCGATGATGGCATCCACGACAGGTCTGAGCAACTCCGTAGGTCTGCCTGGACCACAGTTTCGACTCTGGCAGATGGCGGTTGGAGGTGGTGCTTGCTGTGGTGGCGTGTGCCTCCTGAGGTGATGCGATGTCTGGGCCGGTCAGGACTCGATGCTATGTGTGGGCCCTGGGGGCCCGCAGTTGAGGCCGTAGGCTGCAGACAGCACAGGGCCACAGACACATGCGTTGATGACCCCAAGACCATCGCTTCAGAGGCCATCCAATGTCTCAGAAGAAGGGGTCCCAGACCTGACAAGCACAGAGTTAGTGGCCCCGGATGCACTGCGGCCGGCACAAGCACCCAGCCACGGGACGGTGACTTGCGGTGCAGTCAGATGGGCCATGCGACCTGAGCAGGTCGGCATCAATGTCCGAGGTGTATGTTGCGGAGGGTTGCGGGGGACAGTGGAAGGTGTCCTCCAGGGCATGATGCGGAAGGTCTGATGTTATCTGGAAGCAGCAAATGGAGGAGTGGAAAGCGCAACCCTCGTCCTCACCAACAATTCGGTATCCGCTACATGAGGATGAAAACTAGCCCCTAGTCCATAGACTCAAACGCCACCAATGTACGACCAGTGAGTGTCCATGAATGTCGGGGAACAGACTTAGTGGCACAGGTGCTGTGAGGGGATGCAGTCTGCGATGATGCCGGTACACTGATATGAACTCCACCATTGCCAAATCAAGACTGTGACTCACTGGACCGCAGTGTAGGCCGGAGGCAGCGGTCAGCAGTGGCCCACAGCCATGTGTCGTTGGCTCGCGAGGCACAGAGTTAGTGACACAAGGGCAGTTGTCGGTAGTGTTCGATCACCTCCGTAACGATGATCCTGTTCCCTCCGGACTGCAACGCGTCATCCTCTTACGCCTCTCCGTGCGTGCGATGATATGTATTCTGCCTTTTGAATTACCGATGTTCAGTTCCAAATCTGTGATCCCACTCGTGCGCAGCATAGGCCGAGGGCAGTGGTCCGCCTAGGCCCACAGACGCGTGTGGTTGTGATGCCATGCACAGACTTGTTGGCACCACATCGAAGAGAGTATAGTGAATTGTTCTCTGCCTTAAATGATGTTCACTGCCATGGTGTAATCAAGACTCAGTTCCAAATGTGTGACCTACCTGACCGTGGTGTAGGCCTGAGGCAGCGGTCAGCACGGCCCATTCACCTAGTGTCGCCGGCATAGGTTGGATGGCCCCACCGGCCTGCGTTGTTCAGGTTCAGTGGCACCACATGTAGCCGGCTGGCGTTGAACAGGGTTAGTGGCACCACGTGTAGCCGGCTGGCATTGAACAGGGTTAGTGGCACCACGTGTCGCAAGATGCTCATATGGAACTATGCCTCACTGATCGGGGGTGGTCCGGTGCTGTGGCCGCTGGCCGGGATTTGGAGTCACTGCCATTCATGACTCAGGACACAGTTTCACAAATGGGACCTACTGGTCCGAGGAGTAGGCTGAAGGCGGCAGTGGAGTACGTCAACGAGAAAGGACTAAAGCGGGCCTGTGTCGTGGAGGCCGTGATGGTCTGAGGTGGCTGCCAAGGTCGCGGGACTCGGGCTTGGAGCTTGCGCCGGCACGTGGTGGGCCCTCCTTGACACACGCCGGTGTCGGCAGGTGATCAGTGTGGCCTGGCTGCGCAGGGGCGGGCATGACGGGTTCGTGGTACAGCGTGCCGGGGTCCAGCAGGCGCACAGCATAGCAGGCAACTCCGCTTACGAGGACGGCGTCGGCCTCATGGCGGGGTGGGAAGCGCCGCACTGGCAGAGACGTGGGGCTTTCCATGTGAGGACCACGCCCTGGCCTACGTGCTTTTTATTCACACCCCGACGCTGGCGTGGCCTACGCCGGGCCATCCCACTCCGGTGACGCTTAGGGGGTGGCGTCACAGGCAACATTTCTGCGAGGTCCCCCACTGGCTGGGGTGACATGGTTGCGTCCACTGTCCACTGCACTCCATATGCCAGAGGTGTATGTCGCCATGGATATGGGTGTGTTCTGCATACTGCGGTCTGTTCAGCACATCTCCGCCACTCTTGGCATTGTGTGCTTTCCCGATCATGGTTCTACTGCATCCTTCACACATGCCTGGTTGCCACCTCTCCCCACATTCGGCTATTATGTGGCTGAGGTGCCATGCCGTTGCTGGCTCATGTTCAGGGCTTGCCTATGTGAACATTGTAAGTTGTTCTGTCGTGTCTGGTGGGTGGGCATGTTGTTGTGCCTGTTGTATGTGATTTTGTGACTTGTGCATTGCCAGAGTTGTGAGTTGCATGGTTGTGGAGTTGAGGTGTGTGGGGTGTTCTTTTGGATATTGCCAAGGGGCTGTGCATTTCCCTTGTTGCCATCCTGGGTAAGCTGGTTGATGATGGACTGTCGGAGGATGAAGGTATCATGCACACTGGCTGTGTATTTGAAGGCGACATTGTTGGGGGTTCCACGGTGTTCTGTTGTTGCCTGCACATTGATGTGAGACGTGTGCTTCCTGTTGCGGTGATTGTGTGCTGTGTCACCAGGGGGCACAGGTAGTACATGTGTGCTGTGTATTGCCCCCAACACGTGCGTGCATCCTGCTTGGGCGTATGGTCCTTGCTTGGTCTCCAGCGGATCCTGCGCATTGTGTTGTACGTATGGGGACTGGGGTACCAGGGTGATGGTGATGTCCAGGACAGGTGTGGGGGACTTGGATGTGGCTGGCTGTGAGACTCCTCCGACTCTGGCGGGTGTTGGTTGGGGGGTACAAGGGGCCAACAGGTGCAGCCAAGCCAGCAGCTTTGTGTGGGGTGGGATGTTGGCTGTCCGCTGTGTTGGTGCCGTAGGCCTGTTAGGCGATGATGGTCAGGATGCGTAGGATGTTTGTCACTTTCAGCCTGTAGTGGACGGTGACATTGTCAGATGTTGGGTCTGTGCGGCTGGTACGCTTCCTGGGGGTCCGCTGTCTTTGTCTGCGCTGCGTCTGTGGTGGTCCGGGGGTGTTCCGGGTGTGGGTTGGGGTCCTGGGGTGGTGGCGGTGGGTGTTGTGGCCCTCTTGGGTGTCCGGGCCGCATGATGAGTGGCTCCATGGCATCTGTTGCCCTTCGGATGTGGCCCTGGGCTGTGCTCCCTTTTGTGGTGCTGGCTGCCGTCCGACTTTACACCAGGTCAGAGCAGGTGTAAATTTCCTGGTGCTAACGCGCCTTATCGCCTGTTTTGTGTTCTTATCGCAGATGTGGCTGGTCGTTGTGAATGTTGAGGTGTGATGTTGTCTCGACTTTTGGCACGGGAACGCCTACTCTGCATCTCATTAGCGATATTTGCGGGGGTCCTCTGTGACGATGTTTTTTGCGGCTGCTATCGCGGGTAAACTGGTGCTGTGGGCTGTTAACACAGGCTTGTGAATGGGAAGGTAAATTTATCACGACTTTGGCTGCGATAAAGTGCCGTTAATTCAGCGATAGCTCCTTGTGAATATGCCCCTTAGTATGAACACGTGGGAACAACAGAACGTAAGAAGCTCTTGTTTGCTGTATTCTTGTTTAAATGCACCCTTGCGCCAAAATGGACACGTGCATGCAATTCTTGCTAAAATATAGTCTGAAATGGCAGATTTACATTTTGTGTAATTTTGCATAATGATGCCATAATTTTGTGCAATTACACAAAGCAAACTATGCAAATTTCGCACACCCCTACTTACAACTACAGTAGAAAAGTTCAAACTTATTCCAGAATCTGACCCAGTTGCTTCGATCCAGCAAAGCCGACCATCTGGATCCCCAGTGTGTGCTTGTCCAACAAATTCTCCAGCAGCTTGCCCTGACTTTAAGCTTGGAAGTTTAGACTATATTCTCTTCTTATGTTAACATGGGTCAAATACCTCCCTGCTGGAAGAAACTGTTATCAGATCCCTGTTGAAAGAAATCTTCAATGGACCACGCTCACTGATCAGCCAATTTTCATCCTCCCTTTCCTGTCTAAGTTGCTAGAATGAACAGTCTTTTCCCAATTGGATTTCCAACTGCTGTCTTCAACTTAATGGTGGAAAAACAGAGGTCATGATCCTAGGTAACAATCATAGTTGTTGGACACCGAACCTGCTGGCCTGATAGGTTTTGATCTCAGCTGAAGCCTAACTCTTCAGTCAAGAACTTAGGGATCTGGATGGACGACAAATTGTCTTTTGAAGTCCAAGTTAGGTAACTAGCGGCCGGCTGTTTTAACATTTTGAGAACAATCAGAAAGTTATTGGGAACTCTACCCATTACTTTGCAAAGAACAGCTGTTCAAGCTTTATTGACCTCACGTTTAGACTACAGTAATCTACTTCACTTAGGTACTTCCAGATCCATGATAAGAAGACACTTGTCTAAAACATGGCATCACACCTGCTGATGAGGGTGCCTACGCATCACTCTGCCTCCAAGTTACTTGCCAAACTTTATTGGCTCCCAATTAGCAAAAAGGTTCAATTAAAAGCACTGTGTATCGCATTTTGTGCCTTCCACAACACAGGCCCGATCTTAATAAGCCATCTTGTTCAGCCCTATGGGCCATTAAGATCCTTAAGATCCTCTAATGCGCTGCATGCAAGGTCTTCGATAATTCAAAATAGCAGATGTGGGGTTGGTCTTTTATTCACCTGGCAACCAAACTTTGGAATTTTCTCCCCATAACTTGCAGTTCCCCAGACAAAATCAGCTTCAGGAAGCCGCTCAAGACTTTAGGGCAGATTTACAAGACCCTTGCGCCGACGGTGTGGCACTTTTTGTGATACACTGACAGCGCATCTTTCTGCTTCATATTTACAAGGACAGGAAAAGCCACCCTGCGTGACTTTTCCTGTCCTTGTAAATACGGCCCCTTTACATGCAGCACTTTGCGTGAAAGGGGCGTTCCATGAGTGTTGTTGTGGGTGTTCCCACACAACACCCATTGAACCAGAAACATTTCCAGATTTACAAGAAATTGTAAATCTGGAAATGCGACTGAATGCTATAGGGAGTATGCATATATGGACTATAATGCTGTTCTTGATTGCCAACAAGCAGGGCTCCCGTCACACTGTAGTCCCAAACTGTTGTTTTGGTCTTGGATGACCTTCGGAGGATGATGGATGCCAGAAGACCAGGAGCCTTATTGCGCGTGGGCCTGGTGGCTGCTTTTGATACCATAGATCGTGCCATGGTACTGGCAAGACTGTCTGGTATAGGCGTCAACGGTATAGCCGTGTCTTGGTTAAAACTGTTTCCATCCAATAGGAAACAATAGCGTCCATGCCACCTTATTTCTCTGCTCCCAAGGACATATGCTTTTTGGTGTTCCATTCCCTAATATTTACAGGTGCCCCCGGATATCTGCTGCGTCAGCTAGGAACTACATTTTTCAAGTATGCGGATGACGCACAACTTATTTTTGAAGTGTCTCCTAATCTAGAAACCAACGTGGAATAGCGCTCTCTTCTGGCTAAGAGCTTGGTAGAAACCCTTTGGTAAATGCCTGAGAATTATTTAAAACTGAACCCTAACAAGACAGAGCTCTTGGTAACTCCCCCAGAAATCGGGGGGGGGGTAGATCTCCATTGATTTGTTACTATGAAACCTCAAACTTTTTCCAACAAACTCTATTTGTAACCTGGGGACTTAAATTGATTCTAATCTTGATTATGCCTGGAAATTCTTAACTACCTCCAAAACCTGTTTTTTTCAAACTTAAAATTTTTAGCAAAATCGTTCCACTCCTAGACAACAATCTCAGAGTGTCAGTGATTAATGCCCAAATTCAATCTATGATTTACTACGGTAATTCCAAACTTCTTGCTGCCCCAAAGAAACATTTAGGTTGTCTCTTATTAGTTCAGAATGTGGCTGCGTGCCTTTTATGTGGCTTACAAAAAAATTCACTCAGTAACAGGAGCAAGAAGAAACCTTCACTGGCTTCCAGTGCATTGACGAATCATGGTCTAGGCCATGACTAAAGTGCACAAAGCAATGTACTTCCAATCGCCATGGACAATAAATTTAACCTGCACACAGTGGTGGCTTCCGCCAATTAAAACCGGTAGGGCGGCGGAGGAGGGGGTGGGGGGGGAGTAGAGGTTGAAAAAAAAAAAATACTTACCTGACGCTTCGCTCCGCTCTGCTCCCGCTGCCGGCCGCCTTGTTCCTCCTGCTCCTCGCGTCCCGGAAGCCGGAAGTGGATGGGCCTAAGGTCACAGGCTCCCCACCCAATCCAGACGCTGCTCTCTAGCACGAGAGCAGTGCCAGGATTGGTCTGAGTGGCCTTGTTTGCCGTTCAGACGGTGCCTGGGAGCCTGTGGGGTTTCTCCAACTCAGCTGTCCAATACAGCCGGGATGGAGAAACATAAGTGCGCATGTATGTTTGGCCAGCCTGAGATGGCCAGCAAAACACATATGCCCACTTATAAGTGCAGGGTACTCCTCCCTGCCCTGGCCCGGTCCCTCTTTTCGGACACACGTAACTTTGACATAAATAAATAAAACAATAATAACAACGTGTTATTATCGTTTTATTTATCATCTGCTGGCAGTGGCGCGACCCCATTATTGAAGAGCCGCCCCTGCCTGCACAGATCTTCTATGAACCTGAGGTCTGACCATCTCTTTCATCTTCAGGTTCTAAAAACATGCACCACAAGCCATAGGGATAAAACTTTCTCTGCAGCTGCAGCAAAAGCCCAGAATTCATTTCCTGTGTCCCTTCACCAGGAACCTTCTCTCACTTGTTTTAGAAGGGCTTTAAAAACCTTTCTCTTCAGTTAATAATTCACTCTGTCAATAGGCTCTCCAGTTTAGCGCTCAAAAAACAATTCTGGTGAACGTTGCATTCTATAAGTATCCTGACTGACTGACATGCAGTCAGTCAGTCAGGATATTTATACAATGCACGTTCACCACAATTGTTTTTGGGTGCTAAACTGGACACTACCAGCAAAGAGTTGTCATTTCCTGTACCGCAGCATTAATTCATAATAAGGCAGGTGAGCTGCTGTCCTCCATACTTTCCAAAAGTAACCCCAAAATATGTGCAATGCCCAGCCAATCATGGCTTTCTTCAGCCAACAGCATGCTGCGCTTTGGGGCTTGTACTTTTCCTTTTTAGACAGGCTTTTGACTACACAGCCAGAACTCTTAGGACATGTCACACATGACAGCTGAGGATATGCTACTGTAGGGTTTGTTTCTTAAATGTCACAAAACTTTACTTTAAATGTAAGCAGTGGCTGGGTAAGCTGCTGTACACTTTAACAAGGCACAGTTCTAAAAAATCAGCAATCTTCAAGGCCTGAAGAAAGCTTTTGTGACAGAAATAAAATACAGGAAGAGGTGAGTATCATCATTGCTCAGGCCCAGTTCCAAGATCATAGCACTATGGGGACATGTCCTTGGCTCCAAATAGCTGACACAAAGCCTCAAGACTCAGTCCTAGCTGGGAACCAGGTGAGATACATCACTTCTACCAACTTTTCAATCCCCATCGCAGACTTTGTCATGCCACTCACCCTTGACGCAAGCAATTACATCCGCCTTGAAGACCTAAACTTCTAACTGGAAGACCTCACCAATCCCAACTCGAATACATCATCGATGACCTTGGAAATTTGTGCCTCACTCAGGAGTTAAAGGAGCTACCCATGCTGCCGCACTCCTCCTGGCCCCCATTTTCACCTCCTTCGACAACGTCTCAGTCAGAGAGCCCACAACAGTCACCTTGACCGACCAAGCTATTGTCAAAATGTGCAGTCTCAACCCATTTGAACACACACAAACCACTGCGAGAAGAACCTGCCGCAACTGGAGCAACATCCTGGACAAGGACTGGAACACCACCAACACGACAAAAGCCAGACCCCAAGCCAGTTGGTATGGGGGAGCTAAGGATGATGAAGTGCAGCTGCAAACAGCTGGAGCACGGATGGAGACGCAGCAATAACAATGAAGATAGGGGCACATTCAAGCCTACTCTGAGACACTACCACCAACTGACTCAGTACCACTAAATGTACTGCCTTGGTGGATCGCATCCACACCACTAATAATAGAATCAAGGTAATACTGACACTGCTCTCATCCCTGCCACAGATGACATCTGCATGATCCTGGACAAAGGAGACACAGCATCCCTCATCCTTGGACCTCTCTGCCGCACTTGACACAATCTCCCACGCCATCATTGTCCAACGCCTTCATGACATCAGAATACAAGGTCTCGAGCTCCACTGAATCTGCTCCTTTCTGAATGGAAGGACCCTGTCAGTGAGCCTGGCACCCTTCACATCAGATGCCTGTGATTTTATCTGCGGAGACCTGCAAGGATCCTTCAAGAGTTTGACCCTCTTCAATGCTTACATAATCCCTCTGATCAATATCATCCGCTCTCACAACATCAACTTCCTCTCCTACACCTATGGCATGCAACTTATCCTCTTCCTCAAGGACAAGATGCCCAGCATCTGGAACAAGTTCAATGCATACATGACCAAAATCACTGACTGGATGAAGTCCAACTCTCTTATTTGGCTTCAATGCAAGTATCACACTCACCATTTGTATTACCTTATGGATCTCTGTTGGACTTGTATGTCCCTGTATATTCTGTTGTTTTTGGTACTTTATTCATGCCAATAAAAATAATTGCTACAAAAAAACAGGAAGTCCAAATCTCTAAAGCTGAACTCCAACAAGACCAAAGTTGTGAAATTCGAGAAGAGATCTTCATCATGGGAATCCACCTGGTGGACGACAAAGCCAGGAGTGGACCAACACCCACCCTCAACATAGGGTGACCAGATTTTTAAAAGCCAAAAACTGGGACATTTCGCAAAAATAGAAGAAGGACTACAATTTTGAATTAAACGAGCACATAGAATGGTGGTGCTCATCAGCATAGAATTACAGAGGAGGCACTATGAAAATAAATAAAATGCAACTTTTTAAAGCCAGTGTCATGCCTGTTAATTAAATTGGTCTCTTATAACAGCTGTGAACTATCCCTACTTGGTAAAATATAAAAATGCACCTCCCACTCTTTTCAGTTGATCCTCTCTATAAACCGGGACATGGGCTAAATTTCCTGAAATCTGCCAGGACAGCTGGTGAAAAACTGGGACTGTCCCGGTAAATCTGGGACTCCTAGCCTCCCTACCTCAACTCCACGCCAAGATCGTTTGGCTCATCATCGAATGCAAACTCAACATGACGACCAAAGTCAACGCCGTCACTGCCTCATGATTCCTCTCCCTGAAAATGCTAAGAAATTTTTTCAAATGGCTCTCAACCAGCACCCAGAAAAAGTCACCTCCACCCTCATCATCAGCAAGCTAGACTATCGAAACACCCTCTACGCTGGGATGCACAAACACCTCACCAGAAGATGCAGACTATTCAGAACTCGACAGCCAGATTCACTCTCAACCTCCGAAGCTACACACACAACTCATCTCACCTTAAGGAGTTACACTGGCGACCCATACACAAACAAGCAAAATGAAAACTCCTCACCTACACTTTCAAAGCACTACACATCTCTGGACCAGCATACCTCAACAATCGCATCTGCGTCCACAAACTCTCCAGACACCTTTGCTCAGTCAGACTCCTACTTGCACACATTCCATTCATTTGTAACTTCAGACCCGGTAGTCAAGTCTTCTACATCGCTCCTAAAGTGTGGAACGACCTACTCCTACACACCCGAGACTCTCCGTCACTTTCTGAACTCCGCATGAAGCTGAAGACTTGGCTTTTCAAGTAACCACATTAGATCCTAGACTTAGCTAAATTCACACCTGCTCAGTGCCAGGATACCCTCCCGGGTTAGAGTGAGAGTTACAAATCTACATAACATAGCATAACATATCTCCAGCTGAGGTCCTGCTCTAACATATTTTAAAAACGTTGCATAGCTGTGCGAGTGAGCTAAACATCACTTAGAAAAGTTATGAGAATGCAGTGAGGGAAAAGGTTTAGGCAGCTTTCAGAAGATGCTGAAATTACAGTGCACCAAAAACCTCCCTCTCCCAATCCTAAATCCCTCCCACCTCTCAATGTATACTGTCTGAGGCAATGTGAACTCTCACCTGTGCTCTATTTTCTGTTTTAACTAAGGTCTGTCAAGGTGGCTAGGGCCATATTGAGGGACTGGACAAAAAAACAAACCTTTCAGCACAATCAATAAAATATGCAAGTCTCTAGCCCTGTCCAGGGGAGCAGTGCAGGCCGTTGAGAATAAAGGGAACTTTAATGATATCACTCTGTGACCCAAGACCGCGCCTGTCACTTGAAAGCATCAAAGCCAGCCAATCTGGTCTACGTGATTTAAGGTGCTCCGCTGAGTGTACAGCTCTGCCTACTGCCACACACTTGCGTCATTATTTCAGTCCCTGTGAGGATGCGTAATTTTATCAATATGCTGTAGTCTAACATGAGATGTGTGGCACTTGAAAGGGCTGGGTACTTCAACACTTCACTACATTCGGCTTTATTACAAGTTAGGAGGGTGAATGTCCAAGAATTAATGATTCTGGCCAGTTTCTCTGCAAATATTCTTTTATGTGTTAATTGCCACGAATGGGGAATAACTGTGCAGACCTGTTTTTCCTTCCAGAATTAGGTATGGGATTTCCAGTTCCATAGAATTTAACACACACACATTTACTATTGCTCTCAGCAGATGGTAACTCTTTGTGCAAGGGGACCAGTGCAAGTTTGGGTTGAGGTGAGAGAGGTGGTGACGCTGAGAGGTGGAAGGGCAGACTGCTACCTTTCAGAGGAGAGCATGTGTAGTGACGGAAGGGGTTTATGTGGGCGCCGGGGACAGGGGCTGGGCTTCAGTGCAGCCCTTCGCAAGGCTATTCTACTGGCTGTTTTTTTCAGCTACTAAAACTGGGTCTGGTCTGGTGTTCCGACAACTGTGAAATCTTGATGCAGGAACACCAGTTGAAGAATTTAATTGTTGCCTAAGTTGTATTGTGGTTGATCCTCTTAAAATCAGCTATGTATAATTTCACTCAGAAAAGCATGTGGCAATCACAACCTACAGGAATCCTCAAACCCACCACTCACATCCTTCACTTGGAAAAATGACTTAAGAAATGTGTGGTAGGGCAATTAATTGAATACATGAATTGGACCCTTTCTCGTCATGCTTTAGATGTTGTCGTAGTACAGAAGCAAGCCATTTCAAGATAGACACTGCACCCTTAAACCCCTTGATAGTCTGAGCTCTTGCCTACCACGTTCACTTGGTTTATCGTTAACATTTGATATGATTGACTGTGACATCCTCTCACTCTTCTGAGTAAGTAAATGGGCTTCAAAGACACTGCACTAAAGTGATTCAGATGTTACTGTTGCACAGATCCTGCTTAGAAACAGAACTATGCCTGAGATCACGGGACGTCCGCATGTAGGGACTCAGTCACCATACCACATCAGTTCCTATGGGCCCAAATCCAGACTAACTGATAGTGCTTTACCTGCCTCCTAACCTTCCAGAGAGACAGGTAACTCAGCATCCCAGAACACAACACTCTGAACTGTCTCAGGAGTTGTGGTAACAGGTCATCACCTTTCGTTCTCGCACTCACACATGTCCACAATAAAGGGAAAGAGACATGAAGAAAGCTTATGACATTTATTGAAACTAATGTGCTCTATCATGAAAATACTGTGCTGCAATTGAGAGACATATGCAAGTCAATAATGTGAGTAGCACAATTAATAAACTGTACACAATGAAAAGCTCTGTCATAGCGAATGACCCTTACTATGTAAATACAGTATTATACTACAGATCTCTGGGTTTAGTGCCGGACCCCATAAGAGAGTCATAATCAGTTGGTCTACATCCCAGGAGTGTAGCTCGTTCGTCTCAGGACCTTTTCTCTGCAAGCCTCGTTTTGCTCTGCTTTTAGAACTGCAAGTCTTGGCTTATATCATAGGACATGTTCTGTTCGAAAAACAGCAGCTGGATCTCTCTATTATGTCTAGGTGTTAGACCACAGAGAAAAACAGGGCACAATGTTTCTGGCCTTGCACAATGTACAGACAAAATCCCAACAGAAAAGCAAAATAACAGAACATGTGCAGCATATTTAACAAATAACTGTGTGTCACAAAAACACGCATGTTACTGTGTAGCATGTGCAAAGCAAAAGCGGCCTATAAGGTATGTAGTTAGGATAACATAACAAAATACGACAGTGGGCCCTATAAGGGACTCACGACATTGCCACACAAACCATTTCAATAATTTAGGATTGGCAATGCAACGCCAACCCTCACACCCTTTCTTTTTAGGGTTCTGAAGGCTCGGTCCAGGCCCATGAACTTAAAAACTATTTGTTGAACCATCAGGTGATCTTTGCCACTCACTGGGCGAGAAGCACCCTGTGACTGGCAGCTCGGCATGCTTTCTGCTTAGTGAGAGCCCAGCAGGTGATCAGTTCTGAGGAGGCCACTTCTGAAGTGATAGCCCAGCTCCAAGGCTTGCCTGCAGTTCTGGATCAGGGGGTGCAGTGCGCCCGGCAAGTGATGCAGTGTTGACCAATAAAGAGAAAATGGGTAATGCATGAGGCAGCCGTCCGCAGACCCAGGCTAGCCTGCTCTCTCTGTGTCTCCGGTTCATGGTTGGCATCAGCAAAGACCCC
Organism: Calotriton arnoldi; assembly: GCA_963921515.1. Lineage (NCBI taxonomy): Eukaryota > Metazoa > Chordata > Amphibia > Caudata > Salamandridae > Calotriton > Calotriton arnoldi. Next base: position 30,338 of record CAWUFW010001257.1, read on the forward strand.
ACTTAGCAGCCCCTGTTTCAATGAGGCAGACCAAGCTGCCCGCTCCCAGAGCCCAATATTACTGCATCCAAGGTAGACTGCCAACATACCCTCCAGAATTCTTTATCCATCTGGAGTTCTAAATTCAATCATGCTGCGAGGGACCAGCACAGGTGTTCAGAGACTCATAGATGTGAAGATGGTCCAGATAATATACTCTATCGGGGTTCAATGTGGTAGTATGGTGAAGCAAACGCGAAGTGCATCTGTTCAAGTGGCAATCTTGACCACTCCTCCAAGGTGTATTATTCTTAAGGGAACTCAAGTATACACAAATGCCTGAGTGGCCCTCTAGATACCATACTAAGAATTGTTATATATGTTACTCTCTTAGATACAGGAGGCTAGGCCTGATATAACCCTGCTCAACTGATCTCTGGGAAGCGTTCTCACCCTCTCCCTGGATTTTAGGATCAGCTTTCTGGTGTTAGCAGCTTCAGTCTGTGAGACTGAAAGGCCCACTCACGTGGCCACCACACGAGTACAAGTTAGGACATATAAGAACTGATTCCCTCTGTAGGACCTCTCACCTCCTACTTTGCTGATCAAGGTACAGGGCAATCAAAGCTCTTTTTGCCCATAGGGTAAGTGGCACTATAGTGGCCCAGACAAGCAAGCCCACTTGAGGTGCCCCTGACTCAGGGGTCGCCATGACCCAATAGACAGGGTAACTTCCCACTCAAAGAAATTATTGTGGACAGTGCTATCATCTGAGGACACCCACTGATAACGCCGATTCTTATCTAATTATCTATAAGAACCTACTGGTCGCCAAGATCTTTTTACCTGTTGAATAGTGTAAAGGAGAGAATCTCATCAGGTTAGACATCAGCATTCATTTTTTATCTGAAAGGACCACTGACTCCGAATTCAAGTTTGAGAATTTATTATCGCCAAAAATAACTGAACGTGCAAGCACCTCAACACGAGGTTAAAGAAATAGATGGGCACTAATACAAATAATAATCTACGCAAGAATCTCATCCGACTCAGGATAAGGAGAATAGAAAGTTCTAGAAGGATCAACCAGACTATGATTGCTCCAATTTCTAAGTTGCTCTTCATTGGACTAAACAAGCTTACAATCAATTGCTGTCCCTACTCTAACACTAAGTGACATCCCTGCATAACGATTTTTCCCAGGCAAGAAAGAATAAAAGGTGTCAGCTGTGAGGACTTCCTAAGAAGTGCAATCACATAGTACCTAAGCTCAGCTCTGTCCTTCTCTCTGGTCTCCCCTACCTCTTCTCTGGCCTCCTCCCTCAGGGCACTATCCCTAATACAAAACCCCAATACAATTGTACACGCCTTTGTCACGCCTCCTTGGCCAGGTCTTCTTTCTTGTGCTTTTCCACTGAAACGGTGACTTCATCCTGGACGGTTGCGTTGACCTTGAGTCCCAGGCACCTTCTCCGCTGAAAGTATCATCCCTACATTCCATCTAACTCCCCGTACCATGCCTCCCCTCTCTCTAGCTTTTGAAAACAAAGAGTTAGTCTTACTAACGAGACATGTGTCCTTGCACCTGCAACAAAAGATACTTTCAACAGAAACCTTCTACTGTGCAAATTAAATCTACCGTTTGTGCCCAGAGAGCCTTACCAAGAGAAACCTTTCTCTGCCTACAAAATAAGCTAACATAAGAATAAACCAGGCCTTCCCTAAGCATATATGTAGTCAGGCCTTTACATATGACTTTTAAACACACATCTTACTTTTCCCTATGAGCATTTTCATTACACTTCACATGCAAAAATGAATTACATGTGCAACTTTAATATGGTGCACGTTTAAACTACTGCAATTACATTACATCCACGAACTAATTTCTCTATGCATTATGTTCACACAATTCAATAAGCATTACATTACATCATTATCCTAGCACCATTATACTGCCGAGTTCACTTTGTCTCAGTGAACTACTCATTCTTTACTAAACATGCATGGGTATACAATGGAATATAAACGAATATATGTCTGAATACATATGGGTGCGGCCTATCAGTGATTATGATGCACCCCTACAATTCACAAGAACATTTCGCTCTATCAGTTCCCCCTTTGATGACTCCTGTCATCACATCTCATTCTACTCCCTCGGAGAAGGAACCGACCTAAACAGAACTTGTTCCCATCTTCCCTGATCTGAAGTTCTCCATGCTCTTGAGCCTTTGATACTGATTGTCCTGCAATCTTGCCAATCTCATGTCATTTTCCCTCAAAGCTCTCTTGACTCTGCCTGCTCGATACCACTTGTAGGCCTTGATCATAATCCACAAGCCAGCCACACAAACCACCAAAATAAGGAGTGGTCTCAGGAAGTACCCAAGGAATCCCTTTCCTAGGTTCGCAAACCAACCTCCCACTTGACCAAAACCCTTTCCGACCTTTTCCCAGGCCCCTTCTTCGGTCAAATCCGCTATCTTTGTGTGGATCATAGTGATGTTACTTATATATTTCTCCAGATCCTTGCTACGGTCTGGTATATAAGTGCAGCACTCTTGAACCTTCAGCATTTTACAGACTCCGCCCTCTTTTGCCAATAGGACATCCAAAGCAAGGCGATTCTGCAAAACCATTCCCCTTATCGACAACATCTCTCCTTCCACCAACACCAACGACTTTGCTGTGTTCATCGAAAATTCATCCACCACAGTCGCTAACCTCCGGATCTTCACATCATTCAAGACTACTCCTAGACTAGGTATCATAGCTCCAAAGATATCCCCCACAACGATTCCTGCACTTGCAGCTCTTCTCGTTCTTGAATGCTCTCCACCCTCCAGAAGATTTAAGTCTTCTGTATGGTAAATCTTTGGAAATATTATTGACAAATAACATGTTCCATACCAATTTGCAGGCAACCTCACATAAGCATTCTTCCCACATACGTAATACACCGTAGGTATCACTTGTACAGGACCTTGGAGAAAATCTTTTGCTACATCTGCCATGGTGAAAACGTGATCACAAGTACTCTGTCCCACTGGAACCTTTTCGTAGTAAGTCTGATAACGCCTTATACACAACTTACCCCTCTGCTCCTTATCTAACGCTATAGGACCATAGCTTCCCCTGGTCTTATGCAACCGTTCTTCATCTGTCCAATCAGTCCTGTGATGTCCCATATCTCGGGATTCAGTCAGCTTTCTATACCTATCTTCAACCTGATCTACAAACTTTCTCTCTACATCCGACATCAAACAAGTCAGATTGTGTCTGTGTGCGAATGCTGTATCCAATTCCAAACTCGGTATGAAGTACTTCCTCAGTCTGTCCTCGGTCTTATAATAGTCATACTTATTCAAATGCTTGTAAGCTGGGACTTCAGGAAGCACTGCATCGAAATTGGAAAAGAAATACTCGAACTGATCTCTCTCATAAAACAAACTAAGCAAAAGACTACATGAAATACCATAAGTCAGTGGAAGATGATGATACCTAATACCCTCATCCACCGAAGTAGGCAACTGCATACACACATAACAATCTTTCGCATCCATCACGTCAACATACTCATACAACAACTTAGCATACGCATTAAGCTTAAAATCACCCTTAGACAAATCTACATGTAATCTACGACTTTCTTCTAATATCAAAGCTCTATCAGCTGCCCTGTCTACCCCCTTCTGGCTAGGTGTGATAGGTGTCGGTGTCCCTGTCACTGCCTCTACTTCTGGCTCATGCGAACCAGTATATGAGACTACAACTACTATGATTATAGAAATTATCACACTACTTATAAGAATGCCTACAATCCACTTTGATCTACGATTGGGATCTCCCGGCTCCATGATTTCGAAAGTTCTCAAAAGTCTTGGTTATCGCAAAGAACTCAGAAAAAGTCTCTGTCCTTTATTTGTGACTTGCTTAACCAGCTCGAGCAACCGTGAAATCTCCGGGCTTTCCCTTTCCGATCACAACTTATTTACACAGTCCAGAAAAAGACTTCCCTAGTTTTTCGTTCCTCTTCTTGTGGAAAGTCCCTAAGTTTATTCTTCTTCCACTCGGACCTAGGTTATCTTCTTCTTTTAGACTTTTATTTACAGTTCATAACTGATCCACAATGAGATCCTCATTGAGCGAGACCAGAACGTGATACAAAAGTTCAAGACGCAAAATCAGCACTTCATGTGAAAACGGCTCAACTCCAAAAGGCGGGAATTCGAGTCGATGCAAAAGCAAGTTTCGGACTTCACTCAGAAGCGGGGGATTCGGAACCGTGAGTGTCAGTGTTCCCTCTATCTCGAGCCCTGGCATCCGCAGCACCACCTTCACCACCACATTCGGGCTCCGACAGACCACTTCCACTGACCTCAGCCTTCCCGTACTCACCACCCCCTGCATCAAACACAGTGTAAGTCCACTCAGGGGTAGAGTATCTGCGACAAGGCACTCTTGTTCTCTTTGACCTTCGCCGACTGTCTTGTGCTTGGTCTTCGTCACTTGCTTCCGTTTCAGATACTTCAGACACTGGAGCAAGGTCTCTCTCAGGTGCTAACCTCAAGTTCAGTCGCCTCTGTCTCTCAGGCCAACTTTCTGCACGTCTGTTCGTTTGTCTGCCTTCCCCTTCTATACCCAGTGCACTACTTCCTCTTTCTTTTGAATTTGACTCTTCTCCGCCCACTGCACCATCTCCTTCTTCGGTGTCTGAGTCAGGGTTCGAATTGTGGAAACCCCCTTCAGCTTGCTCTAGTGCACCACCAGTTGTGTCAGCGACCCTTACAGCTTGACTTGTCCTCTCATGTGGCCCTGCCACATCCGCTGGGTTTTCATTTACGAGAGGAGCTGTTTCTTCCAAGGGTGCTGGAACTCTGCGGGTATGGGAAGCATGCACCCAGTTCGGCAATCCTCCACACTTTACTGCTGTGTTCGTGATCAGAATCACCTGATACGGGCCACGCCAACGGGCATCCAAACAACTCTTCCTCACGTGCTTCCGGACGAGCACCCAGTCACCGGGACACAAGTCGTGGCACAGATCACTCGAGGCTGGAACCACAGCTGCTTGCACCTGCTGGGATACAGAACGGACCACATCAGAGAGTCCTTTACAGTAATCGAGAATCAAATCATCAGTGATGCTTATCAAGGCTGTAGCTGGTACTGCTGGCAGTCTCATTGCCCTCCCCATTAATATTTCATGGGGGACAACCCGGTCTTTCTGTCTGGGACACTTCGCATGCTCATGAGCACCAGTGGCAAGGCGTCGGGCCATTTCAGGGATGTCGAAGAACACATTTTTGCCATCCGGGCTTTCAAAGTTCCATTAACTTGTTCCACCATCCCAGAAGCCTCCGGTCTGTAGCTACAGTGGAGTCTCTGGTCAATGTTCAATGCTGCACAAAGTAACTTCATGATTTCGCTATGGAAGTGCCCTCCTCTATCTGATTCCAAAGAGGTCGGGATCCCGAATCTAGGGATAAGCTCCCTCAACAATAATTTAGCCACTGTCAGAGTGTCACACCTGCGTGTGGGGTAAGCCTCCACCCACCGTGAGAATACACATACTATCACTAGAATGTACCTCAAGCCATTGCACCTAGGCATCTCCACGAAATCCAACTGTAGTCTATTGAAGGGCCCTCCTGACCTTCCAATGTGACTCAATGTAACTACAGTTTTCTTTCCGGCATTCATCTGTTGACACGTAACACACCTCTGACATACCGTCTCAGCCATTGCTCGGAACCGTGGGTTATACCACGTCTGTCTGAACACTCTCATCATTGCGTCTCTACCCAGGTGTGCCTGTCCATGTATCAATCTTGCCATCGGACTCAGCAATTCTTCCGGCAACACAGCTCTCCCATCGTTTGATACCCACACATCCACGTCTCCTTTCTCACACCCAGCTTTGATCCATCCCTCTCTCTCCTGGTTAGAAACTTCATCCTGCAATCGCTTAAGCTCTTCCCAAGTGTCTGCCATGGTCAACATTATGCTGAGATCGGTTCCCTCTTGGCTCTCTTCTATCTCTCTTCCTGTGAATATGCATCCTTGTTCTGCGCAGAAGCGGGCTACCTCGTCCGCGTAGTTATTACCCAAGGATACAAAGTCCTCCCCCTTCCCATGGGCTGAACACTTTACCACAGCAATTTCTTTCGGATGCTGTAATGCTTCTAACAATTGTCTTACATATTCTCCATTACGAATGGGTGAGCCAGATGATGTCAAAAATCCCCTCTGAGACCATAACTGCCCGAAGTCATGCACCACGCCAAAGCCGTATTGGCTGTCTGTGTAAATCGTGATTCGAATTCGATCAGCGGCCAAACAGGCACGGGTCAAGGCAATGATCTCAGCTACCTGCGCGGAGCGTACTCCTTCTAGGCAAGCAGCGTCGACCACTCCTGAAATAGTACATACAGCAAACGCTGCTCTCAATTGCCCCACACTGTCTCTTAAGCATGAACCATCGACAAAGAAAATTTCATCTGGGTCAGCCAATGGCTCATCGACAATGTCAGGTCTCGGTTTGGTGCAAAGTTCGGTCACATCGAGACAATCATGGTCCGCACAATCTTCATCATCTGTATTCGGTGTAGGCATCAATGTTGCAGGGTTCAAGACAGAGCACCTTTTCAGAGTCACATTCTCTGCGGCAAGTATGACTTGCTCGTACCTCGTTAACCTATTGTTCGTTAGGTGCTGGGTCTTGGTCCTGGTCATTAATAACTCAACCGAATGTGGCACATGTACAGTCAATGGATGTCCCATTACAATGCTTTCACATCTTTCAATGCTGACACCTGTTGCAGCAACGGATCTTAGACATCCGGGCAACGCAGAAGCTACTGGATCTAAAGTAGCTGAAAAGTAGGCAACTGGTCTACGGACACCTCCATGGTTCTGAGCTAACACTGCTAATGCACATCCTTCCCTCTCGTAACAAAACAATGAAAAGGTCTTGTTGTAATCAGGCATTCCCAATGCCGGAGCTCTGCACAAATCCTCTCTCAGTTTCAGGAATGATATCAAGCACTCCTCGTCCCATGGTACCGGATCACTCACATCCTTGTGCGTAAGCCTCTGCAGAGGCTTTGCTCTCAAGGAGAAACTAGGAATCCACTGTCGACAATAGCCAACCATTCCTAGAAACATCCTAACTTCTCTCTGTGTCGTGGGTACTGCCATGCTCATTATTGCCTCAATTCGATCTGGTGACACCTTCCTCTTGCCTTTTTCCAATCTGTGTCCCAAGTACTGTACTTCTTTCAAACAGTACTGCAGCTTGTTAGGGGACACCTTATGTCCGTTCTCTGCTAAGTGGTTCAACAATGCTACAGTGTCAATTCTGCAAGCATCTTCTGTTTCTGCGGCAATGAGCAAGTCATCTATGTATTGCACGAGAACTGAGTTCTGTGGCAACACAAGACTCTCAAGGTTCTTCTTCAGGATCTGGTTAAAGATCGATGGACTTTCTGTATACCCTTGAGGGATACGACACCATGTTAACACGCGATTTTCTAGCCTGAACGCAAAAAGAAATTGGCTTTCCTCGTGGAGCGGTATCGAAAAGAAGGCTTGACACAAATCGATAACCGTAAACCACTCGGCTTCACATGGGATCTGGAACAGTATTACTGAAGGATTCGGTACCACTGGACAACAAGGGACAACTATCGTGTTGACCTTTCGCAGGTCTTGCACGATCCTGTACTTCCCGCTTGGTTTCTGTAGTCCCATTATGGGCGAATTACAGGGACTACCTCTGATCTCTTTTAAAATACCCTTCTCAATGAAAGTCTCGATCACAGGTTTTATTCCTGCAATCGTTTCTGTCGACAGGTTGTATTGAGGTGTTCTTGGGAAATCAACATTCTGTTTCACCTCAATCCGCACTGGTTCAACCCCTCTGATTAGACCTATTTCGTCTCCTGCGAAATCCCACACCACAGACGACACTGCGTCTCTCAGATCAGGTGGAAGTTCTTCCACCGTCACCATTGGGTACAGATCTATACACAGATGCTGATTGGCAATCTTAAAGTCAGCATCGTCATCTCTCGTCTGGACCTCCACTCCCCGTGGTGTACAGTAAATCGTGCAGTTCAACTTGCACAACAGATCTCTCCCTAAAAGACAAACTGGACTCGTATCACACACTACGAACTGATGTCTAGTTTGGAAGGAACCTATCTTTACTAGGATCGGTTCTGTCAATGGGCTGCTTATTCTCTTGTTCGCTACTCCAACAACCTGGATTGATTGTCCCGAGAGGGGTAGGTTAGGGACTACTGCAGATCTTACAGTAGACCGGGTAGCTCCAGTATCAACCAAAAGTGTTGCAGGATTGCCCTCAATCTCTGCCTCCACAAAAGGTCCTCTCTGGTCTACCTCCAAGACCGCTCCAAGTGTGCAGTCTTCCTCCCCTCTCAGGCACCGTCAGGATAAAGGGTCTGAGCTATCCTCATCATAACCTTCGAACAGGGGCATCTGTTGGTACGTTCGTGTTCCTTGTGAAATCCTTGGAGCTTGGGGAATCTGAGCGTGAGAATTGTAAACCCCCCTTTCATCGTCCTAGGTCTCGTTATTGTGTTAACTACCTCTTGCGCGGGTGCCTGAGCCCCCTCTTCCTCTTCCTGTACCTGATTTGCTGGGTTCAAAGGACACTCGCGTTTCCAATGTCCGACCTGGCGACAAAGATGACACGCAGTGGTCTTCTTTAGTGTGGCCACGTCCACTCCTGTCTTGGGGTCTACTGGTTTTCCCTTTCCCTGTACCTGCCCATTCTGGTTTCCCTGGAAATTTCCTTGCTTTCTTCCTAAGGTCCCTCCACTAGGCTGACTCTGTGCTGTCTGCATCTGGACAAGCATCAATTTGTCTTTTAGCTTTCGATGTTTCGATTCCACCTCATCACTACAGTATCTCGCATATCGCAAAATTTCATCTAGTGGCTTGTTCTGCCAGCAGATCAAATGGTGCTGTATCATGAGGCTGATTTCCATTCTCAGACCCGTTACAAACTTTGAGACAAACTGTCCCATATCCTTAGGGTCCAAAACATCTAACCCACTATACTGTTTAAAAACTTGCAGAAGTCTTTCATAATATTCATGCACCGTTTCCTTGGGTTCCTGTACAGTCCGATCTATCTTAACCCAATCTATATCCTGAGGTGAAATCTTCGACTTCAACCATGTAATCACCTGCTCATACTTTTTCATGACATCAGGTGATGGACCATTTGTAACCGCCTCTCTTTTCGGTTCCGAAGTCGGCCACTCAATAGCGACTTTACATGCTGTCCACAAATCTCCTGGTACCACTATGTCAAACAAAGTGTTCAAATCAATCCACAATACTTTTGAAATCTTCACAAACCGCTCAACCTGTTTGTACCACTCCACCGGTTTTTCCCTCAGCCGAGGAAAATCATTTGTAAATGCAGCCAAATCACCTCTATTCCACGGCACATGCACGTACCCTCCATTCTGTACTTCCCGTAAAGGAAAATTTCCAACACCCGTCGCCCCCCTCCTGGCGGCGGCGTTTCTCCTTCTGCTCTCTTTACTGGTTTCTTTTTGGACCACCTTTCTTCCCATTTGTCCAACAAAATCCATATTCTCATTCCTATGATCAGGTCTCTGGTGTGCGTCTTTAATCCTGTGATTCTTTTCTCCTCCAACTCCTGATCACTGTAATGCAATCTATGTGGTCCCTGCAACGCTTTAGTTTTGTTCAGGTCCACCTCATATCTTTTGGCCAATTCCTTCAATCTATCATGTGCCATTCTAGCTTTTCGAGTCACATCTTTTGCTACAAACAGCAGCTCATCTGATCCATAAATTTCTATCCTTTCCAAAGGCAGACCCCCACTGATCATTTCGTCTACCTCTGCTTTCAGCCTCACTACGTCTAGCAACCTTGCCTGTACTGCACTCCTCAGTACGTCTCGACAACCCGAGCCATCTCGCTCATCACAGTCACTATTCTGTCCTTGTGACCTATTCCCTTCTATATTCCTGGAACCTGGTCTGTCTTCCGAAACATTTTGTGCCCTATCTCTTTGCATCCTATCCTCTTGGTTCGTTACTGTTGGTGTCCACTCCCTCAAAGCTGACTTAGATTCCCGTAAAGACCTCGGTCTTTCCGGTCTCTCCTCTTCTCGCCCACATGAAGAGTCCGCAGTAGCCGGTAACGGCGTACTTGTCTCCATTGGTCTTGGGAAATGAACCACCCTTACTCCAAACCCATTCCCACTCTCACTGTTTCCTTCTTCCCTTCTCATCGGTACGGAGCTCCCTTCTCTCACTCGGTCTGGGTCATATACCGGTACTATAGGGCCAATGGTAACCGGTACTGTCAAGGAGTCCGGTAATCTTGTGTTCCCCGCAGGAGGCTGTGTTATCATAGACGCCGTTGCCCCCTCCGTTCCTGTGGAAATTCTTCCCACTACTCTCATGCTAGTCTGGTTCTGGCTCTCATCAACTATTGCCACTGCTGGGGTCGTCTTTCCCTCTTCTGAATCTGGGTTAAATGGTGGTGGCCTCTCCGCCAACATCCTATCCAACAAACTGTCATCTAGATCACTGTCGTCCTCATCGATTCTTATTATTTTCCCATTTTGTACTAACAATGGGTACAACTTATCTCCTTCGATCGTGTCTGCTCTCCACCTTTTCTCCAAGGCATCCCACCTTGCATCTTGAAATGCCCTGACCGATTTCTTCACCCTTTCTTGGCATCTGTCCTTCTTCCTATCATACGCTGCCCTTATCCACGCATGTAGTGCCTCAAACTGTGTTGGTCTAGGTAGTGGTCGTAATGAAGCCATTACACTCTTGAGCTGGTACAGCACCTCTAACCTGAAAGTACCATATCGAGGGAACGACAATTCTCCTTCTGCTTCTGTCATTTTATGCCAATTCTCAAGCCAAATTATGGTATGCAATCCTACATTCTTTGCCATATAATGTGCTGGTGTATCCTCGGGAGGAGCTTCCTCTCCCTCCCGAACAACCACATGTCTATCACCTCTACAAAGTTCCCTTAAAGCCTTAAAACATTTCATGATGAATCAACTTTGTATTTGCACTCAAAATGTCCGCTTTTACTTCCTGATTTCAATCCACCAATACCAGCGCGGTTCACACCAACCGGCCTATCGCAGCGCGGCTCTTGTCTGACGTCACTTTTCCTCCGCTCGCAGCAGTTCCCCTCCTTTCTAATTCACTTGTTCTCACTCGCATCTATCCCAATCATACTCTGAAATAATGTCCGTCCTACCGAACAATTACCTCTCTGACCGTCGGTCTTACCAATGACCGATCAGCCTCTTGAGCTTGTTGACCTCAATCTGGCAATCGTCTGTCCGCGAAACGACCGGACAATCGCCTTTAGCACACTCGATAGGATTCAATCATTCGATGTTCTGCACACAATAACCTACGACCTGCGTTGGTTATTCACACACTCACTCATGTGTTCCCTATCTTCAGTGGGTCTGTCAATGACGTCTCGTGACCCCCACAACTCTGGTCAACGTTCTCAACTCTGGGTGTATTCTACACCACAATAGATCTCCCGGTCCCGCGCGCGCTCACGGTCCGTTTCTCAATCACACAACTCTCGTTCCAACTCCGCAAGACATCACACAACAATAAAACACCGCAATCTACCAAACATCACTCTTTTCATACTCACTCTACTACGAACTGCTACTTCCGCCGCACCGTCACTCTCCGTCAGTTTTCCACGACCTCCGACATCCTTCTCCCGCGGTCCTCTGGATCTGCGTCACTCGGGCTCTATGGGGCAACTTAGTCTCCTATCTTGCTCTAGATCTCCCCTTACCATCAAAGGTAACCATCCTACTCTGCTACCAACTGATAATGCCGATTCTTATCTAATTATCTATAAGAACCTTCTGGTCGCCAAGATCTTTTTACCTGTTGAATAGTGTAAAGGAGAGAATCTCATCAGGTTAGACATCAGCATTCATTTTTTATCTGAAAGGACCACTGACTCCGAATTCAAGTTTGAGAATTTATTATCGCCAAAAATAACTGAACGTGCAAGCACCTCAACACGAGGTTAAAGAAATAGATGGGCACTAATACAAATAATAATCTACGCAAGAATCTCATCCGACTCAGGATAAGGAGAATAGAAAGTTCTAGAAGGATCAACCAGACTATGATTGCTCCTATTTCTAAGTTACTCTTCATTGGCCTAAACAAGCTTACAATCAATTGCTGTCCCTACTCTAACACTAAGTGACATCCCTGCATAACGATTTTTCCCAGGCAAGAAAGAATAAAAGGTGTCAGCTGTGAGGACTTCCTAAGAAGTGCAATCACATAGTACCTAAGCTCAGCTCTGTCCTTCTCTCTGGTCTCCCCTACCTCTTCTCTGGCCTCCTCCCTCAGGGCACTATCCCTAATACAAAACCCCAATACAATTGTACACGCCTTTGTCACGCCTCCTTGGCCAGGTCTTCTTTCTTGTGCTTTTCCACTGAAACGGTGACTTCATCCTGGACGGTTGCGTTGACCTTGAGTCCCAGGCACCTTCTCCGCTGAAAGTATCATCCCTACATTCCATCTAACTCCCCGTACCATGCCTCCCCTCTCTCTAGCTTTTGAAAACAAAGAGTTAGTCTTACTAACGAGACATGTGTCCTTGCACCTGCAACAAAAGATACTTTCAACAGAAACCTTCTACTGTGCAAATTAAATCTACCGTTTGTGCCCAGAGAGCCTTACCAAGAGAAACCTTTCTCTGCCTACAAAATAAGCTAACATAAGAATAAACCAGGCCTTCCCTAAGCATATATGTAGTCAGGCCTTTACATATGACTTTTAAACACACATCTTACTTTTCCCTATGAGCATTTTCATTACACTTCACATGCAAAAAATGAATTACATGTGCAACTTTAATATGGTGCACGTTTAAACTACTGCAATTACATTACATCCACGAACTAATTTCTCTATGCATTATGTTCACACAATTCAATAAGCATTACATTACATCATTATCCTAGCACCATTATACTGCTGAGTTCACTTTGTCTCAGTGAACTACTCATTCTTTACTAAACATGCATGGGTATACAATGGAATATAAACGAATATATGTCTGAATACATATGGGTGCGGCCTATCAGTGATTATGATGCACCCCTACAATTCACAAGAACATTTCGCTCTATCACCACCAATGGTTTAAGCAAAGCTGCCACCTGTCTGCACCAGTAATGGCGACGTATCCCAGCATGGCCCCTGATCCCCCCAGTCTTAGCCTACCCCAAGGTATAAACATTACCATGTGTTCCTTCACCAAGCACGTTTTTACTACGCATATTTCACAACGCATACCTCTACCACGCATTTACATTCACTCGCATTTGAAATACCTTCACCACACAATCCACTACCACCCACACTTTTACCACGCTTACTCTTAGTGTAAAATTCAGTAACAGTCTAACACTGCCACCTACTGTTCAAAAGTTATATATTAATTATTAATAAGTTATTAACATAATTACAAAATTACATTTATGTCGTTTACAGGTTTGCTAATATTTTACAATTTTATATTTTTGAGGGGAGACCACACCAAGCCCCCCTTTTTTAATTTCCCTTAAAAATATTTAAACTACTAACCACATACTCATCAACAGAAACATATATGCATTGTAAAGACTTGCGTGGTAAAAGTAATTGCGATGTAAAAATGCGCTGTAATTGCTTTTTGTTGTAAAAACTTCATGGTAAAGGCTGTTCCCCAGGAAAACACTCTGTGGATGCTATGGATATTCCTGAATATCTTTGCTCCTTTCAGCTACTAGTCTCTGGACCGCTTCATTCGCAAAAAACATTCCCTCTAGGGTCAGTGCTTCATTAGTGCCATGGGAGGCAGGTACCTTCGAGCAAAGTTCCTCAAAAAAGGCCTGATTGCCAGGGGAAGTGAGCGCCCAAACAGTAAAATGTAATTTTGCCTCTGAGTCTATAATGTTTACATCAAGATGATTCTCTCGTGTACCGCTGTCAGCCAGTCTCACTTACACAGCGTTCTGAACAATGGTACAAACTCTCTCTGACACCCAGGCTGATCACAAAGATCGATGCGCTATTGATTAGTCGCAGAAAAATGACATCTCAGAGAAGAATGGACTTATTCCTGGTATGATTATTTGTCCCATCAGGGAGAGTATTCAATGAAATGTGGTTCACAATCTATCTAATGATCCGCAGTGGCTTAGGGGGAAGGCAGAATGGTTTAGTAAGCATAAATAAAATCTAAGATGTATTTCATGGCAGGCAGTTGGCTGAGCACTAAATTCATGAACATTTCCCAGTCATGCAGTTAAATACTGGCAGTATGCAGGTGAGATTAGAGTTATGAGGGCGTTATAAGTACTGCAATAACATTTAATTTTTGGAAATTAAGCATTTAAAACATATCTAAGAATTGTATTGCACAAAATAAACGATTATGATTGTCTGACAGCCTGCTTCTTTAGCACATTTCAAAGTAGATGACAAAAAAATGCAGAGACACTTCTGTGCCCCACAGCAGCTATTTTAGGCCAGGTTATATAGTGCAGAGTAAGACGTGTGTTCAACTCTTCCCACAGTGTCAACGGTATATTAGAGAACCTGGCACTCCACTCACGCACGCGCTTAGAAAGTTCTCCATGGTGCCTGGACTGTCCCCCTCTGTCCTTCATGCAATAAATCTCCCAGACCACAACAAGCCTGTATAGCATAAAAGGCCACTTTATTAAGACAGGCGAGTAGTTAAGTAAGCAACATTATTACAGTTAAATGTAAAGAACCGTCCTTACCGTCCTCACTAGTACATAAAGTTCCTAAACCAACTTTATGTACTAGTCCCAAAATTGCAGCATTTCCCAACACAAATGCTCTTGTTCCGCAACATCATTTTCTTATTCCATTCTCCCTTCCCTTGCATTTCTAAATCTTCTCTGTTTCACACATCTACAAATCATCTTTAAGCGAAATCCCCTTTGTCTTGCTCCACCTCCTCACACTATTCTTCCCCCCCTTTGGGTCGCCCCACGAGGAGTGGATACGCCCGCACCTGACTCAACACCCCCCCCCCCCCTCCCCAAATACCGCCACCCAGTAAAACCCTGCTAAGGTGTTTTCCTTCCCCATCAAACAACGTTGTTGAATCAATCAATTTAATGCACATTGGAGCTCTATATTTTATCCTGCCATAATTTAGTTAACATATCCCTCAATTCCAACATGCATAATGCTTTCCCGAACTTTGAGAAATGCACCCCATAGGACCGGAACAAATAGTCGTCTTCTTCCTTCATTTCTTTGTGTGCCAAAACCGAAACCCCAAAAGATTAGTATAATACCTGTATAGCCCTGTTCAACTTGCATCGAGATTTAGCCATTGCTGAAGGCTTTAAACAGTTGCGGCCGGCATGCCTCGTGGGTGGGGGCGGGCGCGGGGTGTTCATGGGGGGGAGGGTGGTTGCGGGGGGTGGAGGGTGGTTGCTGGGGGATGGGGATCGTGGTGGGTCATAATAAAAATAAAAACAACTTATCTTTAGGCCGGGTCCTGCTTCTTCTCTGCTCCTGCTTGCCTGTGTCCGACAGGAACAGGAAGCAGGCAGCCAGGCTCCCTCCCCTAAGCCAATCACAATGCTGCAGTGCAGCATTGTGATTGGTCTGAGCGCCGTGACACAACACTCAGCCAGGGGCTGGAGGGGTGGGCATGTTCTCCATGCAGAAGGGGAAAGTGTGCATGACTGGTTTGGGCGGCCCGAGAGGGCCAACCAAACAGTCATTGCGCACTCAGGAGTGGGAAAACCACTCCTCCCCTGCCCTTCTCCGCAAGCAGAGCAGCTCCGGCCACCGGCCCGCCCGTAAAAGAAACATAAGATGGTAATAACTAAAAGTTATTACTATTTTATGTTTTTGCTTCTCGCACTGCGAGAAAGCAGTGGGGCGACACTCCTCCACCATAGCGGAGGAGCTGCCACTGGTTTTAACACCTTCGCCGCAATCGGAATTCCGCTCAGGTGCTGGACATTCTGATCGCGGGCGTGGTCGTGACGAGCTCAGCTCGTCATGCGCACACGCCAACCGCGCAGCATGACGAGCTGAGCTCGTCATGAGCATCGAAGGGGTTAAAGCCCCTTTTCAACATCTCCTCAGCAAAAATTCAGTCCACACACACAGATCCCGGCCACATAGATCATAGTACCTGCAAATCATATTTCATCTGTTGTAGTAGAATCAAACCAGATCGTTGAACTAGATCGTTTTCTGCTAAATGTATTATTAGCGCATCTGCCCCCCAGAGCTTTTTGCCTTCCTCCTGGTATTTTTTCTGACCTGGTGTTGGTGGTTTTAGGACTCTGGGCACTTTATCACTGCTGTTCAGTGCTAAAGTGCATGTGCTCTCTATGGTAAATTTGGTAAGATTGGTCTACACCTGTTTGATGTATTTAATTTACCTATCAGTCACTGGGCAGATTAGCTTCTCGCCCCTCCTTCTTAACCCTATCCATTTACTTCTCCCAACTTGATCCATTTTGGACGTCCTTAGCCATATTCTTAAATGTCCGCCATCCAAAAACACCTTGATTTGTCCAACCTACCCCAGGCCTTCCTTTAGAGCTGAATAGTTCAGGGGCCGTATTATACATACAGCTCATTTTCCTTGTTTGTGCCGTGTGCACCTTTTAAAAGGTGCACCCGGCGCAAACAAGGAAAATGTGCTGTATTAGGATAAATGCGCTGCCCCGAGGGCAGCCGAAAACTCATGCTTCACTGGAGGTAGCGTATTCGTGTGAAAAACGGAGCAGCTGCTTTGTAGCCGCTCCATGTTTCACAGTGCAGTCGGCAACCCTCCTTTACTGTTAAAGGGGATTAGGATCCCCTTGCAGGCGGGGGCAGTGAGTGACTGCACATGCCTGCAAAGGGATGTCTGGGGTTCCATGGGACCCCCTTTCTCCCCTCCACCACTGCGCCTCCTGACAGCTTCTTTGCCTCTGCACCTATGTCTATAATACGGCATGGGCGCAGAGGCAAAGGTATTCCCTCATTTGCATAGGGCCATTCCCCCATGCAGATGAGGAAATGCCCTCTGATAATAGCGCTGGTGCTTTTTGTGCGCCAGCACTATCGAGATTACAGTAGGGAACGCACAAGCATCTGCGGCCCCTTCTGTAATACCAAAGTGCCCCAGGGACGCGCAAATGCCTGTTGCGCCCCTGGGGCACTTCTGTAATATGGCTCCTGATACTTTAAAAGCCCCATAGAACATCCACACCAGTCCCAAACTGAACATTCGTGCCTCAAACGCATCGTAACAACATGATGGCAACCTCCACTAAACTTCTGAGCATCTCAACTGTAATTGGTTCATGTAGCTTTGATTTTCCGGACCTTTCCCTTCCCCAAAATTCTCCTAACAAACTCACTGTCTGCTGGGTCAAAACCCCACCAAAGATTCCCATAGAATGAGATACCAGCTAGCTTTCCCGAAATAGTGGTATGTAACAAACCTTTGTGAATAAAACTCAGCTAACAAAACTGAGTAACTCCCTTTCCCTCGCCCTCTCATTCCTAGACATTATGCTATCTATCAAACCTCTGACTCTGAACTGTAAAACCTCCTGCCATGCTTTTAAATAGCTTTTCCCTGTGGAGGAGACAACCGATTTCTCAAACAGCTCTACAACCTTCATTCCCCCAATGTCCAGATGCTCCATGGTAACTGTGTCTTCTTCTCTTCCGCTCCTGGTGCCAACTCTCGAAACCTCGACCACTGCGAACGAGATTCTGCATCTGCTATATTATTGTTCACTCCAGAAATATATCTAGCTTTAAACGTAATACTCAGCTGCAAGCATTTTAACATGAAAAGCCTCAATAGTCTAAGCACTGTCAAATCCTATGCTTTCCGTCTGTTCACAAGGTTCACAACATTCATGTTGTCTATATTAAGCATCACTGATTTGTTTGCCAACTCCACCCCCCACACTGTTAAAGCTACCAAAAGGGGAAAGAATTCCATGAAAGCGATTCTCCTTCCTTGAGACAACCAATGCTCGGGCCATTTCTCTGCACACTACCTGCCATCCCAAAAGATGCCAAATACCCCTGCACCTGCTTCATCAGAGAAAATCTGCAATTGCTAAAGTGTGTCATTAGATAGGAAATATATAGAAACTAGGTTAAAATCATACGGGAACACAGCCAAATGCATAAATCAGCCCTCACCGACATAGAGATCCTGACTTTGTGATGAGGCAGTGTTGCTCCAGACAGTGCCAAGCCTCCTGCAAAACATCCATCCTGCTCCTACCACCTTAGAGGCAAAAATCAAATAGCCCAGCACTTTCTGCACCATCCTCAAATGTACCTTCCTTTCGACAATTATGAAATAAACACATTTCTTGCACCTTAGTGTCTGGCAATTTGGCCACCATTTCCATTGTGTCCAGTTCCAAACCTAAAAATATTAAAGATGTTGCTAGACCTTTAGTTTTGTCCGGAGCCAAAAGAACTCCCAAATCTTTGGCCAAATGCTCAAAACATTGTAGTGCCTGCAGACTCACCTCTGCCCTTCCTTTTTATAAAGAGGAAATCCTCCAAATAATAGCATCTCAACCTGTGGCCACTGCTCCGTGTACAGGCCCATTGCAAAAATTTACTAAATGTCTCAAAAAGCTGAACAGAACAAAATTGGTCCAAAAGGAAATTATTCAAGTTAGATAATAAATTGTACCCAACACCTTAAATAACATACACTTCAACTAAATAAATTCACAATTTGTATTGAATACCAACATTATATAGATGAATTGTACCATATACTGTATAACAAAGTTGCTCCACACTAAGTGGAAAGTAAGTGCTTGGTAGAGTGCTCGTGTGTAGATAAAGAAGAAGTAGGAAATTGAAGTGCCAATATATACAATATTTACAGACAATTAGGTTGAAGCCTGTCTGGAGATGTTTTATATAATAATAATCTACAATTATAAGATACATTGTATAGATTCCATGTTATCTAGATGTGGATATCGATCCCAGTACAGGTTGATATAATTAGAAATGTCGACGTTTCGACCACAGGAAGGTGGAAAGGCCAATTAACCCTTGGGATGGGGTCTTCATCCGGACAAGGAAGGGAGCAACATAAAACCCACTGTTCTACAATTAGTGGGATGACATCAAAATGTGCCGGTCGGCTCCTAATGAGAGGAAGACACAAGGGCCTCTTCAGTGGTCCTAGGAAGATCCAGAGCATTGTTGTGCCATAGGGCTTCTATACTCAGGGAAGGATGGTTCCAAATGAAATCTTCATTAAATCAAGAAATTAAATAATTCCATAATGCAGACGCGAGAAGCTTCCGGAGACACTTTGTTGCAAGAGATTAGAAACCCGATAGAATTGGTGTACTGACTTATGGAATCCCAAGGGTTAATTGGCCTTTCTTGGGTCAAAATCTTTAAATCAAATAATGGCCAATCCCAAAATGTTCCTGCAATCCTCCCTTCCTTGAATTCCTTAGTTAGTTTTTGTGTCACTATATGTGGTAATTCCACAGCTGATTTAAGGTTATCTGCCCACCTCCTAAACCTGGGCCATGAGGATACCCCAAGTGAAAACCTTCCTTGAAACCCCACTCCAATTTTAAATGTGCCTCTTTGTTAGGATGAAACTGAAGCCAGCAACTAAGCCTATCCACCTTAACCGGAGTAAGAGCCTTTTGGCAAATGTTGTTGTTTGGCAAATGTTGTTGCTGAAAGCCTCTCCCTCATGCCTGACTCCATTGTACCCCATTGTTTACTGTGGGAAAACACTGTGTGAGTGAATGTCTACCACCACATTTGGAAAACTTGTGTTTGTAATGGCAAAATTGTCAGGGGCAAAAACCTTTGTTGAAATTCCAACATGTTCCTGAGTTAAGACCTTGACCTCTCCCAATGAAGCCTGTCCCTTGCTGAGGACCCATAAGGCTCGTTTAGTAGAAACAAGCCCACGATGTCCCTCGTGTGCCAGTTCAATGACTTTTTGTCTCAGACTCTAAGGCAGAGGTCTTCAAACTTTTGTAGGTTGAGCCCCCCCAGCTGAATCTTTTTAGATGTCGGGCCCCCCCACCACCTGACAGAAATTTCTGGAATCTGGCACACTACATAATCGACCGCCACCCGCATATCCCGGGCCATATCCGGCAAATAATGTTCAACACAATAAGAGTGTTTAGTAAACTGCAGGTTTGTGAGTGGGTGTGGTTAAATGACAGAGGCTTTTTACACAGCTCAAAAACAATTTTCCAAGATAAAATGTGCGCAAATTGTTTTTACTAGGATGCTTTATTTTACACAAGACATAGATTGATAATAACACCACCAACATTAATGTGACAGGTGTGCCTATTTTTCGCCACAGAGACGGGGTCAATCTGTGGATGGATTTTTGCTGCTGCCATACTCAGGCTGTGCTCCACATCCACTAATTTTACAGTGAATAATATCTGTGAAATCCTCCAATTTCTCATGAGAGGGCCCGTTTTGATCTAAAAAACTTTTTTATGGTTGTTGCATGAAACAAACACATTTCTCTGCAAATAGTAATAGACTCTCCCACATCAATCACATTCAAAAGAAATGAAAAAAATTCCAGGCCATCAGGGCAAAAACAGAGCTGTCTCTATCAAGGGCCACCCTGAAAGGCTGGATTGCAGTGCATGTAAATGTGTACTTTTGTACTTTAGGACAAAAACATGATGGGGCACGACATGCCCATACTTGTGTACAGGGGCGCAACAAGACCCGAACTTCGGAGGGGGGGGGCTAACACTCCCAGCCAGGGCTGGCCATAGCACTGGTCGTACACAGTGCAACAGTATTTTTGGCACCCCTCCCCCATTTCCTCCTTCTCCATGAATTCCCTCACTACCACTCACCAACAGTGCACCTCATTCTCTATAGCACCTTTCTGACAAACAATTCATTTTTTTATAGCACTACTCATAGTTTACTCACACTCAGTTCTTTGATCTGCATGGTACACACTCTTTGTAGCAGGCACATTATCCCTCTGCGCTGTGTGGGTGGCAGGAGTGCCCATGTGAGTGCACAGTGAGCGATGCATCAGTGTGAGAGTGAGAGGATTGACTGCAGGGTGAGTGAGGTGAGCATATGAATTTGGGTGCGGATGTAGGTGCAGAGTGGGACGAATGAATGTATGGTTAGTGATGGGCTTATTTGAGTGAGATTGCAGATTGAGCAGTGATGGGTACAGGCGAGTGAAGTGTCACATGAGTGCAGGTTGAGTAGTGTGCTCGTGTGACTGCAGGGTGAGGTACAGGGCGAACAGCGCAAGTGCATTTTGAGTGCAGAGTGATCACTGTGAGTGCAGGTCGAGGTGGTGAATGCTGTGAGTGCATGTTGATCAGTGCGAGTGAATTGTGATCACTGTGAGTGCAGGGTGAGCATGAAACTGAAGGGCGAGAATGAGGAGAGAGTTGTCTGAATGCGGGGTGCATTCCCAGACACTTGAGGTAACTCAGCATGTTATTGATAGCGGCGTAGGGTTTCAGATATGTTAAACTATTGCTCTTATGGCCTTAACCAGGGATTGAGGGTGGAGGAAATAAATAATGTGCTGATCTTGCAACAAACTTCCAGTTTTATGATTAGGGTTGCCAGCTCATTATTTTGATGTCCCAGACGGTACACAAATAAGCAGTCACCTAAAGCTGTATTTTCAGTACTTATCTGTGCGTACTTTGAACAGCAAATATAAATTGAAAGCACTTTTAATTTTGTTCTAGGGCTGCCTGAATGATCCGTGACTGATAATTAAAGGGAGCAAAGACAGAAAAGTCACATTACAAATGAATACATACTTCTTTATTTATAACCTGTATTTAGTGTCAAGACAAGCAATTTGCAGGCTCTTTAACCCACACATGGCTGGCATTTTCTTTTGACAAGTTGAAGCCATTTTAGCCCTGTGGACGTTGTGTGCCTGCCTGTGTAATTTTAAAAGAAATGTGGTCTCTTTTCTGGGAAGAGGAGGGGGTTAAATTCCTAGGGCTGAAATGATTCAGCTGCAGTGGGAGGCAAGGAGTCTCCTCTGCTATGAAACTGAACCCGAAGGAACAGATAGTCCACAGTGGACTGTCTGTTCGCTTTTCCTTTTAGCAGAGGAGACTCCTTGCCTCCCACGGCAGCTAAAGCATTTCAACTGTAGGAATTAACCAGCTCATTGGAAAAGAGATTGTTAGGGCAGTTTGAGCAAGGGTTCTGTTCTGGAAGGTTATTTCTTCTTCTGTGACTTTGGTAGTTTTATCGGAATCAAGGTTTGCTGTGCTTAGAGAACGACAGAGGCACCTCCTGCAATTGTCTTTTATTATGGATTTGTAAACATTTTCCTGCATGCTGTCCACAAATTGTTCTGCTGTGCTCAGCCAGTGATAAGTTGTTGCTATTTTTAAAAGTTCTCCAGAAAAAAAGCTCTCTAAAGCTCATGTCTCATTGCAGATTACTATGCAAAGGCAATATACCGGACTATATTATCAGTTACACATATCTGGTGTTTAAAATTACTTATGGGTGTACATTCAGTGCCGTAATTGCTTTGGTTGTGCCCCCGTGTTTTGAAGTTTTATCACTTTGCTAGTCTAAGTAATGAGATCTGGAAGATGATTAGACTGCTCCAGGACGGTTAGCTCGTGAAATTAAAAAAGAATGAGCACGTCGTGCCCCATCGATTTCCCCTCCTCCAACCCTCCGTTACTGCTGAACCCCAGGCCAATTCCTCCCCAACCCGCCCCCAACCCCCTTCGAAAAAGCCCTCTTACCTGCTGTAGATTTCATTTCAGCAAAGTCCTTCACAGCCAGGCGACGGTAAAATACAGGAAACAAAGAAGAAAAGGCAGCAAGCAGTGGAATGCAGGAACTTTATTCACGCAAATTTCGCGGCACTTCCTGCAATCTCTGCTGCTGTCCCATCATTGGTGGAACGTCAGTGGTGATGTTCCTACCTGCTGATTAGCTGCTGCTGCTCCGGAGGTCTCCTATCAAAAATCCCCATTTGAAATGGGTGACGACTTGCGATCGTAGCACAGACACAGTACAAGATAAACAAAGGTTTGATTTTACAGTGCAGTGCGCGCCCCCCCTGAGATGGTGTCACGCCCCCCCAGGGGGGCGCGCCCCACAGATTGAAGAACTCTGCTCTAAGGTATGACAATTCCCGACCCTCATAATACAATGCCTTCTGGGGTAACAAAGTTATTCCTGCACATTTTTGAATATCTGGTATTCAAGGTCATCATTAAGAGGTCAAGTATGTTTTCTCCAAGATTGATTTGCAATGATGTCTTTGAGTATTAGCAAATCTCTGTTAGTGCTTGTGGCAGCAATGATTTGTTCCACTGATATGGCAACAGGGGTACTGGATTTCGAGATGAAGTTAACATAAGGGAGAGGAGTTGGCCTAACGGCTAGGGCGGTCGACCTCGGCGCTGGGGAACCAGGTTCGAGTCTCGGCAGGGACACACAACATCCTGTGATTCTGGGCAAATCACTTAATCTCCCCGTGCCTAACAAAAATGAATGTGTCCTCATGTAACGCAACTGGTGCTCGTGTAAAGCACTCTGATACCCGAATTGGGTCAAGTTCGCGCTATATAAAACTCTGTGTAAAAAAAAAAAATAAGCATTAGCTGATTTAGAAGTGGTTCCATGACACAGTATTGGTACACATAAGAAGTAGTCTGTTTTGATCCTTTCCTGGATGATGCACAACTGTATAATCATACTCATGCAATCGCAATCCCCACCACTCAGTGCGAGGGGGCATCTTGGCTTTAGGATTGCTGTAAATGGTGAGTAATGCTTGGTGGTCGGTGACAACTGTGAAGTGCTTTCCATACAGGAACACATGAAAATACTTACAAGCCCACACCACATCAAGGCTTTCTTTTTCAGGTTGTGAATAGGCATGTTCTGTCGGTGACAAACTCCTGCTAGCGTAAGCTACAATGTGTCTTGGTGCACTTTGATATCCAGTGTGCTAAACAAGGATGGCACCTAACCCCACTGCACTTGCATCAACAACAACCTCCGTGTGTAGTTTCGGATCAAAGTATGCCATTTCAGTGGCATTCTCAATCGCATGTTTGATTTTTTTGAAGCTTTTTTTCACATTTACGTGACCATCAAAATGGAACATTTTGTTTTGTTAAATCTCTCAATGGGGCACTTAAAGTGGCAAAGTCACACATATACCTTGAACAGTAACTGGCCATACCAAGGAAGAATCACAGCATAGTTACATTTTGTGGGAGAGAAGTTGATGACAAAGCTTGTACTTTATTTGAATCTGAAGTCATTCCCCCATCAGAAAGGATATGATCAAAGAACTTGCGTTTTGTTTTATGTCTCACACTTTGCTGCATTTACAGTGAGACCTGCGTCAGCAAGTTTGCAACACACTTGTTTAAGATCTTTATCATGTTCCTTTCGTATGGCCACAAAAACCATTATGTCATCACTGTAATTGAAAGCATTTGTGACTGGCTGTATTATGCAATGAATGACATCCTGAAAGAGTTGTGCAGCTGATGACACTCTGAAACTTAGTCTTTTATATCTAAACAAACCAAAATGAGTAGATAGGTACTAATGTGCCTGCAATTTTCTTCCAGTTTGATTTGGTGATGCCTTTGTTCAAATCAAGGCAGGAAAAGACGTTGGCTCCATTCAGCTGCATAATCATGCCAGCATTATGCGGACCTGAATGTCATTTTCTTTCAATTGCCTTGTTAATTTGGCGCACCTTAATGCAGATGCGCACAGCTCCTCTAATATCCTTCGGCAGTACCACTATGGGTGATACCCATGGAGTCGGACCAGTGGATCGCTCAATGATGTCATGCAATAGTGTTGCAAGTTCATGCTCTTGTGATTAAAACTCAAATCGATGATGTCGTTGAGCAACAGGACAGATGTCCTCATTTATATGAAGTTGCACTTTCATTGCCTTAAGTCTTCCTGGTCCATTAAACAAGGATGGAAATTGATTCACTATGTCATGATAGGCATTTATGAGCACTGTTCCCAATAAGGTGCGCGCGCGCGCGCGCACCTCTCTTCCCGTGAGCGCGCACTCCCGTGAGTGGAGCGCGCACACACGCAGGACATCCAGCGAGAGAGTTCGCGCCGCCGCTTTAAAAAGCGAGCGGCGCGAAAAACAGGCCCTTTCTGCGGTTTTGCCAGCGTGAGCCAGGAGTGCAGGTAAAGCTGGCTTGGGGCATTTGCTGTATTGTATTTTGCGGTGCGGGGCAGATTGTGGGCTTTTGTTTAAGTATTCATGTTAATCACAGCTCCTTCACGAGCTGTGATTAACATGAATACTTAAACAAAAGCCCACCATCTTCCCCGCACCGCGCTTTACTAACAAAAGAGTAGAGCAAGTTTAAAAACACAGCAAGTCTGTCCACACAGGACTGTTTTTTTATTTCAGAGCAGGGTCAGGATTTTCTACATCTGTTTCAATGTCTAGTGCATTCACAGTTAAGCATTACTCTACCTGTTTGGACCAGATTAATTAGGGAGAATTGTACACTACCTCACAGCTTATTTTGCCCCATGCATGCTGTATTTCTTCTAGTGTTCAACTTTTTTTATATCTGCATACCAGAACAACCTCGGATCTCAGTCGACCAGATCTCACTTTCTAATAACTATAAGTAGGTAATTACAGCTCCTTTAGGCCCTGTAACGGGAAGCGATGGTGCTAACTGGGAATACATGTTCTGATCCTTTAGGAGAATCTCCGTCATCGACTGCTTTGTTTAAACCAGAATCCCATTTTAGCACAAGCTGTAATAAAACAATGCAGGATCGACAATTTTAATCTCGAATGTCTCTTTATTTAGGCAGAATTTACAAGTGATGTTGCGCACTGCATTATAGCGCTAAATTTTGGCACTTAATCTAAAAAGTGATCAGAAATCAAACATGGAATACGTACCTCCTCTCATCGTGACTGGACACAGCCCCCAGCGAACACCACCCCACACACAAGCATGGGAAGGCAGCACGTGCCGAGGAGGACACTCCTTTTCCTTTAATTTAATTCCGGCAGCAGCAATTCTAGGTGGCCCAGGCTGGCTGCAACAGGAATTTGAAATTGAAAATATCCTGCCTGCGCCGACTGGAGCCTTTCAGTCCCTGTCTGTCCACACGACGCACCTGCTGAACTTCTTCCTTTAGCTGCGTTGTGCTTGCAGGCCACATGGCTGCACGCATGTGTGCACTACTACTGACCTTTTGGTGCCGGGGAGGTAGCCAGGTCAGCCTGCGCTACGCAACACCAACAAAAGACAGTCCAATAGCCAGCCCGGTCCCAGCAAAGCATAACAGCACTCGCATTGACTGCTGTGCGCCGCCTACAACCTCACAAAATATTCGACTCTACAAAGCATTATAACAGGTAATACACTCAGCTTTTTAGTAAGCTGATTTGCGTGACAATCTTTTTACATGCGGTAATGTGACTTAAAATGTGTTAGTGTAACGCAAGATGTGTGACACTTGGCAGGGCTGTAAATCGCGGCTGCGCTGAGCAATTGTGGCCTTTTGTTTAAGTATTCATGTTAATCACAGCCCCTTCACGAGCTATGATTAACATGAATACTTAAACAAAAGCCCACATGCCTTTGTAAATCTTTACTACTCACCTTTTAATTTTGCGATATTCTTGTAAAATTTGATCATGGATCGTCTGGAAAAAAAATGTAAAAGCTTTTTTCAGCATAAACATGATAGGGCCACATTCTTTGATATCTATGCTTATGGAAATGCGCCACAATGGTGCAAATCTGCCTTAAGCCCCTTAACGTGGGTTGTATGTGTGGAAATGCATCGTCTTTTCAGTTATTTTAAGCAAAAGTTTGGAGTGATATTTGGCGCTGCGCACAAGGGCAGTCTGGTTCCTGGCGCACATAGCCATGGCTGCAGCGCACAGAGACCCTACACTGCCGCACACAGAGGAAAAAAATTAGAGGGAACATTGTTTATGAGTTTACAATAATCAGCCCCATGTCAGCAGCAATGCCGAAACTGAGTAAACATGCACTTGATGAAGTACCTTGCAGGACATGAATTGGTGCTTGCACTTTCGTCTTTTTATGCTTCACAGTTGCTATAAAAGAACCTTCACTTGCCGATCTCGCTTCAACCTGCATTCTTCCTTGCAAGAAGCTATTCCTACATGTGCATGTTGTCCAGTGGTCGGCATTGACATCGCACACCCATCTTCCTCATTGTAACTTGACATTGACAGTGAAAAACGTTTAGACAAGGAATTTGACAACACTCTACGTCGTTCAGTTTCTAGTTGCCTCAACTGATGTTGCTGCTTGGCCTTGTGGGCATGGGTGGAACGTCTCTGGAACTTTCTGGCATCTATTTTGTTTTCTCGACCTGACGCACTTGATCTTTCCCTCGCTTTGCAACCTTTTACAGAATGGTTCTCTTTCACGCAGCCTTTGCATATTTGTCCAATGGCGGGACATTTACCTTCATGGGGAAAGGAAAATCCACATCGAAAACACAACTTCTTTTTCTTTAGAGATATTGCTTTGTGGCCTTCTACCTTGTGTTTCAGCTTACTTTTACACTCAGCACTGATTTATTTTGGGCTGTTCCGGCCTCCATGCTTGCAGCTTGTCTGTCAGCTCCTCTGCTCTAGCAGCCATGAGCACTTGTTCTAAGCTGAGTGGCTCTTTCAGCATTCATTGTCTGAAGGAATCGGAGAGACAATCATCTATTACTCTGAGATACACAGCCTCTTCATCGTTGAACTCGTTGAATTTACAATGCTTGATGAGCGAATCAAGTCTTTCTACAAACTCATCCATCGTTTCACCAGCTTTCTGCCTTTCTTGGATGAAAATGTAGCTATCATATATGACATTTGGCATTGTATTGAACTTGGTGTTTAAGGCCTCTTTGATTTGACGGTACGTAACTTAATCACCATGTGGTATTTTCTTTATCACTTCTTTTACTCCTTCACTCACAAAATTATTTAGATATTTGATGATCATTTTGTCATATGCTTCTTCCAACGCATCAATGAAATCATTGAAGAATTCGATCCAGGCAGTCCATCTGTTGCCAATATTCTGCTTTTTGGCGGTATCGAAGGGAGGCAGTGGTTTTAGAAATGCTCCAGCATCATAACCTGTGTAACTTTCTGCTGTCGAGAATGAAGCCCGCTCCAGCAGCGTCTGCTGCCCAATTGGATCTGTATCTTTGTTAAGCACTAACCGCATGCTATCCTTTGGGTCGTCGCGCCCGCTCTCTAGTTGTGAGGCACTGTCTTCTTCTTTGGCAGTGAGTAGTGGCTTTGTTTCTTGCACAGGACTTCACCACTGTCAGCTCTTTCCATTGTACCTTGTCTCTACTGCCTTTAGCATTTCTTTATGTCAGAAATATTCCAGCTTTTAGCGCTTTCTTGCATTCGGCTATCACTGCCTTTAGCGCTTCTCTGTACCTGGTTGTCGCTGCCTTTAGCGTTGTCGTACTGTATGAATGACAGCTCTGTGTTATGCTGTGGCGCAGTATCTCCTGTTTCGACTTTACCAGCAAATTTCTAGCTGATGATAAACAAACTTTCTGTAAGGCCTTCACTTTCTTCACACGACTTACACTGGCTGGAGTGGCGCTTTGACTCCACATATGCCAACCGTCGGTTTTTCACTTTGACAGAGGGCACACGTGGTATACATGAGCAGGTTTCTGGACCATGGCATACTCTCTGGGAGAGCATTCTCGGATCTTTGGGTTGCAGGGTTTACGTTATCCCATCCTCGTCGCCAATTGTAGCATCCTCCCCTGCCCAGAGCATGTAAATGATCACACCACACATGGAGCTCGGTATTACACGTCTTTATTCTTCAGAGAGTAACTGTTAACTGAACGTACTACATCATGAATTTTCTTAACCACACCCAATCACTTACATTACTATTCTACGGAGTCTGTCAGGGACCTCAGGGGTCCCACTATCTGTAACACACATGACACTACACCGCCCAACCTCACCTTCTTCCAGCACCGAGGTAAGGCGATTCCCCTAGTTGCACTACCCCACCCTCTACGCTGCCCTCTGCTCATGGAACTACAGAGCCCAGCCAAATTTTCTTTCAGTGCCGGATCTAGCCCTACCCACCCAGGCCTAACTCAAAATCCCTAGTTTAATAAAATCATCTTTCCCAGCTGCGCAAAGCATGTGCAGCACTTCCCTCGCAACTTTACATGAATACATATGCTTAGGACATATAAAACACCCAACTCCCTTTAAATATCATAGAAAAATTATCCACAGGTCACCTGAAAAAACTAACGCCCCTTCCTATCCCTCTGAAATGGATTTAGCAAGAGGTCATGATGCCCTGCCCCCACTCAGTGCTTAATTTGAGCCGGTGGTTTCCAGTGCTTAGCATCAGCACTAAATTAGCAGCACCGGCCCTTACGACAGTCTGCCACATGGTGGGCTGTTTGCCTGATTTCGAGTGAGCACAACAACAGTTGTTTTCTAATTCAATATACGTTAAAATGACTATTACCTGCCGCTCCTGCTAATCTTATAGCTTTGGGGGCCTGTAATAGTCTGAACTGTCACACTTGTAGGAGTGGTTTGGTACTGTCATTGGCAGTGCTAGCAGGGGCAATGGGTGGTGTAGGCTGCAGTGGCCTCCTAATGAGGGCCCTGGCACTTAATTTTTTACAAGTTAAGCACTGCCTCCACTGCTTATATAACATACCTCTAAGCCCCGCCCCCTTAGCTAGCCTAATCTATCCTAGATCCCCAAGTAGCGTGGCCTGCGCCACTTGCACGAAGCCACCCAGGGGGAGACTGGCTGTGGCCTTGCTACCCTCTGGGTACCCACATTCACATCTATCAGAAACGATATACTACTTGGCTGAAAAATTCTGATGAGAAACGATGACGATGCGGATATTGATTCACCAATGATGTTTCAGAAGCAAATGGGTACTCATTGGAGAGGCGGCAGCAGTGTATGTCTGCAAGAGGATAGAGTGACAAATTAGTTCTTTCCTTCCTGCCATGCATCATGGGGTCTTCGCTGATTAAGTTCCTGTCTCTCGAGGAGCCGTTCGATCTGTCTGTGCAACCCCGTCAGGCAAGACTAATAGATTTCATATTAATACTCGTACCGGGTCGCCGGAAGCTCACATTTCTACAAACTGACTGATATTTTAATATTTCTGGTGTGATATATTTTCCTCTGTCTCAATATTGGCGCCGCTACACAGAGGTTGGCCATGTCAGGCAGGTCACCATCGCGGTTCCAAACAGTGTTTTAAATGGGGGGGGAGTAAAGGTAGTACTCGACAGACTGAGAATGGCGGGCAGAGTCTGGCAGCTAAGTGCGTGGCTTAGTGCATGGCTACTAGGCAGGTGTTTAATGACATGAATATTTTCTTGGTATGCTTCCATGGCTAGTGATCTTTGAGCCCTATCGTTCTTTTTACAGTCCAATTTTCATCAACATTCGAAAAAAGCAATACATTCTTAAAAGGCGCTTAAGAAATATTCCAGTAGTTAATGGTGTGCTATGTTGGACGTTTAAATGGCCCTAAAAAGTTTTGCAAAAGTTGTACATTTTTAAGGACAATTTCCAAATTAAATGGCCACAGGGTGTACAGGCAGTTCAGAAAATGCTATTCAGCAGTGCTGCATGTCTGGGAGGTTATTGCTCAAATATTAGCTTCCAATATATTGCAATGCAATAATTCAATAAAAAAGATCGCAATAATTATTTTGCCAAACATCGGCTTGTCAGTTCATGAAAATACATGCAATTTGGTATCGGAAAAGTAAACTTGATTTTCCTAAACAGAATGTTAATCTTGTCATTTTTTACTTGAAATGTCAATTTTCCATCTTTAGTAAATACGTTTTGGTGCCAAAGCATTCATTTGTCATTTTCACAAAGTACTTGGATGTACTACTGCCATACATGGGTTGATTCTTTAAGGCCGGGCCAATGCCCACATATCATAATCTTATACCATACATGCCCTTACTATGCACCATTATACCACTAATGCCCACAATATGCCAGCTAATGGCTCCATTATCCCAGGATTAAGCCATGGGTGACCCCAATTTGTCAATAATTAGTACCTTACTGTCTGGGCCAGAAATGGTATCTGGTGTGGGTGACACCCATCTGCCATGGATGCCTACCTTATGGCAGGAAATATCACCATTGTTCCAGGGTCAGCCCACCAGCAGCGGCCGGTGCAGGTAAGAGCGGTAGGGCCAGGTGGGTGGGGGTGGTGGGGGGAATTTGACAGACGAGGAGTAGGGGAAATTAATTATTTATTTAATTTTCCCTCGTGGTCGTCTGTTGAATCCCCCCCCAACCCGGTCCCACCGCCCCACTGCTCTTAACTGAGCGGGCAGCTCCTGCTTAACACCCGCAAGAGTGAAGCTTTGGACGTGGTTGTGGGTGACAACAACAACCAGGCTTAGATTGTGACTCTATTTAGCAGTGCCTTATAGGTGAAATAAAAAGTGCCAGCGCCCAAAGCGCTACCTAGAAGCCCTGCCGGTGCTATTAAATGTCAGAGCACTGAATAGCAAGGCTGTGTAGTCCTGAATCCATCCCAGGCCTCTTTAATCCACTGCCAGACACTCCCTGCCTCTTTATCTCACTCCTTCAGGTTCCTGCTTTCTCCCTTAGTGACTTTTTCCCCTCTTTCTCTTCCTCCTTCTTTCCTGTTTGTATGTTTTTCCCTCTCATGCTCTTGAGAAATGTCTGATGAGGCAAAATAAGTGCTGGGTCCCAAAAATGAGTCCCGGTGGCCACTGGCTCAAATGAAGCACTGCATTTAGATAACTGAGAGCAATTGGGTAGAAGGGAAGAAAGGGACATCACAATGCCAGACACACTGATACTGGTCCTCAACACACTGTCAGTCTCACTCACATACAGAGACACACACTGATACAGGAGACAAGCCCTCGCGCATACTGTATACACGCACATAAAGACATTCACACATGCACACCTATGACTCCATCCCACCTTCCAGCAAAGATAACTTTTTATTTTACTTACCTGTCCCCACAGAGGTCCACATAGGACTCCTATAGTGTTCTTTTTTTTTTTTAGTGTTTTATATAGCGCAAACTAGACCCGAGACAGTATCAGAGCGCTTTACATGAGCACCAGTTTAGTTACAGATGGACGCATTCATATTTTTTTTTGTTCTTTTGTGCCAACTTCTTCCATGCTACCTGTCAGGCACATCTATGCGCTCATACACTGTGATTTACAGTGTCAGGCCTGCAGCATTGCCAGACACTATGCAGCAAACTTAGTGATTGCTCTAAATAACAATGTAGGTGGGAACATAAGGTTCAAGTAATCGCAAGCACACTCATAGGTTGGCAAAAGTGGTAGGTAATGTTCCTTTTCCGCACTTGGTAGCCCTGGTACTGTGGCCTTCTACATCATTAGGCTACAGTAGCAGCCCGTGGTGGGAGTGCTGCCGGGCGGTGACGTGGGGCGGGGGAGGGGCAGGGTGGGGGGTAGTAAACTACGGAATTTGGCCGAATAGAGGTAAGTAAACATATAAATAAATAAAATGAATTTCGTTGCGCACGCACCATCGCCAAATGCGAAGCAGCGCGCGCAACGAAATTCGTTTTTATTTATTTATATGTTTACTTACCTCTATTCGGCCGAATTCCGTAGTTTACTACCCCCCACCCTGCCCCTCCCCCGCCCCGCGTCACCGCCCGGCAGCACTCCCACCACGTGCCGCTACTGTTAGGCTACTAAGCAAACTCATCGTGAACTAAATTGCCACTTCTGCGATCCCTATATAGTCTGCAGGAGATAGAGTGGTCAATTCAGCTTTTCATCCTTCTGAAGGTGATAAATGAATTACCTCTGATTTACATATTGGTAACTATCATCTCTTTATTAGCCTGCACAGAAATATCAAACTGCCTGTACAAAATGCTACACATAATATATATTGCCCATACTTTGGAAATAGAGTGCACATGTATCCTGTTTTTAACTACTCTCAGAAATATTGTGATTAGGTACTGCCCATTTCGTTTTGCATTTTATAGATCTAACTTTCTCTTATTTAGAAAGAAATGTTTCCTTAGGTGTAGCAAACCACGCCAATGGTAGCATCTTTGCACCGCAGTGTACTAATGCAGCACTCACTCATTCATTTTTTTGTAGCCCTTTTTTTGCTTGATGCTTCACAGTGCTGTTATTGGTATTACAGCTATAACATTATGGCTTAGCATTTCAACAGTAATGATTTATCAGATTGGAAAAAGGAAAGAGTGAAGCTGCCATATCCGGATTCTAGCCAGTCACCTACTGGCTGAACGCAGATTTCTGCAGCAGGTGTACTTACCCACTGAGCTTTTTTGCCAGCATCAATAGCTATCGGAATCAGAGAAAAAAATAAAAAGTAAAAAACGACCAAAAAGAGAAATGTGCCATACACGAATCTTAACATGTGGTGAGTTAAACTGTTCCAGCAACGTCACAACGAAGAGATAACCACATCGAACACAGAGTTGATCAAGCATAGAGGGGCATATGTTCAAGGAAGTGGTGGAGTGAGGCGTTAGCCGTCATGGCTTAACGCCTCACTCCGCCACTTCAGAAACGCAAGGCTGCACCATATTTACAACGATATGGTGCAGCCTTGCATTTCCCCCTGTGCTGGCGCTACACTTAGCAGTGTCGCGCCCATGCAGGCACCCTTGCACCATAGTGCAAGGCTGCCTGCGTGCAGGGGAAAGATTGTTTATGTACAGGGAGGTCCCCCTTTCTGTACACAAACAATCTTTAAATGCCATTTTGTCACTTCTATGTGGGCTGCTTAATGCAGCACGCATGGAAGTCACAAAATTGAATTTTTTTAAAAAGATTATTTATGTACAGGAAGGTCCCCCTTCCTGTACATAAACAATCTTTTTAAAAAAATAGAAAAGGCCTGCTGCCCTATTTTTTCTTTTTTCTCACTTCTTTACCTCCAGACCTCTATGTCTCTCTCTCACATGAAGGTTGTGTTTCATCTCTACATTGTCCCTACTTCACTGTTTTCCTATCGTTCTCTTCATCCTTCTTTCTCATTTTTCTGTTTTTTCCTCTCTTCCTCTGGGTGAAACAATGACCATGAAAAATGAGTCCTGGTTACCCATCATATGCGACCACCTGCACAAATTAACCTCTGAGCTTCTGTTTATCTACTTACAGCAGCCATCAGAAGTTTTTACTTTGCTTTCGAAGTCCAAGTTGGACAGTGGTCCGCAGTTCTCCACACAGCTGCTTTGTGTAGAAATGAAAGATTCAATTGTTCTGCAGAGGTTCTAGCATCAACAGTGGCTGTACCCCAACTAGCCTTGGCATTTAAAAGAACAATATGTCAAAGGCCAACACTCCCCAGTTTTGCTGTTCCGTGCAATTGTGGTTGAGTTTCAGTCTGAGCGCATGAGATGCTCTCCCTAATTTAGCGAAAATCCATTGGGTAATCTGTTCCGCTTTCCATCCTCTTGACTTTTCCTGTCTTTCCTCATTGTCATAGAAGGCTAGTGCTCCAACTGCAATTTACTTCTCATACTTATTCATCAGCTGGAACGTCCTTTCTCGACTCAAAATGTATCCTCATCAGAGAAGATGAATCACTCTTTCAATGCTGATGATGCAGCGGATACAATAAAAACTATTTTCCTCCTAGGTCACTTATAGGTCATCCAGGGGCGACTTATATTTTCTCACATCCACATGACGATGGGGCCCATAACATCGCCTATCAAACACACACACACACCTGGATTTCCTCTACACCTTTACGAAATCTATACTCCTAGGAGAAAAGAAAAACTAAAAGAAAATCATCATGATGTACCGCTGGAAGGAGCCGGGATACCTTATTACCTTAACCTATCGCTTTCTTAGTTATTTCTTAAGATATTCCTGCTCATTGTTTGGTCGATGGATCATCTAGTAAGAAATCAGTTCATAGTGATTAAGACCAGCTAAATCACAATAACCAATTACCAATTTCACAATCATTTAGTAAATAACCACTGAGTCGTTTGATTTAAGAATCTCAAATTTTATATAATTTTAAAGGCATGGAAAAGAATTTAGACTTTTTATTCAATTATTCATTCATTATTAATTCAAATATTTATTAAGCAAAATCAATTTTATTGCAGAAAAGAAATTTTGTCATGAAGAAAAAAACCTAATTACCTGCCTATCTTCCTAATTTAGCCTAATGATTTCTAACCTAAGTTTTAAGATTTAAAAAATAACCTGATTCTCATACTCAACTGGAAAAATAAGACAGCAACAGAAACTTCAGCTCGTCAGCATCAGCTACCGCCACCCGTCTCATCTAACAGTCTTTCAGCATCTCCCGCTCAGTAAAATGGATCGATCTGGAACACCAAGCACTGGAAGCCACCAACTCCAACACCAACTACCCCTCCCACTAAGAGTAGGCCTTCTTATACCCTAATTCTAACTTTGCTAACTAAATTGTTGCAACATTAATAACGCGCTTTTCTTTAATTGGTCCACTCATTTCATTTATTCATTTTTAATCAAGTTCTCCCGGATCCAGCTTGTTCTTTTGGAATGCATATGTTCATTTCCTTTCTCACAGTTCAAGACATGTTTCCATCCGCTTCGATCAGTACATTTGTAACTTCTTTCGATACATTCGAGAACTCTGCAGGCATTGTCCTTTCTCTTAAAACTGTTTCCCACGATTCTCTGCTGATCACCACGGCACACTATCAGTTCAATTAGGTCACATCAGCCTTGACCATTCTTGCATCCTAGCCTCTCAGCACCATCACGTGGTCAGTCTTTCTCCAACTTTTTCTCCCTTGTCATGCGTTTTCTCAGCGCATGCGTACTCTAATAAACGGCAGCCATTTTATATCGCCACTCGATTAGACTTAGAAGCACTATTTAGAAATAAACAAAACATACTTAAAATAGAGAAACATAGCCTTTTCGTTTCCCTCCCGTCATCTACGTACCCCAATTAGTTATTACCTAGCAGAAAGCAACATTTAAGCTGTTCCTTACTTACCATCACTATTGTTTTTGCAACGTCACGTTTATATTCTATGAAGCACAAATCATGCATTTATTATTTATTTAGTACGCAATTATTTATGTTATAATTAGACACACAGACATTTGTAAATAGATTATTCGGCATATATACTTGCGTGTTACCCTTCCCTCACGTACATTTGTTGATTAATACATTTAAACGAACATATTTATTAATTATTTATAAAATTTGTTAGGGGTTAAAAATTTTATTTTTCTCTGCTCCATCAACTCCCCCCTTTGGTGATTTTTAAATCACCACATAAAACCCAAGTTATACTTCTTTTTCAGGCAGCATATGTCTTTCATCCTTTTGCTTTTTGTTAATTCTTTCGTTGTCACATCCGGTGATTTGTCATATCCAGTAAAATTGTCACATCCGGCAGAAGCACTTTAAGTCTTCACTTCAGGTTTGTTGCATCTCACCTTTACCCATTCGGTTTCTTAGTCTCGGGTTCTCGTGAGTGTTTCCTTCTTCTTTGTAATCAGTTAGAGCGATGTACAACCACTCAGGTGACTTGTATTTCGAATTCACTTTCTTTGTTCTTTTAGACTTTTGCAATCGTTTTCCATTTGGCTTTTCTTGATCCTTTTGACTTGTTATTTCATTCACCTGTTCAGCACTTTTTTCTCCTGTTCTGATTATTCTGTATCTCAATTTTCTTATATAGTTGCTGGGCCAATTGTCTCCTTTTCTTGGCCTTTTGGCTTCACCTTCTTTTTCTCCTCTTTCTGATTTCCAGTTTCTTTTTCTTGATTCAGTTCTTGTTTTCTCTTCTTCTCCGCTTTCTTCAGATTCTGTTTCAATTTTTTCACAATTGTCTCTTATTTTGAAACTTATGATCTCATCTTCTTTTACTGGTGGATCTGTTTTCTCCTTCTTGTGTTCCCTTATTACTGTCCCTCCTCGATGTTCTTCCGAATTGGTATTTATCTCACTCTCTGCTTCTAATTTTCCCTGTTCTTTTGTTTCACTATCTGTCCCTATTGCTCCTCGGGGTTCTTCTCGATTTTCTAACTTTTTATTTGTCTCTTTCCCTTCTTTGTCTATTAATATTACTTTTGAAGGATTTCCACCATAACTTGTACTTGGTTGCTCATTTAGATCATTTTCTTGTTCATTCTCTTCTCTAATTGGTTTAAATCCCCAAGTTCTCCTTCGAAATTCTTCACAGTTTTCAACTGAATCATCAGATCCTGAACTCGTGTCAGATATTTCCAGATGTCGACTTACAGGTCGATCTTCAGGTTCTGGAATTTCTGTAATTTTTCCTTCTTCTTCCTCTTCCTCTTTAGAGGTGCTTGCAGTTGGGGTTTCCAGATGTCGACTTTCAGGTCGATCTTCAAGTTCTGGCACCCTTTCTCTTATTCTTTCTGTCTCAGTCGCTGAACTCTTATCCCACACTTCCAGACGTCGACTCACATGTCGATCTGCAGGTTCTGGAACTCTGATTGTGTGGCTGGCATGGACCCAGTTTTTCACTCCTGCACACTTGACTGCAGTTGTTGTCACTAGGATTACCTGTCGTGGCTCGTCCCAGCGAGGAACTAGACAGTTTCTCCTCCTGTGGATTTTTATGCGGACCCAGTCTCCTGGATTCAAGTCGTGGGCTGGTTTTCTTTCAAGAGTGGTTGCATCCGGTCCAACCTGATGAAACACAGAACGCACCACATCAGCCAGTCCTTTGCAATAATCCAGTACTAGATCATCAGTTATAGTCAATAACTTGTTGACAGGTACTTGTGCTTGTCTCATTGCTCGTCCCATGATCACTTCATGAGGATAAGTCCAGTTTTCTTTTCAGGAATGCTTCTGATGGTCATCAGGACAAGGGGCAGTGCATCGGGCCATTTGAGTCCTGTAGCTTGACACATTTTTCCTAACCTGTTCTTAATTGTTCCATTTATTTGCTCTACTACCCCAGAAGCCTCTGGTCTGTATGCACAATGCAGTTTTTGTTTAATACTTAATGCTTCACAAATTAATTGAATCAACTCATTTTGAAAATGTGTTCCTCTATCTGTCTCCACCGTGACTGGAAAACCATACCTTGGAATGAACTCTCGCAGCATAAGTTTTGCTACCGTTATTCCATCATTCCTTCTAGTGGGGTATGCCTCCACCCAACGAGAAAACAAACAGACGACCACTAGAACATATTTTAGTCTGTTACAAGGGGGCATTTCGATGAAGTCTAATTGCATTCTAGTGAACGGACCTCCTTCTCGTCCTATTGTTCCTAGACTCACTATTGTCTTTCTTCCTGGATTAAACTGCTGACAAATAAGACATCTTTGACAAAGACTTTCAGCTATGGCTCTGAATTTTGGGTTATAGCATGTTTGTCTAAAAAGTCTGATCATTGCATCTCTCCCAATATGAGCTTGTCCATGGTACATCCGTGCCATGTCTGCAATCATGCTATCAGGCATAACTGGTCTTTCATCTCTGTAAACCCACACACCATTGTTTTCTTGTCTTCTACACCCTGCTTTTATCCAGTAATCTTTTTCCTCATCATTTGCAACTTCCTGTAACTGTCTCACCTCATCCCATGTCTCGACAGTGTTAGTAAAAAGCAAAGGAGAAGAGATTTGCTCCCTTTCGCGATTCTTATTCAAGGATACCATGTTCTCTGCACAATATTTGGCTATCTCGTCCGCGTAATTATTACCAACAGCTATGTAATCTTCATTTTTCTTATGTGCTTTGCATTTCACTACAGCTATCTGCCTAGGCAGCTGTATCGCCTCAAGCAGTTTCTTAACAAAATCTCCATTTCTGATAGGTGTTCCTGCAGACGTCAAGAAACCTCTTTGTGACCAAATCTGACCAAAATCGTGCACTATACCGAAACCGTACTGGCTATCGGTCACAATCGTAACTCGTACATTTCTTCCCAACTTACATGCTTGAATCAAAGCAATCAGTTCTGCAATTTGGGCAGACCTTATTCCTTTCAGACAAGACGCTTCCATCACAGTTGCCACTGTGCACACTGCGTAAGCTGCGCTTAGAACTCCTTCTTTCGTTCTCAAGCATGAGCCATCCACAAACATGACATAATCTGATTCTTTTAAAGGCTCATCCTTTATGTCAGCTCTTGGTTTTGTGCAATATTCCAGCACATTCAGACAATCATGATCTACTTCATCTTGTTCAATTATACTCTCTTCATCTGGCAATGATGTCGAAGGATTCACATTCATACATCTATCTATGGTCACATTTTCTGCACTCAAGATTACTTTTTCGTACTTAGTCAGCCGACTATGTGTCATGTACTGTGTTTTTGTTCTTGTCAAAAGAATCTCTACTGAATGGGGAACATATACTCTCAGTGGATACCCCATCACTATACCTTCACTTTGTTCCAGACTTACACAAGTAGCAGCAACAGCTTTCAGACATCCGGGCAACGCTTTTGCTATAGGATCTAAAACAGCTGAAAAATAAGCAATTGGTCTCTTCATTGTTCCATGTTTTTGTACCAGTACTGAAAATGCACATCCATCTCTTTCACTGCAGTACAATTCAAAATCCTTTTCATAGTCAGGCATTCCTAAAGCAGGGGCCTCACACAATTTCTTTTTCAACTCTTTGAAAGATTTCATTTCTTCGTCATTCAATTCAAAAGGGTCTTTTACATCCTTCTTGGTCAGTTTTTGTAATGGTTTAGCAATCAAGGAAAAACCACTTATCCATTGTCGGCAATATCCAACCATTCCCAGAAACATTCTTACCTCTCTTTGCGTCATTGGTGCTCTCATTCCTTGAATCATTTTTATTCTTTCTGTCGCTATCTTTCGCACTCCTTTCTCAATTTTATGCCCTAAATATTGGACTTCTTTTTGGCAAAACTGCAATTTCGAAGGGGACACTTTATGTCCTCTTTTCTCTAGATGGTTCAGTAAAGCAATTGTATCGCTTACACATGCTTCTTTTGTTTTCGATGCCACCAACAGGTCATCGATATACTGCACCATCACTGACTTTTCTGGCATTTTCAAATCTTCCAGGGACTTCTTTAAAATCTGATTAAAGATTGAGGGGCTTTCTGTATACCCCTGAGGAATTCGGCACCATGCCAAAATACGCTCTCCGAACCGGAACGCAAATAATGGCTGGCTATCTGGATGTAAGGGAATAGAGAAAAATGCGTGACATAAATCTATCACTGTGTACCACTCAGCTTCATGTGGAATTTGGTATAAAATTACTGCAGGGTTTGGCACTATTGGACAACAAGGCACAACTATTTTGTTGACCTTTCTCAAATCCTGTACTATTCTATATGTTCCGTTTGGCTTTTTCAGTCCCATAATAGGTGAATTACATGGACTGCTCATTATTTCTTTTAGAATTCCCTGTTCGATCATTTTATTTATTACAGGAGTTATTCCTTCAATTATTTCTGGAGTCAATTTATACTGTGGCGTATTTGGGTAAGTTGTTCCTTCTTTTACTGTTACTTTTACGGGATCTACTTCTTTCATCAATCCAATATCTTCTCCTGTAAAATCCCACACATTTTCTTTCACTGCATTTTTCAGTTCTTTTGGAAGTTTTTCTGCATCAAATGCAGGAAACAAACCATTCATTTCAGGTTCCTGATTCATCAATGTCACTTTATACAATACATCTTCATCTGGGGTCTGAAATCCAATTCCATCTGGCGTACAATAAATTGTGCAATTCATTTTGCACAAAAGGTCACGACCTAAGAGATTTACGGGACTACAATCGCACACTACGAATCTATGCATTTTGCTAAAAGATCCAATTTTTACTTCCACTAATTCAGTAAGTGGTGTTTTAATCTGCTGATTCGCTACTCCAACTACTTGCATGTATTCACCTGAGAGAGGAAGGTTTGGAATTTCCACTGATCTAACAGTAGAACGGGTAGCTCCAGTATCGACAAGGAATGTTACATTTGCACCATTCACTTCTCCATCCACAAAGGGACCAGACTGATCTACCTCTAGAGTTGCGCCAAGTACGCACTCTTTTCCCTCTCCTAGGCACCGTCAGAAACTTTCATCCGACTCATCCTCACTCTGTCGCAACCAATACTGAGAAATGTTAGCTGCTCGCGGCAACTGTTACCTGCTCTCCTCCGTAGAATCCTGTTTCTGTACTGTATCTTTGCTGGTTAACAGTGTTGGGAAGTGGTGGTTGTGGCACATGACCTTGTTGAACAACTACCTCATTCTGCACCTGTGGAGTTAATGATTGATTTTCCGTATTAGGTTTAGGTGGGAACTTACACTCGTTTCTCCAATGCCCTAATTTTCCGCAATTATGACATGGCCATTTTTTCTTTGCCTCCTCTAGACTCATTTGACCTTTCCCTTTACCTATGTTAGGTCGGGATTTATTCTGTCCTGTTTCATTCCCACTATTATTATCCAAATGAGCTTCTTGCTTCTCTGCCACTTTCACCTGTGCCCACATTGCCTTCTCTTTCAATTTACGCTGTCTACTCTCAATATCATCACTACAATACTTAGCATACCTCAGTACCTCATCTACAGTGCCATTTTGCCAGTTAATCATATGTTGTTTACTCATTTCACTAATCTCTGGTTTCAGTCCAAACACAAATCTATATACGAAATGACTCATATCTTTTTCACTCACTTTCCTCATATCCACTATACTGCTTGAAAACCAACAACAACCTTTCATAATAGGCATGTACAGACTCCTTACTTTCCTGTGTAGTTCTATCGATTTTTACCCAATCTGTTTCTTTAGGAGGAATCTTATTTTTCAAAAAGGTAATCACCTTATCGTACTTCCTCATCACCTCAGGACCTGGAGCTCCTGTCTTAGGATCTCTTGGATATTCTGTAGTTGGCCAGTCAACTGTAATTTTACACTCAGACCACAAATCAGTTGGCACCACTATGTCAAACAATCCATCTAAATCTATCCACAACACTTTTGAAACCTTCACAAACCTCTCCACTTGTCGGTACCATTCAACTGGTTTCTCTCTCAGCTTTGGGAACTCATTTGTAAATGACAGTATATCCTGTCTAGTCCAGGGAACATGCACATAACTACCACCTGGAGTTTCTCTCATAGGGTATTCTCTTGCAACAGGTTCTTTTTCAGTTATCATAAAAGCCAAAGAAGCTTTGTCTGCAGTTTTCTCATTCTTTTTGTCCATCTAACTTTCCATCTGTCCACATCACCCCATTTTCTCAGTAAAACAATTAACTCTTTTATCTGTGTCAGCCTTCCTGCTGTGTTCAAGTTTTCAATATCTTTCTCACAAAAGTCTACTCTGTACGGTTTCTGCAATGTTTTCACTTTCGCAAAATCTACTCCAATTTCACTTGCTATCTCTTCTAGTTTGTCATGTAAATTTTTAGCTCTCCATGTAATACTTTTGCACAGAAACATGATTTCATCATCCTGGTAATTTTTAGCTTTTCTGTACCAATCGTCCCTAAAATTAATTCTTCCATGTCAATCTTTAATCTAATTACATCTAATGGTTTTTCTTCTGGTTCTTTTATTTTAAATGCTTTCATCCATTCATTTAACTCATCAGGAGTCGGACCTATGGGTGTATTATTTAGTTCTATCCAATTACCACTCTTTTCAGGGGTCTCTGTTGCAGATTCTGTTACCATATGCATTTTTCTACCATTGCACTCATTCACAGTCAAATTTGTAGGTTGACTTAGTCTGTCGGTACTAGCCAAATTACTTGCACTTGGTTCCATCCTTTCTTTTTCTCTCTGAAATTGTGAACTCATAGGAATCACTAAAGACCGTTCATCAATTTTCTGATTCTCAAAAACTGGTATTACTGGACCTATTGTTACGGGTACAGTTACAGCTTCCATGTTTTTCGTTAATTCCCTAATTTTCTCAGTCAGTTCTTTTGTTGTTCTTGCTAATTCAGTTGCATTGTCACTTTCTACTCCTTCATTTTGTGAAGTTCTTATTTGATCTTGTGACCTATTTATTTCAATTCTTTTTACCAGACTTTTATTTCGCACAGTCTCTATTTGCGGCGCATTAGGTGTCACCACTGTAGAACTCTGCTGATACGGAGGGGGATTTCTATTTAGAATA
The DNA here is from genome assembly GCA_963921515.1 of Calotriton arnoldi. Taxonomy (NCBI): domain Eukaryota; kingdom Metazoa; phylum Chordata; class Amphibia; order Caudata; family Salamandridae; genus Calotriton; species Calotriton arnoldi. Next base: position 73,666 of record CAWUFW010001257.1, read on the forward strand.
TCTTCCAGCAATTCATCATCCGTTTCACTCTCATGCATATATTTTTTCCTCTCCATATGTTTCTTTTTCTCAGTACGTTTTCTCTTAGCCTCTTCCTCAACTGTAAAAGCTGGAAACAAACCTCCTGTCATGTTAGCACATCTCCATTGTTTTATTCTATCCTCATGATTTATTCCCCACATTCTTCCAGGCATGAACTCATGATCCCTTAAACCTCTGAATCTCTCTCGCTCATACATCTCATCTTCCCATTCTGTCAACGCTTCAAATTGTGTCGGTCTAGGTCTAGGTTCTAAATTTGTCATCTTCTCTCTCAAATTTCGCAAAACCGCTACACTAAACGAACCATTCTCAGGGAAAGCTAATGCACCATCATTCTTCGTATACTTTGCCCAATTTTCTAACCATATGCATGTATGATATCCATATTTCAGCATCATATGTGAAGCTGCTGATTTCGGCGGAGGAATTACTTGTCCCTCTCTAGTCACAACCTTTTTGTCTTTCTTAAAGAAATTCTTAATTTTTGTCGTCCATGACGTTCTCTCCCTTTCATACTCGTAATACGGCATGTTTTCGATTGGTTTTTCTCTTCAAACCAGCACTGTTCCGTGTACGGAACTTCAACCAATCACAGCGCGACTCACACCAACACACCAATCAGAACGATTCCCTTCGTCCGCGGACCAACCAATCCTAGCGCGGCACTATTCCTACGTCACTCCTGTCTCTGTGTTCACGTGACTAGCGCACTATCCAATCCTAGCGCGGCACTGTCGATGTCACTCCTGCTCTTTTACCCCTCCTTTACAAAAATTATCGGCAATTTTTCTTTTTACTGTTTCTTCGTTAGTTACAACAATTAAAACAATTCCATAGTCTGATTCGCTAAACCAAAGTGACAGCTTTGTCCTTTTACACAAGAATCCTGTATTTCCAGTAGGCAGTGCTTACCTCTACCCTACCACAGAATTATTAACTTTCGCCGATAAAGTAGCACTTCCCTCTACCTTACCCTTCTTTCAAGCAAACAATAAACCTGTTTCTCTGGGGATAAGACAGATGTGGAGACTATGCTCCTGAGAATTAAGGCCAGAGTTTCACAAGAAAACGTGATTTGCTATCTCAGTTACACACCTTTCGTACAGAAATCCCTAACATAACACAACCTGTGTTATTACCAAAAATTGAATTCAGACCATGTACCAAATTCCATGTGACTTCTCTTGCCACACGTGTTCCACTTCCTACATCCCAGAAGCGTGAAAACTCACATATAACATAACGCGACTCAACATATAGTATTAGTCATCAAAATAATCAATAATCAATAATCAATAATCACCAAACTAATCTATAGAAACCATAACTCTGCTACCAAGAAATCTGATGCAGCGGATACAATAAAAACTATTTTCCTCCTAGGTCACTTATAGGTCATCCAGGGGCGACTTATATTTTCTCACATCCACATGACGATGGGGCCCATAACATCGCCTATCAAACACACACACACACCTGGATTTCCTCTACACCTTTACGAAATCTATACTCCTAGGAGAAAAGAAAAACTAAAAGAAAATCATCATGATGTACCGCTGGAAGGAGCCGGGATACCTTATTACCTTAACCTATCGCTTTCTTAGTTATTTCTTAAGATATTCCTGCTCATTGTTTGGTCGATGGATCATCTAGTAAGAAATCAGTTCATAGTGATTAAGACCAGCTAAATCACAATAACCAATTACCAATTTCACAATCATTTAGAAAATAACCACTGAGTCGTTTGATTTAAGAATCTCAAATTTTATATAATTTTAAAGGCATGGAAAAGAATTTAGACTTTTTATTCAATTATTCATTCATTATTAATTCAAATATTTATTAAGCAAAATCAATTTTATTGCAGAAAGGAAATTTTGTCATGAAGAAAAACCCTAATTACCTGCCTATCTTCCTAATTTAGCCTAATGATTTCTAACCTAAGTTTTAAGATTTAAAAAATAACCTGATTCTCATACTCAACTGGAAAAATAAGACAGCAACAGAAACTTCAGCTCGTCAGCATCAGCTACCGCCACCCGTCTCATCTAACAGTCTTTCAGCATCTCCCGCTCAGTAAAATGGATCGATCTGGAACACCAAGCACTGGAAGCCACCAACTCCAACACCAACTACCCCTCCCACTAAGAGTAGGCCTTCTTATACCCTAATTCTAACTTTGCTAACTAAATTGTTGCAACATTAATAACGCGCTTTTCTTTCATTGGTCCACTCATTTCATTTATTCATTTTTAATCAAGTTCTCCCGGATCCAGCTTGTTCTTTTGGAATGCATATGTTCATTTCCTTTCTCACAGTTCAAGACATGTTTCCATCCGCTTCGATCAGTACATTTGTAACTTCTTTCGATACATTCGAGAACTCTGCAGGCATTGTCCTTTCTCTTAAAACTGTTTCCCACGATTCTCTGCTGATCACCACGGCACACTATCAGTTCAATTAGGTCACATCAGCCTTGACCATTCTTGCATCCTAGCCTCTCAGCACCATCATGTGGTCAGTCTTTCTCCAACTTTTTCTCCCTTGTCATGCGTTTTCTCAGCGCATGCGTACTCTAATAAACGGCAGCCATTTTATATCGCCACTCGATTAGACTTAGAAGCACTATTTAGAAATAAACAAAACATAATTAAAATAGAGAATCATAGCCTTTTCGTTTCCCTCCCGTCATCTACGTACCCCAATTAGTTCTTACCTAGCAGAAAGCAACATTTAAGCTGTTCCTTACTTACCATCACTATTGTTTTTGCAACGTCACGTTTATATTCTATGAAGCACAAATCATGCATTTATTATTTATTTAGTTCGCAATTATTTATGTTATAATTAGACACACAGACATTTGTAAATAAATTATTCGGCATATATACTTGCGTGTTACCCGTCCCTCACGTACATTTGTTGATTAATACATTTAAACGAACATATTTATTAATTATTTATAAAATTTGTTAGGGGTTAAAATTTTTATTTTTCTCTGCTCCATCACTGAGCACTCATCCTCCTGCTACAAGGACACTGCTCTCTGCTGAGCAGTATAGGGGGTATATTTACAAGGGGATTGCACCCCCAGAACGTCAATTTTAGCGAACGTTCTGCTGGCACTATGCCCTTCACCATATTTTTTTTAAAGTTTAGAAATGCTTTATTGAAGAGAATGCAAAAAGCAATTACAAGATTATATGAAAAAAAATACAATCTAGTCAATCCAAGTGCATATAAGTAAATAAAATATTTAAGGAGCAGTACATCTCCCTATAAATGGAAAAAGAAGATATTCATATAGGAAACAATCAGAATTAGTAGAGCATACCTTACTAAACTATGAACCGAAAGAGCTTGAATTGGAAAATATGAACACAATACTGAACGATGCACTTTAACCTTTTTAAGAGAAAATGGAAGAAAAGAGGAAGTAAAGGAGAGGAGAAGAAGGATAAAGAGAGAGAAAAGAAAAAGAGAATATGATATTGCTTATATTTATAGAGCAAACATTAACAAACAATGCAATAGTCATAATAAAGAGTTTATAAACATTCTATTCTTCATGGGGGTTCATAACTAATAACCATGGATATGGGTTGAGCTGATTGCCTGGATAAGAATGAGGTGAGTGCTCACCATAATAAATCTTTTTTGATCTTTGAAGGGATAGAGGTAGCGTGAGCTCTATCTACTCTGTGATGATGACATAACAGATTCCACCAACCAATGTAAGAGATTTTAGTAGTGTCTTTCCAATTTGTTGTAATTATTTGTAAAGCAATGGCAACTGTCAGATCAATAAACTTCCCTATCATACCTTGAGATTGCCATAGGGGAGAGGAACCTCCCAAAAAGATGTGTAGAATATCAAAAGGACAATTAGTGGACAAAATTTCATTCATCTTATCCCATATGCGCAGCCAAAGCTTTTTCACCAAAGGACAATCAAAGAACATATGTAAAAAGGTCACTTTTGTCAAAGGAACAGGACCAGCATTTGGCAGTGTTAGAAAGGTTGAATTTATGTAAGTTCATTGGGGTTAAGAATAGTCTGTTATAGAAATAATATAATGTTTGGGTTGGACTTGCCGCATGCGAGGAAGTGTGGATCTTAGCCCATATTGAATTCCAGGTTTGGGGGGAGAATTCTTGATGAAGATCCACTTCCCATAATAACTCTATTTTGGATTTTGGTTTAAAATCTGAAGAACCAATCAAAATCTTATATATGCCAGAAGCCTTCATTTATGAAGAGAAATCCAATGTAATAGGTGTAGGTTGTGTATGTAAAACTGAAGTGGAGAATTGGGAAATATACTGGAAAAGAAGAGTCCCAAGGCATTGGTAATGTGTGGCGTAGTAAGGAGATACATCATATTTTTCCCGGAATTCAAAGAAATTTAAGAGACAACCATTAGAGAGTAGATGACCGATGGTTATAATCCCCTTGTTGATCCAATCTTTCCATGAGAGAACTCTATTATTTAATTTTATGTGTTTGTTATACAAAATTGGAGTTTGTGAAATAATTTCAGAACATGAATTAGAGGAAATAATTAAAGGTTTAACTATAGCTATAGGGTGAGTAAGTGTTGGAGAGGAAAATATCTTTGGGGTTGTGAAATGTGAACCATTTCCCTGAAAGGAAAAGGTGTAAATTGTGAATGTTCCAGTTGACCCCAAAATGTTGATATTTCTTCAGGATTTACCGAAAGGGAAGTCCAAATGTTTTTCAGTGTGAAGGCAGAGTGGTATAGGCTAAATTTAGGAAAATTAACCCCTACACTATCTTTGGATTGTTGAAGACGGGTTAAAGAGATACGAGGTTTTCGTTTGTTCCACAAGAGTTGAATCAAAGAGCGGTTAATGGTTTTAAAACAAGAAACTGGAAGTGTGATTGGGAGCATTGACAAGTAGAAGTTCACAATCGGTAATAACATAATTTTAATTGTAGCTAATCTACCCCACCAGGACAGAAAAAGATGGGACCAACCCTCCACGAGCGAGCTGATCTTTGTCTTAATTTCATTGAGGTTAATTTTAATAGTATCTTTGATAATATTTGAGTAAAGGATACCTAAACATTTTTATACATTTTTTTGAGATCCATTTGAATCCAGAATCCTTTGACATATCTGAGAGGCAGAATTTCTTAAGGGGCAGTACCTCTGATTTATCTATATTGAGTTTATACCCAGAGACTGTTGAGTATGAATTTAGTAGTGAAAAGAACTTGGGTAATGATGTGCTAGGGTTGGATAAATATAACAAATGTCGTCAGCATATGCCGTAAATTTTATATCCATACCCTTAAATTCAAAACCTGAAAAAGTTTAGGAACGGCGAATTGTTTATAAGAAAGGATCTAATGATAAAATAAATAAAAGTGGAGATAAAGGGGAGCCCTGTCTAGTTCCTCTACGAAGAGAAAAGTAATTGGATTGCTTACCATTGACCAAAATAGAGGTAGTGGGTTCTGAACATAATAACTGGATATATTGAAGAAAATGAGGACTAAAACCATGTCATTTTAATGCTCCGAAAATAAAATCCCAATTTACCCGATCTAAAGCCTTTTCTGCATTGAGGGTTATAGCAGCTAAAGGGGAGTACAGTTTAGAAGCCAAATGAACGATGTTGAGGAAAGTTCTAGACTTGTCCAAAATAGAGCGTCCCTTAACAAACCCAGACTGATTTAGGTCAACTAAATCAGGAATGACAAGATTAATACGAAGTGCCAGTAGTTTAGCAAGAATCTTACAGACTGTGTTGATCAGTGAGATGGGTCTATAGTTACTACATTGAGAAAGATCTTTGCCTTTCTTTGGGAGCAAACAAAGCATAGCCTGAGAGAAAGAACCTTGTGTACGTCCTGTGTTAAAAAAATGATCAATAAGAAGTAATAATTTAGGAATTAAAAGATGTTTGAAATGAAGATGAGAGTGCACAGAAAAACCGTCAGGCCCAGGGGTTTTATCATTTGGGAGCTGGTTGATTGCGTTTAAAATTTCTTGTTCAGAAATTGGAGTATCAAGTGAAGATAAATCTACGATGTTATCTGGAGATTTCAGGATAGATTTGAAAAAAGCTTCTAACTGTTCATTTGAGGGAGAGGATTCTGGGGTATATAACTTCGTATAATATTCTGAGAAGCACTTTAATATTTTAGAGTCACTGATGTGACTAATCCCAGCTGTATCTGTTATAGCAACAATCTTAGATTTCTGTTTTTTATTTTAAGATAATTAACCAAAGTTTTGCCAGCCTTGTTCTGACCTCCAAACATTTCCGCATTAAACTGGAGTAGGCTACCAAAAGCATTGTCCCAGGATTGCTTGCTATACTGCAGCTTGGCCTTAATAAGCTAAGACAAAGTATCCTTGCAATTAGAAGAAAAGTATTCATGCTCTAACGTTTTAATATGTCTTAAAAGTTGCACAGAGTCTTTAAGAGCCCTCTTCTTCTTTTTTGTGACAAAATCTATTAAGAAGCCCCTTGCAGTTGCTTCAAAGGCATCCCAAATGAAATTCATCTGTGTGTCTGAAGTAAGATTATTCTCAAAAAATGTATGCAGAAATATTGTAAATTGTTCTGTAAATTGTTTATCCAGTAGAAGGGCATTGTTAAATTTCCACCTACGGGTAAGGGAAATAGGAGTAGGATACTCCAAATCTCCGATAACGGGAGCATGATCCGAAATGAGTATTGAACCTATCTCAGCATGTGTCAGGAATTGGATAATACTCTGAGTAAACAATATATAATCTATTCTTGAATGAGAATTATGAGTTGGAGAAAAAAAAGTAAATGCTAGGACATCTGAGTGAGAAGTTCTCTAAACGTCTACTAACCCTCTAGAGGATATGGATCTCTGAAAGGCTCTGTGCATTTTGTTAGAAACAAACTTAGTCTGAGATCTACGATCTAGAAAGGGGTCCATAAATTGATTACAGTCACCCTCCACTATAAGATTCTCTGAAGCATGTGAAGATAACAAAGAGGAAAAATCATTCCAGAATAGCAAATCAACACAATTATTGCCATAAACATTACAAATGGAAAACTGGGTATTATTTATCTTCAAATCTAAGAAAAGCCATCTTCCAAAATCATCTTTAAACTCATTTAACAATTGAATACTTAACGATTTATGAAAAAGTATAAGAAAATCGTTTTTATTTGTAGCTGGGGAGCTGTAAACATTCCCAACTCATTTCCTATGTAGGGAGGCTAAGTCCTGTTCTTTGTGATGTGTTTCTTGCAATAAAGCAATTTGACAATTTAGTTTTGCTGAATGCGACAACACCCTTTGCTTTGTAACGGGATTATGAAGGCCTTTAACAATCCATGACACAATACATAAATTACTCATGGAAAAGAATACAAAGAACAGTTAATGAACACGCAATAAAAAAACCTAAAATAAACATAATGCTTGTCCAGCAGTAAGGAATCAGGTATAAAGTAGTGAAAGGTAAAAGGAACAAAATAGTTACGTAAAAGAAAGTTTGCTCTGTAATAAATATAGACAGATATTCGAAAAGAAAAAGAGAGAGGAAAAGAAAAAAAGAGGAGAAAGGAGCAATGGGAAAGCCAGAGTTCCCCTGATATAAATATATAAGAGAGATAACAAGAAGCCAAAGGACTTTAGCCATGAGAGTGAAGAACAAGGAGACAATTATGTTGGAAAGGGGGGTGAGAAGAAAAGATGTCGCTCAAGTGAAGAAACACCGAGACTAAATAACTGTGATAAAAACAAATAGTGGAGGAACAGTAAATAAAAGAAAGAAAATATAAAAAGGTGATAAGGCAGATTGAACAACGCACCATATGGACTTACCAGACATTAATTAAAGAGCATGGTTGAACAAAACGGGGGCAGAGACATCTTCATGAACAAGGAGGGAGTAGGAGCCTGCAAAGAAGAGATAAGTAATTTGTTAAAACATAAAGTGGAAACATTTAAGATTTACTAAGTTCCACATCTTCTCCCTTGTCAATATGTATGAATTTCTTGAGCTCCACAGGGTCTTTAAAAGTTATTGACTTGTCTTTATATGTGACCCTGAAGAAACAAGGGTGGATAAGGCCGTACCCAGCATTCATGGAACAAAGCGTAGATCTGAGATCCAAAAATTCCTTCTGGCGAATAGCGGTAGCCCCTGAAACATCTTGACTGAAGACGATCTTCTGACCAGACCAGAGCATTTGTTTACATTGTTTAGCTGTTGTGAGAACTAACATTAAATCAGAGTACTGAAGAAAATAGGTAATGATCCCTCGCAATCTTTTGGAAGTCGAAGCACTGAGGGGACCAATCCTATGTGCCCTCTGAATATTGAGATCCACAGGTTTCGGTAGGCCAACTATTTTTGGTATAAGAGTCTTCAAGAAACTGACATTGTCAGAGCACTCAGAGCCCTCCGGTATGCCTTAAATGCGTAAATTATTGCGTCTGTTATGGTTTTCCAAATCCTCTGTTAGTTTCTTTAGCTGAGTCACTTCTTTGGATAAAGTATCAACCTTAGTGACCACATCTTGAGCATCACTAACTCTCTGTTCAACTTCTGCAAGTCTGGAGTCCAAATGAGACCACTTTTCCTCTATTCTTTAAAGAGCCGTATTGGTATCTTGCATAAATGGTCTGATGTTTTTCAACTCATCCATAATATCTTCCAGTGTCAGAGTCAAAGGGGATTTGTTTGGAGAAGAGGGATCTTTTTTGATCCTTTTATTAGCATTGCTTTCATATTCTTTGCAAGCATTAACACTGGAATTGGTAGAAACCTGTGATTTTGTTGATTGCATGGACTCCATTCTCCTATTTGGCCAAAGGGAATGGGCAGATTAGCGTAAATAGTCATTCAGAGACCACAAAGGCGAAGTAGAAATTAAATTTCAAGCAGTGACGCTGTGGTTCAATAAAAACTGACCAAATGGATGAAAAATAGTCTCACCAATATCCACAAATATGTTTTGTAGAGTCTACATGAGAGGCAAAGGTTAAGGCACCGCTCCAGCTGCCCTCAAAAAATTGCCCATGTAGTATTGAAAACAACATGGAAGAGATAAATGAAGTAAAGAAAATGACCTTCCCTTATTGAAAAAAGGGTATCATGTAGCTATTTCTGCCCACATTGTCAAAATAATAAAAAAATCTCCAACGCATCTTCTCTTGAGGAGCCACGGGCTGAAAGCTCGTGAAACTCGTAAAATGGTGGCCGCTGTGTGAGGCGAGCCAGGAGCGGCAGGGAAAAAGCAATAAAAAAATATAACCAGACCAATTAGAGGTCTGTAAACCTACCCCGCTGCTCCCGGGAACTTCCGACGTCTATTAATATATTTACTCCGGCTGCATTCCGCCGGATGAATGTCCCTCTGTAAGAAAGCTTCTCGGCGTTTCAGGAGAAGCTTTTTGGAGCGGCCATCTTGTTTCGCCGCCGCCGATCTCCTGCCCTTCACCATATTTACAAAGTGGCGTTAAGCCACTTTTTGTGGCTTAACACCACCTTGTAAATACAGCCCCTTTATACGCATCACTTTGCTTGAAAGGGGCATGCAATGGGTGTTGCTGTGGGCGTTCCACTGCAATACCCATTGCTTTTTGATACTGCCCCAGATTTACAAGGATGTGTAAATCTGAGGCAGCGGCAAACACTAATGCCATGCAAGAGCAGGCGTTAGAATGGCGCACAAGGAAAAATACTTTTATTTCCCTTTGTTTTTGCTTTTTTAATGTGTGCTCCATTATGCAGCACACATAGAAAGAGTAAAATGCCATTAATGATTGTTTATGTGCCATAAGGTGTCCCGACCTTCCTGCATATAAACAATCATTAAATAATGAAGATTTGCTACTTCTGTGTGTGCTGCAGTTGCAGCTCCGCCCTCCGACATTTCCTTGTACATATGCCCCTAGATCTGATCTCAAGGTGTGATGAAGTTGAGGGGCAGTGGCAGAGGAGTAACTCACCAGCCCAGTCACCACTTCTTGCCAAGAGACTAGGAATCAGTCTGTACAAAATGAAATACACATTTTAGGTTCCCATTTTTGAAAACACCTTCCAAGAAGTCTGTCATTATCACTTAAATTACCATCAGTAGCCACTTAGAACATAGTCAGCCCAGGAGCCTGTGTATGCAATCCTTCACTGTTTACTGGTAGATTTCAATAAAAACCACTCTAGAAACGTGCTCTTTTTCTTCTACACCTAACCCACATGACAGGAAGTAGAAAACAACCAATAGGGGTGGAGATTGGAGCTCAGCGGAGATGGAGATCAAGAAATTAGGAGATGTACCCCTTCTGAAGATGGTTAAATTAGGGGGTGGATGTAGAATATGGCGATTTCAAGACACCCTCCAAAAACAGTGGGTGTCCTGTCTGCCCTATTTGGAGGTTATTGATATCTATGCAATGTAAATAGGGTGGACAGGACATCAGCCACTTCTTGGCAGATGCCCAACATCTGCTGAACTCTGAATCATACTAAGTTTGCAGATGGACTATTATTAAATGTGTGCAGATTAATCATAAAGCATAACATCTCTAACCTGCCTGGAACATGTCTATCCTTCTTATGGTTTAATACTTATCCATGAGGGTCACACGATATATCGCTAAATTAGGTTTTACTTTCAAGCTAGAATAGATCTGGCACTTCCTTCAGAAACTGAAGCATTACCCATGATCGACCAACTTTAAATCAGCCCTTTAGCGTTTAGCTAGGGATAATAATACCCAATTTTAAGCACAGTTTCCTCTTAAGTTGGTTTATTCCACATAACAGTTACTTTCTCGGGGTTGGAGTATATTGTTGCTGGTGACATATATATGGTGCTTAGGCTTCACAGCCCTATAGCCTAAGGGCCCGATTCTGATGCGGGTTGGAAAAGCTTCCCAACCGAGGGCCTGATTCTGATGCGGTTAGGAAGGCCTCCTAACGGCATTTGCTCCTTCCAAATCGGATCGGGAACGTGTCTTCCCGACCGAGGGCCCAATTCTGATGCGGTTAGGAACAAATGTTCCCATTGAAGTCAATGGGAGTTCAACCAAATCGTATCTGGAAGCATCCGGATGCATCCTACTCCGCCGGTCGGACTTTCCCGATCCGAGTGGGTCGGACACCATTTCCCAACCGATTCGGTCGGGAAGCTTTTCCAACCTGCATCAGAATCGGCCCCTTAGTGTTAATTGAGCCTACATGAAGTACATTTGTGGCACTATAGGGATCTAGAAGCAATTAGTGTTGTATATGTTACTCGGACACTCATCAGAGTAAAACAGTTGGGGTCTCATTTACAAGCCAATTGCGCCACCGGTGCATCACTGTTTTTGACGCACTGGCAGCGCAATGGCCTTGCTTATATTTACAAGGCCATGACTTTTCATGGCCTTGTAAATAGGGACCCCTTTCACGCATTACTCTGCGTGAAAGGGGCATTCCATGGGTGTTACTGTGGGTGTTCCCACACAACATTCATGGAACCTGACACATTCCCAGATTTACAACGTTTTGTGAAGCTGGGAATGCGTCAGAATCCTAGGCGTAGGAGTGGCACAACGAGGAGAAATACTTTTATTTCTCCTCATTTGTTTTCCTTTTTCTATGCATGCTGCATTCTTCAGCATGCATACAAAGAGGAAAATGCCATCAATGTTTTTATGTAGGAGGGTGTCCCCTCCTGCGCAAAAACAATCATCCCCGCAACGCAGGCATCCTTGCAACATGATGCAAGTGTGTCTGCGTTGGCACACTGCTTCTGTTTGTGTTCCGGCACAGGGGAGAAGGACAGGAATGCATCGTATCTTTCAGATACAGCGCATTCCTGCCCTTTTATTTTGAAGCACAGCAGCGCTGTCATGCTTCAAAATATAGTAAATGAGGGCCATGGTCCCTTGGCACATTAGCAAGGACCCTTACCTGCCAATTATCACAACTACTGTGAAGCAACGTAGTCCATCATGCAAATGAATGATATATTTACATAATATAAGATTTATGGAGCTTTTTGGTTCACCTTTTGGCCACTGTGAGTGATGGGGAGTCAGTAGACTAGAAAGGAAGGCAATACCAGAGAAAAGTCCAAGCTGCTACAAGTTGAATACTCCAAATCGATATGTTACTGCTGTTCTTCATGGTAAGGGGTGGAAAACCAGTCTGAAGAATTCTGTTTTTAGGGACTTTCTAAAATTTATGCAATTAAATTCTACCCTCAGACCCTCAAGGTATTGAACCTTTCATTGACCCAAGATTCCTTGGTACCCTCCTCAGTGTTTCAGCTACTTGAAGCACATCGGTGGTATAGTGTCCATCGGGAGGACCCTGTTTGTTCCTTATGTGTATATATTGTATGGGATGCTGCAGATGTGTATCCTCCCATATGTCTGCTAATATAGGTTGTATGCCAGAATATTGTTGACAAAAATGGCTCCTGACTTAGATATCATTCTAAAATTTTATTGTAGAAAAATATCACACCATTTGGTATATATTTTCTATTATTTAACTCCAATTGGATGATGTTTTTGTAAATAGTATTTGGGTTAGGATTTTGTCGGATGATATTTATTCCACTATATTCAAGAATTATACCCTTATGTATTATTGTGTTCCTGAAGACATAGTTGAGCCATATCACAGAAGAGCTGTGCGCCAACCCCATGCCACACACTTCTAAACCTGTGTACAGCAGGGGGTTGGCCACCCACAGGGGCTTGAGTACAGGACCTGGCTGGAGGCCAGGCCCTTCCGCCAACCCCACACTGCAAATTGCCGAAGGTAATGTACGGCGGGGTTTGGGTGCCCATGTGTGGTTGGACGTAAAGCCCCACAGCAGTCCAGACCCTGAAATCAACCCTCTCCTGTACAAAGACCATACGAGGCATGGTTTTGGCCACCTGCAGGGAGTTGGGCACCTGTGGTGGTTGGTTGCAGGCCCTGTGGCCAATCCACTGTTGCACACAGCCAAAAGCTGTGCTCAGCGGAGGAACTGGGTGAATTTGTGAAAAATAACAGAAATTCACTGTAAAAGCCAAAGGTTAAAGTGACATTGTAGTTAGGTAAGTTAATAAGATCTTAGTTAATGTTAATAAATAATGCTAGAAATTCACTGAAGAAAACAAAGGTTAAATTGAAGTTATAGTTAGGTGTTGAATTAATACAAAAACTAACATTTAAAAACAAAAAAACACTGAAATTCACCAGGCATAGAATACTGAGGTAACTATAACCTGCATCTCTGCCATGCACTGCTTATAACCTCACATATTACATCATTCATGACATGTTAAATAGCATCATTAATGACATCAAGGATGACATCATACACTCAATGTGAAACCTTCCTTTAAGGTTTGTGGACTTGAAGTAATTCAACAAGCTACACCTGTGGACAATTTTCTATCCACTTTAATGGAATTACCCTCCTCAGGACATCACATGACCCGCAATTTAAACCAAGAGGTTGGCAGTGATACATTTGCCACTGAAAAGACACCTTCTGCCAGACTCTATGGGCAACGCTTAGTAATTTTGAAAAGTAAACTATACACATTCATGAGAGGGGCACAAAGACATAAACCTTAGAGAAGTGCTTACAACCCCATGTGAGATAAACAAACTCTAAATTCCTACAATATTCAACAATCTGCAATGTATTGAAATCTTTCGCAAAGTTCTGAAAATCAACATCCACACCTTATAAACGCTACATAGAATTTGACTATACAGCTGTATTGTAACTATTTGACAAGGGCATGTGCCAGATATCCACTAGTGGATAACATATTGTCAGCAGAAGCTTTTGGCCTATCTCACAGATGTTTTGGGCCATGCTTTGGCTTTAAGCCTCAACCTACTAGCAAACAATCCTCCGTAATTCACATTAGGTCCGCTCAGCCTTAACCCTGTTTAACATTGAGTCATATTTGCACTTCAAATGTTAGTGATTTGTGAATGGTACTCCATATAACTTTAAGGGGGAGATATACGAAAAAGTCGTGCAACGCAGCGCAGCGCAGCCCCCCACGAGGCTGCGCTGCATTGCGGGACAGGGAGGGAGAAGGAGAGCGCCATAGCTTTAAAGATATGGCTATCTCCTCCCCTTTCCCTTGCGACGGCGCTGATTACAGCTGCCGTGCGCCATGCACACACCTTAGCGCTGCAGCGCTAGGGTGTGTGCATGAGTCCAGCGTAGGTTTTGAACAGGAAGGGTACCCTTCCTGTACAAAATACTATGCTCCACACAAGGGAAAGTTTTTCCCACTTTGTATGCGTGCTGCACAGTGCAGCACACGTGCAAAGTTGGAAAAGGAAGGAGAAATGAAAGCATTTCTCCTTCCTTGCGCCTAGTTGAAAAGGGCCCTTGATACGCCCCCATGGCGCAAAGTAACGCGAAGCTCCAGCCCCCCACACGCCCCGGGGACCGCCACCTCCCCGGGGCACTAACAAAAGAACTGTGGGGGTACGTTTCAGAGCTCCGGGGACCACCACTTCCCCGGTGCTTTACTAATGAAGGGAAGGGGCCGCGCGGCCCCCTCCTGGAGCCCTCCATGGCCCTGGGGACCGCCACCCCCAGGGCCGGCTCCTGCAGTGTCCCGGGGTGCCTACCCCGGGACACTGCTGTTTGCAATGGCAGGGCGGGAGCCGCGCGGCTCCCGCCCTGTCATTGCAAACTTGCTTGCTTCATTGAAGCAAGAGCAGGGAAACCTGCTCTCGCTTCAATGAACAAAGCAGATTGCTTTTCCATAAGGGAGCTGCATGTCAGCAGCTCCTTATGGAAAAGCAATGCCGGCTCCCGCAGGACGCGGGGAGCCGGCGGGACGGTGGGGGATTGGGGACCCCCACGGTCCCCAACGAGTGGCCAGGCCCCGGGGATGGGGTCCCGGGGCCATTAGTGGCCCGGGAGGGGCCACGCAGCCCCCCTCCAAATAAAAAAAAAACAAAAAACAGAGGGCATGCCCCAGGGGATGGGGTCCCCGGGGCCAATAGGGGCCCAGGGAAGGGGGACCACGCGGCCCCCTTCCCGTATTTAAAAAAAAAAAAGAAAATGCTCAGGCACCGGGGGATGGGGTCCCCGGGGCCAAAAGTGGCCGAGGGAAGGGGGGCCACGCAGCCCATCCCATAAAAAAAAAAAAATGAAAGAAAAAAAGACCGGCATCGTGCCGGAGGCTCCGCCCCTCCCTGCAGCACTCTGCAAACACACCCCTGGCGCGTTGTAAGATGGGAAGTAATTCCCCTTGAATACTGGGGGTCCCTGGGGGCTAACTAGCCCACCAGGAACCTCCAGTATACGCCAGGGAGCTGCGTTGCAGAGAGGTGTTCAGAGGCCACGCCCCTTTTTACACCTCTCTGCAACGCAGCTCTGTGGGGCTTACTGGAGGTACCTGGTGGGCTAGTTGGACCACAGGGACCCTCATGATTCAAGGGGACTTAATCCCCCAACTTAAAACGCACCACAGGCGCGTTTGCACAGTGGTGAAGGGAGGGGGCGGGGCCTGAGGTGATATGTGTGCAAACATGCCCAGTGGTGCATTTGAAGTTGGGGAATTAATTCCTCTTCAATCCTGAGGGTCCCTGGGGGCCAATTAGCCCACCAGGTACGTCCAGTAAGCGCCACAGAGCTGCGTTGCAGAGAGGTGTAAAAAGGGGCGTGGCCTCTGAACACCTCTCTGCAACGCAGCACCCTGGCGCACACTGGAGGTACATGGTGGGCTAGTTGGACCCCAGGGACCCTCAGGATTCAAGGGGACTTAATCCCCCAACTTAAAACGCACCACAGGCGCGTTTGCACAGTGGTGAAGGGAGGGGGCGGGGCCTGAGGTGATATGTGTGCAAACATGCCCTGTGGTGCATTTGAAGTTGGGGAATTAATTCCTCTTCAATCCTGAGGGTCCCTGGGGGCCAATTAGCCCACCAGGTACGTCCAGTAAGCGCCACAGAGCTGCGTTGCAGAGAGGTGTAAAAAGGGGCGTGGCCTCTGAACACCTCTCTGCAACGCAGCACCCTGGCGCACACTGGAGGTACATGGTGGGCTAGTTGGACCCCAGGGACCCTCAGGATTCAAGGGGACTTAATCCCCCAACTTAAAACGCGCCACAGGGCGCGTTTGCATAGTGTTGAAGGGAGGGGGCAGGGCCTGAGGAGATATGTGTGCAAACACACCCTGTGGCGCGTTTGAAGTTGGGGAATTAATTCCTCTTCAATCCTGAGGGTCCATGGGGACCAACTAGCCCACCAGGTACCTCCAGTAAGCGCCACAGAGCTGCGTTGCAGAGAGGTGTAAAAATAGGCATGGCCTTGGACCACCTCTCTGCAACGCAGCTCTGTAGTGCTTACTGGAGGTACCTGGTGGGCTAGTTGGGCCCTAGCGACCCTCAGGATTCAAGGTGACCTAATCCCCCAACTTAAAACACGCCACGGGGCGCGTTTGCACAGTGGTGAAGGGAGGGGCGGGCCTCAGGTGACATGTGCGCAAACACGCCCTGTGGTGAGTTTTAAGTTGGGGAATTAATTCCCCTTGAATCCTGAGGGACCCTGGGGGCCAACTAGCCCACCAGGTACCTTCAGTAAGCACAACAGAGTTGCGTTGCAGAGAGGTGAAATAAGGTGCGTGGCCTTGGAACGCCTCTCTGCAACTCAGCTCTGTGGTCCTAACTGTAGGTACCTGGGGGGCTAGTTGGGCCCCAGGGACACTCAGGATTCAAGGGGACTTAATCCCACAACTTAAAACGCGCCACGGTGCGCGTTTGCACACGTCACCTCAGGCCCCCCCTCCCTTCACCACTGTGCGAACGCGCCCTGTAGCGCGTTTTAAGAGGTAGTTTTAATCCCCCTGCCCTATTATGTACTAGGGACTTACAGAGGAGGTCATGCTAATCACAGGGGTACCCCAACGCATAGTGTTCCCTAGTGTATGTAGGTGTTTTCACTGTATTCTAAGTGTCTTTTAGCATAGCACTGGCTCTGGTTAGTCAGAGTCAGTTACCACCAGTACACGTCGGAAAAAGTTGTGGGCACAGGATGATTTTGGAACAAGGCCTCTTTCTGCTCCTCTGTTGGTTCTTTCTGCACATCTTTTGCTTCTTCCTGCACTTTTCTTCGTCTTTGTGGACTTCTGTTGCTTCTTTCTGCATTTCTTTTGCTTCTTTCTGTGCGTTTTTTCTTCTTTCTTCACATGTACTACCTCTATAGGCATAGTTAGAAACTAGCATTTAAAAAAACTTTGAAATTCACTTAAAAAACCATAGGTTTCAGGCAAGTTATAGTTAGAAATTAGTATTTAAAAAACCTTTGAAATTCACTGAAAAAACCATAGGTTTCAGACACGTTATAGTTAGAAATTAGCATTTAAAAAACCTTTGAAATTCACTGAAAAAACCATAGGTTTTAGGGACAGTTATAGTTAGTTGGACATTTCACTCGTACAAAACCATAGAAATTCCCCCGTTATAGTTAGTTCAGCTAACTATAACTCGCGCCCCCGCAATGCACTGCTGATGACGTCACATATTACATCACTCATGACATGGTCAGTGACATCACTGATGACATCATCCAGTGACTGTGTGTTTCTGTAAAGTTTAAATATGTTTAAAATATATAGGGAAAGGCGTATTGAAGAATGAGTGGGTGTATAAGTGTCTGAATGGATGATTTAGTAGGTGCGTGACTGACTCTATAAGTGAGTGATTAAACGTATCTTACTGAATGCATGGGTTAGTGACTAAACTGTGTGAATCTCTGTATCCGTCTGTCTGTTGGTGTGTAAGTGGATGCATGGATTTGCGAATAGCTACATGAGTGTCTATATGGGTTATTGATTGGTTCTCTGAGTATCTGTATGGGTGCCTGAGTGTTTGTGTGGGTGGGGTGTGTGTGACTCTGTACATAGATGTGTGAGTGGGTGATTCACTGGGTGCATGATTTGAAGAGTGCATCTGTGATGGACTGCTTGGGTGGGTGAGTGTGTGTATGGGTGTGTTAGTGAGTGAATGTATATCTCAGTGGTACATGTGCGAGTAACTACATATGTAAAAGGCAGTATATATGTGTGTTAGAGTATTTAAAAGGCTAAAAGTGAGAGTGTGTGATTGTGAGAGTGGCTGTATGGATGCGTGTGTGCTTGTATCAGTTATTGTATAAGAGCGTAAGAATGTGCTAGTATTTGTATGAGTAAGTGAGTTGGTGTGTGTATAACTGTATAGGTGAGTAAATGGGTGTGTGATTAATTTTTTGCATGACTGACTAGGTGTGTGAATACCTCTATGGATGAGTGGAGGTGTGTGAGTGTTTATATAGGTGTATGAGTGCATATGGTAGTCCTGTACTGAGTGACTGTAAGTATGAGTGACTGTATGGGTGAGTGAGTAGATGTGTGTGTGTAGACCTAAGAATCAGTGAGTGGGCATTTAGTTATTGGTATTGGAGTGTGTATGGTTTTGCGAATGGCAGTCTGTAATTTAGAGTGGGTGTATCAAAGGTTATATTAGGGTGTGAGAAGATGCATCAAATTATCACATGGATGATGTCATCAGTGATGTCATCAGTGATGTCATTTGAGATGTCATCAGTGATGTCACTGACCATGTCATGAGTGATGTAATATGTGACATCATCAGCAGTGCATTGCGGGGGCGCGAGTTATAGTTAGCTGAACTAACTATAACGGGGGAATTTCTATGGTTTTGTACGAGTGAAATGTCCAACTAACTATAACTGTCCCTAAAACCTATGGTTTTTTCAATGAATTTCAAAGGTTTTTTAAATGCTAATTTCTAACTATAACGTGTCTGAAACCTATGGTTTTTTCAGTGAATATATATATATATATATATATGAACAAAAAAATCCAGCTCCCACAGAAACTCCATGGAAGATTGGCACGGACTCGAGGTGTTTAAAGATTCAGCATTATTTTATTCTGCCAGGTCGCCCTCAATCCCAGAGGTAAGGAGAGACGCGTTTCGGCTTTCAGAAATATATATATATAGAGAGATAGAAATGTCTCTCTCTCTATATATATATATATATATATATATATATATATATATATATATATATAGAGAGAGAGAGAGAGAGAGAGAACTAGAGAGAGAGAGCAAGAGAGAGAGAAGTCTGAATTATTTAATATTTTAATCTGCAATTTATTATCATAGTTAGGGTAAAGAGGGGGCAGCACAACTTGTGCTCTTTATTGACTGTTTAACTGTTCTGTTCTTTTTCCATTTTGCTCCATATTGACACTGGTTTGAAGCTTTGTCATTATCTGTTTTTTAATTTGTCATTATCTGTTTTTGAGTTTATGCCTTCTTTGGTTACCTCTTGGTTATAAGTAAGGGGTAAACACAACCTTGCCATTTGTTCTGCTGTACAATGTGGTGACACCTCATCTGGTTAAACTACACTTTACAAAAACAAAAAATATATAAAATTAATCATTCACAAGAGGTGAAAGATCAAGTGAAACATAATGCATGTCTTAACATTGGTTATAAACAGTCCTTTATACTTCGCAAATCTGGATATCTGGTTTATGCCATGGTGTGTTTTATGAGTGTTTTTTTGAAAATGTAGTTAACCGAATTCCGCATGCAAAGCTTACATTTGTGCAAACAGGTAAAGCCAAACTGAAGTGGTTTGCTGACCATTAGCTGAATTGTTTCCCCTTATAAAGACATTGTAACATGCAATCTGTCAAGCAGAAATAGTGTTTTCTTGTGATTGTTCCACTGTCCTGTGGTATTAACATGGAACTCGAAACTCGCACTGCCACAATAAATCACTGGACGTGCATCTTAATAGCGGTGTGCTAAATGACTCAGTTACTTACTGGTAATCTTCATTACTCTGAGTCATACTCTTCTTCACCTTACTATATGAGCACTCCAGGGCTTGTGGAAAGCATTTGCAAAAAAAAAAAAAAATTAAATAAATAACATATATGCCCTAACCAATATGATCCCCACAGGAAGTGAGTAATATCAGGGTCATATAGGCGGGGACTATGGTGTATGCTTCCTGTATTATGTAGCAAACAAACTTGAAAAAAATAACAATTTTGTTCTCTTCTCCCAGGGAATACAGGACTGTAGTAAAGAAGACTATACCTTGGAGTAATGAAGATTGCCGGTAAGTAACTGAGTCATTACCTCCTTCCTCAGTCTCCCTCACCATAGTCCTTTCTGCATTGCATGTACCAAAGCAAATTAGAAAAATATTGTAACTGACTCTGAAATAATGCAACACCAAGTGCTTTGTTACAGAAGTAAACCACCACCCAAAAATAACTGCACTGTAGAAAGAACAGCGGAACCAAAAGAAGAAGAAAAAACACCTCCATTCTCAGCCTATAATGGAAAATAAAGGTATTATGGTTAGTCAATGTTGCCACTGTAGAGATGTCTTTTAGCAGTGCCCTTTGAAAGCTGCCCAGGAAGAGGAAACTGCTCTCATGGAATGTCCCTGAACATTCGAGGGAAGAGAAAGGCCAGCTTTTTGGTAAGGAAAGGAAATCACTGTTTTAACCACTGAGTTTATAGTGTCAACATTAGGAGATGCCCCTTATTGCCTAATCCAAAGGGGAAAAGCAAGAAATCCACCTTCCTACAACAGGCTGTCCTTTGTCAATAGATGGTAAGGGCTCTAACCAAATTGAAAGAATGCCAGGAAATATGTCTCCAAAAGAAGGGGCAGGAAAAAAGGCAATGGGTATTTAATCCTGAGATGCATGGAAAGATAAAGAGACCGCAGGGAGAAAGGCAGGGTCTGTTCTCAAAAGCAGCTTATGCTGAAAGAATGTCAAATGTGTTTCATGACAAAGAAGAGCCCCAATCTCAGCCAACCTATGTCCAGAAGTAATGGCTACAAGAAAAAGCACCTTTAAAGTCAAAAACTTTAAATAGATTGAGAGAAGGGATTCAAATGGAAGTTCCTGAAGAGTATTAAGCACCAAGGGAGGGTCCTATGAAGGAACGGAAGAATGAACCACTGGCCTTCTGAGGTGGAAACCTTTCAAAAGGCGACACACTGAGGGCACAAATAGATGGGCCTCTAATAGCCTTGATCGTCGCCCATTGCCTTCTTGGAGTTGAACCCGCCAAACCCAATAGAAAACCATCCATAAGGAATTCCACAACCTTTCCTCACTCACAGGAGACAGGGATGTAACTGTTAACAGAACACCACTTTGAAAAATTAAAGCAATGCCTCTCATAGATCTTAAGAATACTTTTTTCTTTCTAGAATTCTGGATTGAAGCTGCAACATGTGAAGAACACCCCAAAGACTCTAATCTCTGCTTCTCAATCTACAAACCTCCAGAGAGAGGCGGTGGAGAGAGGTCCCTGGCAACGATGGAAACCAGAGAGGAGACGGGACAAAAGGAAATATCCATGGAGGCTGGATTACTAACTGAAGCAGCCACGGGAGCCAATGTTGTCATTTCCAGTAAGGAACTACTAGAAGAACCTCTGAACCCGGCTCTGTAATCTTTGAAAGGACCCTGCTGATTAGTGGAAAGGGAGGGAATGCATACAGGAGACTCTTGGGCCATCTGAAACTCATTGCAGTATCCCCCCCCCCAAGCCTCCTGACAAGGAAGAAGGGGACAGAATTGAGGAAGAAGAGCATTGTGGGAGGTACAGACAGATCCATCAACGGGCCTCAAACTGATCTGCTATCTCCTAGAACAGGGTTCTCCTAAGTCGGTCTTGAAGGGTCAGATCCATGCCAGATTTTGAGCATATACCCATTTAGATAAATGTAGTTATCTTAAAAATCTGGCATGGACCCGGCACTCCAGGACTGACTTTGGAGAACCCTGTCGTAGGATAGTCTCAGGGATAGGGCTAGGGAGACAGAGGAGAGAAATGTCCGGCTCAACAGATCTGTATGCCCATTCTCTCTCCCCGGAAGGCAGATCGCTTTTAGGGATAGCAGGTTCTTCTCGGCCCACAATTCTATATGTTCCACAAGAGCTGCCAACTGAGGAACTCAAGTTCCCCCAAGATGATTTGCATAGACTCTTTTGACCCAATTGTCCTTTCTGATCTGGACTGCTTTTTTGACAATCAAGGGAGCAAAGGTCAAGATGGCTTTGAGAACCTCTAAAAACAAGGATACCTGCTTGTGGGCTAACGAGATTGCAAGTACACAGAATAAAAAAGACAGGAAGCAGACATCATAGTCCACACATGGATGACCCTGGTATTACTCACTTCCTGTGGGGGCCATATTGATTGGGGCATGTATGTTTTTTTTGTTTATTTTTTACTTGAATGGGTGACATAGGCGACGGAGTGCTCATGTAGTAAGGATTGTGAAGGGCTGGTTTTTGGCATGGGCAAGCTGGGCCCAGGGCACCTAGGTTCAACTGGGCACATTGACCCCACTTAGACAACTGCGGGGCATATCTACAAGGGCAGGCGATAATTATCGCTCAGCGCTCTTAGCGTGAGGATAATTATCGTCGGCCATCTCTGAATTTTATCGCGGAGATAGCGTGCTATCAGCAACGCTTATCTCCAAAGCGATAAAATTCAGAGCGCAAGCTGCCAACTGTGCGATTATCGCTGGAAATCCAGCGATAATCGCACAACTTTGGCGATAGCTTGCTGATAGGGCTACACATACTTAGCCATGATATCCACCTTCCATAGGATATCATGGCTAAGTCGATTTCAAAGCAGGCGTAAGGAAAGTAGCGATAACAGAGGTTATCGCTACTTTTCTTGTCGCCATGCTTCTTAGCGTGGGGCTTGATAATAGGAGAAATGTCTCTTAGCGACATTTCTCCCGTTATTCTGGGGAGGAACGCCCACTTTGCATCTCATTAGAGATGCAAAGCTGGGCGATATGAGAATGGGCGAAAAGCATGGATTCACGCGTTAGCGTGTCCTTGCTAATAGGGCGTTAAAATTATCGCCGCTTTTCGTCCGAAAACGGACGCTAAAGCGGCGATAATTTTATCGCCTGCCCGTGTAGATATGCCCCTGCATTTCCTTCTTTTTTTTTTTCCTCCCAGGCTGCTGGCAACTCCAGGCTGTCATTCCTTTCCTATAATTTTTCTTTCTTGCCCTCCCCTTCTCTCTTTCCACTGGGCTCTCACTTCCAAATTATGCTCCAGTGGAAAGTGGCTCGGTGTGGCTCTGGCAAATGTGACTCTGGTGAGGGTGGGCAAATGTGACTCAGGTGAGGGGTGATTGGAAAATATGACTCAGGTGAGGAGGGGAAGGGCAAATGTGATTCAGGTGAAGGGGGGGATGGGCAAATGTGACCCCAGGTTGTCACTCCTTTGATGCATACAGCATTACATGGCCCGTGAACACAAAATGGCCCCCACAGAGATCACAGCAGGAGCAAGGTGAAAGGAGAATGCAGAGATAAGGTAAGTGGCAGTGAAGGTTGAAGCAAGTAGACCTTCCTTAATTCTTTGTCACGCACAACAGCGTTGCCCCTTTTTTACCTCCAGGCACCTTCCACTGGTGGTCAGGTTCTAGTTCTGCATCATTGCAACGGAAGAGGTGTATGTTTTTAAAACAGTAATAACATAGTAGTATCAACAGTCGGGGATACCAAACAGTTAATATTTTAGTTAGGCTCACATAACAGGCAGAAAATAAATAGTGCAGCAGTTGTACTTATTTCTACTAAGTAGTAGCTCCTATTATACACAGCACTTGGAAAAGACTTGGGCCCTGATTACGATGTCGGGCGGAGTTTCCTCTGCCCGACATCGTCTCGGTCATGGGACCGACCTACACCTGGTCGGCGGTCCCGACCGACTAATTAGGATGCGACCGAACACCGCTCAATCGCATTCCTATATTTTCAGATGGGAGCATGTATTCTGGCCATAAACTGGCCGGAATGCATGCTCCCATTGTAAAATAGGAGGTGCCTGCCACGGGGTGCAGGGATCAACAGGGGGTGCCCCCTCTGCCTCCACCTGGAGGCCATGCACCCAAGGGGGCCCTGCTGGGGGGCCCCAAAGTGCAGTTGCGACAGCCTTTCTGTGTCAGAAAAGCTGGCACGGAAAGGCTGCTGAAACCTGACATCGTAATCCCAAGGGTGGAAATAGCCGCCCTTGGGATTATTGGCCGCATTCCGACTGACAGACGGCTCTCTGAGTGCGTCGGAAGCCAGGTGGAATGACCGTTCGGATTCCTTTCCAACTACCTCCATTGTAATGAGGCGGTCGGAAAGGAATCCGACCGGCATATTACGATGCGGTCAGAAAGGCTCCGACCGACGGTCGGAACCTTTTCCGACTGCATAGTAATCCGCCCCTTGGTGGGAACAGTGGGGAGGAGGCTCACAAATGGCACCAATTTTGGCTTCGCCCCGAGAGCTATCCAAGCTAAGGCCCTCCCTGGAACTGTGGCAAGGAAGACGGATCAGGTAGCTAATGTTGTGCTATTGAGATTTACACTGATGAGGAGCTCTACCACCTAGCTCTTAAAACACTGCTTGCTTGATAATGTTTCAGTCCCCTAAGCGCTACGTAGAACTCATTCATTACTGAACAACATCATATAACTGCATAAACTAAAAGAGCCCTGAGTGATGCCTATCTTCCCATCTCCTTCTTTTCCTAGGAGAAACACGATAAGAAAGCAACACGCCAGCATCCTCTGCTTCAAGTGAATGAAAGAAGTATGCAAAAGAATGGGAAACTATTAAAGTAGAATCCCTGATTATGTAATTGGTTGTGTTAATCTGTTATGCTTGTGAATTTAGTACATTATTTAATTGTGCAACCATTCGCTTTTATTCTTTTGAGATAACGAGTAGCGACCAACTATCCCGAAGTAAAATAAGTCTATTGGGACTGTACTACCATATTGAGCCGCAAGATGGCGCCGTTGCTCCTTTTGTTCACATTTTCATTTTCTTTGAACACATGGCCTTCTCAGAGGCATGTTTGAAGCACATCAGTTGGAGTTGGCAACATCCTGAAGTGGATGCAACTTTTTAAATTGTAATAATGCAAAGAAATGAGTTCTCTACAAAAGACTGCCTTTTTGCTCCTACTAGTTAATTTGCAGTTGAAAAACAGTAACTGACGACACTTTAAAAACCTTCTATATTTCCAATGCACTTGAGTGCAATCATGCTCATTAGCTGTGCAGCAGGATTGATAAATTTTGTAGCAAGTTAAGACAAATAATGCAGATTAATGTACGTAGACACGTTATGCACCCATCCTGTATTTTTGTCTAGCTACTGTGACATCTTAACGCACACTGATAAAGAATCTTACTCGATCCTACGAAAAATGAAAAAGGTTTGCGAGAAAGTATATGCATTACAATCAGCTGGTACTTTTCAAAATGATTTTAACCAACAATTTATGAATTTCTACTGCGTGGTAGAAAGGGAACGCAATGTGGTTAACACAGCCCATTTTAAGAGATTATGTAAAACATACGCGTTGCAAAAAACAAGCATATGTGTTCACAAGTCTTTTAATAAAAGGTGTGCCTCAATTATGCAGTACATTTCCGTTCTTTTCTAAAACGTGCCTTCTGTTTACCTTGTATTGACACTGCAGAGCAGCTGGAAGCATCTGTTACTCTTAAGAAATGGTTCTGTCAATATATGACATTTACAGTTATTGGGCCAAAGAGGGGTGCAGCACAGACCACAGACTAGCTTGTTGGTGTGAAAAAGGCCGCTTTATTGAAAACAGGTGCACCTTACATCAACATTCCTTGGCCTGTGCCGTACAAAACTAAACCTCACTAAATATTATCCTCCTACCTTACCCCCCTCCCCCTCCCCTAAAGTTGCTCCCCCCTGCAAACATTTATAAACCCTCAAAACTTGCAACTTCTTAACCTTTCTTCACCTAGCTATCTATGTACACTTCCTATGCTCTTTCCCCTTCCTGCGTGGTCCCGGAGTGACCTTCCCAACCAATAAACTGTAACTGTAAACCTCTGTACCAACTATTACCCAGGAAAAACGCCCTCATAGAACCATCGTTAGCCACACCAGCACCTGCTTCAAGCGACAACCAAAGTACATGCTTCCCCCCGATGCACCTGTTCCCAACAAAACTACCCAAATTCTCATGAAAACTAAAGGCCTTCTACCCCTCCCCCCCCCCCCAGGCCTTCCAGAAACCCCCCTTTACCTTGGGGAGGGAGGGCGGGACAAAACAGCTCCCACACTAAAACCCTCCCAGCCGGCTGTCGTGTCACTACCACCGAAATGGTGGCCAGTGACCTAAGATGGCCGGCTAAATACTGCACCAGCCCAAAGCCAGCCCAACCCTAGCCCAAAGAGCCCAAACCTAGCCCAGGGCAGCCCAACAAGCCCAACTGGGCTCTGGCTGCCCCCTGGCCCAAAATCCCCCGGGAGGGGCAGGCCTCCCGGTGGTCGGACGCCCCCCCCCCAAAGCCCTATTGGACCAAAGAGGGGTGCGGCACAGACCACAGACTAGCTTGTTGGTGTGAAAAAGGCCGCTTTATTGAAAACAGGTGCACCTTACATCAACATTCCTTGGCCTGTGCCGTACAAAACTAAACCTCACTAAATATTATCCTCCTACCTTACCCCCTCCCCTAAAGTTGTTCCCCCCTGCAAACATTTATAAACCCCCAAAACTTGCAACTTCTTAACCTTTCTTCACCTAGCTATCTATGTACACTTCCTATGCTCTTTCCCCTTCCTGCGTGCTCCCGGAGTGACCTTCCCAACCAATAACCTGTAACTGTAAACCTCTGTACCAACTATTACCCAGGAAAAACGCCACTCAGAAAATTCCTCCCCAAGGACTTTTCTGACCCCCCAACTAGGGCTCCTGTCGTTTCGGGTATCTACATATGCCTAAAGCCCTGTCCAAAACCTCTTTAAGCTGAACTATGTACAACTCCATACCATAGCGGGACAAATGAACCCCATCCTCCCTAAAGAAATAGACTGCCGCATAACGCAGTTGTGTATGTTCCATCCTCCCAAAACCTTCCCTGTCGCAGAAAATCCGCATATCCCTGTTAATCTTTCTTCGTCCCTTATCTATTGCCGCTGGCCGCTCTGCCCCCCTCCAATATCTCCTGGGAATAAACTCCGACCATATCACATGACAACCCGACCACTGCCGTTGAATCTCCAAAAGGTCCCTCTTCATTTGTTTCAACAAAGCCAAACCTTTACACTGCACCAGATCGTTCTCTCCCAAATGAATAATCAACACGTCTGGGCAAATCCCACCTCCGATCGACCTGTTCAATGCCGGAAACAACTCGTGCCACCTCATGCCCCCTTTTCCCTGCCAATGACACCTAAACAACCTAGGATCCAACCCTAAATTCAAACTGTTCTGTTTGTCCCATACGTAACGCTCCGGCCTTTTCACAAAAGAATGTCCTATGAGGAGGATGGACAATTCCGCCGACGCAGGCCCCGCCACTGCACCTGAAAAGACACATATATGAGAAAAGGGGAAGGAAAATCATGCCTCTCCCTCCCCGGAGCCCCGCAGCCGGATGTATGTTTTAAAACAATCTGATTTCTATCGCCCCAAGCGCATAAGGTCTTCCCTCCCCCACCCCTTCTTTGCTGCATCCGTTGCCGCACCTATGCGAAATGAATGTGTCCCAAACTGTCCCGGGTTCTCACCTAGGCCTTGAAGGGCGCGCCTCAATACCCAAAGTAGTTGAGGCGCTGTCACCCTGCCACCTTCCTCCCGGCGGAAAACCTCCCCGGCGACAAGACCCACCCTCGCAGCTAAGATCCCCCCCCCATGACACAGGGCACACTTTCTGTTCTAATACCGGCCCCATGACCACCCACTTCCCCGCTCCCCGTTGGTCCGTCTTCGAGCGCCCTAGTAGTACTGCCACTTCATTTTCCCGCAGGTCCACCTCCCCCCACTGTACCCCCCGCACCCACCTTGAACCCAGGAGCTCTGAAACCCGAAAGGCCCCGAAATACATCCACGACATTAACGTGGAAAACAAAACCGTTTCTTCGCAGTTGCGGCATATTTGCGGCAGAAGCCGCGTCAAGCCGACGAGAATACCTAACGATATGGGCCTCCTCTGCTGAGATCTGTTGCCTCTTTCCCGTGCCCAGCCTTCCATTAATCGCATACCAAATTCACCCGTTGACGGCGCGTAACCCCACCACAATTTTCCCATGAAGGCTATGGCTGACAGTTTGCCTGCTATCGTCACTTTGGACAATCCTTTGTCCATCATAGCCAGAATAAATTGTACCACCTGTTCTTCCCTTACCCAGAGCCTGTCATGCCGCGTCGCGCCACTGTCCAGGAAATCCCGCCAAGGCTGCTCGTAAGCCCTCCAGGTTGATGTGCCACTGATCCTCTTACCAACTGCACGACCCTTTCTCTCCTACCGACCACATCCCCGCTGGCACCGGCATCCTGTATTCGTCCGCCTCCGTGGCTAGCCCATGGAACCTCTGCCACTGTGAACGAGACAAAGCGTCCGCAATGTCATTGTCCACCCCCGGCACATGTCTGGCTTGAAACAAAATATCATGTTCCAAACATCGCAGCACAAACACCCTCAACAACTTGAGAATCTGAGTGTCCCTGGCTGACTGCCTGTTCACGACCTGCACTACAGACATATTGTCCACCTTGAAAATCACCTTCTTGTGCGCCAACTCCCGGGCCCATACAGTCACAGCCACCACTAGTGGAAACAATTCCAGAAAGGCAATGCTCCTCCCCCCGTTCTTCCAGTGCGATGGCCATTCTGCGGCGCACCACCTTTCTTGCCAGTAAAGTCCAAACCCTCCTGCCCCTGCTGCGTCCGAGGAGATGGTGACGTCCCATTCCCATTCTTCTGAGGCGGCCATTGGAATACCATTAAAGTGCTCCAAAAACATCCGCCACATGTGCAGGTCCTCCTTTGTGCCCGCCGACAAGCGCATATGATGATTCGGTAGTGTCAAACCGGACAAGGACAACCCTAGTCTTCTGCAGAAAGTTCGCCCTGCCCGCACCACCCGGCACGCGAAATTTAAGTGCCCTAGGAGGACCTGTACTTCCCGTACCGTCACCTTCTTTTTTGCCAGCAGGCTGTCAATCAAGAGCAGCATATGCACCTTCTTATCTCCAGGCAAACAGGCTTCCATTGCTACTGAATCCAGCTCGATACCAAGAAATTACAACACCGTGCCTGGACCCTGGTTTTCTCTGGCGCCAGGGGCACACCCAGGTAGCCCATGAGCTCTTTAAAACTAGCCAGCTGCTGCTGACAGTCCACCGAACCGGGCAGTCCCACCAGGAAAAAGTCATCCAGGTAGTGTGTCACTGTCTCTGTACCGGTGTGCCACGAAAAAACCCACTGCAAGATGGTACTGAAACGCTCAAACAAGGCACAAGATATGGAACACCCCACTGGCAACGCTTTGTCCACGAAAATGGACCCTTCAAACTGTATACCCAACAGCTGATAATCCTCTGGGTGTACCGGGAGCAGTCGAAATGCTGACTTGATGTCGCATTTAGCCATGAGGGCGCCCATCCCTACCGTCGCAACCAACTGCCGCGCCACGTCCACTGATGAGTAGGACACTGACGAGAGCTCGGCCGCTATGAAATCATTAACCGACGCCCCCTCCGGCCATGACAGGTGCTGTATCAGCCGGTATTGTCCGGGTTCCTTCTTCGGCACCACTCCGATAGGGGAGATGATCAGGTCCCGAATCGGGGTATCCTGAAAGGGCCCCGCCATACGCCCTTCCCGGACTTCTTTGCACAATTTGTCTCGTACCACCGCTCCGTGCGCGTTAGCGGATTTCAAATTTTCAGCCTACCTGGCGGCCCTCGGACCCTCGTACCCCAGCCGGAAACCCTCCTGAAATCCCTGTTGCAGCATTCTAGCGTCCTCGGTCCGTGGATAGGACGCCAAAAATGTTTCCAGCCGATCCTGCTTAATTGGAGTATGAGCCTTTGCCCAGATGCCCCTGTCCTCCCCTACCCCCCTGCCCCGCCTGCGTGGACTGCTGACCCTGTCCGCTGCTTCCCGTCCCCCAGCATTGCACCACTGGATGTCGACCTGCACACTTGGAGCATTCGTGCCGAAACCTGCAATATTGCCTCGCGCATGTGCCCTTGTTAAAGTCCCAGCACGATCCCCCTGTGCCTCCGGCGTTGTTCCCCGCGTACCCCACCCTCCGCGGTTGGGGCGGTTCGGAAAGGGGCGAGGCGCGAGCTGTAGCCCGCTCGCCATGTATATTGTTTTCTCGAACTTGGCCCCTCCCATGGTTTGCTGGTATAGGTCTGAGTTTATTTCCCCCCACTTGGCCTCCGGATCCCAGGCCATCCGCGCCCGGAACTCTTCGTCATAATGGGACCATGCGTAAACCCCGTACGTGACCTGCGCTCGCCTGATCACGTCCATGTATTTAAACAATGCGACAGCCCTGCGCGGGTACTTCTCACAGTACACGCTGGCGAAAATCAAAAATGCTGCCGACGAATTCTCAATGTTCATGGGCACCCACGGCCTCTTGGCCAGTTCCAGCTCCTCTTCCTTGGACCCCTCTTTCGCTGTTAGCTCTCTCTGTAGGAGCTTTAACATGTCAACGTAGTCGCCCTTCCATATTTTCTCTATGGTGGCCAACGTAAGGTGAGCCCCCAAGGGCTTCGTAATCCCCATATATGGCAACTTTTTCACTGGGATGTCGTGGCTCTCTTCCCCCCCTCTTTGGGAGCCCCCTTCCTCTTTTTCTCCCTCTGCAGTCCCCCCTGCCGACCCCGCCGTGTGTCCTCCTGAAGAGGCGTGCGCCACACCCCCCTCGCTCTTGCCCCCCTCTTGACTCGCCGACTCCGGCCCCACTCCCCTGTCTTTCACATATGTCCCTTTGCTCAAGCGCACCTCCCCCTCCTCCCCCGCGCATCGGTGCCAACCGAGACCCTAGCTTGCGGTTTACAGCCTGCTGGCCCATTATCTACCCCTTTCTGTGCCTTACCTGGCGTCTAGGTCGGCGTCCGTACCGGATCCCGCCGCCTAACCAGTCGTGCAGGTGGGGCCGTCACGCTATCCGCTTTGTTCCACTTGACCGAACCGCTCTGTAACATACTAGGCATATCATTAATTACAGCCCCCCCCTTCCTGACGGTCCCCAGGCTCCACAATTTCCCCCTCTTCAATGCTTTCTTCATCATAATCCGTTAGTAATGGGCCGTCCACCTCGGACTCCAGCCCTGCCACCCCTGCTCGGTGCCTATCTGCCCGGCTTGGCAATGGGCCGCCCTCCGTGGGCTCCAGCCTGCTCAAGCCCGCCCTCTCCCTGCAAGTGCGTAGCAATTCCCTCCAGTCAATGCTCCCTCGTCGCTGCCCTGCGCGCTGTTTCTTTGGGTCCCGCTCCGTGCTATATGACTCCTGCGCCCGTCCCCCTGCAGCCGCATTGACCCATCGGGGTTGAGCCACCGGGGACCGTTCGCCCCGCCTCCTGTATGCCGCTGCCGGCAGGTCCCTCGTCGGAGCACAGCCGCCCGCATGAGGCAGAGCCGGCCCATCCTCTCGGTGGGTTGGAGCCGCACGCAACTCTCCCGAGCACCTTGCCGTTCTCTCCTGCCAAAAAGAAGTGGAGTCCGACATGCCGGGGTTAGTCCTGCCCTCTGAACCTCCAATCCCCGAGTCCTCCACCCGGGAACCCCCCCATCCCTGTCCCGCACCCGACGCACTGGAGGAATGGCCCCCCGCCGGGATGGGGCAGACCCCCAGACCCCGGCCCCACCTCCCCCGCCCGGGCGCCCCATACCCCCTCCCCCGGGAAACCCCCCTCCTCCCCTTCCCCATCGCTCCATTTCAACGACTCAACCACCCGTCGCCCTGTGCCGCCTTTCCAAGCCTCCCTTCTGACCCCCGCGCTCCCCCCACCTCCCCCTGACTCCAAAGGCTTCCCCCAACCCACCGATTCCGACCACCGGTGGAGCAGGCCCTCTGGCGCCCTTTCCAGCCAGCCCCCTATTGCGAGGGATGGCATTGGCCCCCAGCGCGGCCCCTCCCTTCCTGCCATCCCCGTCACCCCCTCCCCTTTCCTCCCCACCCCCGGACCTGCTGGTCGATCCCCGCACCCCCAGGGTATCCCCCCTGCCACCTGCTATACCCCCTTCACCCCCACCCCTACCCCAGGATCCATTAGCCCCACCTGCTGAAACACCGGCCCCCCCAACCTGCCCCTTACTCCCCCCCTGTCCTCCCGCAGACCCCCGCCTCCTCACCTTCCTCTCCACTCTCAATCAAAAGCAGGGAGGACCGACCGCTGTTTGTCATCGAGGGGACGGCCCCCCTGCTGCCCCGATCCTGTCATGTGGCCGCTACCCCCACGGCCCCCTTAGTGCCCTTTTCGCCGCCTTTCTGACCCGTGCAGCCCCCCCAGCCCCCTCCCAAAACTGGAGCGCGGGCCGCGGAGCCGCGCCCCTCCCCGCCACGTGTGCGCTTCCCCGGCGCGGCCGCGTTAGCTGTGCGGCTGCGCCTCCCTGCCTCCGTGTTCAAACGCTTGCAAGCTTGCTGCGGCTCGCACGCCAGCACCGCCGCCACGACCCCGCTCGCAGCCCGCCTGGGGAGCCTTAC
The DNA here is from genome assembly GCA_963921515.1 of Calotriton arnoldi. Classification (NCBI taxonomy): domain Eukaryota; kingdom Metazoa; phylum Chordata; class Amphibia; order Caudata; family Salamandridae; genus Calotriton; species Calotriton arnoldi. Next base: position 106,277 of record CAWUFW010001257.1, read on the forward strand.
CTTGACATCGGGCCGCAGCATATCCGTGCGGCCCACGTCCTCCAAGAGGCGGAGCACCTGCAGCACCCGGGGATCCTGGCTATGGGCCGCCGACATCACCGCTCTGCAAAATTTTCCCACGCTAAGCCTCGCTAGACCTCACAACACGAGCACTACTCGAGGACGCACCACCGAAACTCCTACACTGCTTCACAAAGCACAACAACAAAACAGCTCCCACACTAAAACCCTCCCAGCCGGCTGTCGTGACACTACCACCGAAATGGTGGCCAGTGACCTAAGATGGCCGGCTAAATACTGCACCAGCCCAAAGCCAGCCCAACCCTAGCCCAAAGAGCCCAAACCTAGCCCAGGGCAGCCCAACAAGCCCAACTGGGCTCTGGCTGCCCCCGGCCCAAAATCCCCCGGGAGGGGCAGGTCTCCCGGTGGTCATCCGCCCCCCCCAAAGCCCTATTTTGCGTGTGTCTCACCAGGAGGCGCGCTAGGATTCAAGACGCTGAACCTCAAAAATAGATGCAGCATGTTTGAGGCTCTGCTAATATGTGGGTGCCCGTTCGTAAAACTGCAGCTCGATGACATCGCATCCCTGAACTTCTCCAAACCGTCCACTGAGTGGAAATGATAAGAGTTTCAGTTTTGGCATAAAGGAAGTACTTCCAGGTCATTAATGCTGCTCTCCTAAAGGTCATTGACAGACTTGAAATGCACTTACACTGCAGCAGATTTAATGGCTGACTAACATAGCATCAGAACGTAAGCCACAGGAGGGTTTAAGCTGGAATAACATCTCCTCAGTGGTCTGTTGATTCTGAGGGGCATATTTACAAGGGAAGTGGCGGTGTGAGACGTTAGCCTTCCTGACTTAACGCCTCACTCTGCCACTTCAGAAACGCAGGGCTGCACCATATTTATGAGAATATGGTGCAGCCCTGCGTTCCCCCTGCGCTGGTGCTACACTTAGCAGCCTAGTGCCAACGCTGGCACCCTTGCACAATAGTGCAAGGGTCTCTGCGTGCAGGGGAAGATTAATCAGTGGCGGCTCCTCCATAGGGGCGTGGGGCATCGCCCCACTGCTTTCTCGCAGTGCGAGAAGCAGAAACATAAAATGGTAAAATTACCATTTTATGTTTCTGCTTCTCGCACTGCGAGAAAGCAGAAGTGCCTGGTTGGGGACGGGCGGGTGGGCGGTCCTGCTCGAGGGCAGGGGAGAGTGGCTTGCCCACTGTTGTGGGTACTGACTGTTTGGTCGGCCCCAGGGCCGACCAACCCAGTCATGCGACTTCTCCCTTTTTCTCTATGTAGGCTGCGAAAATGGCCTCCAACAGGCGCCCGGCTGGGGCGCTCTCCGCTGCGCCACACCAATCACAACGCTGCCATTGCAGCGTTGTGATTGGCTTAGGGTAGGGGAGGGAGGCTGCCTGCTGGCTGCTTCCTGTTCCTGCAGGAAAGCAGCAGGAACACGCGGGACCCGGCTGCACCATTACACCGGCCAGGAGCGGAGGCGGCGCGGTACCCGGCGGTAAGGTACGTTTAAAAATAAATTTTTTATTCCCCACCCGCGAACGCCCGCCCCCCCCCTCCCGCGAGCATGCCGGCCGCAGCTGAGCGTAAGCAATTCCCAAAATATGTGCGGCGGTTTGTGCGTGCCTTTGCAGGCCTATGTCGTGGGTGTTGCCATGATGGTCTTTTAGCATCCACGGTATGTGCAAAGACACAGTTTTAGTTCTGTCTGGGGCCGGTTCGTTTTTGGTTTCGGAGATGCCAGATGGGTCGAGACATTACCAGACACCAGACAACTCCTAGGCAGCAAGCGTTACATAAAAGCTGTATGCGTAAAGCGCACCTTCACTCTTGGCGCTGAAACAACGATGTTTACTATCACCCAGCTTCATGGTACTCATGTTCTCGACCTCGGAAGGATGAAATATATAAAAGAACAGTGGTTCATCCGGAACTAATTTTCTTTTAATGTAATTCTGGCAAAGAAAAAAAATCATTGTATACACTTAATGTAATGAACATTATTATCACAGTCTAGTCTCATGTGCTGCACAAGAAAAACACTTCCCAGTATGTGTTTTAACAGAATACTATAGAGCCTTCCGCCGGCTGTTTATTCAAGCCAGCTAAGCTTGTGTGCAGCGGGTTCAACGGAGTTTCCAAGTCGCTTCTCATCAGGACAAATGTGGACAGGGACACCTGCAGGGCTCAGCCTCACAGACACATAGGTGGTCCGGGGGTCCCCTCGGACGGATGAACACATTCCACAGGGTCTGCTTGGGATTTTCATTCTGTACATTAACTATGCGCAATGCTTGCACGTGTCGTTGGTTCGGGTTCATGTATTCTTTGTGCATTAAAACCCCTCATGAGGCTAGACAGTGATAATGTTCATTATTACATTAAGTGCATGCACTGAATGTTGTCTTTGCCTAAACCGCATTATAAGAAAAGGAGTCCCAGATGAGCCGCTGTTCCAGGCGCGGCTCTTCGGGGGGCCGGGGTGCAGCCGTGAATACATTACCCCACCGGAGCCTCCTCCTCCGGGGAGCCTGGGGGGAACTCGGGCGAGCTGGGCTGCGAGGGGCCCGGAGAGGGGAGGTGTGTGGGAGAGAGGGAGTAGAGAGGGGGAGAGGGGCCTCCACCCCCGCCAGTACCTGACACAGAAGTGGCCAAGAACCCCAGATCTTTAGCTACTACACCCTCCCACATGGCACCCCTGGTGTGTCGTCTATAGATACAAACGTGTCAGCCTTGCGGCGGTGAACCACACAGACCAAGACTTGTATCCGATTTTAAGGCCTAGTTTTCTTCTTTAATCTATATGGAGCGCCTCCAACTTGTCTTCAAGGCCCACTCCGCCCTTCAAGCATTCAACGGAGTCCGCCTTTCTTAACCTACAGTGCTACAGATCTCGCGTTCAGTGCTGCTGTGCTGTTTGTGCAATGAATTCACGGTCCTGGTGAGCACACAGCAGTAGCGCACACTGACCACTGCTCACGTGTGTGGTTGTCACTGACCACAACCCAGCTCGCTCCAAGCTTCCAGGGCTTGGCATGCTCTCCACAACCGAGGACTTCTGGGCGCATTAGCCATGAGACTGGTGCCCCTGTGATGATGAGGTCCAGAGGTCGTGTGTCCTGGACCCGTGGAGGGAAGCGGCCCCTGAATGCCCATCGCTGGTTTCTGATGGGGGGTCGTGGTAGGGGGTGGGGGCTTCTCTTGTCCCCCTCTTCACCCCTCCCGCCCCACTGCTGGTCCCCTGGAGCAGCCGCCACTGAGATTATTTATGTGCAGGAAGGTCTGCCTTCCTGCACATAAACAATCTTTAAATGCCGTTTTGTAACTTCTATGTGTGCTGCTTAATGCAGCACACATAGAAGTTCAAAAACGGACTTTTTTTACAAATGATTGTTTATGTGCAGGAAGGGGGACCTTCAGATGCAAAACTTTGGGCAATTCTGCCCATTTCTGAAGATTTCCCATTCCCCTCAACTAAGTTAAAAAAATAAGGTGAAACACAGGCAGAATGCCCTTGATCATGTTCCTCACAGAGAGGAAGGCACTGAAAGAGAAATTCTTGTACTGTTTGGCACTGCCATGGTCAGACATTGTAATTACCTTAATGGTAATTGAGTCATTGCTTTAAGATAATGACACTATCCACAGCTGACCATGCATTAATGCAAGTTCCTCAGCAGGACAGGCTGAATGTGGCGCCTGTCCCACCCAGCGCCAGGAGGACCATGGAGTCAGGCGCTGAACACAGGATTTCCTACTGGGGAAGTTGCTTTCAAGAGCACTTTCAGGGGTCTGGGTAATGTATTTACCTTTAAAGCAAATTATCATCGCCTGACCCCTCATGGTGCTCCTGAAAGCAACTGTGTTGGGTTTTATTTGTTTTTCACCTAAAAAAAAGGTGACAAAATGGACAGATTTCACGTTTCCTGGTTCATTGACCCAGTGATTAATTTGTAAAGAATACGTGCCAGTGCCCAGAGTTTAGCTCAGAAGTCTGCAGGTGAAAGAGGCACCTTCCTGCATAAAATCAATCCTCAGAGGTATTTTCCTCTTTCTAAGTGTGCAGCAGAATGCAACACACATACAAAGAGAAAATAATGAGGAGAAATATGCATATTTCTCCTCGCTATGCCTCTCCGGGGATGGCGTAGCATTATGACACATTCCCATATTTACCTGTATCGGTAAATCTGGGAATGTGCCAAAAACCATCGGTGGGTGCACAGAAACAACCATGCTCCACTCATGGAATGCCTTCCCAGGACAGAGTAACTCAAGGCAGCGATTTGCGCTGTCTTGGATTACTCCAGATTTACTAAGCACCGCATGGCCACGCAAGGTGGCTTTGTGTTGCTTGGTAAATCTGACTTAGGAATTGCATTGTCCTTGCGACATAAGTGCCGGTGGCTCCACCTGCAATCACTGGCTCCAATTAAGCACTGCATTCACTCTTAAAATCCGTATGACTGATGTTTTATTCAATTAATGTATCCCCGACTCCCTACCTCCAGCCACTGAACCCACTGGCTCTTTCAAAGTTAATTTAGCTTGTCTGGCTCCTATATCCTATATAGTCCTCACACTTGAAAACATGTAATGGCAAAGCCAATAGGTTTTGCTTATGCGAGATCTGTTGGCTTTGTCATTGTGTTTTTTAGACAAGTTGGACAGCAGCGTGGGCTTCTGTGCAACATGACAAAGTAAAGAAAAAAGCGCTATGATGTAGACAGAGTTGACTGTTAGACATGGGGGTCTCTAGTTGGCAGAGGTAGGTACCTTTGTCCAAATAGGGGCCCTTGCTTCTAGTCGGGGTAAGGGGGATACACACTTTAGATAACCCCTGCTCACCCCCTGGGTAGCTTGGCATGAGCAGACAGACTTATCCCAAAGGCAATGTGTAAAGTATTTGTACTCAAAACACACAGTAATACAGTGATAACACCACAAATGGACACCACAATAGTTTAGAAAAATAAAGTATCTTTATCTAAACTCAACAAGACCAAAACGACAAAAATCCAACATACAAGAATTACTAAAATTACTTTAAAAAGGTTTTAAGCAACTGGGTCCATAGAAAACTATGGATGTGTGATTTCTCTCAAAGTACCTGTTATTGCGACAAAATTCACAAGGCCAAACAGCCGCAGCGATGGGAGGCATCAAAAAACAAAGAGATGCGTCGTTTCCTGAGACCTTGAGGATGCGATAGTTCTGCTGCACTCAGGAGAATGGGGCGTCGGGTCCGGTCTGTAGGAGGAAAGCGATGCATCGATTCTGAGGCGACTCCGATCCGCAGGTGATGTGTAGGGAAAACTTGCCGCACAGGTGTAATGCATGGAAATCCGGGATGCGTCGGCGATCGATGCGGCGTTGTCGAGCGGCGCTGCATCAGTTTCTTCAGCTGCAACCCCTTGATGTATCGGTTCTTGCAGTGGCGACAGGCGCTGCGTAGGTTTCGGCAGTGGTGCGGCGATGCGTGGAGATTCTTCTCGCACCGCAGTGCTGCGTCAGGAAAACTGCAGCAAGAAGAGCGATGCATCGATTTTCTTGTAGTTGCATTGCTTTTCCAGCTCCCAACATCAGAAACACCCTCCAGAGACCCAAGACAGTCACAGGCACCTCCTATTAGGTCAGAACTCCCAGCAAGGAAGTTCAGTGGAGCTGGGGGTGAAGTCTTTGTGTCCCTGAGACTTCAAAACAAGAGGCAAGCTCCACTCAAGCCCTTGGAGATCTTCTTCAAGCAGGGGACGCAGCACACAGCAAAGTCTTTCTCCTTTCCTTGGCAGAAACAGCTACTGCAGGCCTACCCCAGACACACAGCAAAGGGGCAGTACTTCTCCTCAGTTTCTCCAGCTCTTCTCCTTGGCAAAGGTTCCTCTTAATTCCAGAAGTAGTCTAAAGTTCAGGGGTTTTAGGTCTAATACGTATACCCCAAAATGTCTTTGTTCTCTTTGTGCAAGGGTCTTTGAGCCCAGTCCAAACCAGTTCTGTTCTCACTGGTGAAGTTTGACCACAGGGGGTGGAGACAGCATTGTGCAAGGAAGAAATGCCCTATTCAGTGCAAGGAAATCTCCTCCCACTACTCTAAATTCAGCCAAGGTCTATTCAGCTCAGTTCTGAGTCATTCAGGAAGGGCCAGGCACACCTCAACCCCCCAGTGGCTGTCTACAGGGGAATGCACATCCCCAGTCCCTGTCACTCCAAAACCAGACAGTCAATACACAAACAGGCAGAGGTACACAGAATGGTTAAACAAGAAAATGGCTACTTTCTAAAAGTGGCATTTTCAAACACAGAATTTTACTAAAAGATGTGTTATTAAATTCTGAGTTCAGAGAACCTAAACTTTATTTCTCTATCTTGTTCCAATGGGATGTTATATTTATAAGATGTTATAAATAAACTCCCATTCTATCCTATGGGGCAAGATAGCCTTTCACTAGAGAAAAACGAAATTGGCAGTATTTCACTATCAGGAAATGTCACACACATCATTACATGTCTTACCTTTCACATACACTGCACCCTGCCCAGGGGGGTACCTTGGGCCTCATAGAGGTGCCTTACATGTAAGAGAAAGGAAGGTTAGGGCCTTGCAAGTGGGTGCACATGCCAAGTTGACATGGCAATTAACAACTGCGCACAGGCACTGCAGTGGCAGGCCTGAGTCACCTTTTCAGAGCTACTCATGTGGGTGGCACAGTCAGGGCTGCAGGCCCACTAGTAGCATTTGATTTACAGGTCCTGGCACACTTCAGTGCACTTTACTAGGGACATATCAGTAAATCAAATATGGCAATCAGGGACAACCAATCGTAACAACAATTTACAACGGGAGCACTTGCACTTTGCCACTGATCAGCAGTGGCAAAGTGCCCAAAGCACCTAAGCCAGCAAAAATGAAATCCAGCGCAGCATAAAAAATACAGAAAAATACAGGTGGTAGAGGCAAAAAGTCAGGGGAAACCACGCCAAAGATGCCAAGTCTAACATTGACCTTGTCATAGCTCTTTTTTTTCTTTAAGCCAAGTTGCACAGAAGCATGCGCTTCTGTGCCACATGTCTAAACAAGTGCTGGGGGGGTACAGAAACATTGGACAGCAAGCAGGGGGACCAACACCATAGTGGTGCGTGGGAAGAGGGAGGGAGCAGCAACGGACAGCGGGATGAGGGTGTAGGGGTGGTAAACAGCATGGGGTAGCTGAGGGGTGGAAGAAGATCAAAGGACAGCTGGAGGAGAGTGGGGGGAAACCTTAGAGTGTTAACAAAAAGGGGAAAAATAGTACTTAGAGCAGTGTGCAACCAGTGGAAGGATGCTGGCCACAAACAGGAAGAGGGCCATGCTCCACGGCAGAGACAGAAGCCCCTGAGTGAAGGCAGGAGGATGTGAGCAGCTGGGAGAAAGCAGAAGGCATGATCAATAAGAAGCAAGGAAACAAGAGTGATGTGGAAGCCACCAATGGTAAGTATTTGTGAGTAATGAGTGGGCTCTAAGCCAGTTTTTTAGTTTTTTTTAAAAATTAACCTTAGATTTTGTAACAGAGCATACTCGCTGTTCAGGTGAAGTCTAAACAGAAAGCAGTGGGATTCAGCCAGAAATGTCACCTAACTTAAGTAAACCATCCAGATGTGGGGCGTTAAATGACGGTTACAATCTCAGAGCTCATAAGTATAAATGCCTGTTGGTCCTAGCCCATGAGAGAGGAAGCCACCAGACAGGGCCGGCCTTAGCACTGGTGGCGTCCAGTGCGACAATCTTTTTTGGTGCGTCCTCCACCTCCAATGACCTACTCTCTATGGATTCCCTCACTACCACACAACAGTGCCCCTCATCTCTCCATAGCCCCTCTCTCACATGAATTTAATTTGTTTTATAGCACTACTCACACAAGTGTAGGATGTTAGAGCACTTTACATCACACACACATTATACAGAGACAATAAATCAAACATTTGTAAACCAGTCTATAGGACATGTTACATAAAACAATGAGGTTTATAAGGTGTAGGAATCACATATCATCCATACTAGTATGCAGTATACTTTAAGAGTGTTTGGTCTGGAGATACACAAACTCAGGCTTGACTTTACTAGTAAGAAATCATTTCTACCCAAATGAACCCTATTTAGCAACATTTAAAAAATGAAAGGCTTGGAAAAAGCATAGGGGCATATTATCAAGGGCAGTATCGCCACTTTAGCTGCACTTTTTGCCGATAAAGCGGCGATATTTTTATCGCCCTATTAGCAAGCTGTCGCTAACAGCTGTTAGCGACAGCTTAATGGCGATAGCGGCCGTTTTTGCTGCTTTGCATGTCAGCGATAATTATCGCTAATGACATGCAAAGTAGGCGTTCCCAACTAAAAGCAACTGCAAACAGTCGCAAACACAACTTCCCCTATTATCAATGCCCGCGAGCGATAAAAAAGTCACGCTAACCGCGATTATCGCTGGAATTTAACACCTGATAAAAACTTGACTTAACCATCTTGTCAATGGGAGGTGGATTGTAAGGTTAAGTCCTCACCTGCCTATTAGCAAGCTTTCCATTAGCGCAGTGAATTTATCGCTGGATTTCTCGCGCTATTGCTGGGTTTCGCCGCTATCGCTGGATTTTTTATCTCCTTGGAGATAAGCGTTGATAATAACGCGTTATCTCCACGATGAAATCCAGCGATAGCCGGCGATAAAAAAACCAGCGCTAAGCGCGATTTGCGATAATTATCGCAAATCCTTGGTAATATGCCCCATAATGTTCTAACCTATACCATGCAGTTTGCATGCAGCTCTTTGATGACATTTCATAGGGCACTGTGTTATATTAGGATTGTAACTGTGAACTGCAAGCAACAAAGGCATCTCTGAGACAAAAGCAGTAGCCCACTGAGCTATCCACATAAAATACAAGTCTGTGAGCTGCATGGTGCACATTCTTTGCAGCAGACATATTAACCCTCTGCACTATATTGTAATGAGTGCAAACTGCCACTAGTCAAAACTCTGATCTCTATCCATCAGGAACATTAATCACCAGAGTTATCTTGACATTATTACTGTAGCCTCGAACACTGCTGGACCTCTGCAGTGAGTTCTTTTAACCCTGTATATTATTTCTGAACACAGAGCCCCCCAACTCCGCTCCAGGTGCACTGCATCGGTCGTATCTCGTTAAAGCTGGCCCTGCCACCAGACGCACTCATCCTACCCCAGTCCTAGGGTTACATCATCTATGTTTGTTTGCAAAGGTTGCAGAAGTACCTGACGATGCCTTGCTATAGCCACTCCACGACATTATCAAAACTGAGTTCTTATCGACTTTAAAATACGGAGTGGCAGCTTATACCGGTGCGCCTAAAAGATGACTAGACCTATCACAATATCTGCAGTTCCGGCAGCGGCTTTATCTGCCCTCAAACACTGTCCAAGCATAAATATGCTAGGAGTAGTGTATGAGCAAGCAGGCATTGCTGACCTATTGGAATACTGGTATGGTACTGGAACAGGCAGTAGGAAACAATTGATGGACGGAATGCTGAATAATGCAAACAGTCACCCCCAGTCACAAGGATCTGGGTTTAATCCATTGTTGTTTTGCTCACCATGCCACCCCAGTTTGGACCCAGCCATATGCAAATCAGTCTTGACCCTGTTCCTTATAAGAACAGTCCAGCCCGAACTGCAAAGCCAGGTCCTCCCTGGACCGGAAACAAGCATCCTGGGTCCGGTTTCTGGGCATCACCCCATATCAGCCAGGCTAGCTTCAATCCAGTGGTGCAGTGAGCACAGGACCCACATCTGGGCAATCTCCCCCTCCCCCCACTTAGAGCGACAAATGCAATAGGAAACAATTGATGGACGGAATGCTGAACAATGCAAACATTCACCCCCAGTCACAAGGATCTGGATTTAATCCATCGTTCCTTTGCTCACCACGCCACCCCACTTTGGACCCAGCCATATGCAAATCAGTCTTGACCCTGTTCCTTATGGGAACCTTCCAGCCCGAACTGCAAAGCCAGGTCCTCCCTTGACCGGAAACAAGCATCCTGGGACCGGTTTCTGGGCATCACCCCTCATCAGCCAGGCTAGCTTGAATCCAGTGGCGCACTGAGCATGGTACCCACGTCTAGGCATACCCTTCCCACTTAGGGCGACAAATGCAATAGGAAACAATTGATGGACGGAATGCTGAACAATGCAAACATTCACCCCCAGTCACAAGGATCTGGGTTTAATCCATCGTTCTTTTGCTCACCACGCCACCCCAGTTTGGACCCAGCCATATGCAAATCAGTCTTGACCCTGTTCCTTATGGGAACAGTCCAGTCTGAACTGCAAAGCCAGGTCCTCCCTGGACCGGAAACAAGCATCCTGGGACCGGTTTCTGGGCATCACCCCTCATCAGCCAGGCTAGCTTGAATCCAGTGGCGCAGTGAGCACGGGACCCACGCCTTGGCATACCCTTCCCACTTAGGGCAACAAATACAATAGGAAACAATTGATGGATGGAATGCTGAACAATGCAAACATTCACCCCCAGTCACAAGGATCTGGGTTTAATCCATTGTTCTTTTGCTCACCACGCCACCCCAGTTTGGACCCAGCCATATGCAAATCAATCTTGACCCTGTTCCTTATGGGAACAGTCCAGCCCAAACTGCAAAGGCAGGTCCTCCCTGGACCGGAAACAAGCATCCTGGGACCGGTTTCTGGGCATCACCCCTCATCAGCAAGGCTAGCTTGAATCCAGTGGCGCAGGGAGCACAGGACCCACGTCTGATCATACCCTTCCCACTTAGGGTGACAAATACAATAGGAAACAATTGATGGACGGGATGCTGAACAATGCAAACATTCACTCCCAGTCACAAGGATCTGGGTTTAATCCATCATTCTTTTGTTCACCACGCCACCCCAGTTTGGACCCAGCCATATGCAAATCAGTCTTGACCCTGTTCCTTATGGGAACAGTCCAGCCCGAACAGGCAGTCCAGGGACAATAAAAGCTTTAGAGTGAAAAGAATTACACCACCAGCCAAAATGCGTTGGAATCTTTAGAAATTAGATCCTAGTCACCAGGACCACATATTTCAAGTTAATTGAAAATATTGTTTTGAAGATATTGCTACCCTTCTGAAAAAAAAAACATGTAAACCATATTGTGCACTCATAAAGAAGGGCAACTTCTGCCATTTTTAAATGGATCCCTGTCTATTGCAGTAAAGTGGATTGTTGGAGGCTACGCTTTGCCCTGTTTTATCTTGGTGGATATCAACAAAAAAGGAAGCATAATTTATAGCATACCCGCAAGCTGTTACTTTGGAAATTATGAAAAGGAAACCTAAGCTTATGTATTTTATTGCTGTCCATCACTTAATCTCGCACTAAATGTGTATCTGACTGCAGACTGGTTATTCGCTCCTGCTAGGATGCAGTGGACTCAGTATCTGCCATCAGCAACATATGATTGGTGAGTTCTGTGACCATGGGCATCATTTAGAGGTTGTCAGACGGCCCATCGTTCACAAGGGGGCAGCAGAAATCATACCTTTCGCTGCCTGGGTACAACCTCCTGCCATATTTAGACATCTCTAACTTAAGAGGAGCCTCCACCATACCAGCTCCTTGATGGCATTAAAAGTTGCTGAACGAGTGCAATGTGACATGGACTGCTCAGCAAACTTTTTCGTTTGCAAAAACAAACTCCCTAAGAAAGACTTTGTTTTTGTAAAACTACCAAAAAAAATGATCCTAACACCCAGGGTGTGGGCGTCATCTTTTTTTATTTTTGGCACTGCGAGGCTTTTCCTGCCACTCCCAAACTGAAAAAACTGTACTTCAGACTGTGCACCATAAATAGGTTGGACCAGCAGGGTTCCATTCTTTAGGGTGGAGGGGTCTTGCCCCCCCCACCTTTTTCCAAACATAAAGAGTGTCTGTCAGGTAGGGGAAAGGTCAGCCTGACAGATACTCTTTATGTTCAGGTCTGACACCCAGGTTTTATACATCCACTAAATGCACAGGCGCCTGGCTGTCTGAGCTGAACTTTGCCGTGCTGAAGATGTCACTGCTCCCGTGGGCATGACCTCTTCATCCTGGCAAAGCACCTCAAGGCCCTCCCCCTCATGCTGAAGGGGAGCGTCATTGATTGCCTCAGACTTTGGCATTTAATTTTTAAGCCATGAAGTGCTCAGGGCCAAGTGTCTATCACTGACACCTCGTCACAGAGTGGGGTGGAGTCAGCAACTCTCATTGACCCCCATCCCTCTCTGTGACGAGGTAGGCACTGCTGCCTCCTCTCATTGGCAGACCTAAGGTCAGCCAATCAAAGAAGGCGGCAATCCCAACCCCCCTGGAACCTCCAACGCTTCCCTACAGAGTCTCTTCAGTAGGTATGTGTTATGTTTATATTTAATGTTTGGTGCATGCACGCTTGCATGTAGGATTGTATGTGTATATGTGAGTGCGTGATGTGAATAGGTGTGTGTGTGCCTGTGAAAGCATAGGTGTGTGTGAGTGTGACCCCCTCCCCCTGATCCCATGCTCTAATTACTGGCTGCCACTGCGGCAGACTGACTGAAGTACTTTTACCAGGCTTCGCTGGCAGAACCATAGTCCGCCCAACACTTAACAGAGTGAGTGGACCATCAGTTTGGTAAACAGGGTATTCCACCATGTCCCTGGTGGAGCATCCTGTATGCTAAAATCTAAATGATGCACTAGGTTTTTAAAGGTACTTGTTAGCAGTCTGGTATGATGTTGAATTAGTCAAAGGTGCCCTGAAGTTTCTTTTTATAACGATTAATTTTTAATTTTATTTTTAAAGGTAGTAATGACGCTTTCAATACATGTAGCCTTTTTAAAATTTTAATGGACTAATACCCAGCGGCTAACAATTTTTCAGTTTCTATGGTGAATGGTGGGGGATATTCAGTTAGAAAATGAGAGAGCGTCCAATGGTTTTATTTATTGAAATTCTTTTTATTAGCCGTTCAGCAAATGTCTCATCCAATCATTCATCCATTCATTCACTAAACTAGCAAATTGGGTTTTGTTTTGCATTGTAGGTCATTAACTCTCAAACTCTAGAGCATGGAAGTATTTGAACATTCAAAAATGAAATTAGTTCACTACTTTTAGTTTAAGGAGTTCCTAGTGCAAAATGCTAACTGGAGCTCTGAGGTGCACCAATGAAGTTATTTGGTGGATGGTCTGCCAGTTTCTCCACGTGGCATGAGGACTCAAAACAGAAGGGCACGATGGCGGGAGAACAGCACTGGGATATATGAATTCAGTCTGAAAATCCCAAGACTTAAGGTCAAAGGTGGAACAGAGCAAGCTGGAGCACTGCTGGTACTATAATGTGGGAGGGGCACAGATGTTGGTGAGTGCACGCTTTAGTTGATGGGCGGCAGAGGGGAGGGAGGGGGGATGAAGAGCCTGCTCATGTGTGCTATCTCATTTATTTTTTAAAAATATTTTAGCTAGTCATTTTTCAAGGTACAACCTTTAACAATGACACCGAAAAAACTCAGATACATTATTTAGAAGGTTCAGCTCAGCGGCGGCTCCTCCGCTAAGGCAGAGGAGCGTCTTCCCACTGCTTCAACTGCAAGCTGAACACAAAAAATAAAATGATAATGACGTTCCGTTATTTTCATTTTGTTTTTTGTATTCAGCTTGCAGTTGAAGCCAGGCGGGCGGGCTGGGCTCCCCGCATCACAGGGGAAGGAGTGGTGGCAGCACCTTAAGTGCGCACAAGGGTTTGGCCAGCCGTATTGGTCTGGCCAAAAAGTCATGCGCACTTTGTATGTTCTCCACACAGGCTGTATTACAGCCTGGGTAGAAAACATGCCCAGCCTGCCAGTCTCTGGCTGAGTGCCAAACCACGGCGCTCAGATCAATCACAATGCTGCTGTAAGGCAGCATGATTATTGGTCAGGGTGCTTTCAGCTGAGTGCAGACAGGAGGACGGAGAAAGGAGAGGAGGCGGCCGGTGGTATTAAGGTAAGTGCTATTTTTTTTTTATTATTCCTCCCCCCTCCCTCTGTTCCCCCCGCTCCACCACCCCTGTTTGGTAGCAGCCGCTACTGGTTCAGCTATATGCTAATCAGTACAATGCAGAGAACATCAGACACTTAAGAAAGTAGGTATGACAAAGCAGAGATCCACTCCATCTTTCCACTCTACAAGGCCATTTTTTACGACATTACAAGGTAGTCAGAATACACTATGAAACTGGAAACGAGCTGCGTCGCAAGAGATAAGCTCTGAGTGGCTCCCGAAAGTCTTGTGGATGGGACTTGGGGTGTAGTTCAGCAGTGTATATTTCTAATTGCTCATTGCAGTACAGCAAGGAGCATATTTATCAAAGGGTTGGTCACCCTTGTGCCACAGAATGGGGTGCAAGAGCACCGCAACTCGTAAGATAGATTTATCAAGCCAGGCAAGGCGACCTTACGTGGTCCTGCATGGTTTGATAAATCTAGCATAACTGAGCGCAGCGCAAATTGCTGTGTTACGTTACTCTGCCTCAGGGAGGCGTTCCATGAGTGGAGCGTGGGAGTTCCCATGCACCACCCACGGATTTTGGTGACTTCCTAGATTTACCATTACTGGTAGACCTGGGAATGCGGCAAAATGTTGCGCTTCCCCAGGGGAGGCACAACAAGGAGAAATATCATAATTTCTAATAGTTTTTTGCTCTTTTGATGTGTGCTGTAATCTGCAGCTCACATAGAAAGAGGAAAATGCCTCAGGGGAACGTTTTTGTAAAAACAATCCTTCTGATTGTTTTTGTGCAGGCAGGTATCCCTTCCTGCACAAAAACAATCCTGCTTACAATGCAGCATCCTTGTACCCGCGTTGGATCTAGGCAGCACTCAGTGCGCCAGCGAAGGGAAATGACAGGAATGCGCCTTATAATGGCAAATACGGTGCATTTCTGCCTTTTCCCTATCACACAGTGCAGCGCAGCAAGGCGACCTGCTGCGCTGCATGATTTTTTTCATAAATATGCCCCCTAGTCTCAAAACCAGTGCTCCTTTTCAGTGGCTTTGCTACACATCCAGGCCATTGCTACCTGTCTATTTAGCAATATCAGTGCCATGGATGCAAAGTGCGGTGTCGTCTTTGCTAAGTCAGCAGCGGCTCAAGTAATGCATTCAAAGATGATGGGGACAGGGGAGCTCCAACCTAGAGGTTAGTGATATACATATCTGAGACCAGTAGTCAGATACCACAGGACATGACCACGCCATAAGAAGAAGTGTCGCATTTATCAATCCCTACTTTTTACATTCGCTTTGACCATTCGGTGTGAGTTTGACTATCTGTTCTGGGGTCTAATAAAACCAACGTATATACTTAAACTGTATTAGTTTATGCTTATAATTCAATAGTGCTGCCTTAACTTGTGCACAACAATAATCCCAGCACTTATCAGGGATTTGTTGACCCAGATCCATCTTTCAATTCCCTTTGGCTTTTACAGGGGTTTGCAATGCACCTGCTGGCTGTAGCTTCTAAGTCCAAAAAGGAGACTGCTTTGCCTGCATTGCTCCTCTGGAACATTTCGGTGAGAAACATAAATTTGGGAGGGTGGGCAAGAAAGCTAGTGAATACAGCCATCGCTTTTTATCTCAGCCTATAGTAGTACAGTATGGCTAATGCTGTGTTTCCTTCCTTTGCTTTATAATCGTGCAAACCTACTAACGACCCCTCAGGAAATAGCTCCCCGAGCACTACTATTCTTACAGTTTTCAAGAACTTCTCCGCAAGTTTGTCTACAGTGAGCAGGTGAATTGGGATCCTAGCTACAGGTAACAGTCTACAGGTAACAGCAAAGATTATGGCATCTCATACTGACCATACCCAACACTTCATCCCTATTATGTCAACACCGTCATGAGAGACCGAGGAGCGCTTGCATGTATATATATATATATGATCCACCAATACACTCTTGAGCTTCGAGAGGGCACACGACGACATCCCTGCTATCCAGCTTGTTGGCCCCTTACAGCTCTCCTGCCCGTTCTCCAACTTTAGCTGCCATGCCTGATGCGTTTCGAGGCCACACCGCCTCTTCATCATGGGGTCTTTACACAGAAGCATCCACAACTCACCCCTGAATTCATCATCATTTTATTGAATTTCACCGCCCTAAGTGGGCGTGGCCCACCATGCTCACCAAATAGCATGATGGTTCACGTAGTCCGTAAAGGTAAGTTCAGAGTTATAGTCCTTAAGTAGGTTACATGCTTCTGTGTATGATTAAGAGTCTATTTACACTCCTTTAGTAGTACGGGAATCAGGGCTGAAGAGCTGTTACATATCACCTTGGAACATCGTGCCGCACGGCGGAGATCGTTCTTCGCCACAGCCTTTCCACATTGCAGCGGTTCTTTCCACAACGCAGAAATGGTGCTCCTACCCATGGCCAAGGCCAGCCGTGTAATTATATGATCCACCAATACGCTCTTGAGCTTCGAGAGGGCACACAACGACATCCCTGCTATCCAGCTGGTTTGCCCCTTACAGCTCTCCTGCCCGTTCTCCAACTTTAGCTGCCATGCCCGATGCGTTTCAAGGCCACTCCGCCTCTTCATCATGGGGTCTTTACACAGAAGCATCCACAACTCACCCCTGAATGCATCATCATTTTATTGAATTTCACTGCCCTGAGTGGGCGTGGCCCACCATGCTCACCAAATAGCATGATGGTTCACGTAGCCCGTAAAGGTAATCATACACAGAAGCATGTAACCTACTTAAGGACTATAATTCTGAACTTACCTTTACCGAGTCACAAGAAAACAGTAAAAAAAAAGGTTAAAAAACAAGAAAAGGGGGCCGGGTAGAAACACCCTGACCCCCTAGGCCTGCTCAGGGCGTCCCACAAGGACCCCCAGGGCCAAAAAAAAGCATTTTTAAAAATAATTTCGGTGGAATTCGCGTTGGGGTTGCGAATCCCGCCGAAATTATTAAAAAAAATGAGGCCCCCGGGTGGGCCAGGTCCCGGGGGCATTGCCCAAATAATAATAGCGGGGGCCCCCGGGGGCCCCTGCTGCCCTGGGGACCGCCACCTCCCCGGGGCTTTTTTAATTGTATGTGGGGGCACGCGGCCCCCCCGCAGCCCCGGGGACCGCCACCTCCCCGGGGCTCTGTTTTAAAAAAAAAAAGAAGTGTGGGGGGGCAAGAGCCCCTCCACACGCCCCGGGGACCACCACCTCCCCGGGCACTCTTTTTTCAATTTCGGGGGTCCTTTACGGACCCCCAGCCCTGGGGACCACCACCTCCCCGGGGCTTTCTAAATGAAGGGAGGGGGGCCACGCAGCCCCCCTCCAGGAGCCCTCGATGGCCCTGGGGACCGCCAACCCCCAGGGCCGGCTCCTGCAGTGTCCCGGGGTGCCCACCCCCGGGACACTACTGTTTGCTATGGCAGGGCGGGAGCCGTGCGGCTCCCGCCCTATCATAGCAAACACTGGTTTGGATTTTGGAAGCGAGAGCAGGTTTCCTGCTCTCGCTTCCAAAATCCAAAGCAGATTGCTTTTCCACAAGGGGAGTTGCATGTCAGCAGCTCCCCTTGTGGAAAAGCAATGCCGGATCCCGCAGTAGGCCGGGAGCCGGCAGGACTGTGGGGGCATTGGGCCTCCCCCCATGGTCCCCAACGGAGTGGCCAGGCCCCGGGGGATGGGGTCCCCGGGGCTAGAAGAGGCCCGGGAGGGGGCCACGCGGCCCCCCTCCCCCCCAAAAAAATACAAAAAAAAAGGAAAGGCCGACCCCGGGGATGGGGCCGGCCACGCGGCCCCCCTCCAAATATTTGTTTTAAAAATTTAAATACTGGCCATGCCCCGGGGATGGGGTCCCCGGGGCCGAAAATGGCCTCGGGAGGGGGGGCCACACGGCCCCCTTCCCGTATTTTTAAAAAAATTAAACAAAATAGGGGTCAGGCCCTGGGGGATGGGGTCCCCAGGGCCCACAAAATATGAAAAGAAGGGGGGCCACACAGCCCCCCTTCTAAAAAATAAAATAAAAAATAAAAAAACGGCATCGCACCGGAGGCCCCGCCCCCTCATTGCATCACTCTGCAAACGCGCCCCGTGGCGCGTTGTAAGTTGGGGAATTAATTCCCCTTGAATACTGGGGGGGCCTGGGGGCCAACTAGCCCACCAGGTACCTCCAGTATGCGCCACAGAGCTGCGTTGCAGAGAGGTGGTCCGAGGCCACGCCCCTTTTTACACCTCTCTGCAACGCAGCTCTGTGGCGCTTACTGGAGGTACCTGGTGGGCTAGTTGGCCCCCAGTGACCCTCAGGATTCAAGGAGACTTAATCCCCCAACTTAAAACGCGCCAGGGGGCACACTTGTGACATCAGGCCCCACCCCCTCCCTTCATCACTGTGCAAACGCGCCCTCTGGTGCGTTGTAAGTTGGTGGATTAAGTACCCTTGAATCCTGAGGGTCCCTTGGGTCCAACTAGCCCACCAGGTACCTCCTGAAGGAGTTGTTTTGAAAATCTTTCCAACACACATAGGTGTTTGATCAAAGAGACTCACTCCAGGGAATCAATAAAAATAATAATTAAAACCAACCAAAATGTAATAAAAGGCTTACTCAATGCTGGAATTTTAATATATAAATATTTTTATATATGAATTTAAGAGTACAGTCTTTTGAAACTAATAACATAGATAATTTAAAAAAACTAACCTTTTTTGTTTTTTTCTTAAAAGAATTGGTTGCCTTGGTTATCAGATTCATTGAAATCCAAGATCTCAATACATTGTCGGTTAACTTGTCTATATAAGTTAGTGTGTGGTGAAAGGTATCACATGCATGCAGGGGTTTCTGAACTAACGAGCCTTCTTTTTCCTCCGATTATGGGTTTAAGTAGATCAATGCGTCTTTGCTCCTGCTGGATGGGGGTTTGCTGAGTGTGAATTGTGGGTTTAGTACAGTTCTGTGAAAGCAGTTTTTCAGTTTCTCTCTTTTAGGTTAATAGTTGTGAGATTTAACTCATTTCACATTAACCTGATGACTTCCTATTTTGATTAAGCAGACAAGAGTTTTATAAGTTTAAAGTTGTTTAAAACAATATTCTACAATTGTTATCTATGTACATGAACAAGTTGCGCTGTGACAGGCAGAGTGCAAAGCAGTAGTTACTTGGACAAATGCATAATGCTCCTTTTGAGGAGATAGCCACTAAATACTAACAGGTGATCCAGTATCTGAAAAAGAGGGTGCCTGATAAAGATATTAATTGGGTTAAAGATTTTGAGAACTTCACAAAAGCCGAAAAAGTATGTGCATGCTTTCTATGAGAGGCTCATGCAACTTTTCAAGAAGCGTAGCAGAGTCGATCACCCCGAGAAAGATGATATAGTGGTTTCACAATTGGTTTTGTGATGGGTTTGACGCCAGAGCTTAGCAATCATATTCAGTCAAATGAATTGGGTTGGCAGACAAAGAGAATAGATGTGATCTTGAAGCTGGCGAATTACAGTAGTGATTGCTTTGATGCAAAGGCAAAGCACAAAAAAGGAGAAGCTGTTCATTGCTCAGACTAAGAAATCTTAACAAGCATTGGCATAGCCAATAGGTCTCGCCTTTGGGACCTTATAAGTGTTTAGCCATGCAACAGTTGATGTTGTTGCACCAAGGATATTGTACTGCATAACTAAATACTAATAAGGTTCCAAAGGCGAGACCTATTGGCTATGCCAATGCTTGTTTGTTGTTGCTGCTGGCGCCGAGATACTGCAGTGAACGTGCGTCCTATAAATGTAATAATTATAATAATGATAATAACAATAATAATAACGTCTTCAAAGATGCAATTAACCTTCTGTTTATAGCAATACCCTCGATGGTCAAAAACATTCGACAGCAACTTGACCAAAATAAAAACTAGTTAACTGGAACATGGGTTATGCTTGAATTAAACTCATATTAGGTTTTGAAATTCTACCTGCACGTGCTGCCAGCTCTGCTTGCTGCCTGGCATGCAAGACACGTCCATCATGGAAGGCCATCGTGTACCAATGGCTGCATTCAGTATAATGCATTCAGTGTAATGTCCGAGTAAACCATTCCACACAAATCTGCCTGCATTCTCGGCAGGACTGGATGTCCGCGCGCGAGAAGCACTCGGGCATACAAAGGCACTTAAGCCCGGATGCGGAAGAAAAGGCGAAAAAGGCCCCCGGCAATCAAACCTTGCCTCGGCGACAACATATTTCGTAGCTGCGGCTCTGCAGCATGTACCTCGCCGGAAAGCAATTCATCTATTTCAGCCTCATTTTTATTCATCAATTATTTGTGTTTTGTTAGCCAAGGCGCTCGGGGGAGATGACTCATTGAGAGCCGCAGATGCGCGTGTCATATTCTGCCTTCCACAATTGTGATCAGTGCAGGCCCGAGAAGGCACGCGGGAGCGCTCACAGGAAGCCCCGCCCCGGGCGGTGAAAGCCACTTCGGCTTATTGGTGCCATGAGACCGAGAGCCTCGCTGATATGATGTGTAAAAATGGGGGATGATATCCAGTATCAGTATGATGTGCAGTACAAATGATACATCGAAACCACAACATGCTCTTTGCTCGTGGTATTTATCATTCCCACCTCTCTAAAGAACACTTGATGATAATCAGGGCACAAGTCCTAAAGAAGCGCGCGCGCCTCGCACGGCAGCAGGGGGGAGGGGAGAGAGGAGGGGGCCTGCGGGAGCGAGCAGCAAGGTGCGATAATTGCTACCATATGGCACCAGCTGCTCGCTCCCGCAAGGGAATCGCCAAACGTGCACGCGTTGCCATTGAAGGCAATGGAACGCGTGCACGTTTTTGGCTGAAAAGCCGAAGCGATTCCTAAAGGTCTTTTTGCCTAATCAGCGCATGCGCGCTGCGTAGGCGAGACCTAAAAAGGATATTGGAACCAGATCAGTTTGAATGTGAATTTTCATAATTCTGGAATGAACCAAATGAATAGTACAGCAATAGGAAATGGACTTAACTGTGAGCGTCTATATAATTATGTATTTTATCATGACGATGTTTGTGAAATTATACTGTTGAGCTGACCACATTGTTACCGCCTACCACGGTCACTGAATGATTAAGATATAACGTTGTGTTATGCCCACTGGGGCCTTATTGACGTTGAGCAGAAAGTATTATACAGCACAGGAGGCGATCTCCGATATTTATGAGCATTTATCATGATTATACCTAGCGATGAATGATACACTGTGACACGGTAATTTTCCTACAATGAGACTTATTATGTTTTATTGAATCATTACGAAACTATGTTTAGTTGCAAGCAATCAAACTTGTGCGACAACGCATATGAATTTTATTTTAGTTTGCGTTAACACTGAGTTTTTTGAGCCGATACATTTGACTATTAAGTCTAAGTGGTTATGTATTAATTTACCATCATGCTTCCGCCATTTTATCAAATGTTTGATCAATGTTACTGAAACTTTATTGGTCAAGATGATGAACAGTAGTATGTCTTCTATATTCACTGCACGTTACCAGCACTGTTGCTTTAAATGAAACTGACGATTCACTTACTCTTGCCCGTGACAAAGGAGTGAGGAAACTCCGAAACGCGTCGGACCTAGTGTTGTCAATAAACACGCTTCATAATTGTGGCCACGGCTCCAGTGTTGTTTTCTACTTTGATCAAGGAGTCACACATTGGATTTAGTGTGGATTTATGGGGGTGGCTACCCCTGGAGTGTGCCCGCCGTAGAAGTGGCTTGGGTTTAGCCAAACGAAACTGTGGATATATATATATATATATATATATATATATATATATATATATATATATATATATATATATAATTAGGTGTGAGCTAAGGACAACCCAATCTTCCCTCATGAGATGGGCAGTGGTGTAACTAAACTTGAGGGCCCTCCTGCAAAGTACATGGAGGAGGCCCCCCAACGCTCCGAACCCAGTCAGGAACTCCCAGGCCAGGGAACTGCCACTCGTGCACTGTGTCGGAAGGGGCCCCCTGGAAGTCCAGGGCACCCCCGCACCTCAGGGGCTAATGTTACGCCATTTGAGATGGGTACGTAATCTTAACAACAACAAAAACTCCTGAAGGAGTTGTTTTGAAAATCTTTCCAACACACATAGGTGTTTGATCAAAGAGACTCACTCCAGAGAATCAATAAAAATAATAATTAAAACCAACCAAGATGTAATAAAAGGCTTACTCAATGCTAGAATTTTAATATATAAATATTTTTATATATGAATTTAAGAGTACAGTCTTTTGAAACTAATAACATAGATAATTTTAAAAAACTAACCTTTTTTTGTTTTTTTCTTGATGTTTTTTCAAATAAAAAATGACAAATATTATTAAATAGTTGAATAGGGTCACATATACATTTCTTAGACATCAAGGTTGTAAAGTATTTCCATGATTGTTTCTGAGAATAGGCCTTGCATAATTGAGAACAACCACTCAATCCAGTCCCAAATACCCTATGCTTAGAGTGCATGCATAATTTAAATATAAACTCTAAAGGTTGATTTGGATCTAAACATTGAAACCATCATCAGGGCAAAAACCAAACGTTTATGGGCATAAATTGTGGGCGCAAACCCAAAACATTTTTTAGATTGACTAGGTATGACTTTAAATCAAGTGAAAAGGGTAGAGATACTTCTTTTAAATAGCGAGTAAACAGGTGTATTGAATCAACTTGGTGACAGTAGTAGCAGACTCATCAAATAGCGCCTTGCGAAACAATCTAAAAAAAATGTTGATCTGCACCGAGATCACAGGATGGGCCTTTTCCTACATTACTCCTAAAGGTGAAACGGCCTCCAACTCCACATCAGAGCCTCCTCCTCTCTTCTTTAATTCTGCAAGAAGCTGACGACCTCACCGGCACCGGAGCTTCACCTTGTTTGACACTCCGGTGGCGCAGCGCCATTTTGCATATTTACAAGGTGGCACTAAGCCACTTAGTATGGCTTAATGCCACCTTGTAAATATGCCCCTTTCCGCCACAGTGCTCTGTGGCAAAGGAGAGTGCAATGGGTGTTACTCTAAGCATTCCATCGCAACACCCATTGCTTTTTGATGCTGCCCCAGATTTACAAGGCTGAGGCAGCACCCAAAATGAATGTCATGGAATGCCAGGCATTAGAATGGCACAACGAGTAGAAATTGCTAATTACTCCTCGTTTTTTGCTCTTTCCACGTGTGCTGCATTCTGCAGCACACATAAAAGGTGTAAATCACCATTGTTGATTGTTTATTGGCAGTAAGGTTTAATTTCACAGCTTCTAATAAAGATTTACAGTTTCCTTCAGAAGGTATCTTTGGGGCACATGCATCAACCTATTTACCGGTCGCAAACGGGCCGATTCACATTGGCCCCTTTGAGACCGGTAAATAGCCTTTTGGGATGCATCAACCCCAAAGCCATTCGCAAAATAGGTAATCACAAATTTTGCGATTACCTATTTTGCGAATGCAGTTAGGGAATCGCATTTTGCGATTCCCTAAATGCAATGCAAGAAGCATTCTCAGAATGCGACTTTGCATTAAGGAATCGCAAATTAGCATCAACTTCAAGTTGATGCTAATTTGCAATTCCTTAGAAAAATGCACAAAAATGCATTTTTCTAAGTGCCATGTTGCGCACACACATGCCCATGGGGCATGTGTGTGCGCCACATGTGCACACAAGCCAATTTTGGGGGGTGCATCAGGGTGGCCTTTAGGCCCCCTAGCACCCTTGAAATTGCATTCGCAATTTGCGATTACCTAAATGGTAATCGCAATTTGCGAATGCTGTCCCATTCATTCCCTAATAGCGAATCGCAATTTGCGATTCGCTATTAGGGAATGTGTAGGAGTCGCAATTTATTTTGCGATTCCTACATGCATAGGGAATTGCGAGTCCTTAATAGCGATTCCTTGATAATCGCTATTAAGGAATCGCAATTCCTTTGGTTGATGCATGTGCCCCTTTGACATTAAAAAGTTGAATTTCCTTAGACAGACAATGAGTCTCATGAATCCACTCATTCACCTTCTGCATTGGGTAGGGCCAATAACAGGCTCTGCTATCCGGCAGAGAAATATTTTGAACATTTTGGGATGTCATGATTATTGGGTTACAGTCCTAATTATTGACGTATGAGGTTCCACTTCAACACATCTGTAGCAGAGGATCGTTGGGTAAGAGCATCTGCTTTTTGAAAAAGTGGTCCCTAAAAGATTTCTCATGGTTCTTAATGCCCACCCTTGGAGAATAGTGAATATTCCTGGAAACGTGAGAGCTCCAGTCTCTGGAGTTTTCCCGCATAAGCTGACTTGCAGTTTGTTCCTGAGCAAGTTGGAGTGTAAGTATGAACAGGGCAGACTGACTGATATGTGCTGCATGTTTGTGCTGTGTACGTTTAGGTGACGGATTGTTGTTTGATTTGTGAGATGTTCAGTTATTTGTTGCATATTGTTGGTTCAATTGGCAGATTAATCACTGTTACGTTGATGTATCATTTATATTTGTGATTTTATTCTTGTTTAAAAGTATTGGTTGCCTTGGTTATCAGATTCATTGAAATCCAAGATCTCAATACATTGTGGGTTAACTTGTCTATATGTTAGTGTGTGGTGAAAGGTATCACATGCACGCAGGGGTTTCTGAACTAACGAGCCACCTTTTTCCTCCGATTGTGGGTTTAAGTAGATCAATGAGTCTTTGCTCCTGCTGGATGGGGGTTTGCTGAGTGTGAATTGTGGGTTTAGTACAGTACTGTGAAAGCAGTTTCAGTTTCTCTCTTTTAGGGTAATAGTTGTGAGATTTGACTCATTTCACATTAACCTGTTGACTTCCTATTTTGATTAAGCAGACAAGAGTTTTATAAGTTTAAAGTTGTTTCAAAAAATATTCTACAATTGTTATCTATGTACATGAACAAGTTGCGCTGTGATTGGTTAGTCAGCCAGGGAACCGTGCTGGGACATCACCACAAAGCTACATTATGATTGGTTGGTTTCTGACAGAGCCGCTCTGTGATAGATGGACCTTTGACTGAGCCACGCTGGGTTGGTTGTTGTGTGCTAGTTCATTTATTGTGATTTTGAGTTTGTTTTTAGGGAAAATAATGGAACATGCTTTGGGAAAGCCTAACATTTCTGTTGTGCCTGCCGTAGAGGGTAATGAAGTGCCATTTGAGGGAATGTCTGCATACAAAATGATGACAGACATCGGGCACAATACTTGTACCTGGATTTTTGAAAGTCATAGTTACACAGCTTCTAATAAAGCCTTACAGTTTCCTTCAGAAGGTATCTTTGAGACATTAAAAAGTTTATTTTCCTTAGGTATACATTGAGTCTCATGAATCTAATGCCCAGACAAATGCAGTTTGAGGCTCTAAAGAAATGGGATTGAATGGCTACAGAGAAGAATAGAAATAAAATGTCAAAACAGGTGAAGGGATCATTTAAACAATGGTTAGAGAAGAAGTGGGATCGACAGGCAGGATGTGAAAGATGAAGTGAGAGTTTGTCCTCCTATAGTTAAGGAGACAGAGGGAAAAAGCAAGATAAAAGGGCAAAAGAGACCGAATGATGTTTTTGTTGAGGAAGAATGATCTTTTGAATTCTAGATCTCCTTCATATACTGCTGCTGCAGTCAGCACAGGGACAGGTGGTTCTGGTTCTGTTTCAAAACCTGATACAGGAGCGGTAGGAGATAGTACTAATGTACAGGCTCCTATAGCTGTACTACCGAGTGCACCAGTTGGGACAGAAATGACAGCAATGCCTAGTACCACTAGGGAAGTCCAAACTGTTACTCAGGTTCAAATTGGTTCACCTGAAAGAATCGTGGTGTTTGAGGAGCCTTCTAAAGCTATTAACATTAGTATTTGAAAATAGACAAATGTGCGAATAAAGCACATGAAAAGCTAGAAGAACTAGCTGATGAATTCGAAGTTGATGGCAAAATGAAAAATGCTAAATTATAAAATGGATTTGACGTATGATGAGATCAAAGAAATATGTTTCATTACTATAAGGGCTCATATCAAAGATTTACTTGAGAAAACAAGGGACTTGAGTGATTCAAAGAAATACAAAGAGAGATTGAAGAAAGAAGGAACAGTAAGTAAAAAGAAAGGAAAGCAAGCAGCGGCAAGGGGAACAGCCAGTGATTCAGAAGCTGGGACAGGAACGGTTTCTGAATTTCCCTTGAAAGAAGAACATAGAGGGAATCTTGTGCATGTGCAATGGACAAGGGCTGATATCTATGCTTTTACTAATAATTTTACAAAGTCTTGAGAGGAGCCGGAAGGATGATATGAAGAGGGACATAGATTGCCAAGTGTTTCACAGGTGTTTTGGACTGATTTGAATTCACTGTTTGAGATTGTGGTTCCTAGTGACTTGTAGGCAGAGTGCAAAGCAGCGGTTACTTGGCCAAATGCAAAATGCTCCTTTTGAGGAGATAGCCACTAAATACTAACAGGTGATCCAGTATCTGAAAAAGAGGGTGCCTGATAAAGATATTAATTGGGTTAAAGATTTTGAGAACTTCACAAAAGCCGAAAAAGTATGTGCATGCTTTCTATGAGAGGCTCATGCAACTTTTCAAGAAGCGTAGCAGAGTCGATCACCCCGAGAAAGATGATATAGTGGTTTCATAATTGGTTTTGTGATGGGTTTGAGGCCAGAGCTTAGCAATCATATTCAGTCAAATGAATTGGGTTGGCAGACAAAGAGAATAGATGTGATCTTGAAGCTGGCGAATTACAGTAGTGATTGCTTTGATGCAAAGGCAAAGCACAAAAAAGGAGAAACTGTTCATTGCTCAGACTAAGCAATCTTAAAAAGGATATTGGAACCAGATCAGTTCGAATGTAAATTTTCATCATTCTGGAATGAACCAAATGAATGGTACAGCAATAGGAAATGGAATGGTGCAGATGCAAGGAAGTGGGAGAGGAATGATGAATAATGATGGACTGAATGTGAGTGCTGAAATGATGAAAATAAACGCTATGTGTCACTGTTGTGGGAAAATCGGGTACTGAAAACAGGAAAGTCATCAAAATCCCAACAGAATTTAAGGTGATGGTGTTCCCCAAATGCAGATGCAGAGAAATATGATGGTGCCAATGGTTTCATATTTTGAACAGAGTATGCAGAGTTGGAAATCATCTTGAATGCCAATGCCTTCGGCTCAAGTGATGCTGCAAAACATTTTTTTAAATGCCATATAGTGCAGGGTACCAACAGACTCCATTTAGTTCTGAAAGATGATTAAGCAGGGAGCCATTCACAATGATGGTGCCTAAGGGTGGAGGAGGATTGCTTACTTGGAGCAATTTTAGAGGTAGACTAAAGTGGCCCATATATACATAATGACGTCAATGGCCACCAGTTTCATTTTTAATTGATACAGGGGCTACCCATTCTACAGTTTGCTCTGTGTAAAACCTAAACCTATCCATTTCAGAAAAAGAAGTCAAAGTTGTAGGTATCCGTTATAAACAAATTATTACTCAGGTTATAGCAGAAGTTCCAGTTAAATATGGTCAACTGGAAAATAAATCCAGTTCATTTTATGTGAATCTGCTTGGAAGATACTTTTTAGTTAAAATGAATCGTGTGATTTATTAAAGCTGTCATCCGATTTTGCCCTGTGGTACTGAAACCAGCAGTGATTTTGTTCCAAATTCCATCCGATGGAAAATGATATATAGTCATCAACTTATGCCAAGCATTCTTCTAGATTCCTCTTCACGAGGACAGCCTATTCCTTTTCACATTCCAACTTTTGAGTAAAGTTCTCGTGTGGCGTAGAATTCCAAAAGGGTATACAGAAAGTCCATCAATTTTTTGTCAAATGCTGGTGAAGGATCAGGAGCGTTTGAGGTTGCTCTGTAATTCAGTCCTGGTGCAATAGATAGAGGATTTGCTTATTGCATTAAAGATAAACGAGGACTATAAATTTGCTACAATTGACTTGTTAAACCACTTAGCTGACAGTAGACATAAGGTCTCCCCAACAAAAATTCATTACTGTAAAAAGAAAATGATTTATCTCAGACATCAAATTGAAAAAGGTGTGAGGAAAGTCTCAACAGAATGTGTTTGTGCAATTCTGAAAATGAACCCACCAACACCCATAGGAAGGTTCAGATGTTTCCTGGAATTGTTGGCCACTGTTGTCAGTGGATTCAGAACCTTTGCTTGATTGCAAAACCTTTAGTAAGGGTGACCTACTGTGACATACAAGATTCGGTACCATTTGATGACGAATGCAATGATGCATTTATATTTTTGAAAGAGAGTCTGTGCCGTGAACCAGCACTGGGAGTGCCAGACTAATATAACATTTTATCTGTACTGCCATGAGAGAAGTGGATGGTATTTGTCAATTTTTCACTCAGATATATGGTGGTCTAATACGACCAATAGCATATTTCCTAGCTCTATTGGATCCAGTAGCTATAAGTCTTCCAGTATGTTTGAATCAGTTGCAGTTGTTAGCTGCCATTGAACAATGTGAAGGACTAGTGATGGGACATACATTAATTGTATATGTTCCTCATTCAGTTGAAATCTTGTTGACTAAACCACAGCATTTGACCAATGATAGATTGATTTGTTATGAGCAAGTCAATCTTGCTGCTGAGAATATTTTGGTCAGAAGGTGCAACACCTTAAATCCAGCTACATCGCTTCCTATTTCAAACAGACCCTGGGAAGGCAGGGAGGGTGATGAAGTTGATGATAAACCTATGCATGATTGTATAGCAGTTACTGAGTTATGCTCTAAATCAGGGGTCTCCAACCTTTTGTATAGTTAGAGCTACTCGTGCTCTGTGAAATTCACCCAAGCTTCTACTATTTTTAGAGTCTTAATATTGACCACATCAGAGAAGATTACATTAGTGGCCACCATATGCAATATTCTCAACAGTGTTTCCAGCAGTAATGTAAAAAGGCCTTATCAATGTGGAATGCCTTTACATGGATAATGCATAACAGCCATAGCTGCAATGCCCCTGGCATCAAGTTATTAGTAATAAGTCTCCCCAAATACTAGCTCATGAGTTCTGAAAATACACACATTTTCATTTTGTATACACACTTCAATTTTGGTATACATACATTTATTCAGACAAGCAAAAGCTTTTAATTTATTAGGCTGGACTGTACACAGGAGAGCTACTTACAGGTAGCTGGAGAACTACTTACAGGTAGCTGGACAGCTACCAGTAGCTCATTTGCTACTCGTTGGAGAAGCTTGCTCTAAATTAAGACCAGACATAAAAGAGAGTCCCTTAGAAGTGGCTGATCTGACATTGTTTGTTGATATCTCTTGTTTAAGAGACCAATGTAGAGCATTGAAAGCTGCCTACGCAATATGTCCCATTTCTGAAACCCATGAGTCATCCTATCTGGCAAATGTAACTTCGGCACAAGTGGCAGAGATAGTGGCATTGACAAGAGCTTGTTCATTATCAAATAATTTGAGTGAAGTTTTAAACAGACAGCCAATATGGTTTTGGAGTTGTGCATGACTGCAGTCAGTTGTGGTCCCAAAGGGGTTTTATGACATCTTCTGGAGCCCCAATAAAGAAGAGTATTTACATTTTGGATTTGTTGGAAGCAATACAGCAGCCAGAAAAAATTGCTGTAGTCAAGTGTATTGCCTATAAGGCTAGAAAAGACAGATGGGGAGATTTACTAAGTTTTACACCGTGTTTGCTTCACAAAAGTGATGCAAATCGGTGCAAAATCTTTTTTCCAATTTACTTTCCAGCGCTAAACTTGTTTAGTGCTGGAATTGACGTGAAAGTAACGGAAAGCAGAGGATAGCGCTGCTTTACATTACTTAGCGCCAAAGGGCGCACCATGGGTGGAGCATGGGCATTCCCATGCAACTACCCAAGGCTTCTGATGATAAATCCAATTTACTAAATAAAGTAAACAGGGTTTAGCATAAAACAACTGCGCCCTTTTGAAGTAGGCGCAAGTAAGAAGAAATGCTTTCATTTCTCCTTCCTTTTTCAACTTTGTACGTGTGCTGCACTAACAGCACACATACAAAGAGGGAACATGGTTTAAGTCAGTCTATGCATAGTATTTTGTCCTGGAAGGGTACCCTTCCAGTACAAAACCTATGCTAGACTCATGGAGACACCCTTGCACCATGGTGCAAAGGTGTCTCCATGGCCACTGATTTCAGCGCCCACGCTAGGGAAAGGGGAGGAGATAGCCATATTTCAGTAAATTTGGTGCTCTCCTTTTTACTTAGCGCAGCATTTGCGGCAGCTGCACTGCGCTGCATGAAAAAGTGGTAAACCTGCCCCTTAGTTACACTTGGCAAACAATATCCTGCTCAGGTGGCCAAATGCTGTGCAATACATGAAGATACAGTAGTGCAAGAAAATGAAGATAAGAATCAAGAGTAAATACTGTATAAAATGCAATAAATGTCAATTGTTGCTTTATCAATTCAATTCAGACTTTCTTAAATGAGTGAAGAGATTTTCAGGAAGATGTGCCAGAAGACTAAAAAAAGAGATGGGAAAAATTAGGTTACAAGAAAAATTATTAAGATGTATATGTAAATATAAGTATATACCCCCTTTTGAAATGTTATATCTGATGTACAAATATTTGCACCAGCAGAGTCATGCAGGCAGGGACAGCATGTTGTGCACCATTAGAAAATAGTGGGAGAATGCTAAATTCAGAGGTGTGACTGAAGATATATGTTCAGGGTATACTTGGTGTGGCTACGAAATAATCAGGTTCGCAGAACACTGACAGTAATGACGTACTTCCTCCTGTCCTGTTCAGCATGAGAAGCATTCCTGATATAAAGACTGATGTTTTGCCTCATGAAATGATCACGGGAAGGGCAATGAGACTTGCATACATCCCATCAGCTGCAATAGTTTTAATAGTCTTCAAAAGACTGATCAAGTTCAGTTTTACTTCAAGTGAAAATTCAAGTTCAAGTGCAAGTTCAAGATCAAGTTCCACCGAGAATAAAGAGACTTTGACAAAGGCTGCTGATAAACAGAGCAAATTTGGAGAAGACGTCCAAAGAAAAATAACTTGCAGAAAAGGCACTGTGAGCCAGAAAAGCTTGAGAGACTAGTTGAATCAGAAACTAGCAGCAGTGAACCACTTGTGACCAAAAAATCAACAAGAAAAAAAAAAAAAAGTAAGTCTGTTTTTATATAGCGCAGCTACTCACCCTTATGGGTCTCAAGGCGCTGGGGGCCGTCGTGGAAATTAAGTGAGCTATTGCCCAGAGTCACACGGTGCTGAGCTGCCGCAGCTGGGGATCGAACCGTGAACCCTGTGCTCTGAAGTCAGCTGCCCTGGCCGCTGCACCACACCTCTCCTCTCCAACAAGAAGAAGAGTTTCGAACTGAAGATATGCTTCGCCTGAATAGGTCTATCTAGCTGCAGTCTCAGAAAAAGAAGAAGCTGAGTGGTAAAGCTATTGGAAAGTAAATCCATGAAAGTGTAAGTTTGAGAGTGAATCTGAGTGAGATTGAAATGGAAGGGATGCCTTGAGTTTATTTTTTTGTAACTTATTTTTTATTATAATATTGCATTGTTAATCACAAAAATCATTGCATTCCACTTTTTTGTGTAATCTGCACATGGGCTATTAACACGAATTACATTACAATGTGCTTGATACTCCAAGGTCTCACACCCACTCTTCATTTATACTTACAGTCCATGTGCAATAATCACAAGAGTAAGGATCGTACAGTATAAGTAAGGAATAAACAAAAACAATATAACAATTGCACAGCAGCGACTGGTGACGGAATTCGCTCACAGGATTGAGGATACCAACTCGATAATTATCCATAGCACGGGATCGGGCGACCACCTGACATTCAGAAGTTATTTGATCAGTGTAGGAGGGGGCCCTACTACTTATCAATATCTGTCTTCGCAACTCTTCCAACATGTGCCCCCAGTACTCTAAATCCTGTTCTGCATGTTCATCTGTGTGCACAATTTTTAGGCGACTTTCTTCCGCAAATGCCTTGAATTTATAGAAGCAAAAAGAACAAATGATGGATAGAATGCTGAACAAATCCAACATTCACCCCAGTCACAGATCTGTGTTTAATCCATTGTTTTTTTGCTCACCACGCAACCCCAGTTTGGACCCAGCCATATGCAAATCAGTCTTGACCCTGCTCTCCATGGGAACAGTCCAGCCCGAACTGCCAGGCCAGGCCCTCCCCGGACCAGAAACAAGCATCCTGGTACCGGTTTCAGGGTATCATCCCTCATCAGCCAGGTTAGCTTGAAACCAGTGGCACAGTGAGCATAGAATCCATGTCTGGGCATGGTGAGCATAAAACGATGGATTTAACCCAGATCTGAGATTGGGGGTGGGTGTTTGACAATATTCAGCATTCCGTCCATCATCTTTTTGTGTTGCTATAGTTGCCCTAATTGGGAAGGGTATGCCCAGACATGGGTCCCGTACTCACTGTGCCACTGTTAATTGCAGTGAAAATCATAACAGATCTACGAATTCATGGCAAAATGTTTTAAAAAACCAAGCGCGGTCTCCCACGCTTGTTTAAAGATTAGCCCCCGGGTGGGCCAGCTTTGGGGGGCATTGTGTATATTAAAAAAGTTGGGAGGGGGGGCACACGCAGCCCCCCTCCTCAGGCTCTTTTGAGCCCCAGGGACCACCACCTCCCTGGGGCTTTATGTAAATAATGACATGAAAAACTGCATGTCAAATAGACCCCAAATATGTTTTTTTCTTTGCACAAACATCTGCTGAAGGAAACAAACCTGTGAACACAGAGATAGATAATGCTGGAGAGGACAGCAGTGAAAGAAAGACTTGACTCACCTCGGACAAGAACCATCCGACATTAGTCCAGAACGCCAACTTTAATTTTCGTGCAGACTTTGGAGGGGCCGGAAGTGAGGAAAGCCTCTTGCTGCTGCAGTTCCTTGGTGAATAAATGCAACAAGAACCCTCGATGTTAATGGAGCAAGGACTCAAAATGAGACTTGCTCGGAAGCAATTCTCTCACAGTATCAATTAATTTGTACTAAACCCATGTAATGTCTTTATTAATAATGTGCGACACAAACATATTTATCTAGAAAACGCTTGCCTATCTGTTTTCCGCTAATAAGTAATCCTTGTCTAATCCAAAATGGCCGCTAAAATGCGGGAATTCTACTGCGCATGTGTCAACCATGTCACGTGGTATGACATATTTCTTTGCTTGGAGGGAATCTTTTGCTTCTGCGCAGTGTATGCTAAAATGGCCGCTTTAATGTTCTCACATGCTAAAGCTTTCGCATTGCTGCAATTAATAATGTGGTATTCTAACGCTACTAATGCGGGATAGACATATATAATTAAATGGGATTAGGGTAGAAGTAGGAGGTATACAGTGAAAACATTTATTTTTGATTTTAATATGTTTCTATTAGTTCGTAAAGTGGGCCTGGGTTGACTAAACGGCAGCTCGAGAGTCATGTGACCTGCGCATGCGCCCTGAAAACTAACAAAGCAAAGCGATGAAGTCAACTTGGAAGATGTCCAAGGACATGACCCGCTGATCACCTTCAGAGTTCAACCAAAATGTCCTACGAAATGATACATTTTGTATATATTTTGTATTAAAATTGTTGTGAAACGGGTGGGAAATAAAGCAAATGTATTAATTGAGAAGGGCGGGATTCTAAAACAATGGGCTTAAGAAAATTGAACTAAATTGACATGGTGTGAGGATCAACCCCCTGTCCCTGTCCAATCAGAATTAGTGGGCCCATCATTTTGAAACATTAATGGGAGGTACATGGGCATAGAAGGGTATAATAGATATAGAATTAGCTAATTAGTTAGCGCTTAGGAACAGCAGAGAGGAGCTCAGCACAGAGGCGCATTAGGAGAGCAGATGGACATAGATGCTGTAGCAGAGAACCGATGCTATTGCAGAACAGAGCAGACTGACCGCTGTCCGAAGAGGTCGTGAGGTGGGGGCGGCGGACCATATTAGAGGGAGACGCGGAAGAATCCACGAGGAGGAACGAAGTGTCAGAGAGGGGAACGACGCAGGCGTCGTTGGTAGAGAGGTCATCTATCCTGTCCTGAACCTGGTCCGGAGGTCTTGGTCTTCATCCTTTCTTGGGACCCTCTTTCCAACTCCTTGGCCAAGGGGTTTGGTTTTCACACCTTTAGGTAACTATAAATGCGTAATCTTTAGTTGTACTGCTGTCTCTATCTTCTCCTTTCTGAGGGGCCGTCATTTGTGATTAATAGGTGACTATATAGTGTGCTTCCTCCTTGATATGCGTTTAAGTGCCAAGTGGCTTGTATTTTACTCTGCTAAATAATTTTAGATAAACATTTTAAAACTTCCTGAGTCAGTGGTTATTTCAGGTGTTTGATGAAATTATGTTTTGTATGATCTCATTTCAACCCCAGTTATCAAAGGTCCATTGGTAAGTCATTACTCTTCAATCAGAAAAGGTCATTGGTAGCAGAGATTTTGATAAAGAGTACAACTGACTCCCACCAGCGGTGATTACTAGTTAGTGTGAATGAATGGGCCCAGGTGAGTATCTAGTGTATGAATGCTTGTTGCTAGTAACCTGCTGGATCAGTTTTCTGGCTATCAGAGGATGGTTATACTTTGTTAACTGGGTAATGAGAATTTTATTTTTATGAACTAACATCCGTTTTAAAAAGTTTTGTTTTATGTTGTCTAGAAATCCCCGGGGAATTTGAATAGCGGATGGTAAGTGGAAACCATACTGCAGTGAGGTTATCTGTCAGGCAGAAATAGTACTGAAAAGTTAAGCAGGGCTATCAGTACTTGTTAGGGACTCTGTGTGTGTATGAGTGACAGTAAAAGAATACGCTGGTGAAATTTTGATGTTATATCACCTAGAAAGGGTAACATTGAAGGAGTAGCAGGTATTTCTGAGTAAACGGAAGGGTTTTGCTCGTAGTGTATGTCTAGTAAACGGAAAGGTTTTACTAAGTATGAGAAAATCTATCCTTTAATTTAGGGAAACTGACAAGATAGCGAATGTTTTATGTTGTTACTGAATTTTAATGAAAAGTGTTGAAGAATTAAAGTTTGCGTACGATTTTTGTAAAGGGAGGGTCAGCTGCCGGAGTAGAAGCTGACGTCACAAGCGCCGCGCTGAGATTGGCTGAAACAGCGGGCGTGGAACGAGTCTTTTAAAGGAGGGGTCAGTAGTCAGGAGTAAAACTGATGTCACAGGTGCCGCGCAGGGATTGGTCAGCACAGCGAGGGACAGAGAAGTGCAGATTGTAAAGGAGGGGTCAGATAAGAGTGAATAGACGTCACAGAAAAACCGTGCTAGGACTGGTTCCGAGACAATTGTTAGATGGAATTTGATTGGTTGTCAGAATAAAAGTCGAAATATTAGTGGACAGTGGAAATTGTATGTGGAAACACGATCCGACTTTGATAGGAACACGTCCAGACAGAAGATTTTTAGGTTTTGCAGAATATAATTCAATACATAGATATTTACCCAAAATGTACGGAGAGAAGAGAAAATTGTCATTCTTACAAAAGATTAAGAATTATTTTAAGAAGGATAAGCCAATCAAAACTATGGAAGGAATTCTCATCCCACCAGCAAAAACGCCCGCCTCATTCATGATGATGGAGAGGGGTTATCGTACTTGTGTATGGTTAGAAAATTGGATAGAATATACAAAAGATGACGGAGTATTAGCTTTCCCAGAGAATGGTACTTTCAATGGGAGAATTCTTCAAAATTTAAGAATGAGAATGAATGAATTAGAACCCAGACCAAGATTAACGCAGTACGAAGCCCTAGAAGAATGGGAGACAGAAGCATTTGAACGTGATAGACCCAGGAGCAATAGGGGCTATAGGGGATTTTTCCTAGATACCAGAATGGGACAAGAGAAAGTCAGATGAAACAGTGGAGACGAGCGATGATTAGTGAAGGTTTGTACCCGGTATTTATGGCTGATGAGCAGCTAGGGAGCAAATGCAAAGAAAAGACTAAACATATGACAGGGTTTGGAGAATCCGAAGATGAATTCATGGAAGAAATATTAAAGAACCCTCCACCATACCAGGAAGAGTTGGGTGGATGTTTCACAAGCGCACCTGTTTTGAGAACACTGTTAGTACCTCGAGTACTGCATAATCCAGCAGTTAATAGAGTACTTCAGGATAAGGAAAAAGAGGTTTTAGACAGAAAGAGAGCAGAATTAATACAGAAAATAACACAGTTGAATGTACATTCTGATTCCCTGACTATACCTGTAACCATTGGTCCCGTGGTCCCTTTATACGGAGACAAAGTAAATTGCCCGAAACCTGTAGCTATGTCTACACCTATGGATATTCCTAAACATGAAGCTGTATTAATTGATGATCATATCAGTGACTGTGAATCTATGATTTCACTAATGGATTTGCCTATTCGAGAATCCGCAAATAGCACCCCCAGAAGAACCACACCTGGTTGCTCAAAGGATGTAAATATAATAACATCTTCAGGAACTAAAAGTGCAACAGTAGTAACTCCAGAAGACTTAGAAAGATGGGCACAAGGAATAGACAGACAGAGTTCACCCCCAAAGATCTTGGACATTTATAAATTAAAAGTCGAGTTAGAAGAAATGATAGCAGGCAACGTAGGAGTAGATCGTTTAAATACCTACAGTGAAGAAGAATTATTGTTCGTGTGTAGGAGCATAACCAGAAATGTAAAAATATTCCATTAAAAGTTAACGGATTTGGCTTCAGAGATGGGAATTGAAATAAGGAAGTCAAAAGTGTTGCAGAGACCATATAGAGCAGAATTTACTGACAAAGACTTAGAAAATATGAATACATCTGGTAGAAAATTACAAGTTAAAGAATTAATGACAGTCTTACAGAAATGGGGAGAATTGGATAGATGGAAAACTAGATGGACAAAGAAAAAGGAAGAAGCACGTTCAAATAGAATGACATCTGAGTATTTATTGAAGGAAACAGGAAAGGTAGAACAGATGTATCCAATGCGAGAGGTTCCAGGAGGAGGCTACGTCCAAGTCCCATGGAGTAGGCAAGACATTTTGTCATTTACAAATGATTTTCCAAAGTTGAGAGAAAAACCAATTGAATGGTACAAGCAGGTTGAGAGGTTTGTGAAGGTTTCAAAGGTTTTGTTAAAGGACCTAGATGGTTTATTTGACATAGTGGTACCTGCCGATTTATGGACAAACTGTAAAATTAAAATCGACTGGCCTAGTGAAGAGTATCCTAGGGATCCAAAGACAGGTGCTCCATCAAATGATATGATGAAAAAGTATCACCAGGTAATAACTTATTTGAAAGGGAAAATACCACCAAAAGAAACAGATTGGGTGAAAATAGACAGAACAACCCAAGAAGCAAATGAATCGGTACATGCCTACTATGAACGTTTATTACAGGTGTTCAAACAGCATAACGGTTTTGAAGATATTGGAGACAAAAATATGAGTCAGTTTGTCTATCGATTTGTTTATGGTCTAAAACCAGAGATTTGTCAGATGATTAAGCAACATATGTTATGTTGGCAAGGAAAGCCTATCGATGAGATTTTGAAATATGCTAAATATTGTGGGGATGACATTGGGGATAGGCACAAGAAACTACAAGAAAAAGTGATGTGGGCTCAAGTGAAAATGGCTGAGCGACAGGGAATTAATTTAGATAACAGAAAGTCAGGGAAAAGAATCTGGATCGAATGGTGACACAGGAAATGGTGGAAAGGTAAGAGGACGAATGAGTAGAGAAGAGGCTAAAAGAAATTTCCTTGTCATGGATGCGGAAAGTTGGGACATTGGAAGAACGAATGTAAAAAGATTCAAAATAATAATGGCCCAAATCATAATTTAAATCCACAGATGCAGAATGACTCACAGCAGGGTGTAAATCCTCAGAGTCAGTTACCACCTGCCCCTATACAGGGTAATGTAAGCAGAGCAAAGCACGGTGCAGACATCGGATATCAAGGAGGAAGTGGTAAGAATGAATATGTAACTTCACAGTTTCTTTTACAGGATGATTTTAATCCATATGATTATCAATGACGGTGCCTAAGAGAGGGGGAGAAAGAGTGCGTACTTGGCGCATCCTTGCCGGTAGATCAGTTAGGTCCATATGTTGAAGGGAAAGTAAAGGGTAATGATATCACCTTTCTTTTGGACACTGGTGCTACCCGTTCTACTGTAAGAACAGCAGACATCCCAGACCTCCCTCTCTCTGGAGAAGCTATCCAAGTTGTAGGTGTAGCAAATCAAAAGATTAGAACACCCCTTACCAAACCTATGGAAGTAAGAATTGGAAACTTCCGAGAAATGCACCAATTTGTGGTGTGTGATTCCAGTCCAGTAAATTTACTGGGCAGAGACTTACTGTGCAAAATGAACTGCACTATTTTCTGCACACCGGATGGTGTTGCACTACAGACTCCGGATGAAGATCATGTTTACAAATTCATGATAGCCAAACAAGGTACGGAGGTAGATGAAATGTTCTCCTTGATAACCAAAGATGAATTACCCGAAGAGTTAAAAACTACAGTGAGCTCAAAGGTATGGGATTTTACTGGGAAAGAAGTAGGTCTGATGGCAAATATAGACCCAGTAAAGATAACTGTAAAGGAAGGCCCAATTTTCCCAAATACCAGACAATATAAAATGAGTGCTGAAGTGAAAGCAGGAGTTACTGAGGAAATTGGCAGAATGGTGAAACAAGATATATTAAAAGAAGTTATGAGTAGCCCTTGTAATTCGCCAATCATGGGTTTGAAAAAGCCTAGTGGAAAATATAGGATCGTTCAAGATTTGCGGAAAATTAATAAAATTGTGGTACCTTGTTGTCCTATAGTACCAAATCCTGCAGTGATCCTATACCAAATACCATGGAATTCAGAATGGTTTACAGTAATTGATTTGTGCCAAGCATTTTTCTCAATTCCATTGCATCCAGATAGTCAGTATTTGTTTTCGTTC
Source organism: Calotriton arnoldi (assembly GCA_963921515.1). Lineage (NCBI taxonomy): Eukaryota > Metazoa > Chordata > Amphibia > Caudata > Salamandridae > Calotriton > Calotriton arnoldi. Next base: position 145,383 of record CAWUFW010001257.1, read on the forward strand.
AAATTTGAAAATCGCGTTTATGTGTGGAATCGTGTTCCTCAGGGGTACACAGAAAGTCCCTCCATTTTTAATCAGATACTGAAAAAGTGCCTAGAAAAAGTAATAATGCCTAGGAACTCAGTCTTGGTACAATATATAGACGATTTGTTAATCACATCTAGAACTTATGACGATTGTGTCACCGACTCGATTGTACTACTCAATCATTTGGCTGAGGAAGGTCACAAAGTGTCACCTGAGAAGTTACAATTTTGTACAACAGCAGTTAAGTATTTGGGACACCAAATTGAGAGAGGAAAGAGAAGAATAACCTCTGAGACAATAAAAATAATTAAGCAAATGAAAATGCCAGTAACACAAAGAGAGGTGAGAATGTTTCTTGGAATAGTAGGATACTGTCGACAATGGATTGTAGGGTTTTCACTACTAGCAAAGCCTTTAATTCAGTTAAACAAAAAGAAAGCAAAGGATCCAGTTGAATGGGATGATGAAAGTGCCAGTGCATTTGTAAAATTAAGAAATGCTTTGTGTGAGGCACCTGCCCTGGGCATGCCTGACTATACAAAAGAATTTACATTATTTTGCTATGAAAGAGAAAGTTGTGCACTTTCAGTCTTAACACAAAGACATGGACTGGACAGACGTCCTATAGCATATTTTTCTGCTACATTAGACCCAGTGGCCACAGCATTGCCAGGCTGTTTAAAAGCAGTAGCTGCTACTTGTATGAGCACTGAACAAAGTGAGTCAATAGTGATGGGACATCCTGTCAAAGTGTTTGTCCCACATGCAGTTGTAATTCTGTTGACAAGAACTAGAACCCAGCATCTTACACCTAGTCGGATGACAAAATATGAGCGAATAATTCTAGGAGCTGAAAATGTGACCATAGCTAGTTGCACAGTTGTAAATCCTGCTACATTATTACCAGATCCATATTGTGAAGAAGTTAGGGACAACACAGAACATGACTGTTTGGAAGTCACAGAGTTGTGTACCAAGCCGCGCCCTGACATACAGGAAATGCCTCTTAAGAACCCAGACAGGGAGCTGTTTGTGGACGGCTCAAGCCTAAGGCATGAGGATGGCAAATTGAGTGCAGCTTATGCTGTATGTGAACTTTATGGAATAGTCGAAGCATCCTATTTACCAGGAGTCAAATCTGCACAAGTAGCTGAATTAATTGCTTTGATCAAAGCCTCCAAAATTGGGAAAAATCTAAAAGTAACCATATTTACGGACAGTCAATATGGGTACGGGGTTGTGCATGATTTTGGCCAACTGTGGATGCAGAGGGATTTTATGACTTCTTCAGGATCCCCAATCAAAAATGGGCAGTTTGTAAAAGAATTATTGGAGGCAATACAATCACCAAAAGAATTGGCAGTGGTGAAATGTGCGGCACACCAGTCAGGAGATGACTGGGTGGTAGCCGGTAACAGATATGCAGACCTAATCGCTCAACACTGTGCCAGAAATAGAATGGCAGTAAACAGAAAAGTCGAAAGAATGGGAATCAGCTGCCAACTTATGCTATGTTCAACACCTGAAACATGGAATGATGTGAGACGATTGCAGGATGATGCTGAGGAGAGTGAAAAGGATGTTTGGATAAAAATAGGGTTTACACGAAGAACAGATGATGACGTGTGGGTTTATTCAGATGGCAGACCAGTCATGCCTGATTGCCTGATTTCACAAATGGCCAGAATGTATCACGGAGACACACATGTAGGAAGAGATGCCATGATTAGACTTTTCAGACAAAATTGGTACAATCCAAAGTTTAGGGCTGCAGCAGAGAGTCTTTGCCAGAGGTGTTTAACTTGTCAAATGTATAATCCAGGAAGGAAAACAGTAATTGGTCTAGGGAAAATTGGAAAGGCAGAAGGCCCATTTGTGAGATTGCAGTTAGATTTCATTCAGTTACCACCATGTAAAGGACTGAAATATGTACTCGTCATGGTGTGTCTGTTTTCAAGGTGGGTGGAGGCTTACCCTACCAGGAGGAATGACAGCATAACAGTTGCAAAACTATTATTACGAGAACTCATTCCACGGTTCGGTTTCCCAGTAACTTTGGAATCAGATAGAGGGAGTCACTTCAATAATGATGTAATTCGAATAATCTGTGAAGCATTTAAAATTGAACAAAAATTGCACTGTGCGTACCGCCCAGAGGCTTCTGGAGTGGTTGAACAAATGAATGGCACAACAAAATCAAGATTGTCAAACATGTGTGCATCCACATCATTAGATTGGCCAGATGCGTTGCCTCTTGTCTTAATGGGACTCAGAAGCATTCCTGATAGAAATACAGGATTGAGTCCACATGAAATCATCATGGGAAGAGCAATGAGACAAGCCCATGTACCTGGAAATAAACTGCTGAACATAACTGATAATATGGTTCTAGATTATTGCAAAGTATTGGCTGACCTAGTGCGTTCTGTCTCTCACCAGGTTGGAGAAGATGCAGTTTCCAGGCAGCCTGAACAAGAGCATGATCTGAACCCCGGAGACTGGGTGGTAGTGAAGCATCACACCAGAGAAACATGTTTATCACCCAGGTGGGGCAAACCTTGTCAGGTTATATTGGTTACAAACACAGCAGTGAAATGTGCAGGTTTACCTAATTGGATTCACGTAAGCCATACCAAAAGGGTGCCAGCTCTTGAAGAGAGAGATCCTCAGTCAGCATCAATAGCTGAGGAAGCAGAAGGTTGTACAGCTGAAGAATCTCAAGTGATAGATTCAGGAGTAGCTGAAGAAGAACAACCGAGCACAAGTCAGGACTGGATACCAGTGGTTGATATACCTGAAGTCTTTATCAAAACAAGGAGCAGAGCTAGATAAGAAGAAATTAGTGAGGACCAGATAGGTGAAGAAGAACAAGCTCAGGATAGGGAGGTTGAAACTATAAGAGAACCTGAGCAGACCCAGAAAGGGAAAGGAAATTGGGCTCAAATTGACAACGAAACAACAAAGTTTGAGCAGGGACAGACAGGTTCAGAAGAACGCAGTCAGGCTGCAGAAGTACAGAATGCAATAAGCCCTGATCAGAACCAGTTAGGACAAGAAAATCACGTTCAGGGAGAAGAAAATCAAGAAAACATTGAACATGAAAATATCAAGCAAGAAAACGTCAATCCTGAACAGGGCCAGTTAGCAGAGACTCACATTCAGGCAACTGAAGAAACAACAATAAGACCTGAACAAGAGCAGGTAGAGTGGGAAACTGAAATCAAGGACAAACAATTTGTGCCACACATTAATGTGAATAAAGGAGTTTTTGGAAAAGACTCGGAAGGTGAAGATACAGTGCAAACCAAGAAAGTCAGAAAGGGTGATCATTGACCTAGTGTCATTAAAAGAGTGAAATACCATATAGTAACACGAAGTGAAGACCCAGAACAAGTAAATGAAGTAACGAGCTTATCTGGACAAACAAGTGGGACTGAAAAACGAAAAAGCAAAAGATTGAAAATCGTGAACAATAAGTTTAAAGGTCCTGATTGGACTTATATAATTCTCGAAGACTGCGAAAGTTCAGAGACAAGTGAAAGTGGTGACGAAGGAACAAGTGCAGAACTGACTTAAGAAAAAGAAGTGAAACCACCTTAATAACGTTAAAATTTTGAGGGAAAAAGAAAGAAGAGAAATCTTCTTGGTCAAAAATGGCTGAGGACAGAGTTTCTGGGAGACCGAAACGGAAATGTTGTAAAAGATGCTGTGCTATATGCATATGTAGTCTGGTAGTGGTGCTTATAGTGTGGTTAGTTGTGATTGTAGCAATTCCTTACCTTATGATAATGGACAAAAAGAATAACAACGATACCAAGGGAAGGATAGATAACCTGAAAAGTGATAGAGTAGAAATAGAAGCAGAAGATGAACCAGATTTTCATCACGTTGTAACAGACAATGATACTAGCTTAAATGTCTTTACTAAATTATTGTGTCAGTACGTAGATACAATGGATGTTAGTGATTGTTATGTCTGTATGAAGTTACCTGAATCAGTAGCAGAAGGTTTAACCTATCATCATTTGCCTTTAACTTATGGTATATCATGTAGTGTACTAACTAGTTTATTTTATAGAACAGGGAAACTTCAGTATTATTATTCAAATATAGATGTGATATTTTCAGAGGTTCCTATTCGAAAGAATCTGAACCCAGTGCTTAGTAGTCAAGATGCACAATTTATGGGAGAATTTTTCTTAACAATGAAGTCAATAGACATAACACATGCACATAGAAGCAATCTAACATGTTCATTACGTGAAGAAGAAAAGATATTTTTAAACTTAGTTGAAGATAGAAGACAGAATTTCCAAAAGAAGGCGTCTGAGCATAAGGCTCATCTTCCACCTTGGGCTGAGAAAGAGGGTATTTATACACCTGGCAAGGCTCAAGCTGCTATGGCTCTAGATTTTGTAAAGACAGGGAAAATTTGTCTTCATAGGTTAAAAACTGAATATAACAATGTTTTTATTGGTACCAGTGAATGTGAACATAGGGGCATATTAGCAAGGGCACTATCGCCGCTTTAGCGGCACTTTTTGCCGCTAAAGCAGCGATATTTATATCGCCCTATCAGCAAACTGTCTCTAACAGCAGTTAGCGACAGTTTGCGGGCATTAGCGCCCGTTTTTTTACCGCTTTGCATGTCAGCGATATTTATCGCTAATGACATGCAAAGTGGGCGTTCCCGACGAACAAACCTGGGAAACACTCGCTAACAGGCCTATCGCCTATTAGCAAGGTGGCCATGGCCCCAGTTAGCGACGTGAAAAGTCGCGCTAACCGAGGTCATCGCCATTTATTTAACACCTGCAATTAGCAGGTGTTAGCCATACCTAACATGGGGGGTGGATTATGCTGATACGACCACAGGATCGTATCAGCAAGGTGTTCTCCCTTCTCCATGCAACATCGCTGGTTTTTCAGCGATGTTGGCCCATTTCCCCCGCTATCGCTGGAATATTCATCGCCATAGCGCTAATCGTTGCTAATACAGCGTTAGCGTGGCGATATATTCCAGCGATAGCCGGCGATAAAAAAAATCACGCTAAGCAGGGTTAGCGATGATTATCGCCTCTTCTTGCTAATATGCCCCATAATTTCTTAATTCTTGGAGGTTGGGGACTAAAAGGAGGAACAGATTCAGTTTTTCCTGGAATATATTATGTGTGTGGGAATAAGGCTTACTTTAGGCTTCCTGCACGGTGGTATGGAAGTTGTTATTTTGGAATAGTTTTTCCAAAAGTATACCACGTAAAAAGAAACACTGGGAACAATGAAAATAATAGTGAACTAACACATAGTAAGAGAGCTAGTTTTCAGAAATTGTAGGTGATATATTTGGTGCATTGATACCTTCAGTGGGAGTAATTCTGAACTCAAGGAGAATATGAAAATTGTCTACAGTGGTTGATCGTTTATCAACGGATACTGCTGGAGGATTTCTAATGATTAATGTGGAGATGGTTGCGATTAGATCTATGGTTATGCAAAATCGACTTGCTCTTGATATAATATTAGCAAAAGAGGGCGGAGTCTGTAAATTGTTGAAAACAAAACATTGTTGCACATATATTCCGGACAAAAGTACAGAAATCAGAACATATATAAAGAATATTACTAAACTTGAGAAGGAACTGAAACCACTGGAAGTTGACAGTGTATGGGAAAGATTGACAAATGCGTGCATACAAAGAAGGGACAGGGGGGGCTTTTTCCTCTCTGACAAGAGAGGGAGGTCCAGCATAAGTGCCCCAAAGGCAATAATGAAAACGATGATTATGCTGTTCCTTAGTGATAGAGTCAAAGTCAAGGGGAACAGTAACCAACTTGACCCGGAGTGGTTCAAAGTTGGAAATCCATATATTGGATTTTAATGCCCTCACACACCCTTGCGGGTGTCATGCTTCATCATCTGGGCTGCTCCTCGTCGAGTCGGCGGTGCAATACTCAATGGGCTCCTTATAATAGGGGCACTTTATCGGAGATCTTTTATCCAAAAGCCGTATGGTGAAGTGGGGGTGTGGGGCCAGAAGTGTGTAGATGTGAGAGTTTTTGGAAAGTGATTTAAAATAGGGCTGGGAGTACCAGAACAGCCAAACTTTATTCTCGGGGTCTCCTACCCTAAGTAAAAACAGCCAATAAGGTGCTCTCCTAAGTGAAATGTCTTGGGGTTGAGCGTACCTATTGATAATTGAAGGTCAACATGTTTCTCGCTTGAAGTAAACTCTACCTGCGATTCTTCAGGACCAAAATAGTAAAACTATCTACACTTAAAAGAGTAGTGACATGGAATCAAATTCACATCAACCAACTATCTATCTTATAGTGTACCTGTTTGACCTGGAACTACCTGTGTGGAAAAACAAAACATTACGTCATTCAATTCAGTATGGTACAATTAAATATGCAATCTATATTCCCTTGTGACTCTGACTTCTTATCTATAGTGGTGAACCAAAAACGCAATTGCATTGAGGACTCTTGCAAACAATAAAATCAATTAAAACAATAGAGCAGTGGCAGATAGTGAGTGCCCACAGTGAGCTAGTGTGACCTATAGCCCTTGTGGCACATTAGTGCAGCAACAGTGGTGTATCCATCTGGACTCACCCATTTCTGTAGACTAACCAGGCTTCAACAGTACCCGGTAGGTCACGCGTAAGGCATTGCTTATATGTGAAGCTAAGTCAACAGGGGAACAAAAGATAATAAGGTAACAATTTCATTCAATATGCAATGATCCCTTTGTATCATGATGAATAAACCCCATTGTCATGGTCTCATCATTACCACCAATAACCGTTACTCATATAAAGTTCAGTAATGTAACTCATATATTGGATAATGGTCTGTGTGGAGGCCATCATTCAAGGATATAGGTTTAGTGCTGGCCGTATGCAAACGTGGTATCACTCTGTTCCCACCCCAAAATTAGTTCTTACTGACAAATTGGATGGTACCTGCTAAGGCGCTGCTTAGTACTCATTTACTCCCAAATATGACATTTAGCTTAAAGTGGGGGCGCTCCTTAGGTTAATCGGTAGCTATCACCCATGTAGTCCTGTAATCTCATGTGGTGCTACTGCTGGGGCGTGTTGACGCACTCCTTATCCTAGCGGTGGCTATCATCTGTCTCATACAGTAATATGATATGTTATGGTGCTCTTGCTAAAGCACGGGACGGTCAAAGGGTCACCCATGCTGTCCTGTAATCTCATGTAATACTACTGCTGACGGACGAGCGCACCCCTTAAACTATCGGTGACTGTCATCCGTCTCATATTATCGTCTAATCTGGTGCTCTTACTAATGCACGGGGCGGTCAGAGGAGGCTGGTGAAAGCGGAGCTGAAACTGAGGCCCGTATGTGAAAGGGCACTGATTCACACCCCTTCAATGGTATACAAAATCGCCCCAACTACTATAAAGGTCAAAAAAGGACAAAAAGGGGGGGGGGGTGGCGCACATCAAGGGTTGAGTAACTCACGTTTTCTGCGAATTCCGCGTTTTCCTTGACCTACCCACTCCTACCGGGTCTGGGAGGTAAGGCGGTCAGCGGCTTCCCTGTTAATAAAGACCTTCGTCTCGTGTCAGGGGGCGGACCCTCATGAGTCAATTTACAATCAATGGTTAGAGTGCGTAGTGCGAGGCGGCCATTTTGGAATGGTGTATAATCCCAGTGTATTGGGATTATCTTCTCCTTATTGTGAGTTTCGTTAATGAAATGGTGGCAAAAATGATCGATATTCTTTAGATGCTGATCTGGATTTAAATGCCTAATATAATTACTTAGTTGAGGGTTTAAATGCATCTAGGGTGCCATAAATATGCCGTTTCTGTCGGCCATTTTAAACAAAGATGTGAGACATGATCTAAGTAAAATAAATCAAGGGCATCCAAAAGACTAGTTGCATTCTAAGTATTAACACCATGATGTATAAAAATATTCATCTCGATGGCAAGGCTGTACATGGTTCATATGGAGTATAAATGGGCCATGTACATGGGGTATGTTAATGCAGGGGATGTATCTCATAGCCCTATCTCAATAACCCTGCATACCTGTTAGGCTGTGACGCCTAATAGTTGTCTTGTGTTCAGACCCTAAGTGAGCTCCATGGTATGGCTTCGTTCAACCCAGTGTCATGTGTGGATAACCTGTGTACCCACCTCTGTTCTTTTATAAAGAGTGCTCTCTTAGTTATTTTGGGAAATGCTTCCAAAATTACCCATTTCAGTGATTCTGGTGTGTGGTTTTTTTCAAGGTAATGGGTGCACATTTTCGTGTTATTCTTGTGACAGCGAAAATTGCTCCGATGTTCTGATATACGTAGTTTGATTGGGCGGGTGGTCATCCCTATATAATGTAAGTCACAGGGGCACGTAATCAGGTATATGCAATTGGATGTGTTGCAATTAGTGTGTGACCTCATCTCCCACGTGAACGAGTTGTTTAGAGAGATTGTTTTCTGTACTGTTGTAAATGCGCATGCTGTGCATGTGCCACATGGATAATGGCCTTTCACCGGTGGCAATTGCCATAGTGTTCTCTGATGGTTCCCTGCGGTCCCTCTGGGTCTAGTATGGATCAGCATATCTTTGATGTTTCTCGAACGTTTGAATGCGAACCGTGGAAGCTCCAAGTTCATTGAGCCTGTATTAAGAATGTTCCAATGTTTTTTATTGCTTTCGTTAGTAGATTGGAAGCTGGTGTGAAGGTGGTTACACAGGTAAGAGTCTCAGTGGGGGCACTCTCTCTGTGTTCTAACAACCCTTCGCGGTTATTGTTTCTAGCTCTTTTCCTGGAGAATGCTATGCTCCGTGGGGGGTAATCACGTGCGGCCAGATTTTTAGCAAGGATTTCTGACTCTAACCTATATTCAGCCAGTGTATTGCAATTCCTCCTCACCCTCAGAAATTGTCCAAAGGGAGGTTTTCCTTCAAGGCTCTAGGGTGGTGGCTGCTAAATAGCAAAAGGCTATTCCGATCGGTGCTTTTCCTATACATGGTGGTCATAAGGCGCCCTCCTTCAAGTTTTATTGTTAAATCAAGGAACGCTATCTGATTAGGAGAGACAGTACTGGTAAATTTTAAGTACGGGTTCTGATCATTGATCCACCTGAAAAAATTGGAGTAAGATTCAGAATCCCCTGTCCAGAGAATCAGGATGTCATCTATAAACCTCTTCCACATCCGTATGTTGGTATGATAAGGGTTAGAATCATGGAGAATGTGTTGCCCCTCGAAGGCAGCCATATAAAGGCAGGCTACACTAGGGGCAAAGGTACTTCCCATGGAAGTACCCTGTGTCTGGTGATACAGCTGACCCCTAAACTCAAAGTAATTTTCCATGAGAGCCAGAGTAGCACATTCCATGATGAAACTGGGTGGTGTTAGTGATTCCCATGTGGCTGAATAAAGTTCCTCCTCTATCACTTCTAGGGTGGCTCTCTGAGGGATATTAGTATAGAGAGCTTCCACGTCTAGTGTGATAAGGAAGTCGATTTCAGCGATCGGTTGGAACTCCCTAATAGGCGAAGTACATCGGTGGTATCTTGTATATATGATGGAATTAATTTCACCAATGGTTGCAAAAAATGATCACTGAATTGTGACAGAGGTTCCAGTATGGAATTAATTCCCGATACAATTGGGCGGCCTGGTACTGGGGTAGTCCCCTTATGAATTTTCGGTAGTATATAGAAATAGGGGGTCATAGGTTCTTTTTTAATGAGGAAGGAGGCCTCCTTCTTACTCAGCCACCCTTGGTTCTCTGCAGAGGAGACCAGAGCTGTAATGATCTTCGTTAGGCGTTCCAGTGGGCTACTGGAAATTGGGGTGTAGTACTTCCTGTTGCTCAACTGTCTCAAGCACTCAGTGTCATAGTCAACGGTGGCCATGATGACAGTGGCACCACCCTTATCAGCTTGTTTTACCGTGATGGAGGGGTCGTTCGCCAGAGCATCTATGGCCATCAACTCTCTTCTGGAAGTATTACAGAAGTGTCTGGGATCAGAGGCTGCTTTGACCTCTTTCAAGACCGCTTGTTCATAGGTTATTACTTCATTAGGTATCATCCCGTTGTTGGGGGTGAAAGTGGAGGGGTTGTGTAGTCCCGAGTCATCTTCTTGTTGGGTGGGCTTCCCATAAAAGAATGCCTTCAGGCGTAGCTTGCGGAAGAATTGTTGTAATTCGCAAATTTGTTGGAAGTGGTCCACCTTGGGTGTTGGCACAAAGCCCAATCCCTTCTGTAGGACTTCTTCTTCTAATTTGGTTAGAGGTCTGGGAGATAGGTTGACGACTAGGGTCTCTTTTTGGAGTAGCTCCTGGTTTCCATCACCCGTTGTTGTGGTTCTTCCCATTGTACCCTCTTTTCTTGTTGGTTTCCTCTTCTTCGCCCGCGCCTTCTGCCCCAGCCTCTGCCTAAAAAGGTTGGCTCATGCCAGGGGGACCAAATTGGGGCGGGGCCTGAGGAAACATGGGGTATTGCCAGAATGCTGGTCCCTGGTAGTATGGTTGCTGATAAACATTGTATCCCTGCCTGCCACCCCTCCTAGTCTGATTGGTGTTATAGTTCTCCTCACTACCGTCACTATTACTGGAGGACCCCCTTCTGCTGGAATTGGAGCTGGTATCTGAGAGGTTACCCGTTCCTGATGGAATGTAGTCTTGTTTAAGGTATGGATACACCTTTTCTTTGTCAAAGCGTTTAATATCTTTTTGGAGTTTAACCACTTTTTGTTTCATAAGGTACTCCTTATGTTCCGCAATCTCGTTATTTAATTCTGTTAGTTTTGATTTGAAGCTCGGGCCTGATACAGCGCTCTTCAATGTGCTCTCAGCTATTTGAATACGAGCCAATAGTTCGTCGGCTAGTCTTTTAGCTGTATTGATGATCAATATCAGGAGGTCCCTCGTGCATTTCCACGAGATCTGTGACCATTCCGTCTTAAATAGACCATCCTCCCAGAAAATTCTAGGGAAATTCTTCACAATGAGGCCATTAGGTGATATGTTGGCCCTCAGATATTCGGTCATCAAAGCGCCGTGTAGGGTGATCTTAACCCATTCACGCTTCATGGCCGACAGGGATTGCCAATCTTCCGACTGGCTTCCCGTGGCGCCACCGCTCTCTGACCCCAGAATTGACGGGGCCCTCAGTATCTCTGCTGCTAAGTCCTCTCCATAACTTAAACCCTGGCCTTCCATGGTGTAGGTCTCAAGGTAAAGTACAGGGAAATCAATAGAGGGAAACAATAAAAAGAAACAACTAGAAGACACCCACTCAAATATAGTGGTGTCAAGTCGTAGTAGGGGGGAAAAAAAGAGAAGAACTCTTACCCACCCAACGAAGTCCCACGGGGTTTAGCCGTGCTCGAACCTGCATACAAAGAAGGGACAGGGGCTTTTTCCTCTCTGACAAGAGAGGGAGGTCCAGCATAAGTGCCCCAAAGGCAATAATGAAAACGATGATTATGCTGTTCCTTAGTGATAAAGAGTCAAAGTCAAGGGGAACAGTAACCAACTTGACCCGGAGTGGTTCAAAGTTGGAAATCCATATATTGGATTTTAATGCCCTCACACACCCTTGCGGGTGTCATGCTTCATCATCTGGGCTGCTCCTCGTCGAGTCGGCGGTGCAATACTCAACGGGCTCCCTATAATAGGGGCACTTTATCGGAGATCTTTTATCCAAAAGCCGTATGGTGAAGTGGGGGTGTGGGGCCAGAAGTGTGTAGATGTGAGAGTTTTGGAAAGTGATTTAAAATAGGGCTGGGAGTACCAGAACAGCCAAACTTTATTCTCGGGGTCTCCTACCCTAAGTAAAAACAGCCAATAAGGTGCTCTCCTAAGTGAAATGTCTTGGGGTTGAGCGTACCTATTGATAATTGAAGGTCAACATGTTTCTCGCTTGAAGTAAACTCTACCTGCGATTCTTCAGGACCAAAATAGTAAAACTATCTACACTTAAAAGAGTAGTGACATGGAATCAAATTCACATCAACCAACTATCTATCTTATAGTGTACCTGTTTGACCTGGAACTACCTGTGTGGAAAAACAAAACATTACGTCATTCAATTCATTATGGTACAATTAAATATGCAATCTATATTCCCTTGTGACTCTGACTTCTTATCTATAGTGGTGAACCAAAAACGCAATTGCATTGAGGACTCTTGCAAACAATGAAATCAATTAAAACAATAGAGCAGTGGCAGATAGTGAGTGCCCACAGTGAGCTAGTGTGACCTATAGCCCTTGTGGCACATTAGTGCAGCAACAGTGGTGTATCCATCTGGACTCACCCATTTCTGTAGACTAACCAGGCTTCAACAGTACCCGGTAGGTCACGCGTAAGGCATTGCTTATATGTGAAGCTAAGTCAACAGGGGAACAAAAAATAATAAGGTAACAATTTCATTCAATATGCAATGATCCCTTTGTATCATGATGAAAAAACCCCATTGTCATGGTCTCATCATTACCACCAATAACCGTTACTCATATAAAGTTCAGTAATGTAACTCATATATTGGATAATGGTCTGTGTGGAGGCCATCATTCAAGGATATAGGTTTAGTGCTGGCCGTATGCAAACGTGGTATCACTCTGTTCCCACCCCAAAATTAGTTCTTACTGACAAATTGGATGGTACCTGCTAAGGCGCTGCTTAGTACTCATTTACTCCCAAATATGACATTTAGCTTAAAGTGGGGGCGCTCCTTAGGTTAATCGGTAGCTATCACCCATGTAGTCCTGTAATCTCATGTGGTGCTACTGCTGGGGCGTGTTAACGCACCCCTTATCCTAGCGGTGGCTATCATCTGTCTCATACAGTAATATGATATGTTATGGTGCTCTTGCTAAAGCACGGGACGTCACAGCCTAACAGGTATGCAGGGTTATTGAGATAGGGCTATGAGATACATCCCCTGCATTAACATACCCCTTCTACATGGCCCATTTATACTCCTTATGAACCATGTACAGCCTTGCCATCAAGATGAATATTTTTATACATCATGGTGTTAATACTTAGAATGCAACTAGTCTTTTGGATGCCCTTGATTTATTTTACTTAGATCATGTCTTACATCTTTGTTTAAAATGCCCGACAGAAACGGCATATTTATGGCACCCTAGATGCATTTAAACCCTCAACTAAGTAATTATATTAGGCATTTAAATCCAGATCAGCATCTAAAGAATATCGATCATTTTTGCCACCATTTCATTAACGAAACTCACAATAAGGAGAAGATAATCCCAATACACTGGGATTATACACCATTCCAAAATGGCCGCCTCGCACTACGCACTCTAACCATTGATTGTAAATTGACTCATGAGGGTCCGCCCCCTGACACGAGACGAAGGTCTTTATTAACAGGGAAGCCGCTGACCGCCTTACCTCCCAGACCCGGTAGGAGTGGGTAGGTCAAGGAAAACGCGGAATTCGCAGAAAACGTGAGTTACTCAACCCTTGATGTGCGCCACCGCCCCCCGCCCCCCCCCCCTTTTTGTCCTTTTTTGACCTTTATAGTAGTTGGGGCGATTTTGTATACCATTGAAGGGGTGTGAATCAGTGCCCTTTCACATACGGGCCTCAGTTTCAGCTCCGCTTTCACCAGCCTCCTCTGACCGCCCCGTGCATTAGTAAGAGCACCAGATTAGACGATAATATGAGACGGATGACAGTCACCGATAGTTTAAAGGGTGCGCTCGTCCATCAGCAGTAGTATTACATGAGATTACAGGACAGCATGGGTGACCCTTTGACCGTCCCGTGCTTTAGCAAGAGCACCATAACATATCATATTACTGTATGAGACAGATGATAGCCACCGCTAGGATAAGGGGTGCGTTAACACGCCCCAGCAGTAGCACCACATGAGATTACAGGACTACATGGGTGATAGCTACCGATTAACCTAAGGAGCACCCCCACTTTAAGCTAAATGTCATATTTGGGAGTAAATGAGTACTAAGCAGCGCCTTAGCAGGTACCATCCAATTTGTCAGTAAGAACTAATTTTGGGGTGGGAACAGAGTGATACCACGTTTGCATACGGCCAGCACTAAACCTATATCCTTGAATGATGGCCTCCACACAGACCATTATCCAATATATGAGTTACATTACTGAACTTTATATGAGTAACGGTTATTGGTGGTAATGATGAGACCATGACAATGGGGTTTTTCATCATGATACAAAGGGATCATTGCATATTGAATGAAATTGTTACCTTATTATTTTTGTTCCCCTGTTGACTTAGCTTCACATATAAGCAATGCCTTACGCGTGACCTACCGGGTACTGTTGAAGCCTGGTTAGTCTACAGAAATGGGTGAGTCCAGATGGATACACCACTGTTGCTGCACTAATGTGCCACAAGGGCTATAGGTCACACTAGCTCACTGTGGGCACTCACTATCTGCCACTGCTCTATTGTTTTAATTGATTTTATTGTTTGCAAGAGTCCTCAATGCAATTGCGTTTTGGTTCACCACTATAGATAAGAAGTCAGAGTCACAAGGGAATATAGATTGCATATTTAATTGTACCATACTGAATTGAATGACGTAATGTTTTGTTTTTCCACACAGGTAGTTCCAGGTCAAACAGGTACACTATAAGATAGATAGTTGGTTGATGTGAATTTGATTCCATGTCACTACTCTTTTAAGTGTAGATAGTTTTACTATTTTGGTCCTGAAGAATCGCAGGTAGAGTTTACTTCAAGCGAGAAACATGTTGACCTTCAATTATCAATAGCTACGCTCAACCCCAAGACATTTCACTTAGGAGAGCACCTTATTGGCTTATTGGCTGTTTTTACTTAGGGTAGGAGACCCCGAGAATAAAGTTTGGCTGTTCTGGTACTCCCAGCCCTATTTTAAATCACTTTCCAAAAACTCTCACATCTACACACTTCTGGCCCCACACCCCCACTTCACCATACGGCTTTTGGATAAAAGATCTCCGATAAAGTGCCCCTATTATAGGGAGCCCGTTGAGTATTGCACCGCCGACTCGACGAGGAGCAGCCCAGATGATGAAGCATGACACCCGCAAGGGTGTGTGAGGGCATTAAAATCCAATATATGGATTTCCAACTTTGAACCACTCCGGGTCAAGTTGGTTACTGTTCCCCTTGACTTTGACTCTTTATCACTAAGGAACAGCATAATCATCGTTTTCATTATTGCCTTTGGGGCACTTATGCTGGACCTCCCTCTCTTGTCAGAGAGAAAAAGCCCCCTGTCCCTTCTTTGTATGCAGGTTCAAGCACGGCTAAACCCCGTGGGACTTCGTTGGGTGGGTAAGAGTTCTTCTCTTTTTTCCCCCTACTACGACTTGACACCACTATATTTGAGTGGGTGTCTTCTAGTTGTTTCTTTTTATTGTTTCCCTCTATTGATTTCCCTGTACTTTACCTTGAGACCTACGCCATGGAAGGCCAGGGTTTAAGTTATGGAGAGGACTTAGCAGCAGAGATACTGAGGGCCCCGTCAATTCTGGGGTCAGAGAGCGGTGGCGCCACGGGAAGCCAGTCGGAAGATTGGCAATCCCTGTCGGCCATGAAGCGTGAATGGGTTAAGATCACCCTACACGGCGCTTTGATGACCGAATATCTGAGGGCCAACATATCACCTAATGGCCTCATTGTGAAGAATTTCCCTAGAATTTTCTGGGGGGATGGTCTATTTAAGACGGAATGGTCACAGATCTCGTGGAAATGCACCAGGGACCTCCTGATATTGATCATCAATACAGCTAAAAGACTAGCCGACGAACTATTGGCTCGTATTCAAATAGCTGAGAGCACATTGAAAAGCGCTGTATCAGGCCCGAGCTTTAAATCAAAACTAACAGAATTAAATAACGAGATTGCGGAACATAAGGAGTACCTTATGAAACAAAAAGTGGTTAAACTCCAAAAAGATATTAAACGCTTTGACAAAGAAAAGGTGTATCCATACCTTAAACAAGACTACATACCATCAGGAACGGGTAACCTCTCAGATACCAGCTCCAATTCCAGCAGAAGGGGGTCCTCCAGTAATAGTGACGGTAGTGAGGAGAATTATAACACCAATCCGACTAGGAGGGGTGGCAGGCAGGGATACACTGCTTATCAGCAATAACCCTGGGCATAATACTTTGCTACGCTCACGAAGCATGCAAAGTTTGTGCTACTACGCACTACGCAAATTGCACGTAGCAGAGTGAATAACTGTACTAATAAACGTAGCGTAGCAGGAGTATAATAAACTCCTTCAAATGCTTTGATAAAGCAATTTTTTATGCTAAAAAGCATATAACCAATTCACAAAAATGAATGTTGACAATAAAATATCAAGCAATGAGAGGGTGATGATTTTGGAGTCCCCTAACCTAGGGGGAGGACCAAGCAGATGCCTTGAACACAAAAAGCATATCATGTGAACGATTCAATGGTGGTCCCTTCCTCCTAGGACCACCCCAAGCACAGTTATGGGCAAAAATACAATCCCAACCAAAGGCCCTGCAAAGCATTATGGGACGAGATTAGCAGTGGGCAGTGAATATTATAGTGTCCAATATCAAAATAATTCTACAAAGAGCTGCAGTTCAACTAGTCGTCACTGGGTGTCGTCCCTCAAGAGTGAAATGCAAAAGTATTGAAAACCTTTCATGAAGCTTTTGCATTTGACTCGTGAGGGACGACACCCAGTGACGACTAGTGAACTGCAGCTCTTGTAGAATTATTTTGATATTGGACACTATAATATTCACTGCCCACTGCTAATCTAGTCCCATAATGCTTGCAGGCTTGGTGGGATTATATTTTTGCCCATAACTGTGCTTGAGGTGGTCCTAAGAGGATGGGACCACCACCTAATCATTCAATAAGATGTGCTTTTTGTTTTCAAGACATCTGCTTGGTTCTCTCCCTAAGTTAGCGAGGATACCAAAATCATCACCTCTCTCACTGCTTTTTGTTTTCACTTTAGTGAAATGACTATATGCAATTTTAGCATATAAAGACAGAGATATTTATTTTATCTTAACTTGCACTGTACAAGTTTGCTTTTGGTAATTATTGTACAGTGCAGTGAGTCAAGCACACAGCTAGCACTACGCCCAGGCTTAATAATAATAACAAACTCCTTCAAATGCTTTGATAAAGCAATTTTTTATGCTAAAAAGCATATAACCAATTCACAAAAATGAATTTTGACATATCAAGCAATGAGAGAGGTGATGATTTTGGAGTCCCCCTAACCTAGGGGGAGGACCAAGCAGATACCTTGAACACAAAAAGCATATCATGTGAACGATTCAATGGTGGTCCCTTCCTCCTAGGACCACCCCAAGCACAGTTATGGGCAAAAGTACAATCCCAACCAAAGGCCCTGCAAAGCATTATGGGACGAGATTAGCAGTGGGCAGTGAATATTATAGTGTCCAATATCAAAATAATTCTACAAAGAGTTGCAGTTCAACTAGTCGTCACTGGGTGTCGTCCCTCACGAGTCAAATGCAAAAGCTTCATGAAAGGTTTTCAATACTTTTGCATTTCACTCTTGAGGACGACACGCAGTGGCGACTAGTTGAACTGCAGCTCTTGTAGAATTATTTTGATATTGGACACTATAATATTCACTGCCCACTGCTAATCTCGTCCCACAATGCTTTGCAGGGCCTTTGGTTGGGATTGTATTTTGCCCATAACTATGCTGAGGTGGTCCTAGGAGAGAATCGTTCAATAAGATGTGCTTTTTGTTTTCAAGACATCTGCTTGGTTGTTGGTTCTCTCCCTAAGTTAGTGAGGATACCAAAATCATCACCTCTCTCACTGCTTGTTAACTTTTTGTTTTCACTTTAGTGAAATGACTATATGCGTTTTTAGCATATAAAGACAGAGATATTTATTTTATCTTAACTTGCACTGTACAAGTTTGCTTTTGGTAATTATTGTACAGTGCAGTCAAGCACACAGCTACGCAATTTGCATAGCTACGTGTAGTTGAAGCTGTACTTCACGTAGCTACGTGAAGTGCTACTACGCAAACTACGCCCGGGCTTAATCAGCAACCATACTACCAGGGACCAGCATTCTGGCAATACCCCATGTTTCCTCAGGCCCCGCCCCAATTTGGTCCCCCTGGCATGAGCCAACCTTTTTTAGGCAGAGGCTGGGGCAGAGGGCGCGGGCGAAGAAGAGGAAACCAACAAGAAAAGAGGGTACAATGGGAAGAACCACAACAACGGGTGATGGAAACCAGGAGCTACTCCAAAGAGACCCTAGTCGTCAACTTATCTCCCAGACCTCTAACCAAATTAGAAGAAGAAGTCCTACAGAAGGGATTGGGCTTTGTGCCAACACCCAAGGTGGACCACTTCCAACAAATTTGCGAATTACAACAATTCTTCCGCAAGCTACGCTTGAAGGCATTCTTTATGGGAAGCCCACCCAACAAGAAGATGACTCGGGACTACACAACCCCTCCACTTTCACCCCCAACAACGGGATGATACCTAATGAAGTAATAACCTATGAACAAGCGGTCTTGAAAGAGGTCAAAGCAGCCTCTGATCCCAGACACTTCTGTAATACTTACAGAAGAGAGTTGATGGCCATAGATGCTCTGGCGAACGACCCCTCCATCACGGTAAAACAAGCTGATAAGGGTGGTGCCACTGTCATCATGGCCACCGTTGACTATGACACTGAGTGCTTGAGACAGTTGAGCAACAGGAAGTACTACACCCCTATTTCCAGTAGCCCACTGGAACGCCTAACGAAGATCATTACAGCTCTGGTCTCCTCTGCAGAGAACCAAGGGTGGCTGAGTAAGAAGGAGGCTTCCTTCCTCATTAAAAAAGAACCTATGACCCCCTATTTCTATATACTACCGAAAATTCATAAGGGGACTACCCCAGTACCAGGCCGCCCGATTGTATCGGGAATTAATTCCATTCTGGAACCTCTGTCACAATTCAGTGATCATTTTTTGCAACCATTGGTGAAATTAATTCCATCATATATACAAGATACCACCGATGTACTTCGCCTATTAGGGAGTTCCAACCGATCGCTGAAATCAACTTCCTTATCACACTAGACGTGGAAGCTCTCTATACTAATATCCCTCAGAGAGCCACCCTAGAAGTGATAGAGGAGGAACTTTATTCAGCCACATGGGAATCACCAACACCACCCAGTTTCATCATGGAATGTGCGACTCTGGCTCTCATGGAAAATTACTTTGAGTTTAGGGGTCAGCTGTATCACCAGACACAGGGTACTTCCATGGGAAGTACCTTTGCCCCTAGTGTAGCCTGCCTTTATATGGCTGCCTTCGAGGGGCAACACATTCTCCATGATTCTAACCCTTATCATACCAACATACGGATGTGGAAGAGGTTTATAGATGACATCCTGATTCTCTGGACAGGGGATTCTGAATCTTACTCCAATTTTTTCAGGTGGATCAATGATCAGAACCCGTACTTAAAATTTACCAGTACTGTCTCTCCTAATCAGATAGCGTTCCTTGATTTAACAATAAAACTTGAAGGAGGGCGCCTTATGACCACCATGTATAGGAAAAGCACCGATCGGAATAGCCTTTTGCTATTTAGCAGCCACCACCCTAGAGCCTTGAAGGAAAACCTCCCCTTTGGACAATTTCTGAGGGTGAGGAGGAATTGCAATACACTGGCTGAATATAGGTTAGAGTCAGAAATCCTTGCTAAAAATCTGGCCGCACGTGATTACCCCCACGGAGCATAGCATTCTCCAGGAAAAGAGCTAGAAACAATAACCGCGAAGGGTTGTTAGAACACAGAGAGAGTGCCCCCACTGAGACTCTTACCTGTGTAACCACCTTCACACCAGCTTCCAATCTACTAACGAAAGCAATAAAAAAACATTGGAACATTCTTAATACAGGCTCAATGAACTTGGAGCTTCCACGGTTCGCATTCAAATGTTCGAGAAACATCAAAGATATGCTGATCCATACTAGACCCAGAGGGACCGCAGGGAACCATCAGAGAACACTATGGCAATTGCCACCGGTGAAAGGCCATTACCCATGTGGCACATGCACAGCATGCGCATTTACAACAGTACAGAAAACAATCTCTCTAAACAACTCGTTCACGTGGGAGATGAGGTCACACACTAATTGCAATACATCTAATTGCATATACCTGATTACGTGCCCCTGTGACTTACATTATATAGGGATGACCACCCGCCCAATCAAACTACGTATATCAGAACATCGGAGCAATTTTCGCTGTCACAAGAATAACACGAAAATGTGCACCCATTGCCTTGAAAAAAACCACACACCAGAATCACTGAAATGGGTAATTTTGGAAGCATTTCCCAAAATAACTAAGAGAGCACTCTTTATAAAAGAACAGAGGTGGGTACACAGGTTATCCACACATGACACTGGGTTGAACGAAGCCATACCATGGAGCTCACTTAGGGTCTGAACACAAGACAACTATTAGGCGTCACAGCCTAACAGGTATGCAGGGTTATTGAGATAGGGCTGTGAGATACATCCCCTGCATTAACATACCCCTTGTACATGGCACATTTATACTCCTTATGAACCATGTACAGTCTTGCCATCAAGATGAATATTTTTATACATCATGGTGTTAATACTTAGAATGCAACTAGCCTTTTGGATGCCCTTGATTTATTTTACTTAGATCATGTCTTACATCTTTGTTTAAAATGGCCGACAGAAACGGCATATTTATGGCACCCTAGATGCATTTAAACCCTCAACTAAGTAATTATATTAGGCATTTAAATCCAGATCAGCATCTAAAGAATATCGATCATTTTTGCCACCATTTCATTAACGAAACTCACAATAAGGAGAAGATAATCCCAATACACTGGGATTATACACCATTCCAAAATGGCCGCCTCGCACTACGCACTCTAACCATTGATTGTAAATTGACTCATGAGGGTCCGCCCCTGACACGAGACGAAGGTCTTTATTAACAGGGAAGCCGCTGACCGCCTTACCTCCCAGACCCGGTAGGAGTGGGTAGGTCAAGGAAAACGCGGAATTCGCAGAAAACGTGAGTTACTCAACCCTTGATGTGCGCCACCGCCCCCGCCCCCCTTTTGTCCTTTTTGACCTTTATAGTAGTTGGGGCGATTTTGTATACCATTGAAGGGGTGTGAATCAGTGCCCTTTCACATACGGGCCTCAGTTTCAGCTCCGCTTTCACCAGCCTCCTCTGACCGCCCCGTGCATTAGTAAGAGCACCAGATTAGACGATAATATGAGACGGATGACAGTCACCGATAGTTTAAGGGGTGCGCTCGTCCGTCAGCAGTAGTATTACATGAGATTACAGGACAGCATGGGTGACCCTTTGACCGTCCCGTGCTTTAGCAAGAGCACCATAACATATCATATTACTGTATGAGACAGATGATAGCCACCGCTAGGATAAGGGGTGCGTTAACACGCCCAGCAGTAGCACCACATGAGATTACAGGACTACATGGGTGATAGCTACCGATTAACCTAAGGAGCGCCCCCACTTTAAGCTAAATGTCATATTTGGGAGTAAATGAGTACTAAGCAGCGCCTTAGCAGGTACCATCCAATTTGTCAGTAAGAACTAATTTTGGGGTGGGAACAGAGTGATACCACGTTTGCATACGGCCAGCACTAAACCTATATCCTTGAATGATGGCCTCCACACAGACCATTATCCAATATATGAGTTACATTACTGAACTTTATATGAGTAACGGTTATTGGTGGTAATGATGAAACCATGACAATGGGGTTTTTTCATCATGATACAAAGGGATCATTGCATATTGAATGAAATTGTTACCTTATTATTTTTTGTTCCCCTGTTGACTTAGCTTCACATATAAGCAATGCCTTACGCGTGACCTACCGGGTACTGTTGAAGCCTGGTTAGTCTACAGAAATGGGTGAGTCCAGATGGATACACCACTGTTGCTGCACTAATGTGCCACAAGGGCTATAGGTCACACTAGCTCACTGTGGGCACTCACTATCTGCCACTGCTCTATTGTTTTAATTGATTTTATTGTTTGCAAGAGTCCTCAATGCAATTGCGTTTTTGGTTCACCACTATAGATAAGAAGTCAGAGTCACAAGGGAATATAGATTGCATATTTAATTGTACCATACTGAATTGAATGACGTAATGTTTTGTTTTTCCACACAGGTAGTTCCAGGTCAAACAGGTACACTATAAGATAGATAGTTGGTTGATGTGAATTTGATTCCATGTCACTACTCTTTTAAGTGTAGATAGTTTTACTATTTTGGTCCTGAAGAATCGCAGGTAGAGTTTACTTCAAGCGAGAAACATGTTGACCTTCAATTATCAATAGGTACGCTCAACCCCAAGACATTTCACTTAGGAGAGCACCTTATTGGCTGTTTTTACTTAGGGTAGGAGACCCCGAGAATAAAGTTTGGCTGTTCTGGTACTCCCAGCCCTATTTTAAATCACTTTCCAAAAACTCTCACATCTACACACTTCTGGCCCCACACCCCCACTTCACCATACGGCTTTTGGATAAAAGATCTCCGATAAAGTGCCCCTATTATGGGGAGCCGTTGAGTATTGCACCGCCGACTCGACGAGGAGCATCCCAGATGATGAAGCATGACACCCGCAAGGGTGTGTGAGGTCATTAAAATCCAAAATATGGATTTCCAACTTTGAACCACTCCGGGTCAAGTTGGTTACTGTTCCCCTTGACTTTGACTCTTTATCACTAAGGAACAGCATAATCATCGTTTTCAAAGATTGACAAATAGCATTGCGTCAATTGGTACCTTGTTTACTAATGTAGGGAAAGGGCTTATAGGTCAAATAATAGTACCCTTAGTAGGGATAGCAATACCAGAATTGTCAATAATGATATGGTGCAAATGTTGTAGAAAGAAGGAAACATATAGGGTGACAGGAAGAGGCAAGAAAAGGAAATTTGAAGAGATTGAATTAGAAGACATGAGAAGTGAAATTTACAAAAAACTGAAGGGAAAAGATAAGAATAGACAGTGTAAAAATGAAAATGTGACGGAAATATGTTAAAGTTGGCATCTGGTTGTAGGTAATTTTGATGGCTCAGAAACGCCATCAGAGAGGGGATTGATGGAGCAAGGACTCACAATGAGACTTGCTCGGAAGCAATTCTCTCACAGTATCAATTAATTTGTACTAAACCCATGTAATGTCTTTATTAATAATGTGCAACACAAACATATTTATCTAGAAGATGCTTGCCTATGTGTTTTCCGCTAATAAGTAATCCTTGTCTAATCCAAAATGGCCGCTAAAACGTGGGAATTCTACTGCGCATGTGTCAACCATGTCACGTGGTATGACATCTTTCTTTGCTTGGAGGGAATCTTTTGCTTCTGCGCAGTGTATGCTAAAATGGCCGCTTTAATGTTCTCACATGCTAAAGCTTTCGCATTGCTGCAATTAATAATGTGGTATTCTAACGCTACTAATGCGGGATAGACATATATAATTAAATGGGATTAGGGTAGAAGTAGAAGGTATACAGTGAAAACATTTATTTTTGATTTTAATATGTTTCTTCTTTGATTTTCTATTAGTTTGTAAAGTGGGCCTGGGTTGACTAAACAGCAGCTCGAGAGTCATGTGACCTGCGCATGCGCCCTGACAACTAACAAAGCAAAGCAATGAAGTCAACTTGGAAGATGTCCAAGGACATGACCCGCTGATCACCTTCAGAGTTCAACCAAAATGTCCTACGAAATGATACATTTTGTATATATTTTGTATTAAAATTGTTGTGAAACAGGTGGGAAATAAAGCAAATGTATTAATTGAGAGGGCGGGATTCTAAAACAATGGGCTTAAGAAAATTGAACTAAATTGACATTGGGTGAGGATCAACCCCCTGTCCCTGTTCAATCAGAATTAGTGGGCCCATAATTTTGAAACATAAATGGGAGGTACATGGGCATAGAAGGGTATAATAGATATAGAATTAGCTAATTAGTTAGCGCTTAGGAACAGCAGAGAGGAGCTCAGCACAGAGGCGCATTAGGAGAGCAGACGGACATAGATGCTGTAGCAGAGAACCGATGCTATTGCAGAACAGAGCAGACTGACCGCTGTCCGAAGAGGTCGTGAGGTGGGGGCGGCGGACCGTATTAGAGGGAGATGCGGAAGAATCCACGAGGAGGAACGAAGTGTCAGAGAGGGGAACGACGCAGGCGTCATTGGTAGAGAGGTCATCTATCCTGTCCTGAACCTGGTCCGGAGGTCTTGGTCTTCATCCTTTCTTGGGACCCTCTTTCCAACTCCTTGGCCAAGGGATTTGGTTTTCACACCTTTAGGTAACTATAAATGCATAATCTTTAGTTGTACTGCTGTCTCTATCTTCTCCTTTCTGAGGGGCCGTCATTTGTGATTAATAGGTGACTATATAGTGTGCTTCCTCCTTGATATGCGATTAAGTGCCATGTGGCTTGTATTTTACTCTGCTAAATAACTTTAGATAAACATTTTAAAACTTCCTGAGTCAGTGGTTATTTCAGGTGTTTGATGAAATTATGTTTTGTATGATCTCATTTCAACCCCAGTTATCAAAGGCCGACATGGAAAGGCTGTTGGAAACCGACATTATAATCCCGATGGCGGAAACGCTGTCCTTAAGGGATTATAAGGAGCTTCCGACCGACCAAGGGAAGTTGTCAGTCACCCGTTGGAAGGTGTTGGTTGGTCCCTCTGACTGCTGTCTCCTGACCGCAAGCATCCTAATGCGTCGTTCGGACTGCAGCAGTAGATGCCGTTCGTACCACAACCGCCGAACTGCATCGTAATGAGGCCCATAATGTCTTTTCTCCGGACTTCGCCTTAAAATGTTGACATCCAAGCAGTTGTTGGGTCGGCACCATGTGGTCTTCCAAGACACTGCATTCCTTTCAGGATAGGTAGCTTTCTGTTGGCTGTTAGTTGTGGAAAAATTGTGGTGCGTAAACAGAGAGCCAAATAGGATGGGGAGAGGGCACGACAAATCAATTAACAAGAGTAGAAGGAGAAAAAAGAACAATGTTAACAAAGTATGAAAAAAACAATATAAAAAAGGAAAAAATATATAAAAGGAGAGAAAGTGAAGAGCTGAGACATAGGTTAGGGAGAAGGGAAAGCAAAAAAGACAAGAAATTAACTGACAGAAAGAAGTGACACAAGAAAGGAAGAAAGACAACAGAGAGAGATAGAGCGAGAGGTGTTGAAACAGCAGGACTGAGGAGACAGCCCGAGCAGGTCCTCAGTGAGCAGACCTCTGGAGGAGAACACATCTTCCCCCTTCTTCTTATTTCATTGTCAGTACCACATTTTCTCAAATCAGAGCAACAGCCGTAATCCAATAAGGGCCTCAGTGTGGCCATTCAGCGCTGTGGCCTTGTGAGAAGAGCTGGCCTGAGTCCTTCTCATCACCCTGCCGGCCAGGCAGAAGCCCTCTTCAGGCACCTCAATTGAAGGCTGGATGGGAAATGTGCAGCATAGGGAGCAAAAGATGCCAATTATCCAACTGGACTATTAAGAGACAATTCCCGGAGTGTGGATGCTGCATGGCAGTGGTTCCTGGGTGGGGCAAGAAGCCACATGTGCCCTGGCCCCCATACACAAGAGTTTCAGGGGCCTAGAAAGAAAGAACACCAGAAAAAAATGATCTTAACCAAGTCACTGACCTATACAGCTACTCACACACCCACTTACAGACCCATACAGCCATTCACACACCCACTTAACCATTCACACACCCACAAAAACACTCACACACCCAATCTCAGACCTATACAGCTGGTCACACACCCACTCACAGACCCATACAACCACTCACACACCCACTCACCAACCCATACAGCCACTCACACACCCACTCTTAAAGGTTACAGGTTACAGTTAGGGAATAACATTTAAAAACCTTAAAAACTCACCGAAAAAACAAAGGTTACAGATACATTATAGGTAGGAAATAGAATTTTAAAAAACCTTACAAATTCACTAAAAAAATTAAGGTTACAGGGACGTTATAGTTCGGCTCATATTTACATGCACAAAACCATAGAAATTCAGCAGTTATTGTTACCTGAGCTAACTATAACTTACGCCCCCGCAATGCACTACTCATAAGCTCACATATTACATCACTCATAACATGTCCCTGTAACCTTTGATGTTTTAGTGAATATAAAATATATATATATTTTGGCAGTCGTCAGTAGATAGTTATAGTTAAGCCCTAGTTTCCATTAGAAAAGGGTTTTTTGGTTTGCTAATAACTTTGGTGCAGCTTGACGAACCTTCCCAACATTTTCAAAACTAATTTGCCACTCAATTCAGCCGTTGTCTGGAAAGTGTTGGGGTGATCCATCAAGTCGGGGGCTGAGAAACAGGGGGGTCCCAAAACTAATTTTCCCCATGCAATTTCCCATAGGGGTTTCAGATGTGACTACAGCCCGAACCACTGAACGGAATTATACTAAATTTGGCAGAAAGCTAGATCTTGGTCCAGAAAGATCTCTTTTTGTAATTTGGTGAAAATCCATTCAGTAGTTTTGAAGTTATTAAAGAAAAAAGATTTATCTATATCTAGGGATGCAAATCCTCTGCGGATCCGACAGATCTCAGGGTGAGATCTGATTGGTTGCCACCACTTTAATCAGGAAGTGTTGGCAGCCTTCTTGCGACTCAGCCCGAGTCCCAAGAAAAAGGTAAAAAAAACACAAGGGGCCTGGTGGTGGGGTGCCACATGGACCCTGCTGGGAGCCAAAAAGTATTTTTTTAATGCAAATTCATGGAGTATCTGCAGCAAAATAAAAAAGATAATAAAACAAGAGCGGTTTCCAGCACTGTTTTTTTTGTCCCCTGGATGGGCTAAGTCCCGGGGGATTAATAACCAATATTAAGGGGGAGGGGGTGCACAAGGGCCCCTCCCAAGGCTAATTTCGGCCCCTGGAACCCTATCCCCCGGGGCCCAGCCAGAATAGCAAAGGGGAGGGGGACCACATGGTCCCCCCTCCAAGAGCCAATAATGAACCCATCTCCAGGGCCAGCTCCTGCTATGCCCCAGGGTGCTCACCCCGGGGCAAAGCAGGTTCCATGCCCGCACTGGTGCACTTGCTTGGTGGGAGCAATTTCACAGCTCCCCCCAAGCGAAAGCAAACATGAAGTCCACTCCCAGCTGGTCGGAGCTTTAAAAATACTCCGCCAGCTGGAAGCGTACTTCAGATCTGTTTCTCTGCCCGCAGTGATGCGGGCAGGGAAACAGATCTGAATATTGCTCCCCCCAACAGTGAGCAGCATTTTAGCTGCCCCCTGTGGGCGGTAGCAAAGCTGGCTCCTGCGTGACGTAGGGAGCCCAGCTGGGGCCCCGGGGCTCCCCCCGCAGTCCCCAATGAGGATATGGTGGGTGCCCTGGGTGGGCACCAGGACTCCCACCCTTTGTTGGCCAGGCCTTTGGGAATGGGGTACCAGGGGCCAAAATCAGCCCTGAAGGGGCATGTGGCCCACCCGCCCCTTTACTAATTGGCTGGGCCCCAGAGGCTGGGATCCCCAAGGCCAAAATTGGGCCAGAAAGGGGGCGCCACACACCCCCACCCCCTTTACTGATTGGCCAGGTCCCAGGGGGATGGAGTCCCTAGGGCCAAAAATGGTCCTGGGTCTTTCAAATGCCTAAAACCCAATTCTTCCGATATTTACAGTTCCGACATGCCATTACTCCATACATCGAGGGGTTGGGGTCCCTGGCTGAGTTTAGTCCCATAGAGGCAAAGGTATTTATGGGGGATCTCCATGACCACAAGATCTCCAAGATTTATCAGTCCCTGGTCACCCATAGCTCCCCCACACTGCAGCACCTTAGGGAGGCCTGGGAGGGAGACATAGGCCCGCTGGAGGAGGAGGACTGGGTGTAGGCCTTGGCCTCCCCGCGTGGGTTAGCCATAGCCGTAAGCCTTCGCCTTATCCAGTTTAAGTATCTCCACCGGGTCTATTTCACTAGGGTCAGGCTCTGGAGGGCGGGATTGGTGGCCTCCCCGGTGTGTCTTCGATGCGAACATGAGGAGGGTACTTTGCTCCATACTGTTTGGCACTGCTCCGCATTAGTACGATTTTGGCGGGGGTTCTGTCATGCCTTTCCGAGGTACTGGGTTGGGACCTCCCCAGCTCCCCGAAGCTGGTCCTGCTACATGTTATGGACGATATAGGAGGTAACATATACAAACGCCATCTTATGTTATTAGGGTTCACTTTGGCCAAAAGGGATATTGCCAGAGCCTGGAAGGCTCCGAGGGCGCCCTCAGTATCTGCGTGGAAAAATGGCATGGATTTCTGTATGGGTCTGGAGATCCCCATCTTTGTGGCCAGGGGGTGCCCGCTTAAACATTGTAAAATCTGGAGGCGATGGGCGGAGTATCGTGGCCTAGAGCTGGAACCTGATTCAGTAGCCAGGTCCCCTGACTTGGCTTCCCTCCCATTCTAGTTGACAGGCAATGTCGCCCCCTGGATACTGGTGTATCATGTCTGGGTAGACAAGTCTGTTCTCTTGTGGTGCTGCTCTGGGGTAGGTGTGAGTGTGATGGGGGGGTGGGTTCTGGGGTTTTTGTTTTAATTTCATTTTTGTTACTATTTTATATGTATTGCTCTTAAGTTGTCCTATTTTGCTAATTGAAATTGTTAAAGTCAATTCAATGTACATTCTACATGCATGAGTTGCTGGGTTACAGTGCTCTGCGCTATATTTGTTATTTGACAAATAAAATCTGTTCTTAAAAAAAAAAATGGTCCTGGGTATGGGGTCCCCGGGGCCAAATATGGCCTGGGGAGGGGGCCACATACCCCCCTCCCCTAAATAAATGTGCCAGGCCCTGGCGATTGGGGTCCCCGGGCCAAAATCGGCCCAGGGAGGAGGACACATGCCCCCCTCCCCCACAAAATGTGCCGGGGGATATGGTCCATGGGGAGGTTAGCTGCATGCAGGGGTTTGGCCGCACAGCCAGGCCTTGCGGCCCACCACCCACTGTGCACAGCCAAAGTTGGATTAACGTATGGTAATTAAATATTACTTTACATTTTTTTTAAACTAGAAATTCACTGAAAAAAACAAAGGTTACAGGGAAGTTATAGTTAAGAATTGGCATTAAAAAATCCTGGAAATTCACTGAAAACAGCAAAGGTTACTGGGACGTTATAGTTAACAAATAGAATTAATAAGACCTTAGAAATTCACTGAAAAAACCAAAGGTTACAGGGCCGTTATAGTTAGTTTCAGATTTTACAAAAAACAAAACCATAGAAATTCAGCAGTTATAGTTAGAGTTATCTCAAGTGTGAGGATCTGGGTGTACTATATGATATAGCTGTAGGGCCTTATTGTGGAGTACACTCAAAGATACCGTCTTGGGTCCAGTCAGCATTGTTTACGCAACCTTAGCTCAACCCTGGGTAGCTGTGTCTGTGAGCAGTAAGGCTTGACAAAGGAACGTAGGGTCTCATTATTACTTTGGTGGTCCAGCATCTGCACTGCCACCACGCCGTTCACTGGAGGACCGCCAAGGCTGTGGTGCGCCCGCCCACTAGATTACAAGTGCAATCCAGGGCTGGGAGGTGATGCTGCAGTGCTCTCATGGAGGTGGGCTGTTAGGCTCATAGGAGAGCCTATCATGCAGCCAGCCGCCATGACAGTGCCTACAGCATGTTCCTGCATGTTGTGGCATGCATGCCAGACCATGCAGGAACGGGATGCAATTACAGGGGGGCACAACATGTGTCCACAGTGCAGCCTCTCTTTGGAAGCAGGGTAGTTATTTTTCATTCTTCTTCTCTTCTCCAAATGTGAACTGAGGAGCAGGGTGCCAGGGGTACCCTTCTTATCCCAGGAAAGTGTTTTGAAGGGACCATGCGGTCACTAACTAATGGACTACTGGGCCCCCTCCTCTCTAGTGATGTAATTCCTGTGATGTTTAGCATCTGGCTAGCCCAGAGTGCCCCATTCCTGCCCCCTTCAAGATGGCTCAACCCTTCTTTGGTCTTCAGGAGCAGGGTAGCCTCATCAAGCGACTGCAACGCATACAAAACGCCTCCGCACGCCTGATCCTCGACGTACCACGCCACAGCCACATCACCCCCCACTTGAGGAACCTGCACTGGCTCCCCGTCGACAGGAGGATCACCTTCAAACTCCTCATCCACGCACACAAGGCACTCCACAAAACTGGCCCAGCCTACCTCAACAGACGACTCTTCTTCTACGTCCCCAACCGCCAGCTCCGCTCCGCCGACCTCTCCCTCGCCACCGTCCCTCGCATTCGAAGAACAACCACCGGCGGCAGATCCTTCTCACACCTCACCGCCAAGACCTGGAACACCCTTCCACTAAGCCTACGACAGACCCAAGACCTGCTGACCTTCAGGAGGCTACTCAAGACCTGGCTGTTCGACCAGTAGCAGCACCACCCCCCCTTCCCTCTCCCCAGCGCAGTGGCGGCTGGTGACATTTGAAAGTGGTGAGGCGTAAAATTATTGCCGTGCTGCACTATGGCGAGGGAGTGTAGCGAGCGAGCCCGAACAACTTAAGTGGGGTCGAAAATTTTGAAATAAAGAGTGGACAAATGGTGCATTTTCACGCAAACTTGAGGAAGCAGGAAGGTTAATAAAGCAATACGATTGAAATATTTATTATTTAAGAAATTGCCAATTTTTATGAGTTCTAGAGGACAATCTTTGTGTATTTTATCAGCAGAGTGCCCGTGCGTTTACTAAATGACCTGAAGAAAGTCACATTTTCACCCTTCCCACTGGTTACCTGGAAGGTTTCAGATACATAGCACTCTGGTCAACAGCCTCAGGTAATTAATACTCCAAGGCCAGCCCATGGTACCCACTACCGAAAGACCACTCACAGCTGCCAGTAGTGCAAGACATACATGAGCTATACCAGCAGACTTACTCCTGAAAACCCTATCCATGACCAGTATTGTAAACCCATCACAGTCAATATTAAAAAATACAGACAGGTCCATTTTAATATTATTATTACTCCAGCAGACAACATTTGGTCTATGAGAGGGGGGTGGGGGGTATCACAAATTCAAAACACCAGACTGACCCTGTTCAATAATCTACATTATTCTACCGACATATTCATTATATCTCACGTGTGTGTGTCACTGTGCCATCAAGTGATGTTTCATGTCATTTCACTGCCACATGAATGCGATACCTAGACTAGGCAGCCTTACTTTCACAGATGCAGCATCTTGTGTGGTGTATCTAGTCCTTGCCATGTCAATGCCAGCCTAAACCAAAAGCCATCACATATCTTGTTGCATTAGATTATCTATCACTAGCAAAACAACATGCTAGCCATGAGGCCAGATCGTTTCACGTGAAAGTTCGACTCCGTTTGTGCTGGAGGTTCCAAGAGGACCTTGAGCCGAGCCAGAGCCGGGAATTTGGCTCGATCTGGCTCTCCCACACTTTTAGTCAAAACCATGCATTGCCTAAATTTATTTGCAGTCATGCATCCCAATAGAGGCAATGAATGTCACGACTTCCCGCTGTACAATTGTTTTCGTTTTTTTAAATAGCACAGGGATTTATAGGGCTCAGGGACAGCAAGCTGTTCGTACACGAATCCCTCCCTCCGAGGTTTCCTTCCAGGCGCTGAACCCCGAGGCACTACAATGCACTCCAAGAAGGATATAGTTTCCTTAACCTCCCCTTCAGAGCGGACTTCCTTCTGGTGCAGGTATGACATTCTTAGCACATGGACACGATATCCCTCGTTCTGGCTGCATGCACGCGCTGTTACCGAAGAGTCAGGGGTTGCGCCGTAGCATGATCCCGTGGCATTCCATTGTGTGGAGTCACGAGTCAGACTGGTAGAAGATTGAAAATAATAGAAGGGTTGCAGAGGTGCAGGGAACATGGGATGTGTAACTAACTGAAGGACATAACACGAAGCAGGCGTGTTGTGTATGTCAAAGATATTTCCCATATAATGCAAAGCGTTAAAGGGGAAAATCGAATGCAGGAAACATAAAAAGGTGAAAATGCATTTCCTTGATGTCAGGGATTGTAAATGGCGTGTCTATTTAATTTCACTGACGAAAACTCACTGTTTAAGCACGTGTTGTCTGGAAGAATGTGCCCGGGGACTGTCAGGCCAGTTCCTGCACGCTGTGGCCCGTCCTGCCTGCTCCGCGCGCAACAGAAGAATTACCGCTGGCATCTAATTGGCCTGGTTTCTGTAATGTTTAAAAAGAACGCGGGTTGGGGGGGTAGAGAGGTGCAGTACTGGAGAGGTGTCTGTGTAAAAGTCTGCCCGCGACCTGGGTGGCCCGGCCGGGCCTGCTCCCAATTTGCCTCATTGCTGATGCATGTGAGCGACAATGCTGGCAAATCACGATAATGCCGACCCGATCAATCCTGGCGCTGTTTACACTTGCGCCCGTTGTGTTTCTAATATGCATGGCCTGAGCATGGGAGCCCGGGGGCTGGGGGTGCTAGGCGGGTCCAACTTGTACCATCCATCCCCGCCGAGAGCCCACTTGTATTCGCTCGCTGCTCTCCCTGCACCTCTCATGAACGTACATCTGCCTTTCGGTGCCTCAGTCCCTCCCTCTGTGTCTTGCACCCTCAGTTACCCCCCCACCCCGCAAAGGCCTTAGAGGAAACTCTTCCAAGAGTGCGGGATCTGGAGGCTGCGATAAGAATGAGTGAGCAGGAGTGCAGTCACAAAATGGCGCAAGTAACATGAACTGTTTGCAGTCGCAGCTGGCAAAAACGGGCGGGGGGAGTGGGACGGTCACGGGACAGTAATCTATATATATATAATATAAAATATTAACTTACTTGCTTCCTCCGAGACCGCATCAGCGCCGCCGCCTCAGTTCCTGCTTCCTCTGGAGTCCTGCCGCCTTTTAGGCAGCCTCCCTCCTCCTGCTCCCTAAGCCAATCACAACGCTGCAATGGCAGCGTTGTGATTGGTGAGGTGCAGGGGAGAGCGCCCCAGCCGCGCCATTTTCTCCTAAATAGAGAAAAGGGGAGAATGGGCGGTCGTACTCGAGGGCAGGGGGGGAGTGGCTCACCCCCTGTTGTGGGTACTGACTGTTTGGTCGGCTCCAGGGGCCGACCAACAGTCAGTACCGACAACAGTGGGTAAGCCGCTCCCCCCCTGCCCTCGAGCACGACCGCCCACCCTCCCGCCCCCAACCAGGCACTTCTGCTTTCTCGCAGTGCGAGAAGCAGAAACATAAAATGGTAGTTTTTACCATTTTATGTTTCTGCTTCTCGCACTGCGAGAAAGCAGTGGGGCAACGCCCAAACGCCCCTATGGAGGAGCCGCCACTGCCCCAGCGCCTTGAGACCCTCGCGGGTAAGTAGTGCGCTCTACAAATTCTGTGATTGATTGATTGATTGGTAGCCCACCTTAGAGGTGTGGCTGCCAGTGTGCTACACACCCATGGAAAAACCAGTTTGGACACTGGTTTCTCCTTCCTTGCCTCTGTATCCTAAGTGTCTGCAGTAACAAAAGGCATCCTGCTCAGGGAGGTTGTCACACCTTTGAAACCTGCCTTTGGGCTAACACCCTGACTGGCCATCAGGGGAGAGGAGGTAGCACACCTCGCTCTGCGGCAACTGCCTTTGTTCCCAGGCATGGGAATCATTCACATGTCTCCCCAGGTGGTCAGAAATCCGTCTATGTGTCAGTGCCTTTGTGAGGCCACAGGACTAGCTGGAGTGCAGAGTGGCAACTTTCTAAAAGTTGCTTAACTTTAATAGTGACTTTAAATCTGGCCTGGGCAGCAGGTCAGATTCAATGTCCCAATTAATTTGATACCATACTTGACTTAGTTAGGTGGTCCCATTCACAAGTTAGCCAGGCTGGGGTGCCAGTCGGTAACCCTGTGTTAGCCAATAGGGAACCTAACCCTTCCACAGCAAAACAACAATTTGGAAGTGTTGCTGCTAAGACATATAGAAAATCATATGTCTTACTTAATAATATACAGCTCCCTGCCATAGGACTCTCTAGGCCTTCTTTAGGGGAGACTTAGATATAATACTTAAGGGAAGTAGTGTATTTGCTATTGGGTGTAATGGCAAAGTTGAACTGGCAGTGTCACACACTGCCCTTTCAGCCTGCAGTGGCAGGCTGGGGTCCATTTTGTCTCTGTCACCTGCAGGGTGGCACAACCAGTACTGCAGCCCTGAGTAAACACTTTGCCTTACATGCCCTTGGTACACTCGGTACCATATACTTGGGACCTATAATTAAGTCAGTGCTTGCCAATTGGGTGTGGCCAATTTAACATAACTTTGGTATAGGGTTGGAACACTGGTACTGAGGTCTGGTTAGCAAACCTCAGTGCATTATCAGAGTTCAAAACCCAGCAGCATCAGTCCAAAAAATGTGGGGGTGAACAAGCAAAAAAAAGACATTTTCTTACATCAAGTAACTATAACTTGTGCCCTAAGGTAAGCAGAACTTGCACCCTCATCATGCACTGCTAATTACACCACATATTACATCACTCATGACATCTTCTATGACATCATTGATAATATCACTGCAACATTTGCTGGAAGAAAATTGATGAGAAAACTGTGCATGGCGAGAACATGTGTGTGTGTGTGTGTGTGTGTATATGTCTATATATATAAACACACACACACATATATATATATGTATGTGTGTTTATATAAGTATATATTTATATATAGTATTAAATATTAGTGAGATTTATTTAATTAGCATTATATGAATGGTATATTTTCAAATATTGAAGATTTACCACTTTAAACTATATATGTATGACAGAACAATATTTTTGTGTTTGTAATGATATTAGTGTGAAAAAAATCAACATTTTTGTGCATACCATTATAAGGATAAGGACACAATATTTTTGTAAATTATATTTTTAACACAATATTTGTGTTACACGATATTGTTGATTTCAATATTGTGTCAGTAATCCTTCAGTATGTGATGCAATGAATTATGTTAAAATTAGATGTCTGCTACAGTTATAAATAAGCTTACAGCAAGTACAGCTGGTTCTTTGAAATGAGTAAATGCTGAAATGATGACTATTAGGGCCTTTGTAATGCAGAATCATTTAAGATTAGATATCCTCCTGGTGAAAGAAGGTAGTGTTTGTTAGGCTATATAAGCCAACAGGTGTTGTATGTTCATACCTGATAACAGTAGGGCTATTGATTCTGTCATTGTTAACTGAGTGATCTTTCACATGAGGTTCCATCTTTTGAAGAGCAGGGCTTATTGGAAACTGTAGGCTCCTGGTTTAATGAGTTAGGACATTGTTTTGGCAAGGTTGGTGAATGGACAGATAGTGTAGAAGGAAGTACAGAGCCCCTTATCCTAACCTCCCTAATAATCATAATGATAGGTGCAATTGACTAATTCCTTTTTCTAAAATGTTCCAGAGGATGGTTTAACAGATATGCTAGTAAAAAGAGTGGTGCAAAGCGTAAGAGGAAATTTGACTCAGAGAAATGGAAGATGTTAAAGACTTAGGGGCCGATTCCGATTCAGGCCGGAAATCTCTCCGACCGAGCCGGACCCGGAGAGATTTCCGACCGAATCGGACTCTGGCAGTCCGACCGAACGAGTACGATGCGCACGCATGCAATCGGACTCGAGTCGGTCGGACTCCCATTGAGTCAATGGGAGCCGGACGTACAACGCGTACGCGGGCTCCCATTGACCCAATGGGTGCGAGGCGAACACGGGTGCCCCCTACAGCGGGTACACCTCGAATCGACTCGCGGCGTACATGCACAGGTAGGGGGGACCCATGGGTCCCCCCTGTGTGCGACTCGCACGGCTACGCGTACAGGGGGGTCCGACATGGACCCCCAAAGTGCGGCTCCGACTGCTCTGTCGAGCCGGACGGCCCGAGTCGGTCGGACTGCTCGTGGCGCGCATCGTACTTGCCTGGCCGGGGAACGTCTCCATCGCGCGGTGCGCGTCGTGTCCGTGCGAGTCGGTCGGAGCGCTTCGGACCCGCGAACAAGTCGGTCGGCGATTTCGCGTGCGCTCGCATCGTACTCGCTTGGCCGGACGCGCGTACGAATCGGTCGGGACAGAGGGCTCCTAATCGGATCCGGTTAAGCCGAATCCGATTCGGTGCCCTACCGGCCGAGATCGGAATCGGCCCCTATGTCTACAACCAGCTAAAGATGTCTGTGGAGAGTTAAAGAAAGAAACAAAGAACTATGTCAACTGAATAATTTTACTGATTAATAAAGTTATTAGTGGGGTTCAGTGAGTGTAGATATTCAGAGGGGGGTTTGTGGAAGTATTTTTAGGTTACATTTGTTCACATTACACATAACATTGAGTATTGATGATTTCTGTAATGAATCCTGTACGCGAATAATGAAGTACAACAATAACATTTTATATTTTCAGTTGATACAAGTTTAATATAAGGTCTAGAAGCGTGCTTATTAACATGTTTAGATTATCCCACATTTTAGTGAATATTAGTTAAAATGGATGCTGTTTCTGTGTCTTCACTCCTGCATTCACCCCTCCCATCTGGTCCCCTAGTGTATGTTCTCTACTCACAGGCTGCGCAAAACAGCCTCCCTCCTGAGACACTCCACCAAAAAGGCATAAATAAAATAACAAACAATACAATAGTTAAATTAGAATATTACCTAAATAAAGCAAATAAAATTAAAAACATAATAATTACATAATACATTTTACAAATATTATTATTATTAAATGCACATACCAATAAATTATTAAATAATTCAAAAACAACTATAATTTACATAATAAACATTAAAACATTTACATAATTAATTATGAATTAAACAAATCATTAAAAAATATAACTTCATTATCCTATTCCCCTACAAAACCAACAACCTGCTACCAAATATAAATTACTGGCAAAAACATAAAAATTAAAATATGCATTAAAATTAACAAAATAAACTTAAATAAATGAAATATCAATTCGACACTTTTCTGGGAGGGTTTCAGCACATTCTTTAAACTGCATTGACCACACTACATTCCAGGTAGACACTTAAGATCCTCCACAGATCTACTTATGAAACAGACCAGGATAAAGAGAGCCAGATGGGGAGGTAGATCCTTCGCGTATCTGGCCCCTGGCCTATGGAACTCTCTGCCTAGGGAAATGCGCATGCTAACGGACGAACTGGCATTCAGGAAAAAGCTCAAAACTTGGCTCTTCCCTTAATCTTCAATGCAACCTCAGCCAGTCTCTCTCAGCGCTGGGAAGCCCTCGGGCAGCTATGCGCTCTATAAATCCATAAAACCTAAAACATAAACATAAACCCCAAGCTTTGATATGGTGGAGTAGCCATAAAACCATTTTGTAAACAGTGTTGGATCACTGGAATATTGGTAGCTCCATTGAAGACAATGAATTGGTAAAGGGCTAATAATGGCTGGCATGAACTTTCTGTTCCAACTTTTGTCTTTCTGTTTCTTTCTTTTTAATGTAGAGCCTTCTACTCTGTGGGTGAAATGTTCTAATAGCCGTATAGCCATTCAGCCTGCTCAACGCCAAGCAACACTTTGTGATATGACGCAGTGTAGACGGAACATGCAAATATGGCTGCTGATCAACTTTCAAGTGCTGAAAGCTGATGCAGGCACAGTTCCATAAAGTGCCAACTCCCTATACAATGTATGCTGGGAGTGGCAGCAATTCAAAGCCCTCTAGGATTCAGTGCAAAAAAATCCCTAGTAAGCTAGTATGTTCTTGCTTCATGTCAAATCCTAATGCCTTTTACATTTATGCACCCAAGATATAGAACTGCACCCCCAAGCCCTACAGAACCACCCATCACTGTGCCAGTTTAGAAAAGTGTTGAAGATGCACCTCTTCAAAGAACCATACAGCACAATGCATTAACAGACCACAAATCAGCTACCTCTCCTAACGCTCGTTGCTTCTCTGCTTGTCTTTGACCTTGTACACCATTCTGCAGCCTTTTTGCTAGCTGCTGCCTTTTGGCAAGTAATACATGCATTTCATCCATACATACAAACGCAATTCTTAGTGTTGGACAAAGCAAGCTTTTTTAAGCAGATGCACAGCAATGACATAATCGTCATGCAACTGTTTATATACATGGCTCTGCAATATTTTCATCTTTCCTGTAGCTCATTGCCGCAGTTTTTGGTGCAGCACTGCCCTACTCAAAATTTAGTAAATATGGGCCTCCATGTGTTAAAGTCAGAATACAGGTGATTTAGTAAATTCAAAGTAACGCAAAGCAGCGCAAAGAGCTGCTTTGCGTTACTTTGCGTAGGTGTGGCGTTACATGGGCGGAGCATGCATCTACCCATGGATTTTGCTGCATTCCCAGATTTACAAAGACTTGCAACTTGCAAAATAAATAAATAAATAAAACCCTGGGAATGCATCAAAAAGCTATGCCGCCCTGAAGCAGGCGGAATGAGGAGAAATATCTTTACTTCCGTCTTTCTGTGAGTTCTGTATTCTGAGCACGCACTGAAAAATGTCTTTCAGGATTGTTTTTTTGCAAGAAGGTGGCCCATCCTGCATGAAAACAATCCCGCTTATTATGCAAGCATCCGTGCACTAACGCGCAAGGGTGTCTGCGCTGGCGCTATGTAGCCACAAGTGTGCCAGCGCAGGGAGAGAGCTGAAGAGTGTTATACCTTAGTAGATATGGCGTTTTTCAGCTCTCTCCCATTCATGCAAAGTAGCACAGCAACTTGTCTTGCTGCACTGAGTTGCGTGAGTTGTAAGTAAAAGTGCTCCTAAATCAAGAGTCTAATGTGTGTTTACATGTTCATCCCAAGTGCCCTTGTCAACAAACGAGAAGATTTATTTATGATTTAGTCACAGTTGGTACAATTTCCACCACAAGATCCAAAACAAGTTGTCCTCATCATGGGGTACCCAAAGTTCTGTCAGCTGGTACCTTCTGTGAAATATACCTCATAAACACCTGAGAGTGACACACAGCTATATGTGGAATCAGGGAGACTTAGAGGATTGCAGGACAAAGCTCTCCTGTGCTTTCCGCAAGCGTTCCAGGAGGAATGTCCCCATGGACGCATGTGCTGCCCATTAGAGACATCAATTGAAAGTGTCACCTGGAGGTTTGAGCGCTTGGAAGTGCTTACGCCATTTGTCGTGCTGTGTGGCTCCAGGGCATGACAAGTACTGTGGAAAGGAAACACTGTGACGCGGAATCTTATAACTACCCTCTGGCGGCTGTATGGCCTTGGTATCTCAGACAGTCCGTGGGACTTGTTTATCGGTCCCTGCTCCAGATCAAGGCCTGGGTCCATGCCCAAGCCAGGGAGTGCCAGGTGAGCAAAGGACTTCCTTTTGTCACTTTATTTTTGTGGGTGGGAAAAGGGTAATGTTGAAAATCTACAGAACGAAAATATATAGCAAAAGCCCTGATTTCCATGTAGTTTCCTAATTAATTCAAGCTGGTGTAAACAAGGAAAATGCCCCCTATGACTGCAGTTGAGATAACAAAATTCAGCAATTATCAGGGTTCAATGGGCTCTGAACTCCAGTGCCGGTGCACCTGCTGCACCAACGGAAGCCGGCTAGTGCCTTGCTGCTAGTTAAAAGCTCCCACATTGATGGATACACACAGGGACCTTCGATGACACATTCAAATTCACAGATCAGCAATCACAGTGGCTACCCGAAATGTGTTCAGCGAAGAAAAACTTTGTTGTGGTCTGTTTGTGATTTGTAGTAACACTGGAGAGCTTTCATTTGATAGATTTTCCTTTCTGTTTGTGTCAGCCTCGCGTCCTACAGATCAATCCCGACTAATGTAGGTATTTTCCAGGAGGTAAGACCGAGGCAGGAGCCTTTTATTAGCAGCCGTGAGCTTATCCAAAAGGCGAGAGATTTCGTTCTTCTCTGAGCAGTTTTGGTATTGTCTAGTAGAGTGAAAATGTTGCCTCACACTCAACCTGCAGAAAGTACACTTTCTTCACGTTTGCTGCGTTTAGAAGCAACGTAGAAGAACTTAAATTCAAAGTTTGCCCCAAGGGACAGGATGTGGCATTAGGGACAGAGCTGCGGACTTTGGAATTGGGGTACCAGGTTCGGCTCTCGGCGTCGGCTCAACATCCCGTTTTTCTGGGCAACTCGCATAATGCGCCCTGCTTAAAAAAAAAGAATGTGACCTCCAGTTATGGAACTGGTGCTCATGTAAAGTCCTCCAATACCTTCCGGTTGAGTTCGTGCTATATAAAACTGGGGGAAAAAACGTAGTAATCATCTCCCTAGAACGTTATCTGACTAGATAAAGCTCCAACGTCATCGCATACCTCTTTCCTCATAATAACTTCTGGTTTGTCTGGCTCGTTCAGTGGGGGTCAAAGTGCTATGTTTCTGCCATCGCAAACCTTAGACTGACGTCGGTGAACGTAAATCAAATGGCCTTCTCTATTGAAGTTGGTCGTTTCAACATACATTTTTCCTGCTGGGTACTGCCAGGAAAGGCCATGCAGATCAGAACAGGCAAAAATAAAAATAACCCCGATGTGCTGGGAGAAAATTCTCAGTGCGTCAGGACGATTGTGTTTTGTTTTTCAATAACAAAACTCCAGTGCTTAATTTAAGTCAGTGGTTGCCAGTGGGCACCACCTGTACTCAATTTTGTGGATGGGCACTTCTTTTTCCTCATCAGACATTTCCTGAGAGCAAGAGAGGGAAAACACCCAAACGGGGAGAAAGAGAAGAACAACGGAAAAACCGTCAGCAAGCTAGAAAGCAAGAACCTGCCATACTGAGATTAAAGGAAAGGGAGTGTCTGGCAGTGGATTAAAGAGGCCTGAGGACTATACAGCCTTGGTATTCTGTGTATTGACATTTAAAAGCACAGGCCACTTTCTTCGGCAGTGCTTTAGGCATTGGCACTCATTGCTTTTCAAATTAAGCACTGCAAAACCCCCTTTCGACTTTGCAGTTGAAAAACAAAATACTTTGCCACGTAGCAAAACAAATATGGCATCTGCTCAGCAAAGTTCTCTG
Source organism: Calotriton arnoldi (assembly GCA_963921515.1). Taxonomy (NCBI): domain Eukaryota; kingdom Metazoa; phylum Chordata; class Amphibia; order Caudata; family Salamandridae; genus Calotriton; species Calotriton arnoldi. The sequence goes on from CAWUFW010001257.1 coordinate 186,550, forward strand.
CCATCAGTGCAAGCGCCCACACTGGCAGCTTCAATCGAGGCTTTAGAGATTCCAGCCAGGCAGGCAGGGAACTCTACAGAGGCAACTTTAGTGCTGGTGGTGCCCATTGCGATATCGTTTTTGGAGCCCCCCCCCCCCCAGTGACCTCCTTCTCCATGAATTCCCTCACTACCCTCCCAATGTGCCCCTTGTCTCTCCATAGCCCCTCACTCATACAATAGACAAACAACCCCTTTTTAGCTACATCAGAGTAATGAAAGAATGGGGAAAAAATCTCTGGGCCATATTTATGAGCCAGTCGCAACGTAGTGCATGCACGACGCAACTCAAACATGAGATTTGTGTGGCCCGAGTGGCTTCATAAATCTGGAGTAACGCAACGCAGCGCAAATCACTGCGTTGCGTTACTCTGGCCTTGGAAGGCGCTTCATGGGCGTTGCGTGGGTGTTCCCACGTAACTCCTCTGGATTTTGACACATTCCCAGGCTAACAAGAACTGGTAAACCTGGGAATGTGCCAAAATGCTAACAAGGAGAAATATCTTTATTTCTCCTTGTTACTTCCTCTTTCTATGTGTGCTGCATTGTGGAGCACACATAGAAAGAGGAAAATGCCTCAGGGGATTGTTTTTGTACAGGAAGGTACCCCTTCCTGCAGAAAACAATACTGCATGTAACACAGGCACCCTTGTACCATGGTGCAACGGTGCCTGCGTTGGCTCTAGGCAGCCAAAACGGTGCCAGTGCAGGGACAAAGGCAGAAATGTGCCTTATTCTTTTAAATACAGCACATTCCTGCCCTTTCCCAGTCACGCCGTGCAGCAAAGTGACTTGCTGCGCTGCGCTGCGCTGCATGTCTGTCCCATAAATATACCACTTAGTGTTCTAACCTATACCATGTAGCTTGGATTCAGCTCTTTGATGACAGTTCTTAGGTCACTGTGCTACATTAGGATTGTAACTTATGAACTGTAAGTAACAAAAGGATCTCTGTGAAAAAAGCAGTAACCCACTGAGCTTTCCACATACAATACAGTTCTTTGCAGCAGGCCCATTATCCCTTTGTACCAATTTATGGTGAGTCAAAACTGCCACTAGACAAAACTCTGATCTCTCTCCAGCAGAAACATTAATCACTAGAGTTATCTTGACATTTTGCACCCCCACCAGCCCAAATGCTCAGAGAAAGATGCAGCAGCACCTGTCGTGCAGCCCTAAGCAGGCCCTGTATCTCTGTTCTCTAACTATGATGGACAGTCCACTGCTGGCCTAATATTCCTGTGGATCAACAACCCCCAAATGCTTTCAATTATCTGAGCTTCCTCCTTTCTCTGCTACTCTCTTGCAAGACTTCTTGTTTGCTAATATTCCTCTCCTTTTCTCCAGAGAGCTCCACCCTTTTTGGCTATTATTACTTCAACAGATTATTACATTAAATTCCTAAGTATTACTGTGCATTATCCTTTGGAGCACAGCTTCCACCTACAACAGGTCAAACAGGATTTAGGAAACCAAATTACCCTGCAGGTTTAGAAAAGGCCTTGAGATTGTGAGACACTGGAAGCAACCTATCTAGGTGAAGGGCTGACACTAAATAAAAGTGGTAAATGTCTTGCTGCATTCCAGGAGTGCATACATTTCCCCTGTGCTGTGTAATAGAGACCAATCCACCGCAACATCTCTTTTTAGGCTTCTGAGATCAATGCAAAGTCTAGTTTTTTTTTTGCTTCTTTACTATTGCCACTGGTTCCAGCAAGTATGTGGGCTCAACTGACTTTGCAATCTTCTCCTTACACTACGTCCTTCCCTCTTTAGTGATCCAATCCCTTATACCGAAAACTACAACCCCACATAGTTGGAAATGTACTCTGATTGACTAATACTATGGTGCATATTTTCAATGAAATGTCGGAGTGCGGAGATGCGCCAAATTTAGCAGCGCCGCGCTCCGACATTTCCAAAATGCTGGGATGCGCCGTATTTACATTCTGCAGCACACATAGAAGTATCAAATCGTCATTGTTTAACACCTTCTTGTACATAAACAATCATTCCCTGCAAAGCAGGCACCCTTGCACTATGGTGCAAGGGTGCCTGCGTTGGCTCTAGGCAACAAATTTACAATCATTAATGGCGTTTTGCTCTTTCTATGTGTGCTGCAGCTGTACCATTCTAATACCTGCTCTTGCATGGCATTAGTTTTTGGTGCTGCCTCAAATTTACACATCCTTGTAAATCTGGCCAGCATCAAAAAGCGATGGGTATTGCGGTGGAACGCCCACAGCAACACCCTTTGCATGCCCCTTTCATGCAAAGTGATGCGGGTAAAGGGGCTGTATTTACAAGGTGGCGTTAAGCCACAAAAGGTGGCTTAACGCCTCATTGTAAATATGGAGAAGGGCATTGCACCACAAGTACGTCACTAAAAGTGACGTTCTAGTCGTGCTATCCTTTTGTAAATATACTCCTATGTTTGGAGAAAGTTCTAACTTTCATGGACTTCACAAAGGATTCCAGGCTACTTCACTAGAATCTGTGACAATAACAGTTTCTTTATGAATTCCATGGTTCTCCCATGGGTAGCTATTAATGTAGACACATACATAAATTTAGCATGTGCGTATTTAGTCATGCCTTAGTGTGCGCTTATTTGCACCTGCTAACATTTTATCTTTGCTACAACGGGAAGTATGTGTATTTATTTTTAAAACCGAATCTAGCACTTTTTGGTCACGTTTCAACTCTCTTTTCTGAGTTTTCCTATGTTATATCTTATTCTTTTGTTCTGGTTGCAAAAAGACTGGTCGCAAACTGCAACTGCTTTTTGCAACCAGAAATGTAGTACCCCAAGCCCCTCTGTCTTTTCGCACAAGATATACCAAAGTATTAGTGAAAGCAGCAGAAATCTTATGAAAATAACTTATAAAAGGTTCATCCCAGTCTCCCCATGACCCCTTTCCCTTATCTTATCTCCATTCCTGCCAAGGTGCTACGAAGGACTCCAGCAGTTCTTCACATTCTCCTCATTTTTAGAAGGACTTGCTCATATTTTAGTAAAACCTCTCTCTGGCCTGGTGCTGATGCTCCCAGAGGGTGAACACAAGCTCACACCATCACTCTGGCCTGCAATCTGTAGTCTGTTTGTGGATTTGCAAAGCAGTGCACCTTTACCCACTTTAGCACAACATAGGCATTTCACCCCTCTTCCTGTCTCACGTCAACTAGGTAAAATAATTTATAGTAGTATATGGAAAATGCACACATGTTTGGTTTCGGACAATGAACCATTTCTTGAGCCATTTTGCATGTTATGAACCAATACACATCAGACCCAGTAAAGTAAACTGTTAATCACTTCTTCCACATTGGGCTCAGCACTCAAACTATTTCCATACAATTCACCAAAATGCCCAGAGAACACAGTCTGCTGTGCTAAATGTAAGCTCACATGCTGTTTGAAATGGCTGGGAGCAGAATGATGGCCTGCTAGCCCCAGTCCTTCAAGTGCATAGCAAGGCATGCAGGTCACACAAGTATTTGTACTCATGGTTATTACGTTTTTGCCGTCAAATATAAGTGCTACCAGAGTAGGATATCTCTTTACACGTGTTTCAAGTTAGTAGGTTGTCATCAGGACAATAGTCCATTTTGTTCATGCTTAACATGCTGCTTTCAAGGTTCTCTGGCAGGGGCATAGCTTCAGGGGGGTGTTTGGGGTGTTACACCCCCCTAATAAATGCATTTTCTGCTAAATAGTTGGTTACAGGTGATTTCAGTCGGGTATGGTGAGGTGTCTGTCCGATTTCCAAAGCAATTTTTACCTTCACACAGACAAAAACCCACACACACTTTCCCTCTCTGTTTTGAAAGTCTTCAACAATGTTGGTTATTTTACAAATAATGTGTTTTCTCTCACTTAGTACCCCTACCAGCCCGCATTCATCTCCCATTCCATTGCCCCTTTAGCCGCTCTCATGCACCCTGCTTGTCGTATAACGGATTTTAACATATGCCAGCGCCATTGTTGGAAAGTCTGAAGCTCACACTCCCCCCAATCTTTCTGACCAAGTTACGCTCCCGTTCTCTGGGGAAGGTCCTCCTCAATTTCAGCTGCTTCCCATGTATTCATCAACCAACAAAAGCACCCTCTAAATGGACCTTGCAACCATTTCCAATGAGTGGGAGAACCCTGCTGGCATGGTAGCATCAGTCTTCACAGTGTATTCTGGTGTATGCAGTTGACTAAAGCTTGATTGCTGAGCTGCACTAATGATACAGGGATCTAGTAGGGTTTAGTAGCTTCTGATGACACAATGACATTGCCAGACAGGAGCTAATGGTGTTGTAGTATTCTATATTTATGATGTAATTTACATACTATTTTTATTTACTGTTGCCAGTGCTTGTTATTTAGTGTATGAACAGAGTGTAGAATGATATGCATGCTTGTGATGTCCCAACGGATATTCCAGTATTGGTAGTTCTGTCAGTTGGTGTCTTGCTCCATTTTCTCCGGAAGAGTTTATTCTGCTATGACAGAATTAAAGCTTGATAACCATATTATTGCTTTCCGCATCGCCTCCGAAATTCAATACTATAAAATATGGTGATGAATTGATGGGATTAATCGTAGTAGGAAGCAAATATGATGGAGCAGTCAATGCAAATCTTCTGGAGCACTGTTGGAGTAGACAAGCTGCTTTTTTCTGGGGAATTGTTAAAGCGCAGACAGGAGGAGTGAGGGGTTCCATTCGACAAGCACTGAGGCAGCCGTTGCAGGCAGGGCCGGACTGGGATCGCAAACCAGCCCTGGCAATTACATCCGACCAGCCTCTGGGGCGGAGGGGTGGCGGGAACGCTGCTGTGTTTTTTGTTACAAGGGGACCCCAGCAACAAAACCGGCCCCCACCCTTCCGGCCCACCGGGGAAACGCCCGGTGCCCGCTACGGCCAGTCCGGCCCTGGTTGCAGGCATAGTTGGAGGAGTACGGCCTTGTTGGCGGAACGCACCATTGAGGCATTGGTGCATCACAGTCAGGCAAAGTAAGGCAGTGATGCATCCACCTGTGAACAGAGACATTGAAGGGCTAGAACGTTGCTTGAGTGTTTGTGTGACGTTTGACTTCAGCACCTAGCGTGGCGGCCATTTTAGGGATATATCCAAACAACAAGAGAGAGAGGGATACCGAATCACTCTTAGCCCCCCTATTAATAGTCTTAGTCAAACAACAAAAGAGTGAGTCCCAAGCCAAGAAGAAGAAAATATGTGGGAAAGTGAAGGATCACTCTTGTTAGGGAGCCATAAATTAACAGTAGCATGGTGAAACAGAGAAATATTAGTGGCTGCAGCTCACTGTAAGTAATATTAGTACAAGATTGTTCAGCTCTTCGGAGGCACAATTGTAAATACATTGGTTGCAGGCACTTTATAATTTTTGGCAAGAGTGTCCTAAGTTTTAGAAAAAACTTTGAAACAAATGTACAGCAAATTTCCATCAGAGAATACCATAGATTGCTTCATGACCTATTATCACGTAGTAATACTTTTGCAAATAGTTCACTGGAAAGTTCATGTAGCTGTAGTAGTAGAATATGTTTTTTTTGGTGTAAAAAACCCATAAAGCATTCAAACACACATATAAATAACAATATTAAAAGATTACATTGGTTCAAAATGTCTACAATTTTATCAAATTAGCTCCTTCACATTACATTGGTTAAACGTTTTTAAGGTGGTGTAATAAATTTACCTCCATCACATTGTTGAATTCATCCCAGGTCAATTCAGTAAAATCACAATGTTTAAACAAAGTAAAAAAAGATTAGCTGCCTTTTTTATGTGCATGGGTGATATCTTAGCCTCCAGGCTAAATATGCAAATTTCGAAATGGCAAAAACAATCAGTTCACTTGTATCTGTTTTTAAGATCCTAAAAGCAATGTCATATGGCCAGTTTGTGACAAATGGGTAATAGCCCTTTCCTCCCAAAATGATGGTATGCTTGACAGAAGAAAAACAATTGAGTCTCTGTTTCAGTGAGATACTTACAAATAGGACCCATTACCATCTCTTCGGGGAAAGATCTCCATGTGCTTCAAACACTATTTTTTGGCAAGATCCCTAACCCTAATTGTGTATGTAGGGTTCTAGCCTCCACAGGCTTGAATTTATCAGGATAGGGCTCAAAAGCCAACATGTTTTTCATTATAACAAACTTCCCCACCAAATTGTCTGATAGTGACTCCCCTCCCTCATCAGTTTGTCGTAGACATGGGATCAGTATCTTGCTTTTACCAGTGCAATTGAATTCTTAGTAATGGTTTCAGGAGCTTCGTAGATCTCGTGTATATTCTGTTGATAAAGCCAGGATTTTACATGGATAAACCAGGAAAGTTTACAATTACAATCTAATGCCTTTAGCTCCATACAAGACCTATAGCACTTAAACTGGTTGTTAATTCACAATCTCATCCAATATAAAAGTGGGCGCAAATTTTCAACATGTGCTATAGGGGAGCACTCATTGGCATTTTTAAAACTGATCTTTTTAACTTGTTTTCAGTTTTAACTAAACTGGACAGATTACATTTTCCCCCATAATTCTGCACTGTATAAGGCAGCACCCACAGCTTGGGCACGATAGATTTCTACTACCGGTGGAAATGGACAAAAGGGTGAAGACTTCTGTCTTTTTGTTATATCAGAACCACTATGATGCAAAGTCAACTGACTGTTTACGAGCTGTTGTGACCAGAATAATGAGCTGGCAAGCCTGTCCCCTAGATAGTAAAAAAAGCGCACTCTCTCCAGCGTAGATTCCCCCGTCTCAGTTTCCCTCTAAGGGCCCTATTCCGATGCGGTTAGGAAGGCCTCCTAATGGCATTTGCTCTGTCCGAATCGGATCGAGAACGTGTCTTTCCAACCGAATCGGAATGGTTTCCGACCGACTGACTACGTTGCGAGTTAGGCGTTAGGAATATCCCAATCCGAACCCGACGGCATTCGGAATGACCGAGCCGTACAGAGCAGACTCGTACGTCTCTACAGGCCGCCTTTCTGAATGACCGATTACGATGCTGGATGCAGACAGCCTTTCCAAATCGTGCCGTCCATCTCGAATCGGCAGTCGGAATCAGACTTTGGGGGCCCGTAGCGGGCCCTCCTGCACCCAGAGCCTCCCCAATCGAGCCCGTGGGGGTACCCATGGGTCCCCCCTTACCAGCCATGCACAGTGTGGCAGGCACCAGGGGGCGCCCGTCACAGGGTGCCCGATTTTCCCCATTTCTTCAATGGGAGCCTATGCATTCGATCGGAACATAGGCTCCCATTGAAGTCAATGGGAGTCCGACCGAATCGCATCTGAAAGTATCCAGATGCATGGTACTCGGTCGGTCGGACTCTCCCGATCTGAGTCGGTCCGAAACCATTCCCAAACCGATTCAGTCAGAACGATTTCCAAACCGCATCTAAATCAGGCCCTAAATGTCTTGTAAGGATGATATGCCATAAATTTCATCCTGGTGGTGTTTATCACTAAACCAAGATCGTTGCATGAAGATGCAAACTTGTTGAGGAGGTTTTACAGACCCATTGGTGTCCGAGATATTAGCAAGGTGTTGTCTGCAAACAACAGAGCAGGAATTCTTCCTCGATCAATTTTGGGGAATCATTATTGAAATCATATAAGGTTTCAATTACCTTCTTAATATAAAGTCTAGACAAGTTTGGGCCAGCACACAACATTGACAGACCCCCCTCTCTCTATCTTTATCCGGTCTATCAGCTCCCCCTACCTCCCTCATCTGACTTTGGCATAATTGTCACTATAAAGACTAACGATCAGCGGGAGTAAGTTAGTTGGCATATTCATGGTATCCAAAACCTTCCATAACTTGGCTCTTGGGAAGTTTCTATCAGAGAATTCCTTAGACTGCTTCTTCGCCTGCTATCATGTAGTAATACTTTTGCAAATAGTTCATTGGAAAATTCAAGTTCTTTGTCAAGTACTCTGTGAAGGTCTTTTTTTGCTATGGCTTCAGCACAGAATGCTATGCCTTCTTCTCGATTCCTACAAAATCCAGGTACTCTACTTGTTAGGTGGGAACAGTGGTTGAGGGTTTTTAAAAATTATCTTGTGGCCATAGATGCAAGACAAATAATTGCACTATTGTTGAATGGATTGCGGGTGGAAGATCAAAAGGACTTTGACCACCTTCCTAACATGAAACCAAAACCTGAGGAGTTTGGGACATGACATATTCAGAAAAAAGTCATAAAGAGATTGGAAATCCAATTTGCTAAGGAACTTAGGGTGATAGTTACTAAGATTTTACGCCGTGTTTGCTTCGGGGTCCGGTCAGAGAGACTTCACTCAGGTTCCAAACGGGTGCCTGGCGGACAGGGCGGTGTGCCAAAGCGCCATCACCCATCTCCCGAGACCCATGGTGCATTGAGAGTTAGCACTGTTTAATAAACTCGGTTCCTCTCTAAATTGAGGGAATCTCTCTAGTGTTTTGGGATAAACATTTTTAACACTAGTAACCCTTGGTTAGGGTGGGCCTTAGTGCGCCCATACCGCCGGGTTCATTCACTTCAAATACTGGTCCTGATGAATGCCTGACGATTTGTCACTCAAAGGCAGAAACATGTTGACCTACACCTGGGGATAAACTTGGACTTTTAATTTGGTCCTTTATCCTACACTTGCTTTTAACCAAGTCTAATTGGCAAAATAAATAAAAGATTTTTTTGACACAAGTTGGACTTTTTAACATTCACTTATTTCACTCTTCACCAATCACTTAACCAGCTCCGCAGTAACACTGGCGTTGTAGCACACTAGGGTGGCATTCGGCCACTCCTGGTGGGGCCCGATGATGAAGCATGTCACCAACTAGGTTGGTGAGTGAGGGCTTTCTGAAAAACCTAAAGAGGTTTTTCTATTAGCAAAACGCTACAGTGAAGAAGGATACATGAGTGCTCTTCTCTTTAGTGTTACACTCCTTTGTTGTTTATTTGACTTAGTTTGAGGGGAGTAGGAGTGTCCTTTATTTTCCCTTCCTCTCCTATTGTTATATGCGTCACAAAAGTGACACAAATCGGCGCAAAATCTTTTTTTGCCAATTTACTTTCCAGAGCTAAACTTGTTCAGCGCTGGAAATAACATGAAAGTAACGTGAAGCTTATGCGCTGCTTTGCATTACTTAGCACCAAGGGAGCATACCATGGGTGGTGCATGGGCGTTCCCATGCAACCACCCAAGGTTTCTGACACTAAACCCTATTCACTAAATAAAGTAGACCGGGTTTAGCATCAGAAAACTGCACCCTTTTGAAGTAGGTGCAAAGAAGGAGAAATGCTTTCTTTTCTCCTTCCTTTTCCGACTTTGTACGTGTGCTGCAGCTGCACTTTACAGCACACATACAAAGAACGAAAAGGGTGAAAGTTACTCTAAGCATAGTATTTTGTACTGGAAGGCTATCCTTCCAGGACCAAACCTTTGCTAGACTCACAGAGACACCCTTGCACCATGGCGCAAAGGTGTGTCCATGGCGCTTGACAGCTGATTTCAGCACTGGTGCTAGGGAAAGGGGAGGAGAGTGCCATATTTCTGTAAATATGGCACTCTCCTCCTCTCTTCTTTTCACGCAGCGCAGTGCAGCACTTGTGGCTGCTGCACCGCGTGATTAAATGGTAAATCTGCCCCCTGGTGTTGTAGTGTAAAGGTACATCTTTACTGTTGGAAGCAAGGTCCAAATTAATCTGTAGGTGAATATGTTGCTACCTTGAGAATTTTGACAGTGACACATAAATTTGAAAACTCGATTGATTAATATTTATGTGATGAAATTGTTACTAACTGTTTTCTTTAAAAAAGTTCACAAAGGTTTGCTGTGCTGTGGGAATCCTACTTTATAAAAGACCATTAGCAAGGTCAAAGGTATTGAAAGATCACAAATGTAAACTAAAGCTTTATCTGCTGAAATGTGGAAGGGCGTGGGTTCATTTTAAGTGCAGTGCGTAAAGAACAAGATTTTGGAAAGTATAAAGGCTAAAATAATATACTATGCTATAGGTGTGGTTCACGCACACATGTTGGTAATAATCCAGAGTGCCTGATATTGAAGATAAATGTATGAAATGTGAAATAGTTGGATATTTTTATAGAGTTTGTTAGCCTTTTGAAAAAATTGTTAGGGTAGTGTGAAACATAATATAAAGGATGTATTTGATGGTGTTGCAAATCTTGTTTTGAAGGTTGTTGTGAGTAATAGTTTGGATAATACTGCAAAGCAATTGGCACTATTCTGCCATGTGGTTATTGGGAATTAGTAAGTGAAGTTTATGGCTGAATTCTGCTCTCTAGTCAATTTTGGGTGAGTGCACATTCAAAAGATATTGGTCAAACATTCTACTGAAAAAATCGGATATATTAATGCTGTAGCACACAGTGGTTAAGGCATTAGGATGGTGGGTTTCTTTGAAGAAAATGAAATGTTTAAAGACTGGTCCATTTTCACTAAAGTCTGTGTTGCTGAAGAAGGCAGATATTTTGGGCCTGATTCACTAATGGCCTCCGCACTCGTAGCGGAGTCTCCGCAGTCGTGGGGGAGTCTCTGCACTCAGGCGGTATCTCCGCAATGTCTCACTGCGGAGATTCCATCCGAGTGCGGAGACTCCCCATGACTGCAGGGACTCCCCCATGAGTGTGGAGGCCCTTGTGTATCCGGCCCATAATGAACACTTGACATCACCCTTAATCCTGGTACTGCAACACCTGTCTTGTTAGTAGAATTGTTGGATGATAGGTTACAAAAATGTTATAGAAATTTTGTGATATTTTCTCTGAACAGATTGCGAAAGTCAAGGTTTATGAGCACACAATAATTTTTTTAAAAGTACTATTCCTGCCGCACATAAAGTTTAGATGTTCTATTAAGTGTTAGAAGTGAATTGAAAGCAGACATTGATGAACCGTACATTTAGGGAATCATGAAGCTGTTGAAAACATCACCTTGACTGTTAGCACATTAAAGACAGGCGGCCAGGGAGGTTGTGTGTGGATTTACGCTCTTTAAAAGGGAACATTGTAACTGAGTTTTATCCATTGTATTAATGCGATGCTTACTGTGCTTGGAAATGTAAAGTTCTTTGCAATCATTGACTTTAAGGCCACTTTCCATCAAATACCACTGGCCAAGGAATCACATGAACTGACAACATTGATTACTTCTTTTAGGACATATAATATTTGCAAAGGCCATTTGGCCTGGCGTCCACCACTAATGTGTTTCAAAATTGCTGGATTTGTTATTTAAGTATTAAATTATTGGATATCATTCTGTCAATTTTTTTAGGGACAAAGGAATGACTGTGGCTAAGGATACATGCACGATTTTAACCCAAAGGGTAGAGTATTTAGGACATTTACTCACACCATGTGAAATTTAGCCCAGAAAAGATATTGTGGGCACTGTGCTGAAAGTCCCCAGACCTTTTGACAAGGATCAACTGAGGTCACGTATTCAGTTGTGTGATTACAAGTCTTGTTTCATCATATCTAATGCCCAAAAAATCGAACCTTTAAAGAAGATGCTTCAAAATGTTTGAAATTCACATGGGATAAAGAAGCAGAGCAGGGTTTTAATTTATTCAAGGAGTAAATTGTGTAATCTCCTGCTCTAAAACCTTTTATTCCTGGATATGAATGTGTGGTTACTGCTGATGCAAGCACTGTAGGAGTGGGAGCAGTGCTAAGTTATTGGTGAATGGCGATGAACGTAGAATTGCATGTCCTTCGAAGACATTAAGTGATATGTAAAACAAAATACAGTACCATAGGAAGCAAAGTCATAGCATGCTCATGGGCGGTTTAAAAATTCAAGACGTATCAGTGGAGAACTCATTTTCAGTTAGAACGGATCAAAAACTATTGATTTATGTGATGGGTGAGCATGGGTAAGGTTGGGCACCTGCACACTCAGTGCACCTAATTTCTAGACTACAAGAGTACAGTTTGCCTTATATTTAGGAAAACTTTTTGGTGGAGAGCAATTCTGGAGTTGAGCAATAGATAGTCAAGTAGATGAACATGTATGAGCAGTGAGTGTCTTAGGTCCAACAAGCGATGGACTGTTAGGAAAACACCCTTAATTACTGTTCCTTTTCCACTGGAACATGGAGAAAAGTAGCTGTAGATTTTGCAGGACCTATTAACGTGATGCCTGTTGGAACCTGCTATGAATTTCTGGGTTGTGCAAATAACCATGCTGCTCTGCTGATTTTTTTTTTAATTAAAAAATGAGGGAACTACACGTGAATTAATTTCTGATCATTTTTTTCATTTTGTTTAGGCCAGAATAGAGACCTTTTGTTATGAAACTAGAAATGAAGCATTAATACAGTTGCGTTATTTAGTACACAACTGAATGGTTTAGTGGACTGTGCCAACAGAACTATTAAGGAAGGCATGCATTAGCAAACGCATCAAGTAAGGCTAGTGAAAAAATGTGGCGATGCCATAACTCACCACATAGTAAGACTGGGGAAACTCATTTTGAACCGTTGTGAGAGAGAGAGAGAGAGAGAGAGAGTAAAACTAAACTTGTGACTGAGCTGTTGACGACGTTAATAAAGTCAACCAGCTGCATGAAATCTCCAGTGGTAGTGAGAAGTAGAGTGGAAGAGAAACAATCCAAAATGAAGAAATATTATGATCATAAACATGTTGTTAAAAACTGTCAGTGTTGGTGACTATGTTTTGGTCAAGAAGAAAAGTGTTTGCAAAAATCAAAAAATACTTATTTTCCGGACCATTCAAGCTGATATGTGTTAAACAGGTTTCTGTGAAACTGGAAGATGGGTGATGGTCTAAACGTGATGTCTCTGTCCTGAGTAGTAGTATTTGAGAGTCATGAGGATGATTTTGTGCATTTTGCTCGTGGTGACATCATGAATGCAGAAGAGATGCTGGTTGTCTTGAGGTTGCTAGTGCTGATGGAGGTGATAGTTGTTCAACTAGTGTTGAAGACTGGCTTGAACAAGGAAGCACTGTGACAAATGAATGTTCCTTTTCCTATTAAGGTTATTCTTGAAAATTCACACAGGGATAGAGATATTGAATTTCCAGTTCAGGCTCGTTCTAGGAGTATAGTCTGGGTATCTTCATATTTTGAAGACTATGAATTATATTAAGCATCTTGTTAATTGCATTACCAAGCTTGTCATTTTTTTGTTTTCTTTCTTGCTTTTGTTTGCTTATAAAAGGGAAGGGTGTGTATTTTGTATTTGTTATGCAATTTACTTACTATTTATATATACTTTTCCCAGTGCTTGTTGCATAGTATATGATTATATATGATTAGGATGTAGAATGTTATGTATGTTAGTGAGGACTGCACTGGGATTCCAATATTGACCGTTTGGTCAGTTGGCATCTTGCCTGTGGTTCTTCTGGATGGGCTTTTCCTCCTGAGACAGAATTGAAGCTTGATACCTACCTTATGGCTCATCCCTGAAGTTCAGTGCAAAGGTTGGACTGTGTGTTGATTGGCACTTATGAGACTAACCGTTCAGCACCCAATCAAAAGCCAGCCACTAACTTCAGTAAAGATCCTAACTGATACATTCTCTGAAAGATGCAATGATGATAACCATGGGTTTAAATGGCATCACAGTGTAGTGATATATCAGGAGGTATATTCACTTTCATCAGACTACCGCACACAAACATGCACCCCCATGGACCCAGAATAATACCACTTTCTGAGGGGTTCTCACACTTTCCTGTAGTTGATGCTTGGAGGCTTTTTTCTCCCATGAGTAAATATGCTATTTTGGAGGGTAACCCTCTTCTTTTGAGTTGTGTTTTCAAGCAGCTGAAGATGGTGTGATTGTTTTTTTCCTATTTGTTGCATTTTCAGTTGATTTATTTATTTATACACTTATAAAGCACACAGCTACTCAACAGGGTCTCCCGGCGCTGAACTTGTGGGGGCAGAAACAACTTAGACAGAAGACGAAAGAAAACAGAGATCAAACTGAATCACTAAACAGCAGCATCTTTAAGCTCTTACGGAAGGCTAGCAGGGAATGACAGTTCCTATGGTCAATTGGAAGAGCATTCCAGAGCCTGGGGCCAAGATAGGAAAAGGAACGACCCCTCATACGGACGAGTTGAAACCTGGAACTGAAAACAGTGAAAGGCTGGAAGATCGCAACTGTCGAGACGGAACATAAGGCGTAACCAGACTTTGTATGTAAGAGGGGGCAAGGCCCCATTTGGCACGAAACATATAGCAGAGGGCCTTGAACTCAATGCTCTTATTGATTTTAAGCCAGTGGAGTTGGTGGAGCAAAGGAGACGCAGAGGCATATCTTGGCAGGTGGAAAAGAGGATGAGCAGCAGCATTTTGAATGACCTGTAGGCGATGTAATGAAGCTTTATCAGCACCCAAATACAGAACATTGCCGTAGTCCAGCCTGGATATAACACCAGAGCCTGCAAAACCGTTCTCTGGGCTGCAGGTGGGATTAGCCAGAGGATTTTTTTGATCCATCTGAGAGCAGCAAAGCAGGATGACGCTACCCTGGAAACCAGAGGTTTAAGGGAGAGCTTTTTATCAATAATAAAACCCAGATTTTTGACTTTAGGGTCAGAGGCAGGCACAGGGCCCAGAGTGTCAGGCCAGTGTTTGATTCCCCACAGCTCCGGGTTATTACCCAGAATAAGCACCTCAGTTTTGGTGCTGTTAAGCTTCAGAGGATTATTGGTCAGCCATGATGAAACATTCCTCAGGCCAAGCTGCAGCAGGGAAGGATCTAGGTGCTGGGCGGCAGAAAGGGAGAAGACGATCTGAGTATCGTCGGCATAGGAAAAGATAGTCAGACCCGACTTCTCAGCAATGTCGGCCAAGGGGCAAATATATATATAAAAAAGTAAAGGGCTCAGGATGGAACCTTGGGGAACTCCAGAGGTTAACTCTAAAGTGTTCAATCTCACTTCATTCGAGAAGACCTGAAAAGTACGGTCTTTTAAAAAAGAGATCAACCACCTCAGAGCCAAACCCACAATGCCAGAGGCTTTGAGGCATTCTATCAGAATGGAGTGGGACACCGTATCGAAAGCCATGCTCAAATCCAGCAGAATGAGAGCGGAAGTACCACCAG
Organism: Calotriton arnoldi; assembly: GCA_963921515.1. NCBI lineage: Eukaryota > Metazoa > Chordata > Amphibia > Caudata > Salamandridae > Calotriton > Calotriton arnoldi. The sequence goes on from CAWUFW010001257.1 coordinate 201,716, forward strand.
AGTCAAGTTACAGTGTGAGGTGCTCAGTAACCCCGAGTAGAGCAGACTCAGTACTATGGCCAGGACTAAAGCCAGACTGAGAGGGGTGAAGCAAATTGAGAGTGGTGACAAAAGAAAAAAGTAAAGTATTAATGTGTCATTCCCAAATTTTTAGAAAACGCAGGCAGAAGAGAAATGTTACGAAAATTAGACCAACAAAGAGGGTCAAGACCATCCTTTTTTAGTAGAGGAAGGACGAGTGCATGTTTCCACCAGTGGGGTACCATACCTGAACTTAGAGAGGTATTAAGCAGATTAAGGATCACAGAAAGGATTGCGTCGTCCAGGAGACTAAGTTTAGAAGGGGGGTGAGGGTCAAGAGGTGAGCCAGACTTGATAGAACTCAGTGACAACTTCATAGAAGGCCAATCCAGAGGAGGCCATGAACTAATCTCTAAAAAATACTCAGACGCAGGGGCCTGGGAGAAAAAATCAGGGGAGCCTGCCGAAAGACTAACAGGAAACATTAGATTCCCTTGTTGGATGGGATCTACAGCAAGTTGATCATGAATGGACTTGACTTTATTGTAGAGCAACAGTTCTAGCTCATCACATGGAGGTAGGGAGAGTGAGGGAGGGGGCAAAAATGCACTGGCGGATGAGAGTTTCGCGACCACCTTATTATTGCAGGATTATATTTCTCCTCTGAGCATGTATATATTTTTTATAGTGTATGATGAAAATATTGCATTTCTCCTCTACTTAGTTTTCAGTAGGTGACGGCTGATTTCTTTTTGTCCTCTTCGTGGTTCTTATATTTCGAAGAAGTGACAACCAGAATACCTTAAACTTTTCAGTGCTTGCAGTGTTTTCCACTATGTGTAGGTAAGAGTGTTTTTCAATAGGCCAATACTAAAATGTGTTACTCACTGAAGGTTTGTGATTCTTTTTCGTAACAGATGCTTGTAATGCTGTTTTTCACCATGGTTATGGAATTTTGCACTAGCTGAGGGTAGAATTTTTTTTCTTCTGAATTATTGTTTTTTTAGCATCTGATATTCATAGTGTTTTTCTCCTCCTCTTGGTGATGACTGGGGTACTTTTGTCCCCTGCATGTCTTGGAAGAGCATTCATGTGCTTCCTATAGCGAGTTTCTGATTTTTTTAGACTCTTTTGCCTCAGCACTTACCACAATCATGCATGGATGCTGAAGGTCCACTGTAATCAGTGCTTAAAAATTGGTGCTGGGGGTTTCTGGTGCTCAGCACAGGTGCTTATTTAACCAGGAGCTACAAATGTCGTGTCCTGTGGGCGGAAGTCCTCATAGCTATTCTAAATAAATATACCTGGCAGGGTGTCTGCCTGGTATGTATTCACAGGCTTGTCCACTGTAGTCCAGGCAGGATGAATGATTAATTGACGTCAGTGATGTCATCATGCCTACTGGTGACTCTCATCATCAATCACTTGAATAAAGTGTTCAATTCTCTCTCGTCCATTTGTCTGCACGCCTGCTTGATGCAGCCGGTCTGAGCCTCCCATTTGATAATTGTAGCCGGAGGCTGGCTTATCGCTGAGTTGGGGCGAGGGAGGCTGCGCAGGACAAACTCGGCAGGGAGAGCACGTGAGCAGCAAATGACAGTGCAGACTTTGCATCCATCTTGCTGTCTAGTACATTGCTCAGCATTGGCCATAAAATTGCCGTCAAATTGTCATGCTCAAGGCTCACTGGCAGTGTCACTTCTCCTGTTATCATGGTGCAGGACCATCTTTGCCCAGCACCACACACCCCAATTCAGTGGAGTAGCAAGGCACTTTGCCGCCCTTGGCGGTCCCTGCCTTTGCTGCCCCGCGACTGCCGCGGTGAAGAGCGGGGGAGGGGGTGCTGGCGATGATTCTTACATTTGCCATGGGGGCATGGCCACCGCCCGAGGCGGACCCCCCCCCACCATGGGCGTCCGCAGGGGGAGCAAGGGGGGGCGCTTGTCCCCCCCCTGGATCGCCGGTCCGTCCGGTGCGGGCCCAGTGACAATGTGGTATTATCACTCAGGCAGTGCACGTTGCTGTAGCGAACGCCCATGTGTTCTGAGCAGGGAGGCAGCCACCCACCTCCCTCCACCTGGGACGAACACCACCCCAAGCTCCATCACCCTCGTCTCCCAAGGGTCATCGTATCCTCTGAGTCACCAGCGCTCCACCTCACTTTCAATTCAACTTTATCGTTATTTTAAATCAAAGACTTATTTTAGCCTACATAAAAACACTACTAAACATAACGTTAGTGAAACGTTTATAATACACACACATAAAACATACAACATACAGAGTACTTACTATCAACGTCGAAAGCTCCCTGCTGCTAGAATACCAAGATGCATTTTAATTTATCCTTTAGCAGCATTGATCCATGTACGTGTCACAACTTTATAGTAAGTAGGCCGGGCCGCCAGTTTCTCGGATTTTCCCTGCTTAGATTGTTAAGTGCGTGGTGCGAGTGCAAAGATTTGAAGGCAGGGAGTTAAACTGTTTCCACAGCGCCTGAAAAACACGGATCATGCTTGCATGGTCCGAACATGGAAACTTCCAGAATCAATTAGCAATGAGTGGCTTCATTAACCCTTGGATGAGTATGAGGCTGTATGCTGAGTTTTGGAATTTAATTTAATTTAATTTTGATATTCGAATGGAGCCGGCTAAGACCAGTAAGGGCTGAGATATGGTGGTCAAACTTTCAGCTGCCTGTCAGGAGTTAAAAGTGCTTGAGCAGTACCGCTCTTTTTAACTAGTTGTTTTTTTATCAAACACCATACCTCACATGCAGACAAATATAAAAGTTATTTTAAAAATCCCGTTCGTTCAAGTGGGGCCTGCTTCAGCTTTCATACTCTCCATCTAATAGTTTCTGAACGGGCCCCATCGTTAGGCCCGGCAATAATCTGTTGCAATATTGCGTGTTTTGCCGCCATTTCACTGCAAGTGGTTGCGTGTCTCAGCCCTTCTTGAACTTTTGGGGCAGAACCCTACATCTATATTTTACCTGGCCTACACTTCACTCATAATATTAGCTGCACAGCACATCCACCACATACCCTAACATTTCTCTCTTTTCTGTGTGTGCTTTGGGGGTTATTTCTGAGGAGCGCCTCTTCGGGGAGTTGCAGTTAAAGCCACTTGTGTTGGCTACGTCTCTGGGAGTACTGTGCTGGTATTAAGTACTCCATGTCGAGGCATTGTTATTTTACCTTTTTGGCGGGGGTCGATATTAATGTTGTTTGGAAGAAATAAGAATTGGTGTGAGGCTCACCCTTTATGTGGGTCTTTGTTTGCGTGAACTGCAGAGCTTTGGTGACGTTGTGGTGGTTGGGCATTGTCTGCAAATATACATTTTTCGGGGTAGTGTCAGTCATATGTATAGGGTGACCAGATGACTCTCACCAGGGCACAACTTTTCCAGTTTTGATTTGCCATACCAGTGCATTCTGGGAGCTGTAGTCTAGGTTAATTTTAGTTCAACCAATTGGTCGAACACACTAGCTAATAATGTAAAAGCAAAGCCTAGGTCTGGAAAAGTCATTCTCCCCGTAACTTGCAGGCATCTTGTCGCCTTACATATGTAGCACCAACGGGCAGTGTCTCAGAAAGGAAGAACTCTTCCTTGGTGTATTTGAGAGATGCAGTTCTTTTGAAGAAGTGTCTGCAAAGCGCTATGCTTCTGTTGGGATCTGTGTGAGGTGTCACTATTTTGAACAAAATGTAACCTGCAGCTCCATAGGGGCATTGTCGGTGTGAAGTGCAGCTCTTTAGGCAGGAATGGGTGTGGAGACTACGTATGTGTGTGTATGCAATGGTGTCAACATGGGGTGTGTATATTTGAAGCCACTTCTCTTGGGCTAGCACCTGGAGAAGTATCTCTTTGGGATCAAACTAATTGGCTTGTCATTGAAGGACGAAAAGGAGCAATGAAATCAGCACAGACAAACTTTAAAGTTGAATAAAGTTTGTGTTATTATTGAGACAAGAAAAAACTAAAAATAATTCCCCACCCCTTTAGTTTTTAAATTAATAGAACGGTCAACGAAAAACTAATACATCATACCATTACCATCTACTATGCAATAACCTAGCCTGTATGTGACTCTCAGCTATCTCTCTCACCATTTTACCTAGTTCTTTGGGTTCCAGTCCCTGTCCACTTTGCATTGGCATATTGGTCTCCTCTTAGGCCTACCAGACACCTTCTTCACACTGATCTTTTAGTCCTTTCTCAAACTTACCGGTATCAGGCCAGCACTGCCATATCTCAGTGATTCCAGGTATTATGTCTGACCCGGACCCTCTAGACAAATTAAGAGGTAGAATGTTCACTTGACTGGCTACCCCACCCCCTTTTTGTTAAAACTAGAAGCAACTGTATTCGTCCATCTCCACCTTTTGGTCATCCCTCATCAATCCCCAGCAAGTCTTACTTGATATGATTTATTGCTTCCGGACCTGCCTCTTTAGCAGATTACTTTTCTCCTAAATGTATCTGTTAGCCCTGGGCATCTGTGTCCTAGCTTTAGCAACACCAGAAAGAGCTGGGGCTACCTCATAACCCCCCCGCTCCATCTACAGTACTTTTTTACTCTCACCACATCACCTTTTTATTTAGTGACCTCAAAACACAGTTTCTTCCCTAGAATGGGCAAGGCCCCTGAATAACGTAAAATACGGCATCAAGCTTGTCCTCCATTTTCTTGCTCCCCTACTCCTAGCTGAATGTAACTCCCAAGTCTCTCAGAACTCCATCTCACCAAACCCATGAACTCCATTCTGTCCATCCTTATTGTTTGCCTTTTGGTCTCTGCCTCTGTTCTAAAGAGATGTGCGTTGGAGGACATGTAGCCCTGCCACTTCCATGTTCAATGACTTGCAGAGTACACCTAAAACCTACCCATTTATCAGTCCCCTGCTCCCTTGCTTCAGTTTTCCTGCACCCGGCCTTTACTTCTGCACTGAGATCTCCCTCTCTTGCTTTTCCACAGACTCTAAAGAGGAGGTAGGCATTCTTCGGTCCATGTTGAAACCTGGCTTTCCCAATGACTCGTGCTGTGTGAGAATATTACAAGGAACTTCTACTGCCAGTGTCTAGGAAATTGCCAATATTATCAATGCATTGTTCACAGCTGGACTTGTCCCCAAAGTTTGGAAATCCAGTGTTGTTAGCCCTCTGCCTTCAAAAGATGGTTTGGATGTTCCAAATGTTTATAACTCTGATCTCATGGTGCTGTTACCCACTTTGGAAAAAGGACAAAGCAAATAATGTCTGAACAACTTACCGACCTTCTTGAAGAATCCGATGCTCTGGACACTCCTCTGTGAGTTTCTGTCCAAGTAGATAGATGGAATCAGTCATGGCTTTGGTACTTAATGAGTTCCTTCATTAATATTGTTTGAGACGATGTGGCTTAGCGAGTGATCCTACTAGCTCTTGAATTTGACACAATCGTCCACTGTATCATCATTGAAAGGTTTGCTGATGTGGATCTCTCTAGAACCACATCAACCTGATTTAGAATTTTTTTGTTTTTTCCGGCCATTTTTAGTTTTTCCCTCTGTTTCATTGTAGTTGCCAGGTTGTCTGCTGTGGCGCCTCACAAGATTTTTCTCTTCCCCCTATGGGTTTCTTTGTTTATTTAAGCTCTTTGTCTTAATAGATTTTTTTAATTTATTTAATACTTGTGCTCAATCATGTCGGAGGATGGTGATGAAGTTAAAATTTTGCCCACCCCTGGAAACATTTCTGCGGATGCCCATGCCCCCCACCTCCCCTCCATTGCTACGCCGCTGCCCCAATTGCTGAGCTGCATGAGCCTTACATTACATGGGCAACTACTGGGCAGCAGGAAGGCAAGCAAAACAGTGGACATCCAGGCTTCTGGCCTGGACTGATTAATTACAGCAACACTGACCTGCTGTGAGGTGCATGAAAACACTGCCTGTGTGACATCCAGGCATTACAGTCTGACCAAGGCCCGACAAACCAGAAAGCTAAAACCAGGAGGTCGCTAAATGGTTTTGCAATGGTGGTCGAAAAGCCACGAGTGGCTGACAGTACCAGATGACAGGTGATGAACAGAGTCCTCAAGAATCCCATGTTCATGCATGAGCAATATATTCAGTTCAGGTTTTACATTTGCATTCTGGAATTTGTAGTCCTGTTGGTTCCTATTAATGAAACACTATGGCCCAAATTTACCAAACTGTCACGCAACGCAGCAACCGAATTTGCTGTGGTGCATTGTGTGACAGGGACAGAGCAGGAAAGCGCAACATCTAAAGAGCTATGGCACTATCTTGCTCTCTCCCTATCACTGGTGAAGAATCATGCTGCATAGCGCCACACACACACATTCGTGCCATAGTGCGTAGGTGTCTGTGTGAGTCTAGCCTAGGTTTTGAACAGTACAAAATACTGTGCTTTAGACTAACTTTAAAACTTTTCCCACTTTGTATGTGTGCTGTACAGTGCAGCACACATGCAAAGTGGGAAAAGTTAAGAGAAACAAAACCATTTCTCCTTTTTAATGTCTGCTTCAAAGTGGCATCATTTTTTGGTGCAAATCCCTGCTTCTATTGGGAACTCGCATGTACCACCTATGGGGTGTCCTCTTGACACAGCGTAACACAGAACAGCGCTTTGCACTGCTATGCGTTACTTTCAGGCAACTTTGCACAGAGAAAAAGTTTTGCTCTGGAAAGTAAATCCAACAACAAAATTTTTGCGCAGGTTTGCATCACTTTTGTGCTGCAAACCTAGCGAAAAGGTTTGTAAATGTTGCCCAGCGAGCAGCATATTGTAAAGAAAAAGGATTGGATGAGTTCCTGACACATGGACCTAGGAAACATCAGTGCTATGGTTTAAAAAACATCAAACCCCTCTCCTTATCCTCCCAAAATATAATAGCGCATTTAATGAAAAGCAGCAGTTCAGTGAGCATTGGAAAGACTGAACTCTCTTGTTACAACTCTGTAAAAGTTGGGCGCTGTGATATTCGCTCTAAGATGCTGCTGTTTGCAGTACATAGTGACATTTGTTAACTCTTCATAGTGTATTCAGTAACTCTTGGGGGTGGATATACCAGGATGAGAACAAGGCCCAGGGAGGCCCCGGTGTGTGAGTCAGGCCTTGGCTGAGCCCCCGGCCACAAAGTCTTCCCCCTGCTGCTCTAATCTGCTCCCAGTCATCAGTCATTTTCCCTCTGAGACAGTTGTGCTCCAGGCAGCTTTCATTTCCCAGGCCCCAAGGGTTGCCACTCTGCAGTTTATGCAAGTTTCTGGCATGATGTGACTTGACGAAAGTGAAGACGTGCTGGGTCAGAAGCACATTGTGAACTCAAGGGGGCTTATTTATGAGAGCCCTGCGTCACTTTTTCACCATGTAAAGTTGTACATGAGTGACGCAGGGCTCTCATAAAGATTTATGAAACCACGCAAAGCCACCCTGCATGGCTTTGAGTGGCCTCATGAATCATGAGTAAGGCGACGCAGCTCAAATCACTGTGTTGCCTTACTCTGCGCCCGGGAGGCTTTCCATGAACGTTGTGGTGGGTTTTCCCATGCAACACCCATGGATTTTGGCGCTGCCCCAGATTTACAAAGTGATGTAAACCTGGGGAAGCGTCAAATCTGTGTGCCTTCCGAGGTGAGGCGTAACGAGGAGAAATATGTTAATTTCTCCTCGTTTTTTCCTCTTTCCATGTGTGCTGCATTCTGCAGCCCACATAGGAAACGGAAAACGCCTCGTAGGATTATTTTTGCGCAGGAAGGTGCCCCTTCCTGCACAAAAACATTCCTGCCTGAAACCGTGACACCCTTGCACCATGGTGCAAGGATGCCTACGTTGGTACAAGGCTGCCAAAACAGCAGCAGCGCAGGCAGAAAGGACAGGAATGCACCATATTACTTAAATACGGTGTATTCTTGCCCTTTCACTTTGGCATAGTGCAGAACAACAAAGGTACCTTGCTGCAGTGCCCTATGCTAAAATGCCATAAATGAGGATCAAGGTTTGCAGAGGTACTGCAAGGAGCCACTGCCAGCGTATGTTCACATAGGTAATGGGGGAAAAAACACCAGAGACGGAGGTGTCCTGAATAAACGCAGTTTCGGAAAACAGTTTATATCATTCAGATGGTAATCATGAGGATTGTAACGAGCCATAGAGGAAGGGCCCGGAAAAGGCAGAGGAGCTCATCCAAAACATTTAAACACTCCTCACTCAACCTGATTAAAAGTTAATGGTTAGTCTATCCCTGATTGACAAACAGTAGTTCCCCTAATGATGTGCTCTGTGCTCTGCTAGTCATACTAGCGTTCTGCAGCTATCCCCGAGGCAGGAGCCTCATCCCAGCATCAGCAGTCAAACAGCTGTATCAATGAAAAGTAACACTGAAGCCCAGATCCTTATAGCCACTCCGCTGGGCTGTTTATTTGATGTGTTTCTGGTGCAGTTTAGGCTCTGTAAGGTTACAAGTAATCCTTGGAACAGGCGTTCACATGGAACTCATTTTTAGGCAAATTATTAGTGTCACAGATCTTTCTGTGTGGAATTAATCATTATGGAAATATAATCATGCAAATCGACAAGTATTATTCAGTAACGTTTTGTAAGAACAATAATAGCACAGCCAGTAATTTTGTAAGAAACTGCGGTTCAGCCGAACCAATTTTCATTAGACAGGAATTATATAAACCAACAATATTGTGAGTGTCTTTAAGGACACTAAGGAAAGAATAAGTAGACCCCAGGTGTGTAATGAAACCAAAACCAATATCAAAGAGGAAAAAAGTGCAGTAAGAAATAAACATTAAATGTGTATTGGTTGATTCATTCAAAAGACAGCAGTTTCTATTCAGTACATTCTAGAATACAGAGAATTAATCATTGCATCACAGTTTCGCAAACGTTGTCTGTATCTGTAAGTGTGTCGGCGGCGTTTCAACCCTTATAAGAGGGTCTTATCAGGACTGAGATTACCTGTGGTTGGCTGGGATGTCGAAGCGCTGAACAACATAAACAAATTGAAACCACTGAGAGTTTTGAATTCAATCCTGCTAGGTGAGCTCGCATCTATTATAAATTCAAAGGGATTCCTATCATTGGTTCCTTAGAATAATTGGAGGCGCTGTGTCAGGCTCTCTTCAATACACACCGATTCTTGTGGATAGGGAAGGCATGACCTCTGTACTGGGCTATCTTCAGTGTGATAGTCCCTCGTAGGGCACTGAGTGCTCCTGTTGGGATAGGTTACAAGGCAGATTTTCTAGAGGGAGCTGCTCCCTGGTGGGAAACCGCGCTAGTTATATCTAAACAAAAACAAGAGCATGCGAACAGGGGTATCAAGTAATCCATGGAACAGGCGTTCACATGGAACTCATTTTTAGGCAAATTATTAGTGTCGCAGATCTTTCTGTGTGGAATTAATCATTATGGAAACATAATCGTGTAAATCGACCAGTATTATTCAGTAACGTTTTGTAAGAACAAAAATAGCACAGCAAGTATTTTTGCTAGAAGCAGCGGTTCAACTGAACCGAGTTTTATTAGACAGGAATTATTTAAACTAACAAGATTGTGAGTGTCTTTCAGGACACTCAGGAAAGAATAAGTAGACCCCTGGTGTGTAATGAAACCAAAACCAAAATCAAAGAGGAAAAAAGTGAACAATCATTTTAAAAATGACGAGTTGCAACTTCTATGTGTGCTGCACAAGCAGCACACATAGAAGTTACAAATGGACATTTATGATTGTTTATGTGCAGGAAGGGACACCTTCCTGCACATAAACAATCATTGCACCATTGCACCCTTGCACTATGGTGCAAGGGTGCCTGCATTGACGCTAGGCAGCTAAACTTAGTGCCAGGGCAGGGAGAAATGCAGGGCTGAACCGTATTGTTGTAAATACGGTGCAGCCCTGTGTTTCTAAAGTGACGGAGCGCGGCGTTGGCCTTCAGGGCTTAACGCCGTGCTCCGCCACTTTAGTTGTAAATATGCCCCCAAGTTTTTAATAATGTGGTGCAATCATAGCGGGGTCAAAATATTGTGATGACAAAAATTTAATTTGTCATAATATCCTTTTTAAATTTAGTAAATGATATTGTGAGTTGAAATATAGTAAGCGCAAATGTCATTGTCATTCATGCAGTTTGTGCATTAATATTGTAATATTTTATTACAATTTTGTGTATGTTCTAATAGTTATTACAATTACTTATTATTTATGTTGTTTAGTTTATTATTTTTATTTTTAATTTTCTCAAATAATTTTTTTATTTCATAGTAATGTCTATTTTTTTAGGTTTTGGGTTATATTGGAGTTTGGGTTGGTAGTGTTCTATTTTGATAGCTTTAGGAAGTTATTTATTTTTTCGGTCATAAATATTTATTTTTGGGTGTTTTGGTTTATGATACAGTATAATGTTTAGGGATTGTTTTATATTAAAAGTTGAGATTCCTATTTATTTGGGGAGTTAAATGTTTTCAGATAATTTTTACATTGTGTGTTTTATATGTGTTTTATTATATTTGGGATGTGGGTGGGTAGTGTTTTATTTAGGCATTACAGTACATTACAGTACATATTTTCTGGTTTAATTTCCCTGAGGAGTTGATTTTGGTCTTTTTCGTAATAATATAGAATTTGGTTTCTATTTTTGGGGGGATATCTTGGAAAAATATATATTTATAAATAGTGCAATGGTTTTATGGGGTTTTGGGTTTAATTGGGGCTTTAGCCCCTTCGATGCTTCTGTCGGCCAACGGCCGTCGCGAGCACTACCTCGGTAGTGCTGCGCACGTCCGTTGGCCGACGCGGCCCCGCCCGCTTAATAGAAAGTTCCGCACTGGCGCGGAACGTTCTAAGCAGTTAAGCGGTTAAGTTAGTAGTATGTAAATATTTAGAAAAATATACATTTTTTTAGACTGTGCTCATTTTTTATCTTTAGGTCGAGCCTTGCGGCAGCGTGCATGCGCTTCTCTCTCCGCGAGACTGCTGTAGTAGAGTATGGGAGAGAAGACGTGCCCACTCTCCTCCCATATTTTTAATTGGCTTGTGCCATTGTCTTTTGTAAATGCTGCCTTCGGATTCGTTAATAGGCTTGTGAGTCCCTCCTTGTCTTCATTTGTACCCTCCCATGGCGACTGGCCCTTTTACTTCAATTGTTACACAGGACCTGTTATTTAGTCTGTAAGCACTATTTACTTTATTAAGTTTCTCTTACTGCAAGCCGGACATGAGCTGCTTCAGCTGAAACCGCTTGTATTTTTTTAAGCAGCATGGCCGCCCCCGTAAGACGGGAGCCTGTTTTCAATCACTTTAACCCGGCATTATCTCGTGTCTGTTTCAACCCCCCTAAGTAAAATGGATTTATAAATGATTAGCGAAAGTCATGTGAATTCCAGGTAGCACATAATCCTGTTCTTATGGGCTGAAGCTGACAACAGCACATCTGTGTTACAAGCCATCTGTACTAAAGCCACCTGACGGGTTGTTTTCAATAGCCTGTTTTATTAACAACACCACCACCACCACCAATACCACCACCATCAATACCACCACCTCCAGCAATACCACCACCACCAATACCACCACCAATACCACCACCACCGCCAATACCACCACCACCACCAATACCACCACCAACAATACCACCACCATCAACAACACCAATACCACTACCACCACTAATACCACCATCACCACCAATACCACCACCAATACCACCACCACCAACACCACCACCAATACCACCACCACCAGCAATACCACCAATACCACCACCACCGATATCACCACCACCACCACCAATACCACCACCACCACCAATACCACCATCATCAACACCACCACCAATACAACCACCACCAATACCACCACCACCAATACCACCACCACCGCCAATACCACCACCAACACCACCATTACCACTACCAATACCACTTCCACCACCAATACCACCACCACCACCACTACCACCACCAATACCACCACCAATACCACCACCAATATCACCACCACCAATACCACCACCACTACCACCACCAATCCAATACCACCACCACCACCACCAATACCAATATCACCACCAATACCACCACCACCAATGCCATTACCACCAATACCACCACTACCACCACTACCACCACTACCAATACCACCACCACCACCAATACCAATATCACCACCAATACCACCACCACCAATACCACCACCACCACCAATACCACCACCAATACCACCATCACCACCAATACCACCACCACCAATACCACCACTACTACCACCACCAATTCCACCACGAGTACCACCACAAATACCACCACCAGTATTACCACCACCAATACCACCACCACCAATACCACCACCACTACCACCACCAATACCACCAATACCACCAATACCACCATCAATACCACCACCACCACCACCAATACCACCACCAATACCACCACCACCACCAATACCACCACCACCACCAATACCACCATCACAAATACCACCACCACCACCAATACCACCACCACCACCACCAATACCACCACCACCAGTACCAATACCACCACCAATACCAATACCACCACTAATAGCAATACCACCCCAATACCACCACCACCACCAATATCACCACCACCAATACCACCACCACTACCACCACCACCAATACCACCACCAATACCACCAATACCACCACCAATACCACCACCACCACCAATACCACCACCACCACCAATACCACCATCACAAATACCACCACCACCAATACCACCACCACCAATACCACCACCACCACCAATACCACCAATACCACCACCAGTACCAATACCACCACCAATACCAATACCACCACTAATAGCAATACCACCCCAATACCACCACCACCACCACCACTACCACCACCACTACCACCACCAATCCAATACCACCACCACCAATACCAATACCACCGCCAATACCACCACCAATACCACCACCACCAATACCACCACCACCAATACCACCACTACCACCAATACCACCACCAATACCACCACCACCAATACCACCACCACCAATACCACCACCACCAATACCACCATCACCACCAATATCACCACCAATACCACCACCAATACCACCACCACCAATACCACCACTAATACCACCACCAATTCCACCACGAGTACCACCACAAATATCCACCACCAATATCACCCCCACCAATACCACCACCACCAATACCACCACCACTACCACCACCAATACCACCAATACCACCACCACCAATACCACCATCAATACCACCACCACCACCACCAATACCACCACCACCACCAATACCACCACCACCACCAATACCACCATCACAAATACCACCACCACCAATACCACCACCACCACCAATACCACCACCACCAGTACCAATACCACCACCAATACCAATACCACCACTAATAGCAATACCACCCCAATACCACCACCACCACCAATATCACCACCACCAATACCACCACCACTACCACCACCACTACCACCACCACCAATACCACCACCAATACCAATACCACCACCACCACCAATACCACCATCACAAATACCACCACCACCAATACCACCACCACCAATACCACCACCAATACCACCAATAACACCACCAATACCAATACCACCACTAATAGCAATACTACCCCAATACCACCACCACCACCACTACCACCACCACTACCACCACCAATCCAATACCACCACCACCAATACCAATACCACCACCAATACCACCACCACCAATGCCATTACCACCAATACCACCACTACCACCACCACGAATACCACCACCACCAATACCACCACCAATCCAAAACCACCACCACCAATACCAATACCACCGCCAATACCACCACCAATACCACCACCAATACCACCACCACCAATACCACCACCACCAATACCACCACTACCACCAATACCACCACCACCACCAATACCACCACCACCAATACCACCACCACCACCAATACCACCACCAATACCACCATCACCACCAATACCACCACCACCAATACCACCACTAATACCACCACCAATTCCACCACGACTACCACTACAAATACCACCACCAATATCACCACCACCAATACCACCACCAGTACCACCACCAATACCACCAATACCACCACCACCAATACCACCATCAATACCACCACCACCACCAATACCACCACCAATACCACCACCACCACCAATACCACCACCACCACCAATACCACCATCACAAATACCACCACCACCAATACCACCACCACCACCAATACCACCACCAATACCAATACCACCACTAATAGCAATACCACCCCAATACCACCACCACCACCAATATCACCACCACCAATACCACCACCACTACCACCACCACTACCACCACCACCACCAATACCACCAATACCACCACCAATACCACCACCACCACCACCAATACCACCACCACCACCAATACCACCATCACAAATACCACCAATACCACCACCACCACCAATACCACCAATACCACCACCAGTACCAATACCACCACCAATACCACCACTAATAGCAATACCACCCCAATACCACCACCACCAATACCACCACCACCAACAATACCCCACCACCAATACCACCACCACCAATACCAATACCACCACCAATACCACCAATACCAGTACCACCACCAATACCAGTACCACCACCACTAATACCAGTACCACCACCACCAATACCAAAACCAATACCACCACCACCAATACCGCCACCACCAATACCACCACCTCCAACAATACCACCACCAATACCACCAATGCCAACAATGCCACCACCACCAATACCAGCACCACCAATACCAGCACCACCAATACCACCACCACCAATACCACCGCCACCAATGCCACCAATACCAATACCACGGATACCAATACCACCACCACCAATACCACCACCACCAATACCAATACCACCACCTCAGTGCCTCTCGCTCACTAGTAATAGCAGGGGCACTGTAAAAGGCTGGAGCTGCAGCCGAGGCCATCCCTCCCTCCCTCCCTCCCTCCATGCCTGCCATAAATCACAGCCCGCCCTGCACCAGGAGGTGAAGCCAGGGCCCTACTACAGCTGGAGTGTTTTTTATTAGGCCAAAGATAGCAATGACATTACGCAATGCCACACTGCACACTCAAATCATGGAGAGGGCAGGAACTAGCTCCCCCTCCTCCCGCTCTTTCTCCTGAGCTGTGACAGTGTAATCACAGAGCGAAAGGTGTTGGAGAGCTTTGTTAGTGTTTGTAGCTCGGATCATATGTAACTCTCACTTCACACTTTGTGCAAATTACAACACTTACACATCTTCTTCACTGCACTATTTATCGCTACCTTGAAGACGTCGCAGGCCAGTCTCTTCCTCTGATATTTACAATCTAACAAGAGGTCGAGAAGGCCCTTTATTGCAATGCTATAGGTCTGGCATTTGCGAGAGTTTAAGCTATTAGTATTGTAAATGACAATGCCTTTTATTTATGTTTTAAAACCCAAAACATAAATAAAAGGTATTGTCATTTACAATGCCAATAGCTCAAACTCGCATGAATGTGAGACCTATTGCATGCAAATGCTTGTTTTATTTTATGGTGTGCACACATCTATGGTGTGGATGGTATCTTTTGATAGCTACATATTATATTAACTTTGTACACTTTTTGTTGAATTGCGTTTTTATCGTTCCCAATTTGTTCTGATTAATCAAGAACTTTGTGTTTGCAATTACAAACGTAAATGCACCCCAGGATTTATTTATGTATTCATTTGTTTATGGAACTGGATGTATAATAGCAACTTTGATCCCCAAGTTTTATGGATTTCATTAATGTTTGTGTGACTTGAATTAAAATATTAAGTCATCCCCGTAATGTATATCCTTTTTGCAGTATTTGTGGAACTGGTTCTAGAATAGTTAATCTGTGCCTCATAATATATGCACTTAGCTCAATGTGAGTTGGACTGTAGTGAGAATAGCACATTTGAGCACATTTATTTAGGCCCTTTCCCCATAGTATGCAGGATTAAACCTAGAATAGTAAATGAGCCTCCCAAAATGTATGCATTTACCCCAATGTTTGTGTGGCTGAGTAAGAATAGTAAATCTGCCACCCTTCATGTATGCACTTTACCAAATGTTTGTGGAACTGGAGTTAGAATAGGACGTTGGACCTCATTAACCTATGTACTTATGTACATTCTATAATCAGCTTGATTCACAAAGGTAAATATATATGTGTGTATTTACACACATGCAGATCTACTTCTACACGTAGGTGTAACTCTCCAGTTTTTGCTGGTCACTATTTCCGAGTGGAGATTTGCATCTAGGTATAGCCTTACATGTTCCCACCTCCTCAAAAGACTGGGTGGAGTCTACAAATCTGGGTGGAGAGCAACCCAAAGAGGACATATAGGGAAATGTAATAAAGTTTATTTTTAAAACAGAATAAAAATATGTTTTAATGTCTACTATAAATGTAAAACAATTTATTAGCTACTAAAATAAAATGTTACAACACATTAACTTAAAAAATTAAATGCGAATTAAATAATAAAACAATTAAAATATATAAACTTAAATTATAAATAATAATTATTATAAAAATATTTACAAAACACTATCCACCCTCATTAGCAATTTCATTGTTATGTAATGTTCAACATATGTAGTTAGAAGTTATCTATTTGAGTAATTTAAACAATTTTTTATGTTTTTAAAAGAAGTGTAATATTTATTTTGTTAATTAAGTTTGTAGTTAAATGTGTAGTTATTGTTAGGACCAAGTTTCCGCAGGAAACTGATTTTTTGTTTTGGTAAATACTTTGGTGCCATTTGTCAAATCTACATGAAACGTTCCAAAAAGAGGCCCATCGCCTGAGCTCCTTCTTGGAAAGTTTCTGGGAGATTCGTCAAGTGGGGGCCGAGAAAAAGGACGGTCCCAAAACGCACTTCCCTCATGCAATATCCTCTAGGAACATTAGACAATGTTACTGCCAAAACGGCTCAACAGATTTACACAAATTTGTCATAAATCTAGATCTTTACCAAGAAAGCGTACTATTTTGTGATTTGGTGAAAAATCCATCCAGCCGTTTTAGCGAAATTAAGGTTCAAAATGTATAAATATCTAGTGAAGCAGTACTACCAAGGAAGTAGCCAAGGGGTTGCTGACTACCCCTGCAGCCTGCCTTGCAATCAGCTTGCTGCCCCTGTTACCTCCTTCCAGGCCTCCATTGTCCTAGACTTTGTCCCTACCCCATTCCTCCTGCTCTCCATGGTCTGTGCGCTGCTACTGCCCCTCTCTCCAGCACTCCATGGACCATTGTGCTGCCACAGCCTCTCTTGTATGTCCTGTCCTGTATGTTTGGCTTACTGCCCCTGCCACCCTCCCCGCTGCCCTTCATGGTCCGTTGTTTTACCACTGCCCCTCCCACCCGCCCAACATGGCCAACTTGCTGCCTCTGCCCCTGCTCCTTCCCCCTGTGCTCAATTGCCCAAGTCTGTGCCCCTGCCCTCTCCCTCTCCTCAGTGTTTTAAGAACACCTATAAAGCTATCATTCCATATTTATTACAAAAGTGTGACATACCTGAAGCTATTTTGATGGAATCAATACTGTAAAAACAAAATGAAGGGTGTATTTTTCACATATAAATTATGGATAGTACTCTAAAAAGTAGGGGTGGGTGGAACTCGCTGAGTTTCACTCCGCAGAATTCCACGGAGTTCCCTAAAAACTCAGCGAGAATCTGTAGAGTTCAGCGAGCGGCTGAATTCATGACGTCACGCTGCTCGCACTAATTGTTAGCGCTGGGATCTGGGAGCTTGTCCCTCATGAATGCTGCTTCTTTCTGCCACTCTACTAAATTTTCTACTCAAGCAGCAGCTTTCTCAAAACGAGCGGCAGTTTTTTCAATGTGAGCAGTAGTGGCCTGCCGCGACCGCCTGCATTAAGAAATCTTGCCAGGAGGCAGTCTCACGCTCAATTTTCTTGCTCGTGCATGCCAACTTAACGTTGGAGAGCCAGGCGTGAGAAAAAATCAGCCATGCGGTGGTTGGCGGGGTTTTCCCAGAACTCCGTGCTCTAAGCATAGCGTGGAGTGGGCAAAACTCTGCAAACTCCCCCGGAGGAGCAGAGTTTACTGGCCACCCCTACAAAAAAGCTAAAATAAGGACCCATTTTCTGAGTTCTCAAATAGTAACAAAGGGCTTTTAAATAGGCCTGGGTGAAATTTTAATTGTGCTGGAGTAATCGGAGTAATTTCCGAAATTACGCCTGACTCTTGTGATGCGAAATTACACGAGTACGCCAGCTTGAGTAATAAAAGTAATTTGGGGCACAAATCCTACCGCAGGAGAATAGGAACAGTGAATTAAGAGACAGCGAGCTCCTGCTGGCTGCCGCTGTTAATGCCTGTAGTAATTAGGCCCATTTTAGACAGGAGGGTGCATTCTGCACTTAGAAAATAGCGTGAAGATCTAGATTACTCTTCTCGCACAGTTGGACATAATTACGTGTATTAGAGAGAATTACACCAGTTATGGCTACCCCTACTTTTAAACTATTTGCTATTTTATTTTTTATCCAGTTGATCACTTGATTTCTTGTTGCACGAGTTACTTAAGCGTTTTGCACACTTCTGCCATTGGGCTATATTTGAGCTACATTTCGGTGATATTTAGACTATATTTGGTCTCTTTTTTCTCTGATGGCCATCTTGAGATACGTTTTTGTTATCAAGCTCCCTCATCTCCTCATTTACTGCAGTATCCTCTGTAGGAAGTGTCTTCAGTTTTACTGCTTTGATTCCTCTGCATCGCATTCAGGTATGCCACACTTTCTTCATAAATTCTGAATATTAGCATTCTAGAGTCTCATTAGAACACTGTGGTAAAGCTGCAGTTGCTCACCAGGGAGTTAACTGGGAGGCTGCCGTTGGTGTAGAAAGTGCACATTTCAGTCTGTGTGCCAGAATGTTTTACTGAAATGGATGAGGAAGATATTTGAGAACTCATAGAAAATGTTTCCTAATATTGCTTTCTCCAGCACTAACCATAATATCTATGACAAAGTGAGCCCCCTCATTTTGTTCAATTCTAAAGAAAATGTTTTAAGTTTTACAGCTTTGAGTCAATCAGGATGGCTTCATATCTGCCACACTGTTATCATAAGTGAGAATGTTAGCACTCTAGTTGCTCAAAGAACACTCTGGGAGGTTGCAGTAGAACACAGGGGGATCAACAGACAGGTTGCTGCTTCTTTTGGACCCACATGTTTTAATCAGTATGCCCCACTTTGTCCTCACATGGCTGAGGATGATAGTGTGAATTTACGGAAAATATGCTTTCATTTTAGATTCTGTAGCACCATCCATAACCTTTATGAGAAAATCATGAGAGAAAAGAGTTTTCCCTAAAACATGATTCATCAAATCCTAGCAGAGACTCACCATTTTACACAGAGTAAAATCACTTTAGAATACACTGCAATTCCTAAAATTGGTTTGGTACCACGAAGAAATGATTTATAATGAAGTTAAAGCCTGTTATCACTCTTTATATGTGTTCCTTATTGTGACCCTCAAAACCTGGCATTCACTACAATCATTTCAATGGGGAGCATCTCTCAGAGTCCGGTAATGGCTGCCATGTTGTGGCCAGCCAACTAAACTAAAGCTAAAGTAACTATAAATCACGCCCCTGCCATGCATGTCCTGTCAACAATTATGCCATTTCAGATACTGCAGTCATGTTAATAATGATGCAACAGAACATGTCATGAGTGATGGAATATGGGAGGTAATTAGCAGTGCATGGCAAGGGAGTAAGTTATAGTTACTTTAGTGCACAAGTTACGGTTACTTGAAATAACTATAACTGGTGAATTTCAGTGGTGTTTTGAATTTAAAACATTAAGTTGTCAGTGACATTTTCATCTAACTATAATGTTACGTTAACCTTTGTTTTTCTCAGTGAATTTCTAAGTTGAATTTAATGTAAAGTCAGATAAAATTACCATTCCTAACTATAACGTCACTTTAACCTTTGTTTTTTGTGTGAATTTTTAGCTATTTTTAACGTAAAGTAATATTTTATTACCACATGTAAAGAGAACTGTATGCTGCAAATGGCGGCGTGGGGTTGGCCGCAAGGTCTGGCCTGCGGACAGGCCCTTCATCCAACCCCCAGAAGGTAGTCAACCTCGCTGCACACAGCGTTCAGCCCCTCACAGACAAGCAACCACACCCAGAAAGATTCAGAGACTTTCTTTTTTAAATAAAACCAGCATGTCTCTGAATCTTTCTTTTAACATTTTTCAGCCCACAAAATGCAATCATAAAAACAACTACAAGAGGGTCTTGCACTCCAGCTGAAGAGAATAGAGCTCCAGTGAGGAATGCTTTAAAGAAATATGGTAAGTTCTCCTGGGGGCAAGGATCTAATGACCCAGCAGACTTACTGTTTTTTTATGTTGCTGGGGGACTGCTGCACTGCCTTCAGTGCCCCACAACATTAAAACAATGCTTGGTGGGGCCCTTGTCCAATCTAAGGATGTCACCAATCTAAACAAAAAATTTAAATAGCCCTTCCAGGGCATGATGGGGCGCTCCTTCAAGGAGCAGTGAATAATAAATTAGAGACTTGTGCCGTTCATTTATTATTCACTTTTTTTTATAGAATGTTGTGTGGGTATCCTGGAGGTGACCTGGGACACCCACATTATAAATTTTCATAGGGGGTTGCGGGGGGCCCCAGGGTCCCTGCAGCCCTAGCTGGCTCACCAGCCAGCACCGATAGTGGGTACCAGTGGGAGCCAGCATGTTTTTTATTAAGTGGGTGCCCATCTAGGGCACCAACAGCCCCAATTTTTGTTGGGGGCACTGGGTGGAGCCCCAGGACCCAAGCGACCCCAGCTAGCTCCCCTGGCCATTTCTTTAAACATAGGTGGGTGCCCCGGTGCCCACCCAGGGCACCAACAATAGTAGCCAGAGGAGCTCACGGGGGTGCCCCATGGCAACTGTGGCCCCAGATGGCTCGCCAACCTGCACCATACTGGGTGCTGGCAGGTTCCGGCACTTTCTCTTTGCTCCTGCCTGGGTGGGGGCAGCATTTTGTAACAGTTCCCATCAGGCGGGAGCAAAATTGAGTTCCCTGCCTGGGGAGGTGAGCTCCTCAGAACTCTGTAAAAGTATGGGGCCCCGGGGGATGGTTTCCCTGGGGTTGTTACTGGCATTGGAAGAGGGCACGCCTACCCCTACCCCTTCCCTTTCACAATAATGGATAGGATCCTTGGGGCCTGAGCAGGCTCACAGAAAGAAGCAGCACACCCATCCCCTTTTTTTATAATTCAGCCCTAGGGGATGAGGTTCCGGGGGCCTGTAGAGGCTTGGGGAGGGGATAGGCACACCCCCTCCCCTTCAATTGTGCATCGGCCCCCGTGGATTTTGTACCTGGGGCCGCAAGGAGGCTCGGGAGGGGGCCACGCTTCCCCTCCTCCGATTATTGATTTGGCCCCAGATAATGGGTACCTGGGGCTTGTAGAAGGCTACAAGTCCTCCTCCACTTTCTATTAAATGGTGGTCCCTGGGGCCAAAATCAACACGGGAGGGAGGATTCCACATACCCCCTCCCCAAATCAAATGTATGTTGCTCTCAGGGACCTGTCACAAGCCAGAGGTCATTTAAAGTTAAAAACAATATGGTGCCCACCATTTTTTTATATTTGTGGCAGCAGGGGGGCAGGACATGCCAATATCCCTGACCCCTAATATCTCTTTTTTTTACTCATTTTCAGAACAGGGGACTAAGTCCCCGGAGTCCTGCAATGGCTGCTGGAATCTTTTCTTTCATGTTGTGGCCAGCCAGTCAGAGTACTCGTTGCTGTGGGAACAAGATGGCCCAACGGAAAAAAAGCCCCCATGTGCACTCTCCTCCCATAATGCTTCCCTCCTCTTAATATGTATGTTTTGGGCCTGGGGTATGGGGTCACCAGGCCCACTATTGGCTTGGGGAGGGGGACTGTGTGCCCCTCTCCCCCTCACATATATGGTTTGGCCCCGGGGGGATCACAGCGGCCACTATTGGCTTGGGTAGGAGGCCATGTGCCCTCCTCCCCTTGAAGGCCCCGGGGGATGGGGTCCCCAAGGCCTCTTCTTGTTCAGGCAGAGGGGACCACCTGCTCCCTCCTCTTCACAAATATCATTTGGCCCTGGGGAATGGGGTCCCTGGGGCCTGAAGTGGCTTAGGGAGGGGGACCACGCAACCCCTCCCCTTTAAAACAAAAGGTGCGCCAGGGGATGGGGTCCTCACGGACTGAAGGCCAACCCTACGGGGTGCAGCACACCAAAGGTTGTGCGCGGCATGGGGTTGGCTGTCTACGGGGTGTTGGAAACTGGCACTCTGGCCAGCAGCCCATTGTGAACGACCGAAGGCCATGTGCAGCCTGGGGTGGGCTGCCTGCGAGGGTTTGAACACAAGCCCTGACTACAAGCCAGGCCCTGCGGCCAACCCCATGCCACTCACGGCCAATGGACGTGTGCGGCATGGGGTTGGCTGCCTCCAGGTGCATTGGCTCCAGCAGGCCCTGCCTCCAACCCCCAGCTGCACACCGCCATAGGCCATGCGTTGTGGGGCGTTGGCTTTATGTATTGTCATAAAATGTTACTTTGCATTAAAAAAAACATTTCACAGAAAAAAACAAATGTTTAAGTGATGTTATAGTTAGGAACTATTATTATATTTTACTTTACATTCCCAAAAAACTTAGAAATCCACTGAAAAAAACAATGGTTAAAGTGATTATAGTTAGGTGAAAATTTCAGTGACAATGTAACTTTTTAAACGTACAAACCCACTGAAATTCACCAGTTATAGTTAGTTCTGGTAACTATAACTCATACCCCTAAGGTAACTATAACTCGCAACATCGCCATGCACTGCTAATTACCCCACATATTACATCACTCATGATATCTTCTATGACCCCATTGATAATATCACTGCAACATTTGCAATGACATTATTGATGAGAAAACTGTGCATGGCATGAGTTATAGTTTCCTTAGGCCACTCCACTCTATGACACTCTCCTCCACTGTACTCTACGATACTCCACTAGACGATGCTCCACTCTATGACGCTCTACTTCACCCTGCTCCACTCTAAAACACTCTACTCTAATCTAAGACAGTCTATGACACCCTTATCTACTGTTCGAAACACCATTCCACTGTACAACTCACTGCTCCATTCTACGATACTTGAGTCCACTATATGAGCCACCATGCCACTACATTATGTAATATTTTACTACACTGTACAATATGCTACTACACACTACTTTACTCCATTCAATTCATATGCTACAATACTCTACTGTATGACAATAGACTTTACAATACTCTCCTCCACTGAACTGCACGCCACTCCCCATAACAACTCTCTACTTGTGTGTCTACGATTTGAAACACATTTTTATTTAAAAAAATTACAAACTATTGAAATTCAATGAAAAACACAAAGGTTAAAGGGTAATTATAGTTATGAAAACGTATATTCCCTATACAAACCAAGTTTAAACTACACAAACTTTAGAAGCCACACAGGAGGTCAGCCATCTGAGTCATGGAATCCACTAATTTGCCCAGGGTACTAAAGGTAGCAGGCACAGTCCTTCATGGCTCCTTTAAGGTTACAGACAGAAGGTCCAGTCCTCTTCTGATCTTCCCCACAATCAGAAATTGTTCTGAAGAGGGTGTCTGGGGATGACACATTTACGTCTGGAACTATCTTGTGGGTGGGGGTGACTGCTGGCCCCACCCTACCCAATAAGGTAAAAGTTTCCAGGGCCAAACCTACCCACTTTTTCAGTAGTTCCTGTTTGCTTTACTGCAAATAGGTCCAAAATGTCATGTGTCATGCCATTTTCTTTTTTTACTAGAAATCTTTTGATTGAGGATTTTCACAGATCAAAATAACGTCCTGGCATTTTCAAGATGGCAAAAGTCCTCAGCCACACTGAACTTGGACTCTGGGGCTCGGTGTGTATTTGGGGAGTGTACTATGGTGATCGTAGTGCCCTCCCACATCTAACACTCAAATCCAGTTTGAGGCACGTACTGTACCCACAACAAACCCAGAGAAGGAAGTTTGGTGGGCCAAAAGCATGGTCCTTTACAACAGACAGAGGATCTACAAATATTGTCTGGGCACCCTGTTCTCTCCCTCTCAAGTTTGCCCCAAATGTCATATGTGGCTCAAAAGACCAGTGAAGCAGGATCTGACAGAGTCTGTCAAAGGATACCCACAACCCCTGCTCTGAATATTTTTTGGCATTCAGAGGAGTCATCTGTGCCCATTTAGGTCAACCTATTGTTTGTTCCTGGGAGGTATTTAACACCCATTTACACCTATTCAAGACTAAGCACAGTCCGAGAGCTGGGAGAGTATTATGCTACTTAGCCTGTCTGACAGTTCAGGCACGTAAAGGGTAACTTTCTAAAAATGAATTTTCTTTAATATTAATTAAAAATACTACTTCACCATAGAATTGGATTTTTAATAACTATTAAAAATAGTGGTTTAAATATTTTTCTAGCTGGTACCATTCTCAAGATACAGTATTAGTATTTCAATCTGTACTTTGGTTTTCTACATAGGATAGCTAGGCCTGTCACTGTTAAATTGGCTTATTGGGTCTTGTCACTGTAGGGACATGATAATATTACTTTTCTACATGTGCCACTTTTAAATACCATGCACCCTACCTTCTGGGCATCAAGGCTTACATAGGGGTGACTTGTTAATGTTTAAAAGGAAGGCTTTCTCCAGTCAAAAAGGGTTATTTTAACAGGGTGTACTGCAGGGTTTAAACTGCATTAGTCATGGTACACATGTCCTGGAGCCATGTTTGCTTTGCCACAGTAGTTGATGGCATAATAGTTGCTGCAGTACCCTGGTGCACCACCAGTGCACAAGTGCACTTAACTTTCAGACCATGGGTACACTCTGTTCACCACATCCTAAAGACTTATAGGTAAATTAAATCTATCAATTGGAAAAAAGGCCAGTGCAACCGTGATTGAAGGGGGTGCATGGGCACGTTACTACTGGTTAGCAGAGGTGAGGTAAAGTTCATGGAGTTCTAAAGCCAGCAAAGATATAGGGCCCAGGAAAAGGTGAAAATTCCAAGGTGACCATGCAGAAAACTGAGATTATCTAAAATGGGACTGGAGGGAGTGCTCCCTCAGAGTGACCAGCAGGCTTGTGCTGCCTTGCTTGTGAGGCTGTTCTCCATTTTTAGAAATTGAAAGTAGAATAAGTTTCTGTTCCAGTCTCTCAATCAGGGCTGTTCCTCTGAAAGTGACTCCACAGTTGCAGTGTCTAGAAATTAGTATGTACTCACTGTGTATGAGTGTGGAGAAGCACAGCATAGCATTAAAGGTCTTACTGCTATTCTGGAGCTTAGCAAGAATCGTTTGTGCATGATTTGTCCCCTGTTGTTATTTTCACAAATTAAAAAATATTAGAATGGAAAACTACCAATGGAGATTCCAGTGCTTAAGAAACACTTGCCCAGTCATTTTGATCCCTCATTTTTTATTCTGTCAGTGACACCTTTATGTGTGGGAATAAACCCAAACGCATGTCCTGAGCTCTCTGTGATGAGTAGATCAAGGTGAACTTTACATTTGAGGTGAAATATGGCCAAACTTCAGCTGGTGTGGCTTCTGTTTCAATGCAGAGTGGACATGGGTTAGTAGTTCCAGATGTGGTGGGGCAACTTTTCAAACAGCACAGATCACTTATAAATCGATGAAATGGAATGCTATCTGGAGGAGATTCTAGTGCTTCAATGTTATTTCTTCTGGCACCTGACTTCGTTGCCCCCCCTTGCCATAGACTCCAACAACTACATTTTCCTCAGCGACCTCAACTTTCATCTCGATGACCACAATGACATCACTACCAACCTCCTTGATGGCATAAACAATATCGGACTCACCCAACTCGTCCACAACCCCATGACCACCGCAGGCCACACGCTAGACCCCATCTCCACCTTCAGCGACCGCATCAGGTACAGTCACACCATGGAACTCACTTGGACCAACCACTCCATTGTTCACTTCAACATCACCAGCTGATGGACCTCTGCTCCCAGTCTGCCCACCACAGCTGAAGCAAAGTCTCAAAGGACACATGGATCAATGCTCTGAACACCCCCCACCCCATCTCCTTCAACAACCTAGACCAGAACATCAGAAACTTCAACAATTGGAGAGGATGTAGCCTTACGGCTAGAGCGCTCGACCTCGAAGCTGGGGAACCGGGTTCGAGGCTCGGCAACGACGCTAAAACATCCTGTGATTCTGGGCAAATCACTTAATCTCCCCATGCCTAACAAAAATGAATGTGTCCTTCTGTAACGAAACTGGTGCTCATGTAAAGCTCTCTGATACCCGATTTCTCGGGTCTTGTTCGCGCTATATAAAACTCTAAAAAAAAAAAAATTGGATCACCAGCCACACCAGCCACACCAACAGCGTCACTCCCATCAGCATCAACATCCACGGAAGGTCCACCAAGCAGGGTAGCTGGTACACTGAAGACCTCGGAATCGCTAAACGACACTGTAAACAACGGAAACGGAGATTGCACACCAGCAAGGACATGACCGCCTTCAAGACAGCCCTCAACCTCTACCACAGACAGTTGAGAGAATCGAAGAAAAAGGCCTCACACATCGAATCAAGCTCCTATAACAGCAGAGAACTCTTTAATATCGTCCAAGAATTCTCCAATCCCTCAGCCGCAACAAAAAACATTATCATCTTACAGGAACTCTGACAACCTTGCAAACTTCTTCCGCAACAAGATCGCCAACATCAACAGAAACTTCAAACCCCAGCCCAAGACCGCCGACTTCTTCAAGCAACACAACACCACTACCACCACAGTCAGCCAACTATCCGAATGGAGCCAGCTCACCCCCACAGGACACCGCCTCCATCATGAACTCAGTCCACTCAGGGGCCCCAGCCGACCCATACCTTCACCACATCTTCAACATAGGCAAAGCCAAAATCAGCCACGTACTCACCACCTTGTTCAACACCTCAGTAGCCATGCCCACCTTCCCCAAGGACTGGAAACATGCAGAAGTCAGACCCCTGCGAACTCAACAACTATCGACCGAGCTCCCTGCTCCCGTTCCAGGCCAAAGTATTAGAAAAAGCAATCAACCAACAACTCTCCTCGCATTTGAAACAGCCCTTCCTACTCGACTCCTCCCAAAGCAGATTCTGCAACAACCACAGCACCGAGACAGCCCTCATCACGGCTACCCACGACATCCGAGCCCTACTCGACCGTAGAGAGACTACGACTCTGATCCTCCTCTCTGCAGCCTTCGATATGGTCTCCCAGCACACACTCATCACAAGGCTGCAACATAGGCATCCAAGGAGTCAGTCTCAGATGGATCGCCTCTTTCCTCACTGGAAGAACTCAAAAAGTACGACTTCCCCCTTCACCTCCGACCCCAAGGAAATCATCTGTGTAGTACCCCTAGGGTCCTCGCTCAGTTTCACTCTCTTCAACACTTATATGATACTTCTGGCCAGCATCACTGAAAGCCCACGGACTCAACATCATATCATATGCCGACAACACACAACTCATCCTCTCCCTCTCCGAAGACACCACCAACACCAAGACCAGCTTCAACAAATGCATGACAAACGTCGCCAACTGGATGAAGGACAACTGCCTGAAGCTCAACACGGACAAGACAGAGGTACTGATTTTCAGAAACAATAGCTTCCCATGGGATGCATCCTGGTGGCCCTCAGAAATTGGACCAACTCCTACCCCCACTGTCCACGCTAGAAATTTAGGCATCATTCTGGACAACAAGCTAACTATGACAACTCAGGTCAACTCTGTCTCC
This sequence comes from Calotriton arnoldi, assembly GCA_963921515.1. NCBI lineage: Eukaryota > Metazoa > Chordata > Amphibia > Caudata > Salamandridae > Calotriton > Calotriton arnoldi. The sequence continues at coordinate 229,729 of CAWUFW010001257.1, forward strand.
TCCTGCTTCTTCATCCTCCACATGCTTCATAAAATATTTAAATGGCTACCCAAAAGCTCAAGATGCTCCATTACCCAGTCCCTCATCTCTGGCCAACAGGACTACGGCAATGCTCTATACACAGGGATCGCAGCTCACCGCCTCCAATGACTACAGACCATACAGAACGCTGCAGCCAGACTTATTCTGGATCTCCCTAGATGAACCCACATCACCCCCGACTTCAGGGAACTCCACTGGCTCCCTATACAGAAAAGATGCCAGTTCAAGCTCCTGACCCATGCATCCAAGGCCCTACATAACTGCGGATCTGCCTACTTGAACCTCCGCTTGGACTTCCACCAGCCCACCAGACACCTCCACTCCGCGTCCCTTTCTCTAGCCATCAACCCCGTGATCGACGTAGCAGATGCGGAGGTTGCTCCTTCTCCTACCTAGCAGCGAACACATGGAACGAGCTACCCTTTGATCTACGGACCTCCCCATCTCTTCCAGAGTTCCGAAAGTCCCTGAAGCCCTGGCTATTAGGCTAATCAACTGGACCCTGCCAGTGCTTGGATACCCTTGTGGGTGACAAGTAGCATTTTACAAATCTACTGATTGATTGAATTACATAATGTATTGTCAGTCAGTCAAAAAAATCTTTATTTCGATTTAAAATCACAAAAGATAATACATAGTACATAGAGGTGAGAATGTACAAAATATAGACATATTTGGACATAAAAGTAGCTTATACAAATCTCGATCAAACCTTCTTAATAAAATTCATAGTTGTATAATAAATAGCTAAAAAAAAAAAAACGCTGAAATAAACTCCGGCAAAACTGCCACCTAAAATGACCAAATTTCCTTGATTCGGCATACAAATCAATTTAAGTTCATTCTGTGTTAATACAGTAATGTGCATAGTGCAATGAACAATTGCCCAAAACTAGGGAGCATAAAACATTTACCTAAGGCTCCTCTCTTTCAAATGAATCACCCACACCCAGCCCAAGTACTTAGCGACAGCGATCACTATGGACTCTTTATTAGATGTTTTTAGGATCCTAAGTGCCTCGCTACTTGACCTAGTCCCCAGATTTATACATAAAGGTTTCAACCATCTGGACCTAGGATTTCTATAGGCTGGGCAAACAAACAGAATGTGTGCCAGTGATTCGTTAAAGTTGGGACAAAATGAACAATTGCTACTAGTCAAGCTATGCCATTTGCTGATAAATACATTAGTAGGAAGTGAGCCCACCCTAAACTGATGATACAGTTTCCTATCTTTGGGGGTGGTGATTAGATCCCAGTACCCTTCGTATTCCACTTCATGCTTTATCTCAAGGAAATCTCTGGATAGTGACGGACCAGTTAGGGCAGCAAACCGCTTCATAGCTAGCGAGTTCCAGTACGCTACTTTGAAATCACTCTTAGCTGGAAATACACTGTCGACGGGGGATGCCCATAATCTGCTCATCCCCATCTCACAAAGAGTGACTTTTACTCGCCTTAGCCACGGAATTTTGCTCATGCCGTCGGCCTCCCTAACTTCTAGGAGAGCCTGGGCATAGTGGGAAAGCTCCGGGGTGACCCAGAGCCTTCTCCAGTATGCCACTGGCCTAAAGTGTGCCACATCCTCAATTGAATAGCAACCCAAATCTAGAAATAAGGGTAATAGCGGGGTGGACTGTGGGAGGCCAATTAATGACCTCAAGAATTTATTTTGAGCTTTCACTAAGGGGTCTAGATTGGCATAGCCCCACAGTTCAGCCCCATACAAAATTGAAGCGCTAATTTTTGAGGAATAAATAAATTTTTAGTGCAGGAGCAATTGGTTTGGTGTATGATGATCGCTGCTCCTTCAACAAGGCACCTGAGAGTTGGGCATGCTTGACAGAGAGCAAGTTTATCTGAGGCTTCCAACTAAGTTTGCTGCCAATAGTTACCCCCAGATAAGTAAAATTCTGTGTTTGTTCCAGGATACCTTCCTTCATTCCAACTCTACCCCTGATATTCCTATGTTTGTGTAGGACCATATATTTTGTTTTATCTACATTCACTACAAGGGGGCCGATTCCGATCTCGGCCGGTAGGGCTCCGAATCGGATTCGGCTTTACCGGATCCGATTCGGAGCCCTGTTTCCCGACCGAACCGTACGCGGGTCCGGCCGAGCGAGTACGATGCGAAATCGCCGACCGACTCGTCCGGGCGTCCCGACCGCTCCGACCGACTCGCTCCCGGCTCGAACCGCTCCGACCGACTCGCTCGGACTCGACTCGCACCCCGCAATGGAGACGTTTCCCGGCCGGGTAAGTACGATGCGCGCCGCGAGCAGTCTGACCGAGCCGCGCACTCCGGCTCGTAAGAGCTGTCGGAGCCGTACTTTGGGGGTCTGTGTCGGACCCCCCTGTACGCGTAGCCGCGCGAGTCGCACACAGGGGGACCCATGGGTCCCCCTACCTGTGCGTGTACGGCGCGAATCGCTTCGCCGCGTACCCGCTGTAGGGGGCGCCCTTGTCCGACTCGCACCCATTGAGTCAATGGGAGCCCGCGTACGCGTTGTACGACCGGCTCCCATTGACTTCAATGGGAGTCCGACCGACTCGAGTCCGATAACATACGGACGCATCGTACTCGTTCGGTCGGACTGCACGGGTCCGATTCGGTCGGAAATCTCTCCGGGTCCGGCTCGGTCGGAGAAATTTCCGGCCCGAATCGGAATCGACCCCAAGGTCGTGGTCCTGACAGAACTCCTCGAATCTCGAAAGGGCACACTGTAGGCCCTTTCGTGTCTTGGAGAGTACAAGGGTGTCGTCTGCAAACATAAGCAACGGGATCTTCATCCCTGCTAGAGTGGGTGCATCCGTGGGATAATTATGAAAATACTGGACCACCCCATTGATATATAATGAGAAGAGAGTTGGTGCTAAAACGCACCCCTGTCGAACCCCCTTCTCTACAGGAAACTTTTGGGTGGTGCTCCCCTGCGCATCCCATCTCACCTGCGCATAATTGGCAAAATGTAACTTAACCAGAAAAGCCAGAATTTCTAATGGCATACCTAATTCCAAAAAAGTTCGCCACATTTTAGTACGGGGTACAAGGTCAAAAGCCGACTTAAGGTCGACAAAGGCTGCATAAATTGTACCTCCCCCTAGCACTACAGTACGCCAATAAATCAGAATGAACCTGAACACCTGATCAATGGTGCTGGTACAAGAGCGGAAACCCGCCTGGAGTGGAGACAAGATGTCATATTCCTCAATCCAGGCCTGGCTTCTGCTCAGTACCAACCTAGCCGAAACTTTTTGTATGCAATCAATAAGGCTTATCGGCCTATAGTTGCCTGGTTGAGAGCGATCCCCTTTCTTGTAGATAGGGAGTATTTCTGCTCCTAACCAAGTAGCGGGCATGGGTGCTCCACTTGCTATAGCGTTCACAAGGAGCTGAATATAGGATGCCCAGTTAGGTATGTCATAAAGGAACAGATCCGCAGGGATGCAGTCAGGCCCAGGCGCCCTGCCTCTTGGGACTGAGAGTAAGGCATTTTCCACCTCTTTCTTGGTAAAGTGCAAGATGGAAATAGGAGGTGGCATATCAAAAAGATCTTGTACCTCCTCAGGGAGTGCAAACTGGGCTTTAAAGTGCGATACCCACTGGTCTGGGGCTACATAATTCACAGGCACCTTACTAGGTGCACCACTGCCCCATTTCACCAAATGCCAGAAGGTAGTCATGTTTCTCCCCGAGCATGCCTTAAGCAGTTCGGCCCAGTGTTGTTCATCCCAGTCCCTTTTAGCTCGCTATTGGACCGCCTTATATTCAGCCCTTGCCCTTCGTATATCATCCCTATTCTTTGACCTAATTGCCCTAGCTAGGGTTCTATAGGCCGTTCGACACGAAATAACATACCAGGCGGCCGCCTTAAATCCCGAGTGTTTCTGGGGTTTTTTGGTTTTAGAAATAAAAAAGCCTTTAAGCTGGTTAAATAATTCCCCATGGACCTGCACGACTATAGAGTTAAGCTCTTCCTGAGTAGCGCATGTCTGTAACGTACCCAGTGCATTAACCACCAAAATACTCATTTGCTTTAGGTGCTCATCTTTTTTAATCACGTTTGACCATTTAACTCTCCTGGCATCATTTGTCAATAGTGCCTCCACGTAATCAGTTCGTGGTGCCGGACTAACACCATGAGGAGTACATGCGGGATGCAAGGAGAGCACTAGTGGGTTATGGTCACTCTCAGTACGTTCACAGACCACCATGTCTATTAGGTTGGACCAAAATTCCTTATTAAGCAGGATAAAATCAATGCGACTACTGCGCAGCCCAATGCTAAAGGTGTGCGAACCCTGCTTATCTGAGGCTGTTCTCCCGTTAACAGCCCTGACTCCCTGTTCCATGCAAAACACCTTTAATTGCAGGGCAGCCCCTGTCCATTTTTTAATTGGAGGAAGATCCAAAGGTGGAATAAACCACTGAGCATCCTCCTCTGCATTGAGATTTACATCGTTAAGGTCCAGGGGTTCAAAAGTACAATTAAAATCACCAGCTATTACCAAATTATTATCACCTCTATGTTCTGTTAAGAACATATCTAAAAAATCAAAAGTGGGAGAAGCTTTCCCGCCTTGCACACCCCTTGCATAGACATTGATAAGCAGCAAGTCGGGTACATTTACCTGCTGTATCCTAATTATAAGAATGTCCCTGCAATTGATGTGCAGCTCCTCCACCCTATAATGATTAGATTGTCTAACCCAAGTTGTAAGCCCCCCTTGGTCTACCTCGCTGTCCCCCTTCCGCTACCTTTGAAAAATTTAAGTAGCCTTGGCGATGTACATGGTCCATAGCCCAGGTTTCTTGAAAGGTCAGTATATCATGGCCCTCGATAAAGATGGACCAATCTACTGAAGCAGTTTTTTGTAAGAGCCCAGCTATGTTCCAAGAGGCTAATTTAAGTCCTACAACTGGACCGGGATTGTAGCTACTACCTGGCGAGTGGCAGAGGCTACTTGCCTCCACTAAGCCAGTTACCCCTACATACGGATGGATACCAATAGGTATCAAGCTACACTCCCCTGCCTCGCCCGTCCTGTTTGCAACCAGAGCATTGTCACAACTTTGACCGTTCGGGGTAGTTGATGAGAAACCTCCTAGGTTATTAGAACCTGATACCCGACCACCCTCACCCAACTCAACCATTGGAGGGATAACTGTAATGTTACTAGTGAGCAGACCAAGTCAATCTATATCCTCCAGGTTAGAAAAAAGGTCAAATCTGTTATGTGTGGGAACCGCATAGTCATAGGGGCCTGGAACCAGGTCTACGTCCCTTAAACCATCCCTTCCTCTTACGTGGGCTGGAAAGTTACGGTAGAAGAAACCTAACGGCAAAATGTTAATGTTGTCCCTGCTTAGGTGCCCGGACCCTGCCCTATCTAAAATAGTTTGGACTAGGCGCGGGGACCCAAAGCTCAGGACCACGCAGTCTCCTCTAAGGGCTTTCGAAGATTTCCCAACCCACGGAATTCTACGTATCATTTTGAATTCACTGAATAGAGCGTTACCCAGCCCAGTTCTAGAATTCAACAAATGAAGGGCTTTATTCTTAAGTGATGACCAATGTTCATCACCACCTGAGGGGAGCACATTCGATAATATAACGGTATATGGAGTGGCTTCAGGTGGAAGATGAAGAGACATACTAGTACACTCGGCCCCTCCTTGTAACAACCCTGGGGCTTGACGCCCTACTTGTTTCCTTCTATGGGATACGTTGTCAGTAGGTATATGTATGCTCTGTGAGTTTACCATAGGAGCCTTCTCTTTACTATGAGGCGGGCAACCAACCACATTAGTGGATATTCTAGTTTCAGTCGCACTTACTTGGCTTGGTACATTCGATCCCCCTAGCACACCCTCACTCACTAAGGGGGGTGAGGAAAAAAGATGCTGCTCGATTTTGGCTAATCTCATGTCTATGCCAGACAGCTTTAATAATAACGGGTCGAGCATGGCCGAAAATTTCTCTTCGAATTTAGTTAAAAGGACAGCCTCAAAATTGCTAGACACCTGTGTGTCAATGGCCTTGGTTCTTACATCTTTAACACCCGGAATGCCTGGAACAAAAACAACATTGGAACCACCCTCACTACCCGGGGCTGTCATTTTCCTTTTTGCCATTTTACATGCCTGGTGCGTGGTTTTAGGCAAGCCACGCGCCTTCCTTTTTTTGTTAGTGACTTCCCCACCTGTAACTTGTATAGACCTTTGATGGCGGGTAAGTACCTTTACAGGGGGTGTGGGCGATAATGATGGAATACTAGCTGCCGCAGTAGACCCATTTAGTTGGAGCTCTTGGGGGATAGAACTCACTGAAAGCATACAGTCAATTGCTGTGTCCGACTCTGGTATGGGCAAAAGGGGAGGTGAGATAGCTTCAGAGGAGACTCTATATGGGTCTAAAGAGAGTCTCCTTTCTGTTAGCTCAATTTCATGAATTATAACTGACTCCGCCCGTGTCAGAAAGGCATCCAGCGTGCCTGCAACTCCTGGCCCCCCTCCCCCCTTACGCTTAACCTTGCTCATACTTTCAGAATGGTGACACTCAAAAACACTGCAGATTAATATTTACAGTCAATACAAAATGCTGACCAGTTTCTGGGGAGACTGAAGAAAGGAGGGTGGCCCAGCCCTGTCTCTTCCTGGCTGGGACGGGCACAGACGGGCCCGCCCTTGGCCCGGGCTTTGCCCGGGCGAGCCCGCGCGCGTCCCGCACTGCGGGAGCCCTGAGTCAGCTTTAAGCACCGGCTGGTGCGAGATTAATGGGCGGCTCCTACTGCGAGTTCGTGGTGCCCCCTGGGGCTTGCAGTTCCTGGCAGGTAGTGAGTGGCAGCAAACAGTGGCGGCAATCAAACAGGGCGTCCCGCGCCGCGGGAGCCCTGAGTCAGCTTTAAGCACCCTGGGGCTTGCAATTCCTGGCAGGTAGCAAGTGGCAGCAAACAGTGGCGGCAATCAAACAGGGCGTCCCTGTAATGTTTAAGTGAACAATAGATGAGACAGCATTTCTCCTCTGGTATAAACGTTGGTGTGTTCTTCTATGAAGCACATGATTGGGCATACATGTAATTACTACGGAGGAGGAACACTGCTCCTGGTACTGTGGTAGATGCTAGAACATTGCATTATTAAATGTAAATCCTAGAAGTTACCAGCTATCGTTGGAAATAAATGTTCTAATAATCTCTGTTCCGCCTTTTGATTTAAAAAATGTTACAAGGTTCTACTTGTGCGTTATGGGTTTGCTTGCTATGTTGGACTGGTGCAGTAAGAGTCTAGCCACGTAACTTCAACAGAGCTGATTTAGGGGCGTATTCTGGACTTTTAAACAATAGAGTATTGAAGCATAGAGTCATCAAAAAAAGCTGGCTGGTGACTTACGTCATATCCTGCTGGACGGTAGCTGCCCATGACTCTCACCATATTGCCTACTGACCCCCATTTACTAATTATCCAGCAACCTGCATTGTCCTGGAATGCCACCTCAGGAGAACCTAAGTAGGTAAACTCCACAATGTTAACTCTACACCGTCCAATCACCTTAACTAAGAATACAAGTCCATGGAACTAATTATTGTAGCGCAGCTGCGTCATCTGTGTCCTGAAGTTGCTAAAGGTGATAAGGCAAATCGGTATGGGGAGCAATGAATGAATGAATGAATGAATCTGCCGAACCTCTTGAATCACCTGTGGTAAACGATTAAAATGGGACCAATGCACAGAAAAAAGTAGCAGTTTACATATGGGTGCACTTGCATGTGTGTGCACATGCGCGCCTTTGTGTTTGGATGTGTGCGGCTGCCCGCGCTCAAGCAGTGGGCCCCTTAAGAGGGCGCCCCCTAGTGCAGCTTCAGGCACCTCCCCGCCCTTGTCGCTGGGACTCCCTCCTCTGGGAGTCCTCCCTCGGGTCTGGCGCCTCCACGGCGTCATTTCTGGTGCGCGATGGGTTGGGGACAGCTATTTATACCTGCCCCCACCCACTGGCCACCCTCTTTGTCCCCCGCTGGACACGCTGTCCAGGCTCGCCGGGTCGTCGACATCGCAGGCGTCGAAGTAGGCGGTGAGTGCGGGCCAGGAGGGGCCTTTGTTTGGGCCGACCAGCCTCCTTGCTGTTGGCGGTCAGGGTGTTGAGGATGCCGGGGTTCCCTGACCCGTTGTGTGAGGGAGTTGGGGCCGGCGGCTGCGGCCACCGGAGTGCCGCCTGTTTTCCTGGTTTGCGAGGGGGCAAGAGAGATGTTTGTTGTGGGCCTGCGGACTGGTCTGGCCCGGGCCCGACGGGTTTGCTGGAGGCCAGGGCGGCCTGCTGAGGGCGTGGTTGCTTGCCTTGACCGGGGGTCAGAGGCGATGCGGCCGATGGGAAGGGGTATTGGATTTGTGGTGTCCGCATTGCTTTGTTGACGCGCTGTACTCTCTGCATCGCACCCTTGTGGCCGCAGTCAGTGTTGGGACAATTTCTATTGCCTCCTGATGTCGACTTGCTCGGGCGGTGTGACTGGGCGGATCTGGTGCATTTGGGCCCTGACGAGAGTTTCTGTGGGGGCAGTGGTTGTCCCGGTTTACCTCGTGTGCTTACCTCCCTGGTTGAAACTGAGGAAGCACTGTGTTTATTTAGTATTTTGCCACATGCCTTGTGGCGGGCAGATCATGTTGGCCACTTTGCCCCCCCCCCCGGGAGCCGCTGGCCTCATGGGGCAGGTTGCATTGGTTGGGCGGGACAACGTACTTTTTTAGGTTCGAGCCTCAATGTCGGCTGTTGTGATCCTGGGCAGATCACGTGGTTTCTTGCTTGCCAGTCGCCGCTGGGTGTGGATATCTGGCTACTCGCTGTGCAAAGAAATGCTTCTCTCCCCCGAGAACAAAGCACTAACGTAAACAAATCTCGTGGCAGTGGTCAACTAAGTCAGCAATGATTCACCCATGACAGAGCACGGCGGAGAAAGCCCTTTAGTAACAAGTCTAATTTCTGCCTAGCGAACTCAGTAATGACATCTGGAGTACAAAAGCAAAGAGAAACACAAGTTATTTATCGTATTTATAAGAGGGCAGCTTTTCCCCGGCATTCATCTTCATGAGTCTCAGAAGCGAGAATGATCATTTCTGATAGTGAGAAGGAAACCAGTTACTGACTCTAAACTCTGTTTTTAGTCAAACGGTTTGCTGCAATTTCCAGTGACAACGACGTATGAATGAGCGTTCTGTATAAAGGGTTAGCACACACAGAGGTGTTGTCATAACCTGTATTTTGAGGATCGGATGTCTGGAACACACAGCTGCTTGTTATCAAAAGTCTAAGGGCCATATTATCAAGAACGGCGATATCATTATCGCCGCTTTAGTGGCAGGAAACTGCCGCTAAAGCGGCGATAAGGGGCTTGATAATATGCCCTGTAGAATTCCAATAGAAGCCCAGGTTCTGGTGTGAAGGACATCAAACCTGGGCTTCTATTGGAATTCTATAGGGCATATTATCAAGCCCCTTATCGCCGCTTTAGCGGCAGTTTCCTGCCGCTAAAGCGGCGATAATGATATCGCCGTTCTTGATAATATGGCCCTATGTGTTTGTGAAAGTAGATTATGGGTTTGCCTCTCCCCTTGGGGATTATACAGCCTGTATACAGGCTGTAGGCACTTGTGCCTCAGGTTTAGAAGAGAAAAATTTTGTAGTGCGGCCCCTGCTCTTCAGATTTTGTCGGCGGTTCGACCCCACCCTATGAGCTTACTTTGATTCAACAAAAGTTATTATCGGGCAATGGGGAGGGGGGAACCGGCTGTCCACGGCAGGTCAAAAAGCAAGTGTTAGCTGTGCTAAGAGGCAGGCCTTCAGTGCTGGTCTCACCCGTCTCTCTAAGACCAAGGATCTAGCCCCAGCAGTGGTGGTGGTGTCAGGGTTGTTGCAAATATGTTGGTGCACATCAGAAGGCGCCGAGCATCTGGTTGGTGCATCTGTGCAGCGGCATGGGGCCGTGTCATCTGTCATTGGGCTCGACGCTTGGAATGATTGCCGGGGAAGCGGTGGCTTTAGCGACTTTGGAGCTTGGGACCCGGGTTTGGGTCTCGGCGTCGGCCCTCCATCCTGTGATTGTGGGCAGAGAGAAGGAGAGGAGCGTGCTCCGAGGCAAAGGGATTAGCAGTGTGAGGCGACAAGGGGGCGGGTGGCTCGGCCTGATTTTGTGGGTTCGAGCGCCATGACACACTGCCACAGCATCTGGTGTCGCGGGTATGCCTACACTGTTACAGGAAGGGTTAAGTGCCGCTTCGGCAGCAATATGCAGGAAGGTCCTTCTTGCACTGTTTGATTGGTGTCTCCTCCTTGCCAGAATTTTACGTTTACAAGTTAATAGGTTTTCTCCCACAGTTACTTGAAGCATCCTGGGGCGGGAGCTAAAGCTCAGGGCGAGGGCTTCGGCATTTGGCTTTAGGGGCCAGAGGTGGCATGGTCATCTTTACTACACACTTCCTCCAGTGTGATGCCTTTTTAAATTGTGCGCGATGACCCAACTAGTGTTCCCATCCCTGCGGTACCCTCATCAGATGGGGTCCTTGTACCAGCGCTACTTCAAGCAGAGGGAGCGTCTGGTTTTTCTTTTCTTTGCTGGGAGGCGGCGTGGGGCCTTACGTACCTAAAGTTCCCGCTATGGGTCGGGTGGACACGGTATTCCTCTGTCCCAAACAACCATATGTAGATTTAACAGACTTGTTTTAAACTTTTAGGACCGAGAGCTGGGACAGCGGCTCCATGGCTAGGCCCTTATGAGATGATGAGGGTCTAAAAAATTTGTGTTTGGTCACCTGCATGATTATGGCATGCCAGGAGGAGGTTGTTCTGTTCCTTCACCTCCCTAGTGTGCTTCTTCCATGTTTCCCCATTGGTGAGCACATCACAGTGTGTCTTTAACCTTATTCTAACATGTTATGAGGCAAGCAAGGTAGTGCCTGGTTCCGTTTGGTATTTTTACAGCGTTATCTGGTCGCCTACATGGGTAATTTAGGAACGCTACTTTATGGAAGGAAATCTGCTACTGTACAGATGGAGCAAAACGTTAATCTGCGGTTACCAGGAGGGCCCAGCGAGAAGGGATGAATCTTTCTCGCAGTTGGGGGTTATGACTTGTGATCAGGATATGTGAAAGGACTGGTTTGCAGACCCTTATTTTAATTCCAAGTGGCATCATTGTTGAGCGATATTGTGGAGCGCCGAAGTTAACAACTCTTTTCTCATACAGGAAAAAAAGACTGCGAAGAGCTTATGTTAGAAGAGTTCTTACTGTGAAATGAAGCAGTCTTTGCGACTTGCTGAATTCGGAGGAATTCTAAGGTGATGGCGCAACTCAAAGTTCAGTCAGAAGTTCATTCTTGTTCGTAAACCTTGCAATCTTGATTGGGCCTACTGGTTTCGTGGGCTTCGGCCACCATATTAATACACTCGTAATGCCTGGGATTATCTGGGACTGGTAGCTGCACTCCTTTGATTTGAATAGAGGAACTCTTGTTCTTTCGGCCCTGCTGCAATACCATTGTTGCTAGGTGCCTTCCTTGAGTGACATGCAAGTGCGATAAGGGAGAAGTATCTAGGTTACTCTCATTGAGGCAGAAGGGTTCTTGCAAGACCCACGATAAGGCGGGCTGTGTTAGAACATAAACTGGGACTCAGTCAGGCAACATTTGGACAACCCACCGCGCTAAGCCCCCGTCTTAAGTTCAATGGGGGTCACTTATTGTCCATACTTGGTTCTGCTTGACGCACTCGCTCTGCTCACACAAATTGAGCTAAGGCGACTAGCTCAATTTTGACAGAGAAGTCCATAATGTTTCACATTTACGATCGTGTGAAATTTTCAACTGCCTGTGCATAGTTTTATTCATATACACTGTATTAAATTAATTTGAGTAATCGCTGTATTAACTAGTGTGACCAGCGGATGCTCACGCACCAAGGCAGCCGTAGCGGTGAGTGTTGCTAGGCTGTAAGGATAGGAAGGTTAGAGGACTGCTGGGTCCCGCTGGGGTATCTGCGAAATGATCACTTCCGGGTTAGAGGGTGAGTACAAAGGGCACAGGAGGTGTCATGGCAAAGAAAACCTGGACCGATTTACCTGCTGGGTCTGGTGGTGGATTCGACCTCATGGTCATGGGATCTACCCCAGTGGGGTCCAACCAACCCTTTATCCTTCTGAGGTTGCCAAAATGATTATCAGTGAGTGGGGTAACAATATATCTTATTCAGCGCAAACATGCCTTTAGGAGCACTTGCACTTCACAAATACATAGTGTTAGGTTAGGCTCCAACAAGCGCTATACATAGATAACTGGATGAGAGGAAAGTAAGGCGGGCTGGATATAACTCTTACTTTACCTGCACTGGCACATCTTCTCAGGAGTTGTTTGGTGAAGGTATTGCACTATAGCCAGGCAATGTTGACAACCCACCCACACCAAGCAGATTCTTGAAGTTCCTCCTGGGCCACACATACACTGCCCGGTATTAGGCCCCTGCGGTTGTCAGCGCTATGAATTACTAAATCACAACTGAATAGGAGCAGATGGGTTAGCCCAGCTAGCAGAGGTGTCACAAGATGGAACCATGGGCACAGATGGGTTTTTCTAGCCGCGCGGTCCTCGCTGTTGACATCATGGATTTACTACAATTACCACTGAGAAGGAGCAATGTGGGCATCCCAGCTAGCAGATCAAGTTAGGTACCCCAGCTAGAGAAGTCGAATGGTATGATATGCCCAGAGAAATACTGCTTTAAAGTTCAATTAATTTCAACACTGGGACTGGGGCCACCACGCCTTCTTGGTGCAGTTGGAGAAGGAAAAGAGTGTGTAAAGAAACTAAAAGATTAATATGGTTAACTAACCAGGGACTGACTTGGTGATGCACAAAAGACAAGTACCCACTGGTACTGGATATGACACAATATTGGTTCAATAGAGTGCATCAATAAAACGGTTGAGGTGCAAACTTAGTGGCCAGTTAACGGGAATGTGCTCTCAGGTGAGGGCAGGCAAGATTTGAGGTTTCAGTTACCCAATTTTCGCCAAGAAAAAGCTTCCTTGTCTGCATCCCGGAAATATCTGTATCAGAATTCGGGTGCTGGGTGAACCATGCCAGGGTGGGTGCATCAGTACGGCAACACAGCATCCAACTAGAGTCCGCAGTTAGAATGGGATTGGATGCTGTACATACTGTTTTCCTAATCTCACCATCCAGAAGCTTTTCCATCCCTGGTCTGCATTCTGGTATACATTAGCAGAAGTTTAGCACTGGGCTACTCACACCAGGGTGGGAACATCAGCAGGGTGACTCAGCAGCTAAAGATCGCAGTCAGATGTGACGGGCTTGCAGGCAAGGATGACATGAAGCAGAATACTGTAAAGAGGAGTGTGGGCAAAGGGTCCCTGCAATTAGGCTAATATAACCTGTTGCCCTTCAGCCAGGTGGGTTGCGTTAGTTTGTCATCCATAAAGTGTGTGCGGTGTCCTCAATAGTGTTGAGAAATATGGGTTTGGAGCACATGCTGACGTTTGGCTCAAAAACCCTCTTCACCAAGCTGTAGTGCGTCATGTTGTTGCCAGGTGTCGCTGGATTAAGCACCAAGGGTTACAGCTGGTTAGCATTTAGTGTGTATCTGTGATCGGACTGCAGTTAAGCAAGCCTTGTGGGCTGCGTAAGTTGTCACTCCAAAAAGGGTGCGGTGACTGCAATAATGTGCACAATACAAACATCCCCTCAAACCAGATTTGACACCATTAACGTGTTCGCCATGGTTTAGTAATCAAACAGGTCTGTGCAAATGTCTGGTCAAATTCAGCAAAGTATGTGCACTCTGGAACCGAGGGCAAGTTACAGGTTGCTTCAGTTAAGCAAAAAATTCACTGACCTGGTAGCCTTAGTAGCTAGGCTGGTTGTGGAAGCTGTCATCTATCAAGTGTGCTGCTGTCCCATAAAGCTGGGGAAACAAGGTGTCAAAGCACTTAAGGCTTCAGTGTATTAAGAACATGTGGCATGTCTATCTAAAGGCAGGTGTCTGTACTTATTGTTCCCCCCATGTCCCCACCCACTGGTCTGCTCCATGGTACAAATTAGCAGAAGTTGGTAAGTGCACGACTTGTGCAGGGAGGTGACATCAGCATGGCGTCAGAGCAGCTAAATGTTGCAGTCAGAAGGTGAGGGGCTGGCATGCAATATGGTCATGTAATGAAGCAGAATACGGGGGCAGGCGCGATGCTATAGGCGTCACTTTGGCCATACACGGGCAGAAGGGTACAGTGCCAGTAACCCGCTAATAGAGTGAGATTTTAGAATGGGGTTGCTTAAGTTTGCCATTTCAAAAAAGTGTGTGCTGCGACTCCAATGAGGGAGAGAAAGAAGAGTTCGGTGCACTCATGCTGACAGTTACTAGTACACAGCGTGCATTCAAATTTGGAAGGAGCAGGTAAATTTCCACTGCTGGTATGGTACACGGTTATCAGTTTGAACTCCCAATTTTGGGAATATTCAAGTACGGGGGTAAACAAGGGCTTAGGAAACCCTATATATAAGGCACATATTGCACGCAGTGCTCAGTGGATTAAACGAGACATAACCAGGGTTACGAAGAGCAGTAGTTTTGCTTTCCCATTTGGGTAAGAATTCCGGCTGGCGTGGGGCCAGGGCCGGACTGGCCGTAGCGAGCACTGGGCGTTTTCCCGGTGGGCCGGAAGGGTGGGGCCAGTTTTCGAGCAGTGGGGGCCGCTTTTGCAGGAGAGCTGCAAAATCGGCCCCCAGTAACAAAAGAGGCAGCACTGCTAAAGCGGCAGCAGTGCTGCTTCTCACCAGCACCCCCTGCCCCCCAGGCCGGGCCAGCAGAATTGCCTGGGCTGGTTTGTGTGCCCAGTCCGGCATGACGTGGGGCTCCTCTACAAGAGGAGGCCAGCTGGCAGAGGTAAGGGTATGGTGTTGGCCACAAACAATAACTTGTTATCAAATACATTGTTGGCCTGGGAGGCGAACTCCAATATGTTTTCCAGTGTATTCTGAAATCAGTGACTGGGCAGTGATGGGTATTGCATGACCTGGCAACACCTAACAAGTAGGCCCTTATTGGCACAGTGCACAATAGGGATTTCACCCTTAACTGCAGGTAAAGTAGAGAGCAGTTGTTTCAATTACAGGCGGGCCATCGAACATGCCTACGGATGGGTAAATAAAACTGTGGTTGAACCAGAGAACAGTAGTTCATCAAACTTGCCTACTACGGGGTAAATAAGCCATGCACAAGCCCACCAAGCAGGAGGGCTTGATTCAACTTTATTTAACAGCAAATAAGCGGGCTTGGTAAATAAGGCGTGGCCTCTTGAGTGCATAAGCCACAAGGTTTCCCCGATAGGGTCGGGGAACAACTGCGGACTGTTAACCTGTCAGAGGAGGATAGGAATTGTCCGGCTAGAAGGACTGGTACCAACACGTTGCAGGAGGTTATGGAGCCTGCCATGGTGGGGGGGTTGTGCCCTGGATATGACGGTGGCCACATCCAGGGCTTTGGCGGAGTTACAGGGGGATCCAGAGGCTGATTGGTACGAGGGGTACCCTTTCAGGAGCACAATAAGGGTGCATTATTCCAAAATCCCAGAAATCTTTACGGCAGGAGCCTGCTTGAAAGCGACGGCGCCCCGCTAGTCCTTCAGGCGGTTGTAAGCCTGAGCAATCGGGGGCTTGCCTGGTTACGCTCCGCCCCTAAAAAGGCGTGAGTAAAAGGTATGGACTGGTGGTCCATGATATGTAAAGGGGATAACCCCCACATAAATGGTAGCACCGATTGGATTGGCCACGGTGCAGTTTGGCTCATCAGGTGGGCAGGGCAGCTTAGGTTAGTCACTGCTGCCTGCCCTTGGATCGCCCGTAAGTTAACCCAGCAAGTTGGCATACTCCTTGTATGTAATAAACCTGCAGTAAACTTTCTCCAACAAAATCTTGTGTGGACTGTTTATTTTGCGCAGCGCGACTAATTACTGCTGAGCGGGGGGTTGCCGATATTGGCACTATGCTGCTGCCCATGGCGCATGCAGTGGGCCCCTTAAGAGGGTGGCCCCTAGTGCCACTTCAGGCACCTCCCTGCCCTTGTCGCTGGGACTCCCTCCTCTGGGAGTCCTCATTCGGGTCTGGCGCCTCCACGGCGTAATTTCTGGCGGCGGTGGGCTGGGGACAGGTATTTAAACCTGCCCCCACCCACTGGCCACCCTCTTTGTCCCCCCACTGGACACGCTGCCACCCTCCCAACCGCTTACCCTGCATGCCGGCGTGATGGCTGGCTAATGAATTGAAAGTATTAATGTATTCATTTGTGTTGCAGGCGGAGTTACAGGGCGATCCAGAGGCTGATTAGTACAAGGGGTACCCTTTCAGGAGCACAATAAGGATGCATTATGCCAAAATACCATGGAGTCTTTACGGCAGGACCCTGGTCGAAAGCGACGGTGCCCCGCTAGTCCTTCGGGCGGTTGTAAGCCTGAGCAACCGGGGGCTTGTCTGGTTACGCTTCGCCCCGAAAAAGGCGTGAGTAAAAGGTATGGACTGGTGGTCCATGATATGTAAAGGGGATAACCCCCAAATAAATGGTAGCACCGATTGTATTGGCCACGGTGCAGTTTGGCTCATCAGGTGGGCAGGGCAGCTTAGGTTAGTCACCACTGCCTGCCCTTGGATCGCCCGTAAGTTAACCAACCAAGTTGGCATACTCCTTGTATGTAATAAACCTGCAGCAAACTTTCTCCAACAAAATCTTGTGCGGACTGTTTATTTTGCGCAGCTCGACCAATTACTGCTGAACGGGGGGGGGGGTTTGCCGATATCGGCACTATGTATCTCGCAGGGGTGGGCTTCCGCGGGACGTTTTCAGCTTTTGATTCCTAGTAGATGAATGGCTGCAATTAAAATTCCAATCACAGTTCACACATCAGAATTTGGAACGCTCGCAAACATGCATTGCATTGCAAGATTTAATGCATGTTAATGGGGGCAAGTCGATCGTTCCGACAAGCCACTGTCAGACTTCGAATAAAAAAAAAAAAATAAGGAATTGAACATAGTACCACAGATAAAGTGGTATCAACTGGCTCCACATTGCTCTTGGCAATGTGACAGTTTTGCTTTTTTAATATGATGTCCAAAGTCCATATCTACATTTTCATATATCTCACTAATAGGCAGGGACGGCTCTAGGGCGTTGACTTGGAGTGGGGGCGTCATTTTTGAAAATGTGTATCATCATTTTAAAAGCACCTGCTGCCTCGTTCCTGGCCTCCAGCAACTTTCAGACATCAATTAAAATGTCAAGAGAAGTACCGGGATTAATCGTCTTCCTGGAAAGAGACCGGAGGTTTGTCTAGTGGAAATTTTGACTCATCCTAAGGTAGCGCAGAGGGTTAAAATCCCTTCTGCTAAGAAAGTGTACCATGCAGATAAGGAAGTGCATATAATGTAAATAGGTCAGTGGGTTACTGCTTCTGTCAGAGAGCTCCTTTTGTTACTGGTCGTTTATAAGTCAAAATCCTAATATAGAACATTGAGCTATTAACTGTCACCCTGGAGCTGCATGCAAACTGCAAGGTATATGTTAAAGCTATATGTTTTTTTGCCCAGTCTTTCATCATCCTAATCTTGTGAAAAGGGTTCATTTGGGTAGAAAACCATTCTCATTATGAAAGAGAACCCTTAACAATGATGTTGCGTTTTAAATTCTGAATATGTACCTTTCCTAAATAAGAACTTTAACTATATTGCCTACCAGTATCGATGACATGCCACTCCTACACTACACCTTGTAGTACTGTCTGATGTCACATTTCCTATACACTGATTTACACACATATGATTGTCTCTGTGCAATGTGTGTGTGGTGTAAAGTGCTCTGACAACTTACACTGGTATGAGTGGTGTTATAAAACTAAATTAATCTGAGATACAGTGGTTATGGAGACTTGAGAGGCACTGTTAAAGGGTGCTAGTGAGGGAATCCGTGGCAGAGGTGGTCATTGGGGGGGGGCGCCAACAGACATTGTCGCACAGGGTGCCACCAGCGCTAAAGCCGGCCCTGCTAATAGGTTTTGCACCGTGCGCTCCCTGTGTCTTCGTCTGTCTTTATCGGGGGAGTCCCCGGCGCTCGTTCCCCTTCAGAATGTAATGTACGCTGATGGAGGCACACCCAGTACCTCTGTCACAGCAGGAGCGGTTTGTGCTCAGTGGAGGACTTCTGTCTCAGTGGGCCGTTGGCTATGGGCTGTCAATCACAGCCGGGGTCACCAGGGCGTCCACGGGTAATCGCAAACAATGTCTGGAAGAGCTGAGGGTTGTCTTCGCATGAACAGCTGTGCGCAGCTGTCACAAGATCCCCTTCAGGCACAGACTGTTCATCAAGTGAAGCCTGGGGATGCCTCAAGGGGGCACGCGGAGCATTAGTGAGGGAGCGAGGGACCCAGCACTTCCTGAAAAATGTCAAACAAAGACGCACATGTGTGTATTCTGCTTTGAGTGGTGCATACTATTGCTGTCCGGGGCGCGAGACATGTGGCCAGGGAAGCGCCAGGGGCCCTCTCGTTCCTTTTTATCGAATGGTTTACTCCCCAGGAGAAGCCCAAGGCCATGACGAAACCTGACGTCGCAAATTGGGGAGATGTGACCAGCACTGCACTTCTGAGTAGATCTGGCACCGAGTAGTGGCGTAGCTATCATTAGTGCAGCAGGTGCTGTGGCACCAGGGCCTAGTTGTATGAGGCCCACTGTAGCCGTCTTTCACTTCCCACGGGAGGGTTGCAAGGACCAATATTGTTTTTAATGACCCATGATACCCATGCTAAGAAGAGACAATGTCCACAAATCCAAAATGTAGCTAGACCACCAAAACCTACCTCAAACGAGTGTAGTTTTATAATGAATTTAGCACGTCTACATGCAAGAAATGCAACGCGCTACGTTTTTTCATTGGATAACATCCAAACTAGTTCATTTTCATTTATATCTATTTAATTGTTTGAGTTACGTTCTGCGGACAACGCAGAGACTGGGAGAAGCTTGACAATCTTTTTCTCTGGCCGCTGGTCTTCAACACACAGGCATGGACGTCAATTCACCAAAATGCCTGGGGTAGCGGAAGTGGTATCACACGCCCTTTGACCTCCATTTTCACTCAAACACACATACACACCAATTCACACATATACACTGTCTCACACATAAATACACTCTCACCCGCAAGCATGCACACAACATAGATTTGAAAGCATTTTTTACGTACCTCAGCTGCCATGGAAGGACATATTCCAGCTTATTGTACTCCATTTTATTACACTATTAGTGACTAACATATTTTATTTATTCACAATTAGTGTAATAAAAAATTGACAGAAAATAAAGAGAGTGGAGCCCCAGCTGCTCCTGTGTTCCTGGTACTGAATTTGCCACCTCTGAGGCCCACGGTCACAAAGACAGTGCTAGAGGTAGCAAAGAACAAGCCAGGGGTTGCAGCTGCGCCCCCTGGTGACCCCTAAATGACGTCTATGCACACAAGGTCTGTTGGGCTACGCAAACCCCTATTAGTTTTGCACACTGCAACTGCATTTTTATAGCACTTCATCGGTGTCGGCTTTAGCGCCTGTTAGCACCTGGTATGACTATCTTTTTTGGAGCCCCCCCCAATGATCTCCTTCTCCATGGACTCCCTCACTACCACCCTCCAACAGAGCCCCTCATCTCTCCATAGCCCCTCTCTCACATGCATTTCATTTGTTTCATAGCACCACTCATACCAGTGTAAGGTGTCAGAGCACTTGCATTATACACACATTATACAGAGACAATGAATCATACATGTGTAACTCAGTCTACAGGAAATGTTAGCATAAGACAATGAGGATTACAAGGTGTAGGATTCACGTCATCCATACATGAAGGCAGTATATTTTAAGTGTTTGGTCTGGAGAAGCGCAGACTCAGGATTTAAAACCCACTACAGTGGTCGGGGTTGACTTTACTAACAAGAATGTATTTCGACCGACATGAACGCTTTTAGCAACATTAGGATTATGATAGACTGGAGAAAAAACATAACGTTCTAACATACAGTTTGCATGCAGCTTGGTGTTGACGGTTCATAGGCCACTGTGCTCAATTAGGAATATAACTTATGAACTACATGTAACAAAAAGATCTCTGTGACAAAGTCAGTAACCCAGTGAGTTATCCACATAAAATACAGGTTTGTGGTCAGCATGGTACGTGTTCTTTGCGCAGGCATATTAACCTTCTGCACTACTTTATGATCAGTCAAAACTGCCACTAGACAAAACTCGCTCTCACTTCAGCAGGAACATTAATCACCAGAGTTATCTTGACATTTTTATCGTTGTCTGAAAACTGATGGACACACAAGGAACTCCGCAGCAGGTGCTTTTAGACTGTGCTTAATTTGAGCCAGTGGTTCCAGGTGTTCGGCACCGGCACTTAATTGTCAACACTGGCACTTTTGACAGCTGCACATGGCGGCGCTGTTTGCATAAATTAGAGATGAGCAGAACAGCAATTGTTTATTATTTCAATAAGCATTAACAACAACTAATACCTGCCGCCCAAGATATTTTTATAGCTTTGGGGGCATGGAATAGTCTGAATTGTCACACTTGTAGTGTGCTGGTTAGTAGTAGTAGTGTGGGTACTGTCATTGGCAAAAACGGCAGTGGCAATGGGTGGTGCAAGCTGCAGAAGCCTCCTGACTAGAGCCCTGGCACTTATTATTTTTACACATTAAGCACTGCTTTTAGACCCATAAGTTATTTCTAAACACTGTCCCCCTCCCCACCCCTGGAGCTCAGCGCCAGGTGCGGCTGCACTGGTCTCAGTGCCCTAAAGCCGGCCCTGCACTTCATGCACCTAATGAGGCATCGAAGCATTTTTGGTGGGCGGGTAGCATGGTACAACATACATTTTGGACCAAGGGTGAGACCTCAGTGTGGGACTCATGGACATCAATTCACCGCCCCAGTCTGATCAAAAAATGTCACTGAAGAAATCTCCCTGCACAGTGACGTCCTAATAGGCCAATTTTCTAACTTCTGGTGATTTATTTACAAGTTATTATCCCTCACTGCCAAAGTTGAATTTACAATATAGGACACATACTGTTCCTGATCAAAACAAGCACTGTCAAAAAGTAGGTTTGGCATTGGCAAGCTTGTGCAATGGTTATTTTTAATACAAGCATATGCCTCAAAAGAAAAGAAAAAAGAAAACATCACCACAAAAAAATGGCTTCAATTTGATAAAAATGTTAAATAAAAAAATAACCATTGTATATAATTTGGAAAATATGATTCTTATTGATGCAACGAAATGGTACTATTGGCTTTGAACTACTGTAAACTGAAGACATAGTTTAAACACACAAGGGTGGCTCCAAAATATAAAAAAGGAGAAATAATGGAAAGAGGAGAAAAGAAAGGTAAGGTATTGGCCTATCAGCCCTGGCACTGAAGTGCATTTCGTTTTAGGTGAGTGTACAGTTGTGATCAGGTTAAATGGCAACAATCACCGTAGAAGAAAGTCAATGGCTGGAGTGGGCTGAGACATTGCGGCATCCTATCTGCTGCAGTGGGTAGAAGCAAAATATGAATGACAGGTGAACAAACCAATGGGCGGTCCAAACCAAAACCCTTCTGTGCATGTATATATGTATGTATTTTTAAGCATTTTTTTTGTGATTTCAATTTTTGATTACCTGAAGCTAGCAAACAGCTAAAGCTGTCTCTACGCCAAACCTAAATAACACTGAACATACATTTTCTGTAATGCAGAATACTAGCAGTTCGTACTCCATACTCCTAGATCTCAGCTTTGACGTTTTCACGGAATCCATCCTTTTCTTATGAAGACACACGAAAGTGATGAAACGTCTGGGCTCACGTCAGCACGCTCCCTTGACTGTCATGACAACGACCGCGGCTAGTCAAGCCACCCCAGACAGACTATCAGGATATCTGCCACTTCCGACCTGCACCACTGCGTGCACTGTGACCTGCTCGGGAACTGCCCGGCCTTGTCTGCCCTCGCTCTGACTGTTATGTCTTAAACATGCGCTTTCGGAAAATATGCCCTCTTCCCTTACCTTGAGCACACCGGATATTGCGAGCTTTCTGTCTCCTTCTCGGGTAAAATAGCGTGCCTCATTTTGGCATGCTGTCAAATCAGATCTCATTCATGGCTTTCAGCCATTCAGGCCAAGATATCTGGAGCAACGTAGTTTTTTAACTAAGCAGCAGTTATCCAGACTGCTAAATTCTCACAAGTAACCATTCTAAGGTGGACCATGCCTGTGGTAATGTCTCCATCACTTAACAAACCTCTACCACCTTTATATGACTTGATGAAGGAATTTCACAGAAATTATGCCCATGCAGGAGATCTTGATTTTAGCATCAATTATGTCATTGGTATGGCTTGATTGCGCTTTCAGCAGTCCTCAAGCCTTTTTTTTGTTGCAGTTTTTATATAGTGCGTACTTGTTTTCCCAGGGGTCTAGAGCACTTTTATGAGCTCTATATTTATTTACAGTAGGCCAGATTACAATTTTTAGGCCAGGGGAGATTAAGGCCCAGAATCACAGGACGTTGAGTCGACGCCGGGACTAAAAACCTGGGGGCAGATTTACAAGCCCCTTGCGCTACTTTTGCGTCACTTTTCCCATGTTAAAAGTGACGCAAAAGTGGCGCAAGGGGCTTGTAAATAAGCCCCCTGGTTTCCGAATCACATAACCAGCAGCTCTGGCAATTAGGCCACATCTCCTCTCCAGGGCTTTAGGTGGCATGAAAAAAAGCATTCTAAAAGGGGTCAGGCATGAAAAAAAGAAGCGAAGAAACCCCTCCACAAGAAACATGACCTGAGAATTGTGAAATAGTTTCACATGCTCGTCAAATACAAAAATCTTCAGGACAAAAAATAACCCAAATTCACCTAGCGACATGATATCCATTAACAGTTTCTAAAACACCATTTTCCTGGGTCATAAGCACTACACTACTGAAAAGATAAACTTAAAAGTAAACAGAGCATTGTTTACTTGCCCTTACTACACTGGGAGAGTCAAGCGTACAAAGGGGATAACTTGTTATTCAATTTGAATGAAAT
Source organism: Calotriton arnoldi (assembly GCA_963921515.1). Classification (NCBI taxonomy): domain Eukaryota; kingdom Metazoa; phylum Chordata; class Amphibia; order Caudata; family Salamandridae; genus Calotriton; species Calotriton arnoldi. Next base: position 252,941 of record CAWUFW010001257.1, read on the forward strand.
AGTATGGTAGGTCCTGGGACACCAGTGATAACTGAAAGTATCTACATGTTGCTTTGTGTCTGTGTCACAAAGGGGACCACTGGTGACACTGCCTTGCAGCTGTGGTGTGTGACAGGCAGGTAGGTGTTAGACAAAACCTTTCAATTGTATTAAAATTATTTATATTGAGCTTGCTCATAAGGGGTTGATCTGTTACTGTGCCATTCACATTTTCCTTCTGCCCACTACAGTATGGTGCAATGGATAAGCACACTTCAGCCTTTGTTTAACTTTACTGTGAATAATGGCATTCTTCCCTTTCAGGAAAAGCACATCAACACACAAATTAGCTCCCTCAGTGCCATTGGCATGGCAAGGCGTACTTTCTAAGACAAAAAAAACTTATTTTAGCGAGGGTTATTTTCAGATTGACAAGGGCCCAGCAGCTTCCCAACAATAAAGTTTTGCAAAAATGATGAAAAAATAAGACAAGCATTGCCAAAAGGCTAACACAAAGCCCTCCTTATTTGGCTTTGCCAATGTTTGTTTGCTTCTACCAATGAAGGGCAGAAACAGAGGGTCCTTTGGGACCATGGTTCCATGTAATTGCCTGGCCCAGTCCTGGCAGCACTTGGCCCACTTAGAGCACTGATTCCAGGGTTGTTATGTCAGACCAAAGTTTGATAGAGATTGTAATTATAAGTTAAGGGAGTTGTATTGTGGTCACATTTTCAGTTAGGTGGCTATATCTTATTCTGTGATCTGTGGGTGTATGGTTTTGTTGGCTAAGGATCAAGGTCAGAGTGCATTGGTGACTTCGTAGGGCATCAAATAACAAGGTGATGGATGGAATGCTTGAATTAATCTCAACCACTGTAGATTGGTCGGGGACGCATAGCAATCCATTCTTTTTCGCCCACCATGCCACCTCAGTTTGGACCCAGCAATATCTGAACCAGCCTTGGCCCTGCTCCAATGAAAACAGTCCAGTCCGAACTGCCAGGGCAGGTTTTCCCTGAACCGGAGAGCAGGCATCCCAGCACCAGTTTTGCGCTTATTATGGGATAATCAGCTAGGTGTAGCTTTATTCCAGAGCACAGTGATCCAAAAACGTTAGAGTCCCTAAAAAGTGAAACTTCTTTAACAGATTGTCAAGGTGAAATCCATCATCAGCTCCTTCCATCGGTTGTGGATGTGCCAACTGATACAACAGCATGCATTTTAGTAGCATGTTTCATTTCGAGTACAGTTACGGAATGTGCTGTTTGAACAACAAAAGTAGACAACCTGTCTATGTATTTATTTATTTGTAGTTTTATTTATTATGAACCACGGTCTTGAGGGTGTCAGAGCACTTGACTAAGATCAATAAAGTGACACAAATGTAACATGACATTTATATATAGTTTAGGATGCATATCACTTCTATTAGTCAGCACTGTACAACAAGGGGTGTGTGAAGTCCGTGTAATTTGCTTTCACATAAATACACAAAAGTTTGGGAAAATTATGTGAAATTGCACATAAATATGCAAAATGCAAATCTATTATTTAGCGCTACATTTTAGCTAGAAATGTGCCATCATGTCAGTTTGTGATGCAAGGACATATTTTGTGCCAAAAAAATAGCACGAAAAACACAATGGCCACTAACAACAGCTGCTCGCATTCTGGTAGAGCATGTTGTTCCCATGCTCCCATCCTATTATTCTGCTACAAACATCAGAGTAGTTGTACAACATGGAATATTGGCATAATTTTGTGGAATTATGTAGGTCGAATTTAAATTTCACCAAGGCTTAGTTACAACATAGATCTTGCTGAGAAACAATGTATGTGTAGTGCAGTGCAGCAGCAACAGTGGTAAAAAGAAAAGAGTGCAACCCAGAGAATTGGTGGATGGGCAGGCCATTAGGGCCCTAATTATGAGCTACCTTTTTGGAAGTGCTCCTAGTGCTAATTCCTAAATATTGAAGCGTGATAAGCACTGATGTATAGCATCAAAACAGCAACCGAAGGATGCTAGAGAGGCTGCAGCATGTAGGGCAGATCTGACAATAAGAAAGATGCACTTTGGGAGTAACAGTGAGGAAGGAGTTACTGTAATTTAAACTTGCCAACACCAAGTACAGTACTACAAATTTAAAATCATGTTCAAGGATATGTGGTTTCAAATCCTTTCCTCTTACCCCACACTGCACATGGCATGACCCCTCTGGCCGGTATGTGACCAGGTCCAGCATGTGAGAGGGCATCACCCTAAACATCTGCTTCCTTTACATTCCTCTGAGGCTTCACAGGGCCACTCTGCCGAGCATTAGTGCTCTACTCCTGGCCATGCCATTGGGTATCCTGATTCTGGGTGGGGCTATGAAGGAGGTGATGGAGCCGGCAATGGACAGAATGACCGGCGCAGTTGCACGGCGGGAGGAGCGACACCTCCAGCCGTTTGTTTCAGCACTATGGTTGGTAGACCTGTGGCGGGAACACAATCCTCAGCAATGGCAGTACACCTACTTCTCATGCGCATAGCCGTTTCTCCCGCCTAGACTATATCTTCACCCACCACACTCAGGTGGGCAGCTTTAGGGCAGCAACACACCACCCACGGGGAATATCAGATCACTCCCTGATGGGAATACTGATGGAAGGGCCGACATTAGACATTATGCTAGCCCCCAGAATAGACCCATGGTGCCTCAAAGACAAAATGGTAAAAGGAAAGCTTAGGGCCCATACAGAATTTTACTTTCAGGAAAATCAGGGGACGGTTATGTCAGCTTGCACCTTATGGGAGGCATATAAAGCAGTAATACGTGGCCAGGTTCAGTCATTGATAGGGGGCAAGAAAAACCAAAACAAATTGGAGGCTGAGGCCATTGAGAGGGACATAGGTACTCTGGAGATTGAGATACAGATGGAGGACCTCTACGATCAGCTTCATCTACGCCAGCAAGACCTCTGCATCTTGGCAGAGAGCACCGCAAGGAGCCACGCATTGGCGACACAGCGTTGCCTTTATGACATTGGAGATAATGCCAGTAAATTATTGGCCTAGCTAGATAAGAGGGATAGGGACTGCTCCTAAGTGTTAAAGATAAGAGCTAGAACGGGTTTCCCACAAAAATCCAATGTTGCTATAGCAGCGACTTTTGCAACATATTATGAGGACCTATACAGCTCGGTCACAACCAGAACTGTGGAAGACTGTGTAGACTTCTGAAGAGATATTGCACTTCAGACACTTATTGGGGAGGCCAGAGAAGCCCTGGAAGCAGACCTAATGGTGGAGGAACTGACAGTAACTTTGCAGAGTTTAGAATCTGGGAAGACGGCAGGTCGAACGGATTACCAGTGGAACTCTATAAAAGACTTACTGACAAACTTGCCCAGCCCATGCTGGACATGTTTAAGGCAGTGTATGAGGAGGGATCCCTGCCAGAAGATCAGCGTATCGTGACCATAGTAGTCATACAAAAAAAGGGGACGCCCCCATCAGATTGCGGCTCATGCAGCCCAACCTCTTTATTGAATGTGGAGATCAAGGCTTTAGACAAAGTCCTGGCCACCATGCTTCGTGGGGTTATCATTTCCATTATACACCCTGACCAATCTGGCTTTATGCCACATGGAAGCACTAGACTTAATCTATGATGCATTTATGGCGTCCCTCATATGACAGGTTCTCCCCAAATGGAGCAGGTAACACTGTTATCCTTAGATCCAAAACTGGCCTTTGACAGCTTAGGATGGCCATAACTCTTAGCTACGTTGGATAGACTGGGCTTTGGGCCGAGGTTCCTGGGCTGGATTAGACTCCTTTATCGGGTACCATTGACACGGATGTGGGCAATGGGGTACCCTCTTGCGCCTTCCCTCTGCATAGGGGTACCAGGCAGGGTTGCCCCCTCTCGTCCATGATCTTCGCATTGGCACTGGAGCAGCTTGCGACCTGGATTCGTCAAGACCCCTTGATAAAAGCGATTAGATGGGCGGGAGGCTGGGAGGAACAAGTCTCGCTCTAAGCAGGGAATGTCCTGCTGTATTATACACAGCCATACCAATCAGCAGCTAGAATACTGCAAGTCTTTGACCACTTCGGTAGCTATTCGGACTACTGGATAAATTGGATCAAATCTCTTATCTTTCCTTTAGCAGATGCAAAACCGTGATTTCCATCTCACTGTCCAGCACCAATAGTGCGGGAGGGCTTGCAATACCTTGGTATTTACGTCACCTGCAACCCTCAGGAGTTCCTGGACAGAAACCTATTGCCTCAGTTGGACAGGCTCTGAAGAGATGTTGCCCACTGGTGATGCTTGCCACTCTCTCTGATGGGGAGGGCGTCCCTCTATAAAATGATATACCTTCCGCACCTCCTATACATGCTTCAAAATACCCCATTTTTGATCCCGCCTGAGTTCTTTACCCAAGTGGAGCACGAGGTCAGGTTACTCCTTTGGGAAGTAGGAAGTATTACGCTCAAGAAATTATAGCGGGGTCTACGTTGGGGGTCTGGTGATCCCTGACATCATGAAATATTGTTGGACGGCACAGCTGGTGGTGGTCCATGTCTGGGCCTTTTCAGACAGTCAGGAACCGGTGTAACACGTAGATATAGAAGCCATGGATACTGAGGGATATGAGGGGGCTCTTTATTGTAAAAAAAGAGTGCGACCTACCGACACATACCTAGTCGGTGGTAAGAGTATGGAAAGAGGCCAGAATTATTTGGGCTAGACTGACCGGCTCACTTGCAGGACCCCACTGTGGCATTGTGATGCACTCCGCGAGGTTGGGAGCATGGTGGGCTTCTCAGGGTGGGCATTGATTGGGATGGACCACTTGGGCAATGTGTGGAGGGGTCAGGCCATGATACATTTTGAAAACCTTTGTCAAGAATACCAAATGGTGGAGATGGAGTACTATAGAGTTCTCCGACTGGGACACACATTGCGACGCCATATTGGGGAGGGGAGGCACTACTGGAGGCATCCTCTCTGAAGGATTGTCTGCTCCTTGACCCCATTCCTGAAAAAGGAATATCCATTATCTACAAAAAACCTATTAACAACTCCCCTGACCAGTTGGAAGCCCCGAGAGCTGCATATTTGGCTGACCTGGGTGACTTGGATGACGAATATAGGTTAGAGGCCATCCAGAGCCCATGTGAGCTGGCTAATAGGACTAGATTCAGGCTGGTTCAGATCAGGATTCTTCACAGGTTCTATTACTCAAGGTCCCTACTACATAAAATAGGTAGACGAGACACACCACTATGCCTCCGTGGTTGCAACCGGGAAGGCACCTTCATACACATCCTTTGGGAGTGCCCATGGATCCAGACCTTCTGGAGGGGGGTTACTGCAGTGATGTCCCATGTTTTGTCTTCGATCGTTCCCCTAGAGGTTAAGTGGCTCCTCCTGATGGTATCAGGAGAGAACACCTGGCCGAGGCATCAGAAGATCTGGTTGGCACTGGTGGGAGGGGGAGCGAAAAGGAATATAGCCCACGCGTGGGGCGTGAGCAGCCCCCCCAGCAATGAAGACTGGGAAAAAGATCTCGTCTGGTGTCAGAGGGCAGAACGAGTGGTGTACCAAAGTAGGGGGTGTCCTAAAAAATGGGAAAAAGTATGGGGAGACTGATGCGCCTTCAGAGGCTCATGACGGGGGAATGGGCGAAAAAAGAGGTGGGGAATGTCTTCCTTTTTCGTATGTTGTGCTTAAACTGTTGACTCTCCTATGAAATGTGGACCGGCTCTACAAGCACCATCCTGATTATTTATTCCTATTTAACATCCTGAAAAGCAATGTTGTACACAAGTCCTTAATGAGCTGGATGATGAGCTTTGACTTTACAATAAAAGAGTTAAAAAAAAGGATATGTGTTTTTATCCCTATTATGGGCCTAAATTTGAAGTGGACGCACTTGGCCATCTAATCCATATAGGTGTGGAAGTTAAGTCTTTACTGGAAGATGACGTCTAGGGATTTGTTGTCATCGATAATGTCGTCCATGCTCCTGAAAATGGTGAGATAGTCTAGTCATGATTGAACAGCAAGAATGGCAGGGGGTGGGTGGATGAAAATAACCCTGTTTTCTGAGTGTTTAGCTTAAGATGGCGTTGAGTCATTCCCTTTCAGTGAAAAACATGTGATGTCGTCAGGAGAGAAGACTTTCAGGTGTAACTGGGTAGCATTTCGATGTTGGTGGAGAGGTATGCTTGTGCTGTGAAAAACGTCATGAAGAGGTTCAAGGTATATATTAAAGAGTGCATTCGCAAGGATGGGGTCTTGGTGGACGTTGTGGGACAGCGAGTCCTGAATGTTGATGGGAGCCTTAAGGAAGAAGGCAACCAATCGAGGACATTATGGCCAGTGCTTAATTTGTAGAAAAATAAGTGTCAGGGCCCAGGGTCTTTTAGAGGCGGCTAATGCAGATTGCAAACCTCAATGCCCCTGCCAGTGCAGTCAAATGTCATCACACTCCTAGAAATGTGACAATTTGGACTATTCCAAGTCATCTAAAGCTGTAAAAATATTTAATGTAAATTGAAGGCCGTACTCATGTCCTGTGTTAAAAAATGGTCGGTACTACGACCATGTGGTGGACTGTCATAAACAAGTGCCGGTGGGAAGGATTAGGTGCAGGTGCAGAACACTGGCAAACACCAGCACAAATTAAACACTGATTATAGCCCACATACAATGTGTACCTTCAGAGTTTCAAGCAGGACTTTCTTATTGACAGTGCCAAAGACAGAAACACAGAGGATCAACAGATGAGTGACCCGCGTCAAGGACTGCAGGCCATTGTACACTATCTAGAGCTTGACAGCCCCACATTGAAACCCGTTCTCAATCCTGCTTGGAGGTCATAGAGTGTGCTGTCCTTAGAGATGAACTGCTTGATCTGGATTGCCAAGCATCCCTCTAAGAACTTTGGGGCATATTTACGTTCCCTGGCGCATCCCTGCATATCAGCAGGGATGCGCCAGGGAAAATGCGTCACGCAAGTTTACCCTTGCGCCACGTCCGATGCGCCGCATTTACAATGCGGCGCATCGTGCGCATGAGATAAGCAGATGCGTGACGCATCTGCCGGCGAAAGGTTGGCGCAGTGCTGAAGTTGTGTCGCAAGCGCGACGCAACTCCAGCACTGTTCCAACCTTCCCTATCCCTAACATGGTGCGTCAATCCTTACGCCTGCTTGAAGCAGGCGTAAGGATTTGACGCACCAGCGTCGGAAAAGTGACTGCGTGAAATCTTGTAGATTTCACTGCGTCACTTTTCCAAGCGTTCCTGCGCCGGAACGCCCCCTGCGCCGGTACGCCCACATGAAACCTGACGCAGGTTTCATGTGGCGCAGGGGTTTACTACGTGACGCATCTCCCTAGATGGGTCACGTTGTAAATATAGCGCAACGCGGCGCATGGTTTGCGTCGCCGCTGCGTCACATGTGTGACGCAACGCGGCGCAAAAGTGGCGCAAGGGGCTTGTAAATATGCCCCGTTGATAGTAAGGGGAAAGTTGTTAAGGTCAACAATAACATATAATTATATATAACATAACATTATAACAGAATTACTTAAAAAGTAGGCGAATTTATGGGACTTTATGAGCCATGGCACATTTCTGAGCTTCATCGTATACAGCTGTCACAATATATTCATTTATTTGCACAATGCAGTATCAAACTGTGTGGATATATTTTAGCTTACTAATCTTGCACAACCACAAAAGACAAGCATTTTCTAACAGCTCTCTTTCACTTTTGTAGGAATTGCATAATTTTGCGGCTTGAAACAGCCATGAGCAAGCTATTTTCTTTGGAAAGACATTCCCAATTATGGTCAGTGTGGCTGCATATTCCAAAACACTGAACGATGTGTGTTAAAATTGCATTAAAAAATCCCTTACTTAAAGCAGTTAGTGTTTGTGTCAGAAGCGTTTGCGAGCTTAAAAATCTGTCCCTGCCTGGAGACAGCTTTAAAGAAAAAAATGTTCTTGTAATTTTGTGAAAGAGGCTGAAAGACAGTATTGAAATATGAAATTTGCCCTATCTGGTTCTCTTATATGGCTGTGAATCCCAATGTGTGGGTAAGCGATGCAGTGCTCACATCGGGTAGTAAGCTTTATGCAAATGTTATAATGCAATACAACATATTTGCCAATACTGTTACACCTTGCACAGGACAATGTCACTGTCAGATTGCATAACAAAACTGCTGCAGCTCTTTCAATGACACCATGGGCTTTGCATCCACACGTCTGCATGGGAGAGTGATGGAATAAACATAGACACCCTTTGGAGTTGTATACAGGTGGCTTTGATAGCAGGGCAACATAAGGCACACAAAGACACATCTTCAGGCATAGACTGTGCAAGCTAATGTGACTCTAAATATCAGATTAGTATACTGGATAATCTAAACGCTTCCCACTGCTTCATTTGTAAAAATAAATAAGGGCTAGGTCACAGACTAATATTTGGGAAACCATTGTTGCAGGCATCACCGTTTGCCCAAGCCAGCGCTGTCTAAACGCCACTGTCTATCTACTGATAGAGAGGAAGATTTGATTCCTACATAGGGAACCCATTAGGAGTGCAATGTAATCGTTGTAGAACACACTCATATATTATTCAATCTTATAAGTGAATTAGATGTTAGGAGAAACGTGAATCAACTAACATGTTCCTGTGAAGGTTAATGTGATCCAATGTAAGGCCTCAGTAGTTAATGCCTAGAACGTGTACTGATCATTGTAATCAATGTGATTTGTTTCTTAGGCCTCACTAGTTAGTAAATGTGATTAGTGATATATTAATTGTTATAAATGTTTCTTAGGCCAATAAGGAAGGTGCAAGATGTGTATAAATGTACTTAAGAGAATTTCTCCTATCGAGTGTTAATGGTTGATGTAAAATCTAACCTGCGTAGTATTATGAATTCATTAATTTAGCCTAAGTTGTGGGCCTGAATCTGTAATACATTGGAGTTCCTTCATTCTGAAAATAATACTTGAATTCTTATGTGAATCTCGTAGAATGCTTTCTGTCTCATGTTTGCATTCCAGGTGGACAACGTTTATTAGTAAAGAGTAGGGGTATTGTTCCATTGGAAAAGGTTGCGGAATGAAAGAGTTACAGTTAGCATGGTTACAGGAGATAAGGTGGAGGGAGTTGTTTTCACATGGAAGAAGGAGAGAAAACCAAAGACGAGCTGATACAGAGGGGCGTGCGTGGAGAAGGCCGTGAAGGAAGTCGACGTCATGGAAAGGTTTGTGGCTGATTCCATTGTAGAGTACGTGTGAGAAAAGCATCACAGGATAATTTCAAACTACGATTTTGAATATATGATGCATTATAGAGAGGGACAGACACCCCATTCCCGCTTGCCATCCTGAAAGAGAGCACCTGCGTGCTACTATGTCTATTTTCCTTCGCTTGTGGCTTCATGCCCCAGACCCATCTTATGGCGTAGTGACTTCTTAGGAAGCCTTTGCCAACTGACAACTTTTCTCATTAATGCCCTTTTGCTTATATCCTAACTTAGGGATGCCACTATAGAGATAGAGTAGGGATAGTTAGAACTAAATGCTGTATACAGAAGAAGTGCCGATGCAAGGAGACTTGTACTTTTGTTTTTTCATCTCATGAATAATCGTCATAGAACTTATTGTTCTTTTCATGCTCCACCGGGTGAACCTTTTTAGGATGTTCAGTTTCCTTCTATTTCCCTTGTACTTCTATACTCTCATGCTAATATTTGTGTATGTCCAACTATTTTTGAATCTGTGATAAAACTGACTAACCTTCAATTGATTGTCGATTGGATTCTTAAGTAGCCGGTGGGTTGCACTGTATTTTCAAGTGATTCATGACATTTTCTTCCCTCTACGCATTCATGCTGCTAAAAAGAAACATCGGAGATCTGACTTTGGATTGAACTGAGCAGGTGGGCCCAGGCTCCTTCAGTTGGTAGAAGAGTCGGATGGTTAGCACATGAAGCAGTGGGGGAATCTAGAACCCGAATCTAGAATAGCCTAGAGCCCTGACCCAACGATACCCAGGTAGAGTCCTAATGATCGAGAGTCGGATGGGACGGAGTTCGGCGATGCATGGCAAATGCGGCGACGAACGAAGGAGTGAGTATTAATAGGGTATGTGTGGAGCGTGCTAGATTGCAGTGACAGTTTGATTGCGGAATGTCTTGCAGAGCTGTCGCAAGAATTGAGTGAATGTGGTTGTCGGGTCTGACGTGATCCAAGGAGTTGATTTATGGTTATCGGGCCCCAGAGTGGCCTAAAATCCCAGGGTATTTGAAGGTGTAGAAGACACCGAGATAGTGATTGTCTGACTGAAGAGTTGAGGAGTTTGTCATGAGACGTCGTGGACAACTCCACCTAAGACAGGGAACTTTGTGTGACTGGGACAAATGCGAATTGTGCAGAAGACATTGTGCGCAAAGGGGAAACCTTACTGATTCAGGTGATTGCCCGCTGGTCGAGGTTTCATTGTGGATGAATGTTCTTTGAGAGATTGAATTCTATCGATCTTTTAGAAAGGCAGACAATTACAAATAAAGATGATTGTGTGAGTGAATGTATATGGAAAAATTGTGAAGAAGGGTGAGCCTCTGCGAGGAGCAAAGGTGATGTCATTTTCTGCTGCGCTGGGATAGGTTGGTTGGTGTAACATCGCGCTGGGACTGGTTGACGATTATTCATTACATCTGGAGTGGTTGAGGTTGTATCGTCACATAGTTTGATTTCAATTGAACTAGGATAAACAGAAAAACCATGCGATGTTTAGGGTTCTGAGAGATTTGTTTCGTGGGGATGAGGGTATTATCACAAGGGTGGGCGAAGAATCGCCACCAGAAGACACACCAGATCACTATATGGCAGAAAATGTAGGACTCCATTCAATTATTTGGCTTAAAAATTGGGACAAGATCACTGAGAAGGAAGAAGCATTCCCACGCTATGGTACTTTAAGGTTGGAGGCACTTAACCAGTTGAGGGGAGTGATGTTTGCAGTGAAACCGTTACCTAGGCCTAAACAGTTTGAGGCAATTGATGCATGGATGCGTGCAGCTCATGCTAGACAGAGGGAGCGCTGCCAGGGGAAGATGAGGAAAACAGAGTGGGCTTACCAAGAGGCACAGTGGAATGCTAAGTTAAAGAAGAGATGGAGGGTGGACATGGTTGAGTCTGAGAGGTTATACCCCGCGTTAATGAGAGATGAGGAGACAAGGGATAAGGGGAGAAAGAAGAGAATTGGGAACCATGACAGTGACTCTGATGATAGCTTTTCGAGCGCCTGCTGGCAGAACGTCACGTCAGTGAGTGTTGAGGGGGGGTTCATCCCGTTGGCCCCTGTAGGTCAGAGTATTCTGTCTAGACCAAAGTAATTCTCAAGTTATGAGGCCCCTACCTGTGGGAAACACTGAGTCAGACCTGACAGTGTGGAGAACACTTCCTAGAGCACAAAGTAGCACAACTCGAGAAGAAGGGGGGCGAGAGGGAACGCCTGGCAGTCAGCACATTTTTGATATTTCGGATTTAGAGTAATGGCTTAGAGATCACAGTAATACTAAGGAGAACAAGAACACACCAGCGAGTCAGAGTACTATAAAGTCTGTTGTGAAGGCTAAACTGGTGGATGTAGGAAGGATAAGGGCTGAACTGTGTGAAATAATTAATGGAAATCTGGCACTTGACCGAGTGGAAACATATAAAACTGACAACTTGCTATTTATGGCGAAGGACATCACTAGAAGGGCGAGACAGGCACATGAGAAGTTGACCAAACTGGCTCAAAGATATATTATGTACATTTGACCCGAACGAAGATGCTGCAAGGGAATCACAGGATAACTTTCAGTGATCAGGAGATAGAGGAAAAGAGAGTGTCCGATTTAAAAACACACCCTCTGGAACTTTTAATAGGAATGAGGGCATGGTGCATGTTGGACAAATGGGAAGAGAAGTGGTTGAAGAAGGAAAATGGTGTCAGGCGAGCCGCCTCCTCCGGAGGGGGGATGGGTGGGGGAGAGAAGCAGGGGTAGAGGTATACCCAATACGGGACGTGCCTAGTGGGGGTTATGTGCATGCGCCCTGGAGTCGAGGTGATCTTGCTGCCTTCACCAATGAATTTCTGAAGTTTGAGGGAGAAACCCGCTGAATGGTATAAGCAGGTTGATCAGTTTGTGAAAATTTCAAAGGTGCTGTGGATTGATTCAAACACATTGTTTGAGATTGTGGTACCTAGTGATTTATGGTCTTCATGCAAAATAGCCATAGAGTGGCCTGAAAAGGAACCAGATAGGGACCCAGTGACCCATGGTCTGTCACCAATGGTGATGAAGAAATATGGTCAGGTGATCATGTGGTTACAATCCAAAAAAGCCCCGCAGGATATTGATTGGGTTAAAATTGATCAGACAACCCAAGAGCCCAAAGAAACTGTGCATGAATACTATGAAAGACTGTTACAGGCTTTCAAACAGTACAGGGGGTTGGATACTCTTGATCCTAAGGACATAGAACAATTTGTGTCCAAGTTCATAGCCGGTTTGAGACCTGAGATCAGCCTCATGATACAACAACACTTGATCTGCTGGCAAAATAAGACTGTAGATCAAATTCTGCACTATGCTAGGTATTGTACTGACGAGGTTGACTCAAAGCATAAGAATCTGAAGAAAAAGCTGATGTTAATACAGATGAGGAATGATCAGAGGGGGGACAGGTACAGGCACCTGCTGCAAATGCTCCTCGGGCACAGGGAACTAACCCCGTGGGAGTCCAGACGCAGACAACTGGAGGCATAACAGGACAAGGGAGAGGTAGAGGGGGTCCTATAGACCCTAGGACAGGAATAGATGTGGCAACTTCGAAGAAGTCCACGATGTGCCATTTTTGTAATTAGGTGGGGCATGGGAAGAGTGAATATCGTCTCAACCCTGCAAATCAAGAGCAACCTGAGGGATTCAGCCAGGGACAGAATGATGTGGCACAGATACAGCCGGTGACTAGACCCAGATCGCAGAACATGGGAGGACCTCAGGGTCATGTTATGCCAGTACCTCAATCCCCAATGATATCGAATTTATCATCAAATGCTCTTAATGGAGCCAGTTGACGACTTCAACTTGGACCCTTCCTTATGACCGTGCCTGAGGGGGGAGGAAGACTGTACACTTGGCGCAGTCTTGGAGGTAGACCAGCGAGGACAGTACATCGAAGCTGATGTTGATGGGCATCCAATAACCTTCCTAATCGACACTGGTGCTACCCGCTCTACTGTGAGAACAGCAGAGGCCCCAAACCTACCCCTCTCAGGAAAATCAATCCAAGTTGTAGGTTTTGCGAACAAGAAGATGTAAAATCCTTTGACTGAAGAGATACCTGTAAAGATCGGGCCCTTTAAGGACCAACACCAGTTTGTGGTGTGTGATTCAAGTTCTGCATGTGTATTGGGTCGTGACTTGCTGTGTAAATTCAATTGTACCATAGATTGCACACTGAAGAGAATAGAGTTGCAGATGAACGATGACGATATCGCTTTCAAGTTGACAAACCAGAATTTCTATGTCTCCATGTTTCCTATGCTAACAGTGGAGGATATGCCTATAGATCTAAGAGACAGTGTCTCAACGGAGATGTGGGATTTCACAGGTGAAGAGATAGGACTCATCAAGGGAGTTGAACCAGTTCGCATTCAGGTTAAGCCAAATGCTGAACCCACAGTATAATTTGACCCCTGAAACTGTGGCGGGTATCACACCTGTGATCAACTCCATGATCGAACAGGACATCCTGAAAGAGATCCTGGGGAGTCCATGTAACTCTCCTATTATGGGCTTGCAGAAGCCTAGCAGCAAGTACCGCATTGTACAGGATCTTCAAAGGATTAATAACATTTGGTCCCTTGTTGTCCTGGGGTCCTGGGGTACCGAAACTGTTTCAAATCCCTTTCGAAGCTGAGTGGTTCACAGTTATCGACTTCTGCCAAGCTTTCTTTTCGATTCCATTGCATGTGTAGAGCCATTTTTTATTTGCTTTCCGGCTGGGAAACCGTGTCTTAACATGGTGTTGCATCCCACAAGGCTATAGTGTAAGCTCATCCATCTTTAACCAGATTTTGAAGAAGAATATTGAGTCCGTAGTCTTACCTCACAACTTGGTGCTGGTTCAATATATCGATGATCCTTTGATTGCATCAAACACCAGAGAGGTTTGCAGAGGTGGTACCATTGCATTGTTAAACCACCTGGCTGACAATGGACATAAAGTGTCCTCGAGCAAACTTCAGTATTATCTGCATGAGGTACAGTATTTGGGACATCGAATTGAGAAGGGCAAGAGAAAGGTGTCACCAGATAGGGTATCGGCGATCATGCAGATGAACCTACCGTGCACCCAGAATGAGGTCAGGATGTTTCTTGGAATGGTTGGCTAGTATCGACAATGGATTCCAAATTTTTCTCTGATGGCCAAACCCTTTCAGACATTGACACATAAAGACATGTTGGATCCGGTGCCATGGGATAACGATTGCTTGCTTATTTTACTGGAGCTGAGAGAATGCCTGTGTCGCACTCCAGCCGTAGGAATGCCTGATTACAACAAAGCGCTTTCGCTGTTTTGCCATCAGAAAGAGGGTTGTGCACTTTCTGTCCTCACACAGTTGCACGGTAGTGCCCGTAGACCAGCTGCCTATTTCTCTGCTACATTGGATCCTGTAGAGTCAGCTTTGCCCGGATGTCTCAAATCCATTGCTGCAACAGGTGTCAGTATTGAATGATCTGAGAGCACCGTGATGGGTCACCCACTAACTGTATATGTTCCTCATTCATTGGAAATTGTGTTAACCAGAACTAAGACACAACGTTTGACAAACAATCTGTTGACCAAATATGAGCAGATAATTCTGGTGGCCAACAATGTCACATTGAAACGTTGTTCTGTGTTGATCACTGCAACCTTGTTACCTATTCCAAATCCAGAGGGGAGGAAGGTGACGACCACGACTGTCTGGATGTCACTGAACTATGTACCAAACCACGTCCTGAGATTGTCTATAAGCCACTGCCCAATTCCAACTATGACTTGTTTGTTGATTGCTCATGCTTAAGGGACAATGAAGGAAATTTTAGAGCAGCTTTTGCTGTCTGTATCGTTTCTGGGGTGGTGGAAGCTGCTTAGTTACAAGGGTTTGGGCTCTGCGTAAGTGGCTGAGCTTGTTGCTCTAACCCGTGCATGTAGTGTTTCCGAGAACCTTCGAGTGACGATTTACACTGACAGTCAGTAGTGGTTCGGAGTGTTTCATGACTTCTGACAGTTGTGGTCTCAAAGGGGCTTCATGACCTCATCTGGATCTCCTATTAGAAATGGGGAGCTTGTGAGGAAATTGTTGGAAGCCTTACAGTTGTCAAAGGAAGTTTCATTTGTAAAGTGATCGGCGCATTGTAGGGGAATGGACTATGTTACTGCTGGAAATAACTATGCAGATGAAGTTGCATGGTTTGAATTCAAATATGCTGTTAGGTAAATATACTAAGGCCAAAGGGGGCAGTCTTTTTTTAACTTTTGTCGAATTAACTGCGGCATTCGACTGTGTTATACACGAAAAACTATGGCGAATTTTAGAAAATATGGGGGTGGATGTGTCTTTATTACTGTTTTTAAGGCAGTTATATGCGGGGGCAATAGCAAGGGTCCGGTTTGGCGAGTGGGGGAATGTTCTGAACATTTTAAGGTGATGAGAGGTGTGAGGCAGGGTTGTGTCCTGGCACCATTTCTCTTTACGTTATACATAAATGATTTAGGAAGAATACTGGAAAATGAGTGCCAGGACCTACCATTAATAGGAAAACGCCCAATACCAGCACTAATGTATGCCGATGACGCGGTCCTAATGGCCCGCACTCCGAGGGGTATTCAGAAATTAGTGTGCAGTTTTGTAAACTTTATGTCAAATTTAGGCTTAAAGGTCAATATACCTAAGACCTTTGTGATGAAATGTGGGACCGGAAGTAGGAAGTGCAGGCCTCCATTTTTAGGCACCAAACAAATTGAATGCACTGACACCTTCTCCTATCTTGGGATTTTATTCGACAGAAGAGGGTCCTGGACCCAGGCGATCAAGGCTGTTGTTCTCAAAAGCCACGGCTGCCCTAATTAATTTTAGCAGGAAGCTGGGAAAGCGGGCCCCAGAGGAACTTTTGCTGATCTACAAGGCTAAATGTATTAGCATAGCAGCATATGGTGCAGGCATCTGGGGTTATGAGGATGTAAAACCCCTACAACTTGTTGAGAATAGGTTTCTTAGGTTCCTGCTGACTGTTCCTGAGAGTACCTCCACTTTTATCTGTCATTCCGAATTAGGCATGCCCTATAAAATGGACATTTGTAAAATTCAACCAGTCCTGCTGTGGCAGACACTGTTAAATAGACAGATTTTAGAATATAGTTGTAGGCTGGACGGGGCGACACATTAGATGGCTCGAGTATGTCAGAAAATTTATGTCTAGCCTAGGCCATCCCGAATATTTTTCAGACCCTACAAGTTTATGTCTAGTACAAAGGAAAGATTTAAAGGATAGATGTCTATATCACATGGAAGAATTGAGAAGAAAAAATTAGATGAATAAAGTAACCGTCCAAGCACACCACCTTACTTTGACCACATTTAAAATCCAACCCTATATAAGGCGCATCCCAGGGGATTTTAATAGATATCTGTTGACTTGCTTTAGACAAATATATGACGTTACATCGGGGTGTTTACACCGCGATACCTTTACAACGCAGGCATTACAACGCAAGTCGTTACAACGACTTGCGTTGGAGGGCACTGGACTTAGGAATAGTATGATTTACTATTCCAACTCCAGCCTACGTTACAGTAGGGAAGGTGTTGGAATAGTAAATCATACTATTCCTTAGCTTAGAGCGCCATCCAGCGCAAGTCATTGTAATGACTTGCGTTGTAATACACGCGTTGTAAAGGTATTGCGGTGTAAACACCGCGATGTAACCGATGTTTCCCGCTTTAGACTGGCTACTGTTCATAGACTGATCTCGTTCCCGCTCCAGAATGATTGGTCAAGAGTGTTGTGCAATTGTCCATGTGATAATGTATCAGTTCAATCAACTATCCATGTTTTATTTTTCTGTAAATTTGACTCTTTACACAGGAGGAGATGGATTATTCCCTTTTAAGGCAAATTGGATTAAGACAATGTCGCCCGCTTTCTTGTTTTTACAATTATTAGAAGAAGATTACATTGCTGAGTTAATTCTAATGTTTTTAAAGAATGTTTTAACTTGTAGAAAATCCATAATGATGTGATTATAATATGTGAATATTTCATTGACAATGGCTGTATAAGGAATGAGTTGCGTTTTATTTGTGCTTTTATGACTATTTTTAAATAATCGAATAAAGCCTGTTGAAATTGAAAAATTGCATGGTACTGTGCTTTGAATGCTTGTACTTTCAATGGACAATACAAAAACGAGTAAACAGAAGTGACCAATTTCAACGTGATGTTGGCTGTGGCTAATACTTGGGATGAGGTGAAGCGTCTGCAGGAGGAAGTTTCTGAGGAGTAGCAGTCAGACTGGGTCAGAGCAGGTTGTGTGAAGAGAGAGAATGATATATGGGTGTCAACTGATGAGAAAGCAGTTTTGCCCGACTGTTTATTGTACTCAATGGCAAAACAGATTCATGGTGCAGCACATGTAGGCAGGGACGCAATGGTAAGGGTGTGTAGGCAGACATGGCTTAATCCCATTTTTTGAGTGGTTTCAGAGGCCTTGTGTCACCAGTGTGTAATTTGTCAGCAAATGAATGCCGGAAAGAAGACTGTCTTTACATTGAGCTACATAGGGAGGTCAGGAGGGCCTTTCAACTGAGTGCAGTTGGACTTTGTTGAGATGCCTAGGTGCAATGGATTGAGATATATTTTGGTTGTGGTGTGTCTATTCTCCCGTTGGGGCGAAGCCTATCGAGCACGAAGGTGTGACAGTCTCACAGTAGCTAAGTTGTTGTTGATGGAACTCATTCCGCGGTTCAGATTTCCAACAACATTGGACCCACTTCAATAACAAGGTCCTGAAATTGCTGTCTGCAGCTTTGCGGGTGGAACAAAGACTACATTGCAGTTATTGTCCTGAGGCATCCAGAATAGTTGAACAGGTCAACGGTACTCTGAAATCCCGACTGGCAAAAGTGTGTGCTTCAACTTCTCTGAAATGGCCTGATCCATTGCCCCTTGTGTTGACAAGTTTGTGCAGTACCCCTGATTGGAGAACTGGCTTGTCCCCTCATGAGATTCTTATGGGGAGAGCAATGAGGTTGCCTGCCGTGCCTGCCAACTTGCTTGTTAACATGTTGGACGATCTGGTTCTCGACTACTGTAAAGGGTTGGCTAATGTATTTTGTTCTGTGTCTCATCAGGTTGAAGCAGCGATTGCACTTACTATGCAAGACCTCACTCACAACCTGGCCCCCGACAACTGGGTGCTCATAAAAAGACATGTAAGAAAGAATTGCCTAGAACCCCACTGGCGTGGACCATATCAAGTGATACTGGTGCCTACGACTGCTGTAAAGTGTGGCAGAGTTTCGAATTGGGTTCATGCCTCCCATATGCGAAGAGTACCAAATCCCTTTGAAGAAATAGCTCCTCTGTCAGAAGAATTGACAAACATGACCGGAGGGTTACCACAGGGGGTAATCCAAGCTGCAGAGGGATCGGCAGAGGCCAAACAGAACTTAGAGCAATCTGAGGGGGGTCCAGTTGAACCGGACACTGACTCCGCCTCTGAAGGAGAGCTCACAGTGGTGTCTGAGCAAGAATCCGACTCCGACGAAGGAGCAAGCGGAGGAACGGGGCACGTGCAGTCGAAATAGAGGACAGGCCCGACCGAGACCTGGCCAGAAAGAGAACAGAGAAGGAATCTGAGGCTTGCATCCGAGAGAAGGCTTGCACCTATTGCTGAAACGTCTGAATCTGAACAGAGTGAACCTGAAGGTGAGACACTAAGTTCAAGGAGGTCCAAGAGAGTTAGGGTGCCTTGGCAGAGGTACTCTTCCCCCGAGTGGACTTATCTGGCTGCCAATGACGACGAGGGCGAGTTCTGGGACATCCGTACTGATATTCCACGTCCTGTTGAAGATTCCTGGGACTGAAGCACAGGCTCTTCTTTCACTGGCTGTTCCTTATCCACCAAGGTTGAGTGGCCTAAGATCTCTGATTCTGAACGACGTAGTCATTTCTCCTTTGGGTATAGAACCTGCATCAGCGGAAGAAGCAGAGTTGAGAGCTGATCTGTTGCAATTGATTGAACAACAACTAGGTTTGGCACTTATTAGAGATGTTGAATGAACTTTATAAGCCTTTTTTTAAAAGTGCCTAAGAAGAAGATTACCTAGACCCTAGTGGACAAAGAATACATTTAGGGGTTACACTCAGAAGAAGGTGGAGTAGAGTTAGGGAAGTCTTATGAACTTGTGTACATAGGGGAAGAGATAAGAGAAACTGACAGAACAAGCGAGAGAAGAAGAGTGTTCGAGACCCGCTTAAGAGACTTTTGTGTTCCCTGCTTTGTTCGAATGGAACCTAACGGAGGAAGAGACTCTGTGGCTGCTGTGTTTTCACTCAAATTTGTGCCTGAACCTGTTTAAAATGGTTTCTGGAAATCTGAACCGTAGGCGCAAATGTATCATAGGCACACCTATAACCATTGCAGTGGTAGTGATAGTGATACTAATAGTAGAGTCAGTTTCTAGGTCTTTGGAGGAGAGACATAGGGTTGTTGTTCCTGAGGGGGTCACCCCTGCACCAGGGTCTCCAAATAGAGGTACTCTATGGTCAGACAAGGATACTGCTGCTCAAGGAGAACAACATCTTCATGTAGATTTGTCTAAGGAAGATTACACACTTAATGCTTATGGTAAGTTGTTGTATGAGTATGTTGATACCTTGAAGGCTAGAGATTGCTATGTTTGCATGCAATTACCCGCATCAGTAGAGGAGGGCTTTACTTATTACCACTTACCTGTGACTTATGGCATTAATTGTAGTTTGCTAGTTAGCATGTTTTATAAGAAGGGCCACTATGAGTATTATTTTTCAAACTATGATGTGGTACTGTCCGAAGTACCAGTCTACAAGCATTTGAACAATTATGATACCAGAAAGACAATTGAGATAATAGGGAATTGTTTTGTGCCCACTGCTATGCTAGATGCTGCTTATGCTCATAGACACAATTTAACTTGTACATTACCGATGTAGAGAAGAAGTTCCTAGATCAAGTAGAAGATAGATAGAGAGTTGTAGTGAGGGAAGGGAATAAGCCTTACAAATCCCCTAATTGGACAAAGGAGGAGTTAGATCATCATGCGGAAGGAAGTTCAGGACTGCTAGTATTAGATTGGCAACACAGGGAAAGACTGTGGGGCTTATTTACAAGCCCCTTGCGCCACTTTTGCGTCATTTTTCCCATCTTAAAAGTGACGCAAAAGTGGTGCAAGGGGCTTCTAAATAAGCCCCTGTGTACTCAGCAGGCTGAGAGTGTGTACAGTTCCTTGTTCCTAGGAAAGAACGAGTGTGACCACACATTTCTGGTTCATGGCCCATGGAAAATGTTTTTGGACTACAATGCACACGTTATACCAGGAATTTATTTTGTGTGCGGAAAGAAGGAGTATTTGAGATTGCCTAGTTAGTGGTACAGTACTTGTTACTTGGCTGGGGTGTTTCCAAAGATATACCATGTGGAGGATTTGGAGGCTTTAAGTGGAGAAACACACCTTAGACGGAAACATGGATTGAGTGATGGAGAGATTGTGGGGGACATCTTTGGGGCTATAATACCCAGCTTGGGAGTGGTGTTGAATGATATCAAGATTAGAAAGTTGTCTACCATAGTTGATAATCTATCCACTGACACTGCTAGATCTCTGTTACTTATAGACGGTGAGATGGTTTCAATCAGGGCTATGGTGATGCAGAACCGGCTTGCTTTAGATGCTTTGCTCGCAAAAGAAGGCGGAGTCTGTCATATGCTGAAGGTCCAACAGTGCTGTACTTACATCCCTGACAGGAGTAATGATTTTAAGATGGTACATTAGTAACATAACAGACTTACTTCAAGAATTGAAAGATCTAGCTACATGAAGGTGTTTGGAATAAGATAGGAAAAGGATTTGGTGCAGTTGGAAGATGGTTTACAAGTATAGCAAGTGGATTGTTGGATATATTGTGCGGCCTATATTAATTGTCACCATCTGTGTCATTATCCTGTTTGAAATGGTGAGAGGGTATAAGTGGTACAGAGCGGGACAACGGGAAAGGGATCAGAGGGAAAAGGACAAAAGAATAGAGAGGCTGCAGGACAGCTATTATAATAATATGAGGCGCATGGAGAAGTTTAGGCAACGAAGAATGGCAACCACATCTGTTTAGATCGGTCCTTCTGGTTGGTTATCTTCCTAAATGATCATTGATACGCTTATCTGATGAGATAGGATGATTTCTGATGACCTAACGTCATCAGAGGGGGGACTGATAGAGTGGAAGATTTGTATCCTGCATGGGGTACCAGTCAGGAATGCAATGTAATCATTTGTAGAACGCACTCATATATCACTCAGTGCTATAAGTGAATTAGATGTTAGGAGAAACATGAATCAACTAACATGTTCCTGTGAAGGTTAATGTGATCCATTGTAAGGCTCAGTAGTTAATGCCTAGAACATGTACTGATCATTCTAATCAATGTGATTTGTTTCTTAGGCCTCACTAGTTAGTAAATGTGATTAGTGATAGATTAATTGTGATAAATGTTTCTTAGGCTAATAATGAAGATGCAAGATGTGTATTAATGTACCTAAGAGAATTTCTCCTATCGAGTGGTAACTGTTGATGTAAAATTTAACCTGTGTAGTATAGTGAATTCATTAATTTAGCCTAAGTTGTAGGCCTGAATCTGTAATACATTGGAGTCCCTTCATTCTGAAAGTAATACTCAAATTCTTATGTGAATCTCGTAGAATGTGCTCTGTCCCTCGTTTGCATTGCAGGTGGACAATGTTTATTAGTGAAGAGTAGGGGTATTGTTCCATTGGACAAGTCGCGGAATGAAGGAGTTACAGTTAGCATAGTTACAGGAGATAAGGTGGAGGGAGGTGTTTTCACATGGGAAAAGGAATGAAGACCAAGGAAAAGCTGCTAAAGAGGGACATGCGTGGAGAAGGCCGTGAAGGGAGTCGACGTCATGGAAAAGTTTGCGGCTGAACCCATTGTTGAGTACGTTTGAGAAAATCATCACAGGATATTTGCAGACTACGATTTTGAAAGTATGATGCATTGTAGAGAGGGACAGGCACCCCATTCCCACTTGCCATCCTGACAGAGAGCACCTGCGTGCTACTGTGTCTATTTTCTTTCACTTGTGGCTTCACGCCCCAGACCCATCTTATGGCGTAGTGACTTCTTAGGAAGCCTTTGCCAGCTGACACCTTTTCTCTTTAATGCCCTTCTGCTTATATCCTAACTTAGGAATGCCACTATAGAGTTAGAGTAGGGATAGTTAGAACTAAATGCTGTATGCAGAAGAAGTGCTGATGCTAGGAGACTTGAACTTTTGTTTTCTCATCTCATGCATAATCGTCATAGAACTTATTGTTCTTTTCATGCTCCACTGGGTGAACCTTTTTAGGAGGTTCTGTTTCCTTCTATTTCCCTTGTATTTGTATACTCTCATGCTAAGATTTGTGTATGTTCAACTATTTTTAAATCTGTAATAAAACCGACTAACCTTCAATTGGTTGTCGATTGGAGTCTTGTGTAGCTGTTTAGGTTGCACTGTATTTTCAAGTGATTCATGACCTTTTCTTCCCTCTATGCATTCATGCTGCTAAAAAGGACCATTGCAGATCGGACTTCGGATTGAACTGAGCAGGTGGGCCCAGGCTCTTTCACTACTAGCATCCCACTCATGCAAGAGTGACATGCTGGACCTTTTCAGGTCACATTACGCTATAATAATAATATGGATTTGCTGGTTTTATTATTTTTTCAAAACTATATTGAATTGTTAAATGCTCTACTGATTTACTCTGGTAAGAAACGTACAGGCAGCTCCCACATTTGATGGACTGTCAGAAATAAGTGCCGATCTTTACATATAAGTGCCGGTAGCGAGCACCAGTGAACACCAGCACAAATTGACACAACACTCCTATTTGTCTCTGAGGGCCTCTCTCTCCTGCCCCTTCATCCAGTTCTTTGGCTATGATGCTATTCCGCTTTTTGCAGGATCGATTGGTTCTCTGCAGGCCTAAGAGAGCTCGGTGCAAACACTTGAAGAAGCACAACTGTAAGTCTGATCATGATCACCTTGGGTGCACATTGTCAACAGTTCTATCCCTACATGATTGTGAACATAAATTTGTATAAAATGATTGAATATTAGCTGAATGTAAGATGGAGGATGGCTTTGGCCCATAGAGAACAACACGGACAGCCCTTGCCCCACTTACTTGTTTTCCCTCTTGCTCCTTCTGCCCCAGGGTCTGCTGAAGGTAGTACGCAAGGGATCCTGCGAGAGCTGACCCCTGGAGAATACACCTCATTATTGTTACACAGGCACTAGAATTCAGAAAGCCTTCTGGGAACAACGCTTGACCTGCTCTACCCATCATCTTTACTGAGAAGGGAAAATCTGTCTCAGCCTGTGTGACTGGCATTTTGAACACTTGGAATAAATCTGAACTGACTGGCAGTGGGATGGTGACTGATCATTTGAGATGGAGCCACTCTCCAGCAAAGGGAATATCTGCATTGGCTCTGGCCTGCTGTGGTGCTTCCTAAGTTTGGAGCTAAGTGTTTTCGATTTCTTCAAGGCTAGGATTAAGCCCAATGCCCAGCTGAAGCTCTAGTAGCCTGCACTGTTAATGCTGACATTGCCTGCACAGAAGCTATGTGGTACAAAGAGAGCCAAGAAGAACTGTTCCCTCTCCAGCCCTCACCAATGATGCAGAAAAGTGATGTAAAAAATGTAACGACAAGCAAAGATGAGTTTAGTGTTTACTCTGCCGGGTGAGTACACTTCTTCTCTGTACCCACCTTTTACAAGTTCAGCATTGTGGGACTCCTCTTCACCTTGGTCTTTTCCCTGAACCCACTAGCATCCGTCTGGTACATTGTAGTACAAATGCTATATATTACTGTAGCAAGTGGGTTCCACCCATTTAGTCCACCAGGACTTTGTGCTGAAACCGACCAAAAATCTCAGGGGCATTGAATCATGACTGCCAGGAGAGGTTTATCATTGATTCAAGCACTCCCTGATCTTGAGCGTTTGGTCTTGGGCACTGGAGTACGGGCAACCCTTGTAATTGGTCCAACGGCTGCATTTTGTGGCCTGTAGAACATAAACAAAGAATCTGGCACTTTTCAATTTCAAAATGCATTATTGATAATATTGGTGCTGAACAGTGCAATCGGTACATTTATAATAAATGCTTATGAGTATTGATATTGTTCACATTAATTCCAGTGGTGTTATGTTGACAAAGTATAAAGTTAGTATTATTAATATGGTGACATCCTGATGAAGCCAAAAAGCCTGTCTTAAATATACTGACACCCCTTACATTGTGATGCCACATTTGGTATGGGAGGGGGGTACTGTGATTATAGGGTTCAAGACACACTAGGAGTGCAATGAGATTTGAAGGTGTCACCAAAGGCATTTTCATCTCCCTAAATGTAAATTTTTGTATTTTACTGCATAGTATTTACTATTGTTTGTGTAGTAAAAGTACTTTTCCTTTTTAAAAGAAAAAGCACTGACTGGACAATAATTTATTTAGTGCTGTTGCTGCATACCATTGGGGTTGCCAGCCCACACCACCTTCCCTGAGTAGGCCTTGGACTACTCTGCTTCGCTGCCCTGAGAGAGTCAAGTGCTACAATGGGGTACATGGTTCCCAGCAGAAACACAATTGAGGACATATTACTTGTGAAGTATTCACATCCTTTTGCAACTAATAACCCAATTTCTAACAATTAGGAACATGACTTTAGCTTTGAATGCATTTCTCCGTGTTTATCTTTCATGTTTCCCTTTCAGTCGTGTCATGTATTGTTTATTTGTGAGTTAATTATAGATCTCCATGTTTGTTCTGCAACTTGTGAATGTTATCTGCTTTGCCTAATGTGGTCCCATTACATCCTTTGTGTCACAAGTGTCCCATGCTGTGTTTGCCTTTGTAGTCGGATTCCGTTGATTTAGGCAGTTGAGAGCAGAGGGCTGCTTGCCCGGGGCTTTCAAAAAATAAATTACTTACCTATTCTCAGCAGCAGTCCGTGCAGGTAAGCGCGGTGGAGCGGGAGCGGGGTGGGAGTGGGAAAGTCGACAGACAACGGAATAGACAGTGCTTTAAATGGGAAAAAAATAGTGCAGGTACTCATTTAAATGTGGCGAGTGGGCGGGGCTAGGGGCGGGGCTAAAGGCAAGACATGCAAAGCTTATTGACTTATATACTAGTTGCAGCACATACCAAAACACGAGAAATTTGTTTCTATAAACAAAACAGGTTAATTCGTTATACAAAAATAAACACAGTGATATCTTAACGTCCTTATTTTGTAATATTTCTCTTTTCTCACACAAAAACACGCACGCACAAGCAGACAAACATAAGCAGACACACACAAAAGAATCAGGTCGGATTAAAGCCCTTTCAATCTCCTTACCTCCCATGGCTTTCCTCATTGTGCTATCACTGGGCTGCCTCGATTCCTTGCAACACAGCATGACGGCGAACACCGGATATCATGCAAATGAGCCCCCGCTGAATAGTTCAGCGGGGGCTCATCTCAGGGCTATAAAAGTGCTTTGGCTGTCTGTCAGAGGAGGCATCTGACAGACGAAGACGAGACTCTCTCGTAGAGACAGGCTACCACCACTAGAGGCCAATGCGCCTACCCTTCATGAGTACCGGTACTCTCCACGGAAGCAGAGAAGTGCCGGTACTGAGAGGGAAAAATAATAAGTGCCGGTACTCAGTACCTGTGAGTACCGGCCCATTTAAAGCACTGGGAATAGAGAAAATTAAATAAATCCTATTCCGTCGTCTGTCGAGATTCAGCCTGCCCCCGTCCCCGCCCGCCCCCGCCTAACCGCGCTTACCTACACGGACCACTGCTGCCTGTTCTTATCCTTATTGCATTTAGCGCAGGCCCGTTACCATCGTCAGTGTCTTGAGTATCAGAAGTGTCACATAGTCCCACTTGGAGTTTCACAGCACTAGTGGGACTCCGAAGTATGAAGCACGGCTTTGAAGTCAACTATCTCCACAACAGCTGGGCAGACTTTCAATCGGTTTGTGTGTATTAACTCAGTTTAGCCGGCCCTGCCAAACCCCGTCGACCATTTCCTAGCCAGAACAGAGGAACTCGAGATCATGTGGGGGCTACTAGGAACACACTGGGAAACTGAGTCATATTGGCTTACCACAATTGGATCCTGCCCCTGGGCCACACACAGCATTCCCACCAGTTGTTGTTCTTCCTGCACAGTTGTGGCTTTTTGTAGGGCACAGTGACTTCTGGATGCAGGCCCTGTGCCAACCTCCTTCAGAGTGAACCAGCACTACATGGACTTTGACAGTGCAGAGCGCTCTGTGTGTGCAAGCCTAACTACTGAATTAGCCGTGCCTGACTCTGGCCACACGCATGCAGGCTCTGGACACAGGGTCTAGCCTAGGGCCAGACCCTGCACTATCCCCCCGTTCCACAGTGCTCACTGTTCACAGTCTTTGCCAGGCACTGTTGTACTGTGATTTGTTTCTTGTTTTATTTGTTTTTCAGGAATTGTTAAAAAAAAAAAAATTACATTATTGCTAAAGATTTGTGGGTCTACCCACAGATTTGTGGTTAGACCTGTCCCCATTATGCCTAGATTCAAATAACATCTCCACTGCTTAGATGGTTTCAGAAAAACATAGAAAACACTTTCAGAAATTTACTCAGAAGCTTACCCTGGACTCACTCACTGCTCTTTACACCCACCTCTTTGGCAGCTTTCCTCATGGCAAAAATAGTCTTGGTCTCTGTTAACTTGTTTTCTACATTACCTTCTAGACTTTCCTCATCAACAGATAGGGCCTCATTTAGGGTTGGTTGGTCACAGGAAATTGATAATTGTCTAGAACGAGCAATCCTCAGTTCCTCTGCCTCATCTAGAAATTGGAGGAGCCTTTGCCATAGCATGACGGACCTCCCAGCACTGTACTTTTGTTCTTTCACTTAAGGTGCTGGGAAAATATTCAGCAAAATATTGTCCGCTACAGCGTAAATGGGGGGTAAATTTAATAATAAATAAATAATATATATATATCAAAGAAAACTCCCGGCACAGCTGATCCCTTCGCCAGACGGGGTCGGTGCGACGTCCGGGTGCCGGGACCCGGTTACAAATCTATTCAGATTGCGGAACACGAGCTGAGCCATTTTGACCTCTGCACAATGCTTGGGGTTATGGTGACAATTTATGTATATTGTGGTATGGAGATGTGGACAATAACATATCGGGAAACTGATCTCATGAAGCGAATAGCCAGTCAGCATTGTTTAAATGAGGATTCTTATTCTAAACCCCTGTTTATGCATTGATTGCGAAAATATAAACAAGCCCAAAGATATGAGGGGAATAGCTGCTTAGAAATCGATTTGCAGCTCGCTCTCATATTAACGATGTTTCATGCATAATATTATTCATATTATTTGTAATATAGTTTTCTTTATTGTAATTGCATTACCTGACAAAAAATTATTTTGTCCATCATGAGTTATTTAACTGGTTGGGATGTTCAAACCGCTACAAAGAGGATATGGTCTTTCTTTGCTATTTATGCTAGTAACCAGCATTGTTTGTCTGTCTTTTATGTTGATGTAATGTGCACTACAAAGGGTGGATGTAACTTGTTTGAATTTTGGCTTGTGAAGAAGATTGTCTCGGTCGAAACGCGTTCCCGTTAAATACACTTGTATCCTGAAAGTGACCCTGGTGTGCAAGTCTTTTCTGTGGCGTATCGTGGACACGGAATTTCCTGTATATATATATATTTATTTTTTTCTCCCAAACCCTCTTGCGCTCAAGAATGCACTCGACAATCCTCTCACCCTTCAGGTATTGTTAGCCTTGCTGCAGCACGCTGTCTCTCCGTCCAAGCTTGGCAATCGTGCTCGACGCGTTTCAAGGTATTCGCCCTCAGTGGGCGTGGCTTGCAGTAAACACAGCTTTTTATTTTTACACAGGGGCACGGAGCCTACTAAAGGTGTGACACTAATACTTACCTGTGGAACTGCAATTACCATCATGCCATGTGGCGTTTACTGCAAGCCACGCCCACTGAGGGCTTTCACAATAAAAATGAAGTGAACAAACAGGTGAGCCTTCCGTGCCTTTGTGTGAAGCTCATGATTAAGAGGCGAATACCTTGAAACGCGTCGAGCATGATTGCCAAGCTTGGACGGAGAGACAGCGTGCAGCAGCAAGGCTAACAATACCTGAAGGGTGAGAGCATTGTCGAGTGCATTCTTGAGCGCAAGGGCATTTGGGAGAAAAAATGATACGCGGCTGCCCGAGCCGCGGACACAAGAGGTGCACCATTTCTTAATGTTGAAAGGCCATGGAAGGCAAAAATCCTTTTCCGTCAGGCACAATGTTCTCTTGCAAAATGAAGCATGCAATCTCAAGATGTCCCTTCCTACTAAAGGACCTTACACAGCTTTTTATTTTTACACAGGGTCACGGAGCCGACTAAAGGTGTGACACTAATACTTACCTGTGGAACTGCAATTACCATCATGCCATGTGGCGTTTACTGCAAGCCACGCCCACTGAGGGCTTTCACAATAAAAATGAAGTGAACAAACAGGTGAGCCTTCCGTGCCTTTGTGTGAAGCTCATGATTAAGAGGCAAATACCTTGAAACGCGTCGAGCATGATTGCCAAGCTTGGACGGAGAGACAGCGTGCTGCAGCAAGGCTAACAATACCCGAAGGGTGAGAGCATTGTCGAGTGCATTCTTGAGCGCAAGGGCGTTTGGGAGAAGGAAAAAAAATATATATATATATATATTAAAAAAACGTACCTGTCCACCGGTGAGGTTCCGCGTTTTCTCTGCTCCTGCTCTCCTGCCTCTGGCAGGAACAGGAAGCAGACAGCCTCTCTCCCCTCTCCTAAGCCAATCACAACACTGCAATGGCAGCATTGTGATTGGTGGGGACGCTGCCCTGCCAGGGGCTTACGGGGAGGCAATTTTCTCCATGTAGGCTGCAGTGCAGCCTGCATGGATAAAGGGCAGAGTGCGCATGACTGGTTTGGGCGGCCCCAGAAGGCAGAACAAACAGTCATTGCGCCCTCAGGAGTGGGCACCCCACTCCTCCCCTGCCCAGCCCTGCTGGCAGAACAGCCCCGCCTACTCGCCCGCCCGCAGCCAAACCCTTCTGCTTTCTCGCAGTGCGAGAAGCAGAAACATAAAATGGTAATTATTACCCTTTTATGTTTCTGCTTCTCGCACTGTGAGAAAGCAGTGGGGCGACGCTCCTCCTCCCTAGTTGAGGAGCTGCCCCTGCCTTAAACTCTTTTTCAGGTTTGTGTTATGAAAAACGTATTTTTCTTTTCCATTGGCCCTAACTTTCTTACAACCCGGTCATGGTCCTGGAACTCTCTGTTTTTGTCAGGTGAGGCTTAAAAAGGTGTGGATGCGGAACAAAATACTGCATGCAACTTTTTGTGCAAAAGCATGCCCCTTTTTAAATGAATATTATTATCCACAAACCGTAGTGTGAGGCTGAAAAGACGGCCACTCAGGGGCCATGTGTTTATACGTTTTATGTCATCATGAGACTCGAGCTCAATGTCCACTGATTGGTGTGAAAGATCTCTAAGAGACTGCGAGGTGGTTGTGGATACTTGCCCGACATTCGGGACCCGAGTGTAGGCTGTGCAGCACGCTCCATGCTCGCTGAGGCTGGGAGAAAGGGGAGGGAAGGTCGCAGTGACGTGGCACCATGGGGCCACGCATGTAGTGTCAGCACATATGGCAGCGAGCGCATTTCCTTTGCATCAGCAACCAAGCTGAAGGGAATTTCTAGAGCTCCTGACTTTGTGACGCAGTTAGGGAAGGCCTACATTTTCACTGAAAGCAGTAACTTTTCTCATTTGCCTTAATTACCCCAATATAAAGTATTCATTTTAGTAGATAAGGGCGAATTGATGGCTTCAGTGGCCCCCGCAGAACTTGAAATTCAGAGCATGTTTGCGCTTTTGAATGCCGTGGGGCGGCTCCCACTTGGGCTCAGTCACTCGGAGGAGTGGGGGGGGGTGTCCGGCCATTCGCAATTGCCCACGCCGAGCAGCCTCTGCAGGTGTTTTGTTTTGTTTTTTTGCAGATTTATATAGCGCAAACTCGACCCGAAGGTATTGGAGCGCTTTACATGAGCACCAGTTATGTTACACAAGGACACATTCGTTTTTTGGTAGATTAAGTGATTTGCCCAGAATCACAGGATGCTGAGCCGACGCCTAGGCTCGAACCCGGTTCCCCAGCTCCAAAGTCGGCAGCTCTAGCGGTAAGGCTTTGTGCAATTTTTCTTTGTGGCTTGCCTCCCAGGCATGGGAGAAGCGTGGGTGACCCTGAGCAGGATGTTGAGAGGCTGCTACTGCGCCCCCCCTCTGGTGCTCGTTGGAAAGAAAGTGAAAATAGTCCCATGTGGACAGATACTGGGCAAGGAGTTCTTGGGGAACCAGGGTCCAGTCAGAAGAAGGTGGTTGAGCGGACCAAGCCTGCATTAGTGCGGTTCATGGCTGGGGCAAGAATTCAGTGACATCAACCTGAGTCTGGTGTAAAGCCTCCAGTAGGTACCCTGAGGGTTCAGGGGAGCTGAGCAAGATGGCTGCACCAGTGAGTGTGCCTCTATGGAAGTCAAGGTCATCAAGGTACCACTCCCTGGTGGATGAGAGAGTTGCAGGCATGGCTGGTACAGATTCCCCGGAGGGCTGGGAATCCCTTATGGTCAGCATTCGGATCGAGCGGCGGTGGGGTGCTGCAGACTTTGCAGCGTTATTTCTTCTGGAGAATCACTGGCAAGCGGGAGCTGCAGGGCCCAGGGATGGTGTGGGCAGCCAGCGGCAGCCTTCACGGTACGACGGCAGGATGGGGCCCCCAGAGGAGCTTGGGAGGCCACCCCAAGAAACCTTTCCATGGCAAGGAGCTCTTCGGTGTGGGTAGGGTCCCTGTTGCGGGCTCACTTCCAAGGAGGGGTGTTCTTGAACATTAATTTAAGAATTGGAACAGTGTCTGACGCAGCTGGAGGAGGCAGATGTGGCTATAAGTGGTGTAGGGCAGCAGGTGAGGAACGAGCGGCAAGTAAATCTGTACAGGCAGTGGAACACAGGGCTGCTTCCATGTCAGTGGTGGTAAAGATCATGGAGCTGGCAGTGACTAATGAGGGGCGAGCCGGGTGGTGGATGCTTTGGCTATGGATGGGCACCTGTCTGGTGCATACAACAGTGACAGCCGGGGGATGGGGCATCCTCTTCAGGGGGAGAAGGGTCTGACAGTGGCCTGGGGCGAGCTGAGGACAATGGTGGTGATAGTTCAGGGAGAGAACATGTGGAGGGTGAGTCTTCTGACAGTGGGGAGGGTAGCCCTGGTAGGAGGTGGAGGTCAGGCCAAGAGGTATGTGCAGGAATGGCATGGACAGGATAGGCATCAGGAAGGTGGCAAGAGGCGAAGGAGAGAAGACAGCTGGCTTCCCCGGGTAGAGTGGCTGGAATATAAGTGTGATAAAGACTGGGCGGACTCATGGAGGGTGGGTCAGCAGGTAGAAAGAAGGGGTCGGGGCTATCGAGGGATCAGCGGTTTTGGTGGTGTGGGGGATTTTTAAAGGTTGCGGGAAGTGTGGTGGGAATTGTGGTAGTAGTTTTTGGTTGTACAGCAGAAAGGGAAATCTGGAAACTAAGGCAACTATGGGGGAACCATGAAACCATCTGCAAAGTGGTGCAGGGGCAGGGCTCCACAGCAGGGTCAAGTGCGGGTCAGAACAGTGGTTAGTTTAGCAGGGGGACAGGTACTGCCACAACACAGATGGGGCAGAATGGGAATAACACGGCAGAGGATGCCCTGGGGGCTGCAACCACGGCGAAAGGAAGTGATGTGTTATTGATGTAAATGGTCACAGGTGACCCCTAGGGGCCTTTTGATGCAGATGACTAAGGATTAGATTTGGGAACATGAATATATAATTTTGTTTAATTTGTTGTGCAGGGAGATGGTGAGGCTCAAAAGCAGAGAAAAGGGAGCTAGCTAAAAGGCCATGGGTGCCCACTAACATTGATACCTGGATGGCACTATTTTCGCTAGCATCTTATGTGAAAAGGCCATGGAGCAGAGTGTGGCTGTACATGTATGAAATTAGGACAGCTAGTATTAGCTGTGGTGGCTTCACATGGTTAAGATATGACAAGCAGTTCAGGGCACGTAAGGGCACCACGCCGACGAAGTCATAGGGGGGTGGGCTATTGACCAGGAGCTTTTGCTATGATACACGACACCTTTGAGACCTGTGCAAACGACACATACTGCGAGTGGGCAGCCTATTCCCTATCAGCCCTTTCTGAGTCCCCCACCCAAAAAGAGGTGGGGGAGTGGGCAAGCAGCCCCCACAAGGGGGGGTCTGCTAGAATTTTAGCAAGGGATTCTGTTATATGTTCCTACAAGTTTCATCATGACTGTTCCAGGTGTGGCGGCAGGCACTACTGCTGCAGCGCTAAGCAGGGGGCAACCCACCCCTGGTGGGACGGTTCAGGGGGGATGGCAAAGGAGTGGTACCACTGTAGATACTTCATTTAAACCAGAGTCAATGCTACCGTGATTGAAGAGATATCCTGACGGTGCAATTGCAGTTTTCCTGTGGGAGGGTTTTTGTTTTAGTTTTCGCATACCTTACAAGCATCCCGAGCGGGTAAACAAGTGGACAATCTGAAGTCCTGCAAAGTGATGGAGGAGCTAGTGCTGGAGGAGCTGCGGAAAGAAGTGTGTCAGGCTAGGATGGCAGGGCCATTTCTGATTCCTCCGTCGAGGTAGGGGTACTGCCAAAAAAAGCCCTGGGGGATTTCAGCTAATACATCATCCTTCATAGTCTGAAGTGGGTTCCATGAATGATTTTAATGACCAGGCGGAGTGTTCAGTTTCATATGCCAGAATAGACACATCCATTCAGTTAGTAAAGAGGTGTGGGGCCAGTGTGGAAGATGGCAAGACAGATATTAAATTGGCTTTTCACTTTCTGCCCATGCACCCAGAAGATTCCCACTTGTTGGGAATACATTTTCAGGGCAGATGCTTTGTTGACAAGTGCATGCCCATGGGCTGTTCAGTTGAGTGAACAGTGTTTAAAAAATGTTGTACCTTCCTGAAATAGGTGGTTCACCTAATAGCAGCATCAGAGCAAGTTCTTCATTATTTGGACGATTTGTAGCTAGTAGTGAGAGCAGGCGTAATGATGGGAGGGTGTGCAAAATTGATGAAGACATGGCGGTGGTCGTGGACTGTTTTAACATGCCACTGGCAACCGAAAAGACAAAGGGACTGGCAACTAGTCTGAAACTTTTGGGGATTGAGTTGTACACAGTGGCGATGGCGTTATGCCTTCCAAGTGAAAAGTTGAAGGTGCTGAATGGTTTGATTGATGTACTAGTGCAGAGAGGGAAGTGTGAGCTCAACTGGCTTTAGAGGTGTTGCTTCACTTAAATTTTGAATGTAGGGTGGTGGCCCAAGTGCTTTTTGCAGAAGTATTGCCTTTGTAATACGGGACTTGTAAAGTAACATTGCAGAATTTGTCTATCCAGCTGAGTGAAGGATTTGTTTGTTTGGAAGCGTTTTTGGTGGGTTATAACAGAGTGACCATTTGGCTGCACAATGACCCAGTGGCATGGATGGTGGAGATTGTTTTTGGATGCATCGGGAGCCGGACATTTTGATGTGTTCTGGGAGGGGAATTGATACGCAGTGAGCAAGCCCTAATCTTGGAAGGCAAGGGCTACATCATTTCCTTTTTGGATTATTTTCCATTGCTGTTGAAAGTGTGTCTGAGGGGTGATGAGTTGAGGAACAGGAAGTTGACTTTGTGTCTGACAATGCAGCCACGGCACAGGTGGTGAACTGCTTCTGATGCTTGGGTGTTGTAGATTCAGAGAGAATAGGTCTTGCTATGCTTGGAGAAGAACATTTTGTTTTGAACTAGGCAAATTGTAGGTCTGGAAAACAGAGTGGCTGATGCACTTTCTGGTTCACTATGGGAAAGGTTCTGTGGTTTGGCCCTGAGTGCGGCAAAGGAATGTCTTTGTGTTCCAGAAGACTTGTGGAACATCGGACTGTGAAAGCATATATACTAGATGAATATTTGCTGGTGAAGTTCACAAGGAAGATGTACTGACAAGGCTGGAGGGAGTGCATAGTATTGGGTGTCAGATGGCGTGGCTGTGACAAGGTGGGGTTATGGTTGAGATGCGAGGACATGCTGGAATTTATTTTGGGTAAAATAGAGAAGGGTTTGTCTCTGAGGGGGCAAGTGGCAGGTATTCCATTCTATGGGAAGATACAATGGAGGGATGACGCACGCAGAGGAGAGCTGGGTTGAAGAAAGTTAGATGGCTGGTCCCGACTGCTTGGCACAGTGCCCGGTATAAGGCATCCAATTTCTATCGGTATCCTGAGGGCAATATCAGAGCAGGCGAGAGTTGCGTGCACATCCGCCTGGGAGGTTCATCTCTTCAGAGCGCTATTCAAGTTGAGGATCTTTGGCGTCTTTAGTGTTTCAGAGCTGGTAGGTGGGAAAGGAAGTTTGGGGATGGTGTTGGCAGACCCAGTGTGGCATACAAAGAGTTTCAAAGTGCATTTGAGGAGGTCGAAGACTGACCAGAAGGGAACGAAGGTAGTGGTGCACCTAGACCATTCAGGCGAGGCATGGGTATGCCCTTGGTTGCAGTTGTGGCCTTTTTGGTTAAGGGGCTGGGGTGAGGGCCCCATTTTCTTGCATGAGAACGGTTCTGCAGTAAGCTTGGGCAAGTGCTGGGAGTGTTGAGAAGATTCATACAGGTTCGGCTTTGCCGTTAATGCACTTTGGGACTCACTTGGTTAGGATATGGGTAGTGATGGAGGGTTTCCAGCTGGGGATGGGGAAGACAGACTGAAGGGTTTGGGTAGGTAGTGGAGCAGTTGGGCTGGGGTGCAGGCCGAGAGGCAATTTGGAGGCAATCAGATGGGGCTGGACAAAGATGGTGTCATGCTGCATTGGTTTGGCCTTGGTGGGATGCTTTGGGGGCAGCTGGTGCAGGCCTTGTGGGAGAACAAGGCAAAATCGAGCAAGTAAAATATTTTAGTCATTTACCTAGGGGAGAATGATATGGCGCAATCCACTGGGCTGGATGTGCTGAAGTCTATGAAGCAGACTTGGAAATGCTGACGGTCGCCTGCATTCCCACAGATATTTTCTGAACTAGGCTGTTCCCTAAGAGGGTGTGGAGGGGTGTCCAGCACCCGGCTGTGATAAATAGAGCCATTAAGCCGTGGAATATGGAGATGACTGGTTATTGCAAGGTGAGAGTGGTGTTATGATAGGGCATCAGAGCATTCTTTTTGTGTCCCCACATTTGGTTATGCACAATGGTATGCACTTGTCTGAGCAGGGCAATAACCCGTATTTAGAGAGGTTGATGTGAGCACTGGAAAGGTGGATGAAAGACTGTAAGCAGCTCTGATTTGGAGGCAACAGAAATGGCACCTCAAAGAAGGATCTTCCTGGTGGTGGAGGAATGCAAACTGTTCATCTGATTGGGGAAATATGAGGGGTGTAAAATAAGCAAAGCACAATGGAGCCAAGATTTGATGAAAGGACGAGGTCCTGGTCCATGAGTGTAGAGGCTCGGCAAGATGGTTAACATATACAGGATAGCGCGTGCGGCTCAGCCGAAGGGCTAGGTACTCCGCTTGGCAGTTGTAAATAAAGTGGCCTTTTTCACTTAAAGCAAGCGGACTGGTGTAATCCTTTTCCCTCACAGACTACTGAAACAGAATGTGACAGTATAAAGGTCCACATGCTGGTTTAAACCTTTAACAAGCACAGACTGCATAAAGAATCCCATGCTCATTAAGGTCTTTAACCCACACAATGTACTATTTATTTATTCATCTATGGTTTTAGGTGGTGTATGCAGTTCTCATGCCACTTCAGAGGTAGTAGTGAGAAAAGGAGAGAGTGAAGGGGGACATTCGAGCAGATGTTATTCAGGTACTTTCACTTCTTCCAAGGAGTATTCTGTTTCTTGTTGTCATGGCATGGGTTGTGAGAATGGTGGGCTTGTAGCCCTTCAGTGGGGTTGCCATTGGGTCAAGAGGAGGACAAAAATGTTGAGCTTTCACATAAATTACTTGAAATTACATGAAAAACTGCGCAATTCACTTCAATGTATCTCTTGTGAAAAACTCAACACAGAGGCATGCCCAAAAGTTACTTGGAATACCAGCAAGGGGACTGGTTTTAGGAGAAAATGTTTCTAGTGGAATATTTTATGTTCAGACCAGTCTCTCACACACAAAAGTGTGCAAAGTTTTTGCAGATGCACAATTTGCCAAATGTCATTACTGTAACAACAATTTCTCTTTGGATTTTGCTTTCTGTTGTCCTTGCTTGAGAGAAAGACTCATTTTCTTCAATACTTCTGGGTCTTGCACCCCAAAGTTTTGCCTTCAGAGTCATTTCTATTGAATGTTGCTTCAATGCCAACCACAACGTGTGAGTGCATCTGCAAGTTTGAATCAGCTTCATTAGGTATTTGGATCACTTGCCCAAAGAAAATCAACCTTTTGACCCATTTTCAGCTAGTAAAAGGAAAGTATTATAAATTCAGTATAGGGATTTTTATGTACAATGCTTAGAAATGCAAGGCATACAGTATTAAGTGACATACAAAAGCAAGTGTATTGTTGTGATTTCTGCTGTTGTTATTATTATTATTGCTATTATTTTTAATGATAATACTATTATTATTATAATGCTTTGTGATCTGGACTTCTGATACCAAAGCATCTAGGTAGACTACTGAAGTTTTTCATGGACCTTTTTGTGAATTGCATGTATTCTACATTGCAGTAGTGTGGATGTGATAACACAAAAGTTTGTACGTGGAACACCAGGAAGCTGAGCATGGGCGTGATTTTGAAACAGGATGTGCATCTGAATATCTGCACACCTTATTGATAGAATAACATGTGGTGCAAAGGAAAAGATATGGTGAAATGGAGCCCCAGCTTTCTAACTCTGGAAGCATGTATTGGGTGGTACTGGGTGGTAGTCCAAAGATACTGGCCACTGAAATGGCAGTTGGGTGGACGTACCTTGTCAAAGGGTACCATTCATGTCTGTGATCCGTTGAGGCAAATCTTACTTCCCATGCCCATTCCTGCACATGTGTGAGGCAGGTTAAGACTGCTCAAGGAAACATGTGAGAACTTGTGCCACCACACAGAGCATAAGCTGCATACTGTCTTCTTATGTCATGAAGGATGCAGGGTTGCCGCATGATTCTCTACCAAATAGAAATCTTGCATCAATCCTGGGTTTTCCTTGTACAAATTAATGAACTTAGGGGCATATTTACAAGGAAGTGGCGGAGCGCAGCGTTAGCCTACTTGGCTTCACGCAGCGCTCCGCCACCTCTGAAACGAAAGGCTGCACCGTATTTACAAGAATATGGTGCAGCCTTGCGTTTCCCCCTGCGCTGGCGCTAATTTAGCTGCCTAGTGCCAACGCAGGCACCTTTGCACTATGGTGCGAGGGGAGGCTTAAGTTTTTGGCACTGCCTTAGAATTACGATTTCTCGTAAATCTGGGGCAGTGTCAAAAAGCCATTAGTGTTGCTGGGAACATCCCCAGCAACACCCATTACAAGGCCCTTTAATGCAGAAAACTATGTTAAAGGGAACGATATGTACGAGGCAGCATTAAGCCAAAAAAAGTGGCTTAGTGCTGCCTCATAAATATGGAACAGGCTCCTGCGACATGGAACGTCACAAAAAGTGACATTCTAGCGGCGCAAGGGTCCTCATAAATGAGGCCCTAAAAGTTTACCTGTGCTCACCCTCTGGTAGCTTGGCACAGAGCAGTCAGGCTAAACTAAAGAGGCAATGTGTTGAATATTTGTCCAACACACACACAGTAACACAATGAATGCACCACAAAAAGATTCTACACGGGTTTAGAAAAAAGGATTATTATATTCTGAACAAAAAC
Organism: Calotriton arnoldi; assembly: GCA_963921515.1. Taxonomy (NCBI): domain Eukaryota; kingdom Metazoa; phylum Chordata; class Amphibia; order Caudata; family Salamandridae; genus Calotriton; species Calotriton arnoldi. Next base: position 291,317 of record CAWUFW010001257.1, read on the forward strand.
AAGACCAAAAAGATAGAAATCCAATGTATAGAAGTTGAGGTTATGAATTTTACAGGGATAAATGAAGTAAAGCGCTTAGGAACAAGTAGCGCTAAAAAGGTTACTTTAGGTTGCGTTGGACCGGGGCAAAGTCAAAATTCGGGCTGACCGCAATGGAGCGCCAGCTGGCTACAAGACCCATGCAGGCCCTGGTGAATAAAGTACCATTCCTGGTCACAAACAGCGAAATGCGTCAATGTCGAGTCCCACAGTCGTACGATGTGTCGATCTTCTTCACGCAGTGAAGCCGATTAGTCAGTTCTGAAGATGGGTGCTGGAGTCGAGGGGCGTTGAGCTTTGCGCTGCATTCTGCCACGCAGTTGGAGGGATGTGTCAATCTCACCATGCTGCAGCGGCAGTGATACGCTGTCCAATGCGTAAGTCTCTGGAGGTCACCCGCTGGTTCCGATGCGATGGGCAGATTTTACTCCCGCAACCGGATTGATGCGACGGTTCTGCCACATGCAAACAGGAGATACATCGAAATCCATGTTGAAAAAAAGCTGCAGAACCCACTTCTGAGGACCAGAACATGGAGAGGGCACCACAGGCAAGGGTAGGACTCACAGAAGGCAGAGTCCAGCAGCACCAGCAGAATTGGAGGCAGCCTTTTGTGTCTCTGAGACTTCAGAAAACAGGAGGCAGGCCAGCAAGCCCTTGGAGATCACTTGGAGGGAAGGCAGAGTCCAGCTCTCCTTCAGCAGAGTCAGGGAGCAGAAGGCAGCAGGGCAACAAGCAGAAAAACAGTCCAGTTGAGTCCTTTAAGCAGCACAGCTGTCCTCCTGACAGAGGTTCAGTTCAAGATCCAGAAGTGTCTAGTTTTAGAGGGGTCAAGACTCAGTGCTTATACTCAAAATTGCCTTTGATGTAGGGGGTGACTTCAAAGCAGCTCTTTGAAGTGCACAAGAATCCCTTTCAACCCAGTCCTGCCTGCCAGGCTATCTGTGGGGGATAAATTAGGGCTTTGTGTGTGGACAGGACACTACCTATTGGAGTATAAGTATCAGGCCCTCCCATTCCTCCCTGCCCATGAAGACCCATCAGAATACAGATGAATGCAGATGAGTGCTCAGAATGCAGATGAGCCTCACATTCCTGTGTTTGTGGCAGTCTAGAGGAATGCACAAAGTGTAGCTGTCACCCAACCCAGACGTGTATTGGAAAAAGGCTGCAAAGCATACAGAGTTCTGAGCACAGAGAAATGTCCACTTTCTAAAACGTCACCAGTACAGAGGATTTGTAATTACCATTCCAAACATATGAAACATGAAAAAGCTACTCTTCCCTGACCAGGAATTACAGCTTAAAGGCATATTAAGGAATTCCCAATTCTAGCCTATAAGGGGAGTAGGCCTCAGAGCAGTGAAAAACTAAATAGGCTGTTTGTCACAACCAGGACATGCAAAACTTGAAAGTGCATGTCCTACCTTTAACTTACACAGCATCCTGCCTTCAGGGATACTTAGGGCCTACCTTAGGGGTGACCTATGTATAATAAAAAGGATAGTTTCATGCTTGGCAAGTAGTTTTAAATGCCAAGCTGAAGTGGCAGTAATCTGCACACACAGGCCCTGCAGTGGCAGGCCTGAGACATGTTTAAAAGCCTACTTCTATGGGTGGCGCAATCAGTGCTGCTGGCCCACTAGTAGCATTTAATTTCCAGTCCCTGGATGTATAGGATACCACTGTACAAGGGACTTACAAGTAAATCAAATAAGCCAAACAGGTGTAAACCAACTATACTGAGTTTAGAGGAGAGAGCACATGCACTTTAGCACTGGTCAGCGGTGGTATAGTGCCCAGAGTCCTAAAGCCAACAAAAAGAAGGTCAGAAAAAGAGGAGGAGAAAGGAAAAAAGTTTGGGGTGATCTTTCAGAAAGGGCCAATTTCCAACACGCATCAACACAATATGTAAATCAATATAACATAATTATAACCTAAGATTATCTGAAAATATTTTTGAAACTTCCAAGTGACTAGAGTGACATATTGAACCTCACAAACCAACCTGTACACGCAACATCACCTCTCCATCACCTTTACCAATATGCTGCATCCCACAATCTTTGACATTCAAAGCAGACACTTTCTATGGCTATGTGGTACCACCATAATGCAAATAATGCATTGTGACCCAGAATCAACTTCAACTGCTATATTGAAAACGCATGGATTAACATGGCCCTGCAGCACTCCCAACACAGACGCAATGCACCTTGACACCATTCAACAAACAAATATTCTAGAAAATCAATGAGCCTTAACATTCAACAACAGCTGTTACTGGTCACCATCAAACACGAGCTGAACCCTTTCATCTCATCTGTCATTTCATCAGGATCCCAAAACACTGAATACTGATTATTTACAAAATGTAACACAATATTCATAGTCTGGAAGTAACCATGGATTAATACTTGGTGAAAGCAATATTTTTTTGCCACTGCTACATCAAGCTACCTAAACACACCCTGCCACTTCTCTGCAAAAGCTGCCAGGAAATGATTGTTGGGTCAATTCGGAATAGAACAACACTTATCTGTTGATGGCTAATCCAATACATTGATCCAGCAAGTGTCACATATTCACTGTACACTCATTCAACATGCACACATGATGTCATTGCAAACTTTTGGTTTCCCATAACAGCAGAACTTTTCACGAGAGGGATCAGTGCATCGCACTCTCCCTAACATGTTACTCTGTTTTCAATGCCACTGGTCTAGATGTAGTCTAGCAGGTGATAGACTGTTTGCCAGTGTCTTAAGCCTATCAAAGCAATAAAAGTTTTTTAATTAATAATTCACTGATTTGCCCATTTTCATAGTGATGTTTTTAAATAACAAGTCTTTCAATTGTGCCATGAGTGGCTATCATGGGACCGATTCACAGAACTAATCTGAGATAAAATCCTAAACTTACTACTTTTGGTATTCACAGAAGACATTTAGGGGCCGATTCCGATCTCGGCCGGTAGTGCCCTGTTTCCCGACCGAATCGTACGCGGGTCCGGCCGAGCGAGTACGATGCGAGCGCACGCGAAATCGCCGACCGACTCGTACGCGGCTTCAACACGCTCCGACCGACTCGCACGGACACGACTCGCACCGCGCTATGGAGACGTTTCCCGGCCGGGTAAGTACGATGCGCGCCGCAAGCAGTCCGACCGACTCGCGCCGTCCGGCTCGAAAGAGCTGTCGAGCCGGACTTTGGGGGTCCGCGTCGGACCCCTGAACGCGTAGGCGCGCGAGTCGCACACAGGGGGACCCATGGGTCCCCCTACCTGTGCATGTACGCCGCGATGCGCATGGACGTGTACCCACTGTAGGGGGCGCCCTTAGTTCGCCTCGCACCCATTGGAGTCAATGGGAGCCCGCGTACGCGCCGTACGACCGGCTCCCATTGACTTCAATGGGAGTCCGACCGACCGAGTCCGATAGCATGCGAATGCATCGTACTCGTCCGGTCGGACTGCTAGGGTCCGATTCGGTCGGAATTCTCTCCGGGTCCGGCTCGGTCGGAGAGATTTCCGGCCGGAATCGGAATCGGCCCCTTAGTAGTAGTAAAGTTAGGACTCCTAACTTTACTACTACTAAATGCTTTCTGTGAATACCAAAAGTAGTAAGTTTAGGATTTTAGCTCAGTTTAGTAGTAGTAAAGTTAGGAGTCCTAACTTTACTACTACTAAATGCCTTCTGTAAATACCAAAAGTAGTAAGTTTAGGATTTCATCTCAGTTTTGTTCTGTGAATCGGCCCGAATGTTACTTTGTAACTATAAAAAGGGACAACAAATAAATCACCATTTAACTGGGCACCCAAAGTGCAAAGTGCAGGTAATACAAAATTGCAGGTATTTAAGTTAATACACAAATAAATGAAATTAAAAACACAGGTTACGCCAGCTTTGCAATTTAAGAGAAGGGAACTATTTTTAGTTGGAAGTGAGCAATGTGCAAAGGCCCTTGTGCAGTCAATTTAAGGTGAAGGGAGTCAATGGGTAAAGTGAGCTGAGCCGATGGGTAAAGAGGGCTGACCCATAGCCCAATGCTGTATGCTATGCTGGGCGGAAGCAAAATGTGATTGATGATTTAATAGACTAATGGATGAAGGCCTATAATGAAAAGCACTTATATTAGATATCTTATGTGTGAGTTTTTGGGAAAACGACAGTTTGGCAAAACAGCTAAAGCTGTCTCAAATGCTAGACCTTATACTGTTGCTTCTTTCTACAGATTTGCATACCCAGATTGCGTACTGCCTCAAAAAACCTCTTCTAAGTTGCTAATATCCTGCATGAAAAATTGACTTTAAATTTCCAAGTGTTGCCTCTCCTTGTCATGTATTTAATTCACCAAAATGCCAGGGGTAGTGCAGGTACCATCACATGCCCTTTGACCTTCAATTTCACTCAAACACACAAGCTTACACACACATTCACACTTACACACACTCTCTCACGTAAACACACATTCTCTTACGTAAACACACACTCTCTTACGTAAACACATGCTCACCCGCAAGCACGCACACAGCATACATTTTAAAGCATTTTTTACTTACCTCAGTTGCCAGACCTCAGCTGCCAGGGAAGGTCATATTCCTGCTAACTGCACTCCATTTTTGTAATCACACTAATAGTGAATAATGAAACATTATTAACTGTTAGTGTAATACAAAAACTGAGAGAAAACAAAGAGAGTGGAGCTCCAACTCATGTCCATATGGATGAGCTTCCACTGTGTTCCTGGCACCGATTTTGCCATCTCTGAGGCTAGGGGTCGCAAATGAATTGCCGGGGTGACATGGGGCAAGCCAGTGTCGCAGCTGCGACCCCTGGGAATCCGTAAATGGCATCCATAATCCTTGATGCCTTTCGAATTACTCTCTCCTTACTCTCCATTGTCTGCATGCCTCCTCTCTAGGAGTAAGCCTTCTCAAATACATGCACGTTTGCTTAATTCCTGTTATTACATTTCTTCGGAATACTCACGCTTCATTTCATAGATCACAACCTCTCCTTTTTTGAAAGCATATCCCTGCAATCTAACAATATCTGATCTCCTCTACCCTATCTGCTATTCCCACCAATGATTTTCATGAGCTCACATAGCTCAGCCCATTTTACCCATTGGCTGCCTTCATATAATGATCAGATCTAACCCTGTCAATTTAATCTACCAAAAAGAAATTGTACCAACTGGATGGAAAAATCTTCTTGAGCACGCACAACTAATCCCAATAACCGATAATAACCAATTGACCACTAAATTAACAACTAACCTTGGCTCCTGTACCAGCCTTCTGCCTGGCATAAAGTGCCAATGTCTTGTCAGGGGTGGTAAGCACTGCATCAATGCAATTACAATACAACAGTCCTCCAACTGTAAAAAGTGTAATATATAAAAGCAAGAATCATCAGGCAATCCAGAGGAAAAAGCCACAACACCTCATAATAAAACGCATTTATATACTCCCAGTCTAAACACGAATTGCCATCAACCTCCTCATCACTGCAAACAAGGCCATCCTCGGATAAAACACACAAGTACATCATGAATACAATCCGGAACTGTATATCCAAAAACAACATGTCCCCCAACCCAAACATCCTCCTTCAAATCTCTTGTTTTGCCAGACACTCTGCAGAGGCATAGGACACTTTCCTATACTTAGTACCACCAAACTGGAAAAGACTCCCAAAGAAACTGCAAACACCCTATTGGCTTCCGAAGACAGCTTTTGGGCCAACATCACACTATGATTGTACAGTTATAGTTCCTCGCTCCAAATCCATATTGATGACCCAGCATGGTATTAAGCGTATCTGAATGAGAGCCCATAGCATAACACACGCAGCTTCAGCACCAACTCCCCCCGTTGTTACTCCTTGCCCCATTTTAAACCATAAGGGGGCTTATTTACAAGCCCATTGCGCCACTTTTGCGGCACTTTTCCCACGTTAAAAGTGACGCAAAAGTGGCGCAAGGGGCTTGTAAATCTGCCCCAAGGTATTTACCAGGCGCACGGTTGCAATCCACAGATGTATTTTCAGTACCGGGCACGCTCGCTAATGTCAGCCTGCAGCGGCCATGACCTCATGGTAAACCCCTTCCCACAGAGCTTTGCTCTGCAGTTCCTTTTTAGCCTAACAGCTCACCTCTTGGCTCGCGCTCAGGTATAATGTGGAAAGTCTTTAAGGGCCTCAGTCCCAGGTGGTTTCAAGTCCCAACTCGACGGCTCGTGTTATTTCCGTCTCTGACATACGCGGCGCGTGTTTACAATAGGCTTACTGTAAATGATCCGTTGCTATTTTTTTGTGTTCAAATGGACAATCAATATTCCATTTTGCCGTTGACTTGCTGATGCATTAGCGATAGGCCGGGAGCACGTGGCGGGGAGAGCAGTCTTCAAGCACTTGACGTGCAGCGATATCAACGCATGCCCGGGCAAGGGCAACTCGGCACGGCCTGCTTTTGTGGGCCGGGAAAGCCATTCCTTGGCCATACATGGCTCTGTACACTTAGAGGTATGCACAGAACTTGTCAGATCAAAGGCGGTCGCTCTTACCGGGCTCCCCTGAAACATCAGCTTGGAGACCCTGTGGGAGGCTAAGCAGTGTTGTTCTATCAAGAAGGAATTAGAGCCTTACTATGCCTCATGACTTCATTGTTGACACTGCTTCGGGACTTGCTGTGCACTTATCATATGCGGACCAGCTTTGCAAAGGTTTTGTGTCGGGTTGTTGTTACTTTTTCAACACAGACCCTCTGCAAAATTCTTTTTGGTATTTATAAAGGAATGCAAATGGCTATTTGTGTTCCTTGTATATAAGAAAAAAAGGAAGGCAAGGCAGTGCATTGACAAAATGTATTGTGACCTCTACACAGGAGCCCTTGTAGAGTGGCGCCAGCAGGGCCGGGCTGGCCATAGCGGCACCAGCCGTGTCCCCGGTGGGCTGCCAGTGTGAGTGGCCTGTTTTAGACGCCTACGGGACCGTTTTTGTTATCGGGGATGGTTTTGCAGCATAGCAGCAATTTCGGCCCCCAGCAACAAAAGCGGCAAGCTTTCCACTGGCACCCCCCCTCCTCCCGGTGCCGCAGAGCTTTTTGCCAGGGCCGGTTTCGGTTCCCAGTCCGGCCCTGGGCGCCAGGGTGCCTACGTTGGTACTAAGCTGCACAAAGTGCTCCAGTACATGGACAGAATAGAACTGCACCATTTCTTTGAAGATATGATGCAGTTCTGCTCTCTTTAAGTGACCGGGCGCAGGAACGTTGCTTGCTGCTCTGCAGTGGTCCACTTTTTAGTAAATCTGGTCCTTAATGTCTTAATTACTCAATATATAACTAGGAGACCACACTCATGACAAAAAGCAAAAGAATGCATTTGTTGCTTAACGCACTTAGGGGCATATTCACAAGGAGCTATCGCCGAATTAACGGCACTTTATCGCAGCTAAAGTAATGATAAATTTACCCCCCCATTCACAAGCTGGTGTTAACAGCCCACAGCACCAGTTTCCCCGCGATAGCAGTCGCAAAAAACATCGCCACAGAGGACCCCCGCAAATATCGCTAATGAGATGCAGAGTAGGCGTTTCCGTGACAAAAGCCGAGACAACAGCACACCTCAACATTCACAACGACCAGCCACATCGGCGATAAAAACACAAAACAGGCGATAAGGCGCGTTAGCACCAGGAAATTTACACCTGCTCTGACCTGGTGTAAAGTCGGACGGCAGCCAGCACCACAAAAGGGAGCACAGCCCAGGGCCACATCCGAAGGGCAACAGATGCCATGGAGGCACACATCATGCGGCCCGGACACCCAAGAGGGCCACAACACCCACAGCCACCACCCCAGGACCCCAACCCACACCCGGAACACCCCTACCCCCCCGGACCACCACAGACGCGGCGCAGACAAAGACAGCGGAACCCCAGGAAACGTACCAGCCGCACAGACCCAACATCTGACAATGTCATCGTCCACTACAGGCTGAAAGGGACAACCATCCTACGCCTCCTGACCATCATCGCCTAACAGGCCTACGGCACCAACACAGCGGACACCCAACATCCCACCCCACACAAAGCTGATGGCTTGGCTGCACCTGTTGGCCCCTGGTACCCCCCAAACAACACCCGCCAGAGTCGGAGGAGTCACACAGCCATCACATCCAAGTCCCCCACACCTGTCCTGGACATCACCATCACCCTGGTACCCCAGTCCCCATACGTACAACACAATGCGCAGGATCCGCTGGAGACCAAGCAAGGACCATACGCCATAGCAGGATGCACGCACGTCGTGGGGGCAATCCACAGCACACATGTACTACCTGTGCCCCCTGGTGACACAGCACACAATCACCTCAACAGGAAGCACACGTCCCACATCAATGTGCAGGCAACAACAGAACACTGTGGAACCCCCAACAATGTCTCCTTCAAATACACAGCCAGTGTGCATGATACCTTCATCCTCCGACAGCCCATCATCAACCAGCGTTCCCAGGATGGCAAAAAGGAAAATGCACACCCCCTTGGCAAGTCCGAAATGAACACCCCACACACCTCAACTCCACAACCATGCAACTCACAACTCTGGCAATGCACACGCCACAAAATCACAACCAACATGCACAACAACATGACCACCCACCAGACACGACAGAACAACTTACAATGGTAACCTGGGCAAGCCCTAAACATGAGCCATCAACGGCATGGCACCTCAGCCACATAATAGCCGAATGTGGGTAGAGGTGGCAACCAGGCATGTGTGAAGGATGCAGTAGAGCTATGATCGGGAAAGCACACAATGCCAAGAGTGGCAGAGATGTGCTGGACAGACCGCAGTATGCAGAACACACCCATATCCATGGCAACATACACCTCTGGCGTATGGAGTGCAGTGGACAGTGGACGCAACCATGCCACCCCAGCCAGTGGGGGAACTCGTGGAAATGTTGCCTGTGACGCCACCCCCTAAGCGTTACCGGAGTGGGATGGCCCGGCATAGGCCACGCCAGCGTAGGGGTGTGAATAAAAAGCACGCAGGCCTGGGCGTGGTCCTCTCCCGGAAAGCCCCACGTCTCTGCCAAGGCGGCGCCTCCCACCCCGCCACGAGGCCGACGCCGTCCTCGTGAGCATAGTTGCCTGCGATGCTGTGCGCCTGCCGGACCCCGGCACGCTGGACCACGAACCCGTCAGGCCCGCCCCTGCGCAGCCAGGCCACACTGATCACCTGCCGACACCGGCGTGTGTCAAGGAGGGCCCACCACGTGCCGGCGCAAGCTCCAAGCCCAAGTCCCGTGACCTTGGCAGCCACCTCAGACCATCACGGCCTCCACGACACAGGCCCGCTTTATTCCCTTTTCGTTGACGTACTCCACTGCCGCCTTCAGCCTACTCCTCGGACCAGTAGGTCCCATTTGTGAAACTGTGTCCTGAGTCATGAATGGCAGTGACTCCAAATCCCGGCCAGCGGCCACAGCACCGGACCACCCCCGATCAGTGAGGCATAGTTCCATATGAGCATCTTGCGACACGTGGTGCCACTAACCCTGTTCAATGCCAGCCGGCTACACGTGGTGCCACTAACCCTGTTCAACGCCAGCCGGCTGCACGTGGTGCCACTGAACCTGAACAACGCAGGCCGGTGGGGCCATCCAACCTATGCCGGCGACACTAGGTGAATGGGCCGTGCTGACCGCTGCCTCAGGCCTACACCACGGTCAGGTAGGTCACACATTTGGAACTGAGTCTTGATTACACCATGGCAGTGAACATCATTTAAGGCAGAGAACATTTCACTATACTCCCTTCGGTGTGGTGCCAACAAGTCTGTGCATGGCATCACAACCACACGTGTCTGTGGGCCTAGGCGGACCACTGACCTGGCCTACACTGCGGTCCAGTAGGTCACAGAGTCTTGATTTGGCAATATTGGAGTTCACATCTGTGTACCGGCATCATCGCAGACTGCATCCCCTCTCAGCACCTGTGCCACTAAGTGTGTTCCCCGACATTCATGGACACTCACTGGTCGTACATTGGTGGCGTTTGAGTCTATGGACTAGGGGCTAGTTTTCATCCTCATGTAGCTGATACCGAATTGTTTGTGAAAATGAGGGTTGCTCTTTCCACTCCTCCATTTTCTGCTTCCAGATAACATCAGACCTTCCGCATCATGCCCTGGAGGACACCTTCCACTGTCCCCCGCAACACTCCGCAACATACACCTCGGACATTGATGGGGACCCGCTCAGGTCGCATGGCCCATCTGACTGCACCACAAGTCACCGTCCCGTGGCTTGGTGCCTGTGCCGGCCGCAGTGCATCCGGGGCCACTAACTCTGTGCTTGTCAGGTCTGGGACCCCTTCTTCTGAGACATTGAATGGCCGCTGAAGCGATGGTCTTGGGGTCATCAACGCCATGTGTCTGTGGCCCTGCGCTGTCCGCAGCCTCCGGCCTCAACTGCGGGCCACCAGGGCCCACACATAGCATCTAGTCCTGACTGGCCCGGACGTCGCATCACAGCAGGAGGCACACGCCACCACCGCAAGGACCACCTCCAACCGCCATCTGCCAGAGTCGAAAAGGTGTTCCTGACAGACCTACGGAGTTGCTCAGACCTGTCGTGGATGACATCATCGGCCTGATACCCTGCTCAGCACTCCAGGTGCCAGTGACTCAGTGCACCGCAAGCCATTGTCCATCACTGATTGAGTTCTGTGCTGTTGTGAGGTTGCGCAGCAATGTCACCTCATGCAGAGGGGAAGACCTGGGACGTTGATGAGAAAGTTGATGCAGGTGTAACACACCCCACTGCATCTGCATCAGGACTAACCCGAAGGGACACAATCCTAGCAATTTCCTCACATGAGCGTGCTCTTCTCTAGTGCCCCTACCTCAGTGCACTGCAACTCACGGAACCTCCTGACTGAATATTGGGTGACCTCTGTCCTTACTCCGGATCCCTCCATGTTGCTCTGCAGTTGACTCTGTTATGCTGGTGTTTTCTGTTTCCATTACACTGGTGTCCACTGTTCACGTTGTTGCCAGCACCAAGCACTCCGTGCGGGCTGGCTTATACTCACCCCACACACATCCAGCACAGGCGTCACTGTACATGTGGCCCTGTCAATAAAGGGGCCGGGCGCACGTGCCCATAGCCAGTTCAACATGATATGTGCATGTGTCCCTGTGGTCTTGTTGTATGCATGGGGGCCCTGGGCCCTACGACATTACATCGTGCTGTGTACAGCGGACGCAGACGTCACCGCAGGCAGCGGGCTAGCACCTGGACATGTAGCTTTGTCGTTACCCACTCAATTTGTAAGGGGAGTGGACTGTGCCGTTGTACGCAGAGCCAACGTGGGTGTGTGACTGATATGTGCGTGCCCCTGGGCGTGGTTCTGTACTGGGTATGTGCATCTGCATGTGTCTCTATGGCAGTCTCCTTTGTGGGGTGTAGGTGGTCCCTGAAGGGTATTGGACACCCACGTATGTGTTCTAGTTCGCATTCCATGGGTTCGGCAACACCCGCACCTGTTGGGCCACCTCCTTTTGGCGTTCTGACACCTGGCATTGGGGTGCCATGTGTGGGTCGGTGAAGTGTTGTGAGCCAGCCGTGATTGCGGGTGCTTCATGCTGTGTGGTCTGTTGCAGGGGCTGGGTTCTCCTCTGAGTAGCTTGTCTGCCCTGGTCCTGGTGGTGGTTTGTGTGGGATGTCCATGGGCTGTTGTAGGGCATCGGTGTCGAAGGTGTGGTGTTCGTCTCGGGGATCACTGATGGGTTGTCTGTTCTGACCTGCTGGAGGTGTTGTTTGTCCCTCTGCATTGTGAAGGGGAGATGCATGTTGGCATTGTGTTGGCGCCTTGTTCTTGTCGACATGCAGAATGTGTGACAATGTACATTGTGACTGTTTGGGCGGTGGTGGCTATTTGAGTTGGGACAGTGTACATTTGGCCTACATGGCTGATGTGGGGTTGTAGCCGTAGATATGCATCTCACAGTTCCCTGCTCTGTCCAATGTGATTGTTCTGTTTCTGCGCCTGGGCGGACCCAGTTGTGTCCCCTGTTCTGCAGTGTGGGTGTTGCACTTTGTGCCACATTGTCATGGTATGTGCTGTGATTGCTATGTGTGTGTGCTGCAGTGTGCCACGGGGATGGGGGACATGTCCCTGGGTAATTGTGGGTGTGCAGTGTGCTACACCTCGTTGTGCATGTGTGCCATTGTGTCCATCACCCCCGTCTCCCCAGTCCCTGTTGGATCCTCACCCTGTTGTTGTTGTGTCAGGTCCTGTCGAGCTGTGTCCGTACTCCCACCTCCTTGCACCGTCTCCACACTGATGACTGTGGCCTGGGTTTCCTCCAGCTCCTCCTGTGGCACAGGACTGCCACCTCCTGTCGCCGTTGCTGCCTTCCTGTTGGCAGCGGGTTTGTACCTGGTTTAGGTTGTCATGTCCTGCCGGCGCCTCTTGGCCTCCTGGATTGGCCTCCTGGGCACTCCGACTGCATTCCAGGTGGTCTGCTTGTGGGTCAGTTGCTGGTAGTGTTCTGTCACCTCTGTGACGCTGGTCTTGTTTTCCTGCGGTCTGCACCCCGTCTTCCTCTCCCTTTTCTCCTTGGCCTTCCCCGACCCCGTTGTTCCTTGCTGGTGGTCTGTGGGGGTTGTGGGGTTCGCGTTGACCTCTGCGCTGGGTCAGGGTGCATCCACGTTGACCTCTGCGCTGGGTCAGGGTGCATCCATGTTGCTACGTGCTTTGGCTTGTTTCTGGTGTGTTGTTTCTGTGGTTTTTATGGTGCAATTTCCCGCCAGACGCGTGGGATTTGCAGGCCTGTGGCTGCTTTTCGCTACTTTTTGTACCGCGATTGGCCTCATCGCATGATTTCTCGCGTTCGAGTTTCGCATTTTTTCGGCGTGGCGTTGATTTTCACGCTAACATTTGACGCGTTATCTGGTTACTATCGCATGCTACCGGGTTATTTTCCCGCGATAGGCTGCGATATTGAAAGTTGTGTTACGCTACTCTTGCGATAGTTATCACACGTTCTTGTGAATATACCCCTTAATGGTTTCAGAACCTGTTGTGAATCCAAACTAGAGGAATGGAATGGTGAAGGAATAAAAGGGAACCTTGTCTGGCGATGAGAGAAAACAGCATAACTGAAACTGTTCACTACAACTAATTATCCGGAGAGCTTGTACGCTGTTATTAATAACTAAAAAATGAAGTGGATGACTTTGTTAGTGTTATTCCTCTATAGTTTGAGAAAAGTGATAGGTGGAAAGAAAGTATACAAATCTTGGAAGAACTTGTGTGCCATAACTGTTGAATTTCAGGTCTTTTTCAGTTTTGTGTTCACTAAACCATAACTAACTTATGACTGTGTTTGGGGGCGTGGCTTGCCATCATGGCCGCGTAGAGGTGCTCTGAAAGAGCTCCGCGCAGCAGCCCAATTTATGGCAGAATCCTGGCTCATGCCTGCTCTGATAAAGGTCTCCTGGGACTCGTGAGACCCCACGCCATCATATGAACGGTCGCGGCAGTTCGGGACCCCCGTTATTACTGGAATGGAGCCCGGATCTCGGAAGGGATTCGGCGCCATCTTGGCTGTCGGAGATACGACGGGGCCACGTAGACCGGATCTCGCCCCGCTCGAGCCCCGTCGAGGTGGCTTACATACACTGTGGCCCTAGCGGAGGACGGGCTTTATCTGGAGGCGGACCGACACTTGGGACAATACGGCGCTCGGCCAAGCGGAAGTTGTGCGTCCCGAGACGCGGGTGCTGCTGCCGGGGCCTCATGAGGACGGGCCACCCGTGAGTGGTAATCGGCGCTTGTGGTAATCTGAGGTGTTTGGAAAAGACAGGCCGTTGACTGCCACCTTCCGTGCTCCTCCGGGAGGGTCGGCTTTACTGCTGGTCCCCAGAGACAGTGAGGCTGCAGCTAGGGGGCCGGATCGACGACTGCCGGCTACGGATCCTGTGAGGCTGCTGGGGGGCCCTCGCCCAGCGGGTCGATAACAGCTGTGAGGAGCCGCGAGGCACTGCACACGAGGAGGCGTCGTCGGGTCTCGGCAACTGGTGAGAGCATGGGGAGGAATGGGGGATAGAGTCTGGGAGGCCCCGAAAGTAATGGACCAAACTGCCTACACAGAGGGAACGGGGACCCCTTTGGGGGACCTGTTGATGCCCTGGGGGTTGATGGATGCTGGCCCCGGGACTTCCTGATAAGACTGAAAAACAAAAAAGCACGCTGGGACTTGCGAGGAACCCCCCAACGGTGGAGTGTGGTTTGGGGTCCGATGTGTGGAACTGTGGCGCGGACCTTGATTGCGCCTTGCCTGGTGGCCCAGGGGAGCCGGACCCCTTGCGGGGACCCTTGAGGGGGGTCTGCGTTGAAGGGCTGAGGGGATCATAGCAAGGTAACGCCGAACATTGGAAGGGCTAAAGTTTCTGAGTACAGAATGCCTGGGGGATTCCCCTGCCAGGGGGTGTCACACAGGATACCGGTCGACACATCACGCTGGCCAACATGGGGAAGGACAAGTCAACGAAGGGGCAAACCAACAAAATCTCGAACTATGCACAGCCCATATTCCATGGCCCCAATGCCAGGGAAGAGGACCCCGCGCCGGGGAAGGGAGCAGCCGAGGGGGTTGTTGAGGACCCTCCCACACTAAAAGATGTTATCCAGGCTATCCAGTCCACCAGGGACGACATGGTCCGAAAAATAGACGCTGTGGCCATAGATGTTAATCTGTTGATGTGTGATCTAGGGAAAGTCACAGACAGAGTGACTGTTACAGAGAAGGACACAAATGCCTTAAAGCTGGAAGTGAAAAGTGTTAGTGCCGCAGTGGTGGAACTGAAACGGCAGGTCCTAAAACTGGACGATAGGGCCGAAGATTCAGAGGGAAGGTCGAGAAGAGGGAACCTGAGATTTGTTGGGTTCCCTGAGAAAGTGGAAGGCCCCTCCGTGGAATTGTTCCTTGAGGATTGGATTACACACGAAATGGCTCCCAAACAGTTGTGCCAGTTTTTCAGTATCGAAAGAGCGCACAGAGCATTGGTGGCCCCCCCTAGACCCGGGGCGATTATTGCGAAGCTATTCAACTTTAGGGATAGAGATCTCCTCCTCCAGCTCTCGCGCAGTGGGCGGCGCTTCTTCTTTGAGGTCCATTCAATATCGGTGTACCCCGATTACACCCAAAGAGTCCAGGAAAAAAGAAAGACCTTTGTTGCAGTCAAGCGGAGACTGAGAGACTTGAATCTAAAATACAGTCTTATGTTCCCAGCCAAAATAAGGGTGGAGAGTGAAGGTCGAGTGCTGTTTTTCTTTTCAGCGGAGGAGGCGAGAGACTGGTTAGTCACCAGAGCCCCATAGGGGAGACGCCTGGTGCCATCCACGGCTTCCACGGGAGCGGATTCGGCGAGGACATCCCAGAGGGGCTGCAGAGATTCTACACGCCAGGTACAGCCCAAGCGGACGGCAAGCTCTGGCCGCATCACGGTCCTCCAAGATGGCACACTGCAGGCCTCGGACACAGAGATTGTGCTGGACTCGGTGGAAATGACACCAGACATAGAGACCGGAACCGGAGATCCAAGCAGCGACCAAGAATGAACACTGACTGCTGTGTGTCAGAGAGTGGAACCGTACAGATAAGTCTACTATGTACTTGCGTCATGGTGGGGGTCCTTGAGACTGGTATGCAGATATCCTGACGGGATCCCCAGGAGACTTGTAATTTGGGATTATATGGGTGAATTTCTTGGTTTCCTCTTTTGACTTCCCTCTGTTAATCTCAGTTAGATTGTATATGAGGAGGCCATGGGGATCGCTATATATAATACAGGCATGGGTGGCCGCTGGAGTAGCGATGCCCCACTAGAGTCCAGGCCCGCTTGAGAGCAATCTCGCACCCCGGCGTAGTCAGTTCTCTTGCACAGCACCCATTGGATATTACCACTTGTTTGCCAGTTATGGCGGGACTGGGTTTCGGCCTTAGGTCAAGTAACCCAATGTTGAGAAGTTTTCTGGAAGGGGGGGGAGGTATGGGGCGGTATGTGCTGCTTCTTCTATGGAGCATAATGTACTCAGTGGAATTCATACAACTGCCCATGGGGAGGGGAAGGGGTCGGGCTTGTTCACTTTTTGAAGTTTTTCATTGTTGTTTGTTGGGGAACTTTTGGGGTCGCACCAGATTACACTATGCCAGACAGTCTACTGGGTCGAAAGGTCGGACTCATCGGGGAGCGGGTGGTAGAAAGTGGGTGCATATAACCATACCATCATGTCAGGGCAAATGCTGAAGATATTAAATTGGAATGTCATAAGGTTTCTGCACATACACAGAGCTATGCACAGGATAATGGGACCCCGGAATACAGTGGTTTGCCTACTATATACCGTAGCACCCAAAAACCCCAACCCAACTAGCTTAGCATCCCATTAGCACCCAAGTACTACTGTTTGGACAACCCAGAACACGGTATCTTTATCTCAGGACTCGCAGAAGCAAGAACACTCTTTCGTCACTCACTCGTACTTGTCCACAAGGTGCGTAGGAAGAGACACTGGATAGGTTAAAATGTTTATTCCAACTTACGTGCTCTAATGTACAGTACACGTGTCAGTACTAATAGCATAATGCATATGAATAATATAAGCAGCATGGTTACAATTCCATAGAATACAAACGGGGAAAGCATTTCATAACTCAGTGGATAAATGTCTAAATAACATTACCACCCTCCCCGTGCAGTAAGATAGTTTATTATAAAAATAGAAGACCTCTGGGCTTTGACTAGCGAACCCTCATACCTCGGTCTCTAGATGCAGAACTACATCAGCAGACTATCACAGCTCTTCTCCCTGGAAAGGATTCCTCCAAGTGTGTTAAGCGCCAGTAAAAACCCCAGTATTAAAGGCACACAAAGTTTCATGTCATTTGCGCCTACTGTTATGTCTGGGTGCGCGAGACTGGCCATATCAGGAAGAACCGAAATACATTGTTATGCGACCTTGTACATGTTGTGCAGTCTGAGCCCAAATCGAACAAGAGAAAAGGTGAAAGACAGAAAGTGCAGACAGCGCAAAAGAACTTGGCAAGAGCAAAGGGCGAGGGAGCCCTGGCTCAGTGTACCGTGCGCAAAGAAAAGCAGCATGGCAGCTAGTCCTAGGCCAACATAACAAGGCAGGCAACAAACCACAAGACACCCTCCCCTGGTCAGTCCGGCGTCCAAGACAGAGGGCAAAAAAAAAAAAAAAAAAAAAAAACATATCCAGTAGAGCACAGGGAGCGCCCAAACGGCGAAAAACAAGTCAATCCATGAAAGTGTAAGTGCAGAAAAAAGCCATACCCTCCAAAAGGGCATCATTGGAATCGTCAAAAAACATAGATGCCATCCAATCCATGAGATCAAAAGAGCAGGAATGCTCCTCAGCAGAGGGAGCATCCAAAAGCAATGCGGGACAACTTGCGTGATAAACGAAACAGCTTTGTTGTAGGAGATCCTGGGCAGCCGCCCAGATATCCCATTGCGCCAAAATCCCCAGTGCAGCCGCACGCGCCATACAGCCGGCAACGGAACAGTCCTGCTCATGGGCCTCTAAGGGACCCATCAACTGAACAAAATCCGGAACAGACAATGACGAATTGGAGAGGCAATAATCCAAGGTCCAGGTGAAAGGACAGCGGATGCAAGTCATTACAGGTTGCACGCAAGTGAAATACGCAAAGCGAAAGGAAAGAGTATATGACACACTCAGTGTCGCCAATGGCAAGACACCAAAACCAGCCAAAATGCGCTCACGAAGCAGCCGGAGGCGTTCTGGATCGAGCAGGTCCCATCGGGGAGCAGCCATTGCGCATAAAACAAATTAATAACAGGACACCAGCCGCCAAGGCGATGATCAACGGGAAACCGCCAAAGACGCTGGAAAAAATAGAATGAATAAACGCCGGGATGACACCAAAAATAGTTTGGAAGGAGGACACCAAACCAGACCCCACGACTTTAAAAAAGTGTACCAGACCCTCTGTATTAGATGCGTTAAAAATACGATGAATTAACTCCCCAAAATGTTGGGGGAGATTAGTGTTCAAAAGGGCCTGTATTTCACTGTGGGTACTCGCCACCTGGAGAATGAATGTCTCCCGGGCGGACGTGAGCATAACTTCCTCGTTTAATAATAGTGCCTTTATTCTGCTCAGTCTATTGAAATCTGCCTCCATGGTAGGGATGGAAGGCCAAATAGAGATATCAACCTTGCCATGAGGGGAGGAAAAAGCACATTTTTGCAGCAGACAACCCTGTGCGAAACTGTTACAATGTAAGGAATGCCAGCCTGCAGGCCACAACAGTTTTCGTTATTTAAAAGTAAATAACTACCATTGGAAAGGAGAGTGAAAGTAGGAGAAATAACAGGAGCAGGAATACCTTTCAGCACACAAGCAAGATTAGGAGCGGAAACGCTACATGAGCCATGCAATTTAATGTGTTTACAAATAAGCGAATGACCCATA
Source organism: Calotriton arnoldi (assembly GCA_963921515.1). NCBI lineage: Eukaryota > Metazoa > Chordata > Amphibia > Caudata > Salamandridae > Calotriton > Calotriton arnoldi. Next base: position 309,902 of record CAWUFW010001257.1, read on the forward strand.
GTCGAGTCGCAGTACTCCCCCGTGAGAAAGACTTCCTTGCCGTCCCGAAGGCATTTATACATGAAAGGCAAGGACCAGAGTTCATGCAGGAAAGCACTGCCCAAGGGCCGGTAACGGCCCACAGGATAATGTTTCATGCACGACTCAAATTCAAACAAGGAAAAAGGTAAAGCGATAACCCCATGAACTAGCCACACAGCAGAATCGAGTTCTGCAACAGAGAACGGCAAAGGATCCATCTTTTCGATATGTAATAGAGTGTACGTTGCATCTTTCATGGACATAAATTGCTGTTTGTCAGTTAAGTTAAAAGGTAGAAACAAGGCAGAGGTGTTCAAAAAATGCCAAGGAACTTTACCTAACTTGAGCGTTTGCAAAGTCCATGCAAACTGCATAACTGAACGCAATTGATTCTGACCATGATATAACACAGAAACATCATCTTGTACAATATCAACAACAGAGGACACAATATTCTCTAAAGTATAAATGCGAGAAGACAGGGTATTAATACTATTGTCAACAACAGCAAGCACCTTTTCCAAATTTGCTTGATCTATTTCCCGAAGACGGGAAGCAGCTTCCATTTGTGATAGCTTCCAGAGTTCATTATATGTCTCATAAATGAATCTTTTAGGTCGTGGGACCACGAGGTCCCAAAACAAAGTCGGACAGATCAATATTGCCTGAAAGGAGGGACAAATGTTGTTTAACAGAATCAAGGGACGAATGTTGCAGCCATTGTTTGCATAATTTACCTACAGAATATGTAGTGTCAGTACGAGAAGCAGTAAATCTCGGATCAGGCCTATCCTGTTTGTATCTAGTACCTGAGTCGTGAAAACGCATTTGACATGCATTAGATGATATAGGCCATACCAACCAGGGTGACGGATCCAGTTCAGAAACATTAAATGAATTATTCTGTAATAGAGCCTGTAGGGTCGTCAGGGACAGGTTAAAACGTGAGCTATCATTGGGAAAACTCGACAGGGATGGAATTGAGGGCGAGTTCAATTGTTTAGTGGTAGCTAAGCCCCAACACGTAGTTTGATAGATGGAAGCATTTAGGAACATAATTTGGGTAGGGATGAGGCAAGCACGATGCAACGCCTCGGTTCCCTGTACCTGCCATGGCTTGGAGCCCCAAATGGATTTCAAATCTATTGTATTTTCCCAGTACTCATAACCACCCACTGCTAGGGCACTTAAAAAGGAACCCGAATAAAGCAATTTGGTGTGTGTTAACATAATTTTCTGAGTTGAGGTCGTATTAAGTCTAAAATAATAGGATGCAGGGTTCGACCGATTAAAATCAGTAAAATAGGTAAACTTATTTCGAAGAGTATGTGAGCTACCTGGCAAGGGGTTTGGACAATGTTCCCATTGGGTGTAATTAACAGAACTACGCAGGGCACTTGGCTTATGGAGAAAATGATTACCCCAATGTTGGTAACAATACAAATCGGCATAATTCGCAGAATTCATATATAAATCTTCAGCATTAAAAGATGCATAATATTTTAAATCGGCAAACAATGCTTCAACGGCATGCACATCCCAATCATCAGAATGAATATTATTCTGTACTACATCACCCATTGAAACACGAAGGACATTAGGTACATTAATAATTTCCGTCGGACCATGGATTTGATAGTTCACTGCATCCCATACGATGCCATCAGCAACTGGAAAAGCTGAAATGTTCACAAATGTGTGGTCACGCTTCATGATGTGAGACGAGGAATGAGGAGCCAAAGTTCCAGAAACATAGTCCACAGCAGAGCGTTCAGGTAAATAGTGACCATTGATTAGTAGAAAAAACACTGTGACAAAGCCAATGGACATGAACAGAAAAATCAAGAAAAGTACCAACCAGAGGTATGTCCAGGGTGGAATCAAAAAATTGTCTCTAAACCAGGATACAAAAATACTGAACTTGGATGGGACTTTTGAAGAAGTGGAATCCGAATCAAAGGAATAACGAGTCGGGCCAAGTGGCGTTATTGGTTGATGTGCCACCGATTCAGATGCAGGATAAGTATACTCGTCCTCGTCGATATTGGTGGAGAGTTGGGGATCAATTGTAGTTTCAGGCAAATCAACCATCTCAATTACAGCATCAGTGACCGTTCGTGTAGATGGGTCACGAACATATGTCCGATAAATGGCAGGACAAGAGACCGCTGGTGTGACGCTATTCAGGATCGGCCAGGCGCTGTAGCTTGACATTTTCCACTGAGATGTATCTGTTCTCCTTGCGACCAGGAAGCGGTGGTAAAATGACTGTACGTGTTCCCTTCAAGCCCAGAACTGGAACCGGTGCACGAAAAGAGGGGCCAAATTCTTTTGTTTTCAGCCTTCTCTCGAACCAGTTCTCCAACCTTTGGAAGCCAGCCGGCTACCGGAATCTGCAACGCAGGATCTGTGGCTGAAGGCAAATGTGTAGTTGCAAGTTTGTCTCGGGCTTCTTGTAAGTCCTGTAACATAGCAGAATGGTTATCTACATCAAACTTGGCGGATTGCGCCGCGATGTCTGGACCATCAAGGTCAGGCACAAACATTCTTATGCCAAAGAGCATTTCGTATGGGGTCCGCCCACCCAGAGGTCTTCTAGGGAGATTATTAAGTGCACGTTGAACGGTATACAAGTGGGCCAGCCAGTTCCTGCCAGTACCTATAACTCTAGCTGTTAAGGATTGCTTTAAGTCACGGTTCATTCGTTCAACGATAGAGTTGCCCTCAGGCCTATACGGAGACGAAAATTTCACCCGCACCCCAAGCGAAGCCATTGCATCCTTGTAAGCCCTAGAGGCAAACGCTGGACCTTGGTCCGAATGGAAGGTGCCGCATGCGAAAATTCCCACAAAGACACGCAAATCCCTGATTACATTTCGAGCGTCAGCACTACGTTGTGGCCAGACCCAGAGGAACCGTGTGCATGAGTCCACTGCTACTAAGATATATTTATAGGCAGTGTCTGATGAGAATGGACCGCAGTGATCCAAGTAAACACACCCAAAAGGTCTGTTAGCAATGCAGAGCGGGGTCTGTGGTGGGCGTGTTACCGTGGAAGGCTTAATCTGCTGACAAACATCGCAAGAAAGCACAAAAGCACGGGTGTCTTTATACAATCCACGCCACCAATAACGCTGCTGCAAGATGGAAACTGTAGCTGACACACCTGCATGAGCCGAAGCCATGCCTTCGTGTGCAGCTGATATCAAGGCACTCCTGCGGTCCGCGTTGGGGATCAGCCGATCTCCAACGTCAGGTATTGTTACATAAGGAACCTGATCGGGACTTAATTTGTAAGAATACTTGGAAGGGAAACCTGTAGGGTAATTATCACCTTCCTTGGTTGCAGCAATAGCTGCTAGTATAACAGGGTCAATTTTAGACATGGACCTGGTAACCGCTGCTACTGAACACGTGACTACTGCTGAACGGGCAGCTTCATCTGCCAGATCGTTACCAATAGCGTGTGCGCCCACCCGCTGATGGCCTAAGGTGTGTACCACCTGTGTGAGGGGCAGACGTTGTTGTAATTCTGCCACTCGAACCCAAAGCATTTTATGCTTAATTGTGCTCCCTTTTGCGTCCTTGTAGTCATTTTTCGACCAGAAAAACAGATTGTCATTGTAAGATTGTACACAGTAGTAGGAATCACATACAATAAGAGTGGTCTCATCCTGAGAAGCGAACTCAAGTGCAAGTAGCAATGCATGCAGCTCGGCCAATTGTGCGGTACTATCTCCAAGTGTGCGAGTGTGCACTACAGAGGATTTGAACGTTCCATTCACAAAGGAACCCGCAACAATAGCACATGCAGCTGAATAAGCGTGCTTGGACCCAGTGGCCGGTTGCGCCGAACCATCGGTGTAGATCACACATTTGTAATCCTCAAGCGGTAGTAAAAACAAAGGAGGAGGATGAACGAATTCATACTGCAAAAACTCCTGAGTCTGAAGAGAGGAATCAAAAACAAAAGTGACGTCCGAAGACGTCAAGGATGTCGCCCATTGTATCCAACGGGGATGCATTGCTTTTGAGTTCGGTACACTTGCCTTTGTTACTGCCTCTAGGGCAGGACAGGGTGTTACCACCAGAATTCGCTTTCCCTGTGCCAGTGCGCGTTCTTTTAGAATCGCCATTTGCACTGCAGTTAGAACTTTTTCAACAGATGTAAAGCGCAATTCAGCGGAAGTGTACAGATGCGACTTGTATGCGATGGGTACTGTATCACCTTCATTAAAGGTTAAGTACGTAAATCCCACCGCCCCCGGAATTATTCTAATCACCAGGTTTGTGTGGTTATCACGAGTCAAAAGATATTTAGACTCCAATAGGTCTGTCTGCAAAGACTGCAGAATTGAGGTATGCTCAGGCAGCCAGCAAGACCTTGAATAAGTAGGTTGTATCAAAGCATACAAAGGCTTGATACGCTGGGCATATTCGGGAATGTAAGTACGCCCGAAATTCAGGAAACCCAGCAAAGACTGAAGTTTCTTCAGAGTATTTGGGGGCACAAATGTGCACATTTTTCCAAGAAATGGGGGCTAAGCCCTTACCTTCGTTGTTGAGCTCATAGCCCAAGAACAGAACGGTAAATTCAGCAATGTGTGACTTAGCAAAGTTAAATTTGTAACCCTGCTCCGCAAATTCAAGAATAATGCGGTCCACACGGGACAGATGCTGATATAACTCGTCGTCTGTCAGATAGATGTCATCTACGTACGAACATGCGTCTTGATCAATGTCATTTAACAAAGAAACAACACGGGCGGCGAATATACCCGGACTATTTTTGTAGCCCATGGATAAACGCCGGAACTGGAATAATTTACCACCGGAAGTGAATGCGGTCCATTGACCACTCTCCGGGGCTAGGTTGTGCGTGTAGAAACCGTTTGAAAGGTCAAGTGTCGTTTTATATTTTTTACGAACAAGACTGTCTACAAGCGCAGAACTATGTGTATTCTGTACCGCAAAGTTCCGACAATGAGTATTTAAATGCCAGTAATCCAAAACTAAGCGGTACGATCCATCGGGTTTAGAAACCACGAAAAGGGGATTGTTCATAGGTGATACGCATGGTTCGATTACTCCCTGATATTCCAACTGTGTCAGAATTTCGGAGACGGGGCCTTTTGCCTGCCGTTTGATGGGATATTGGGTTTGTGGCTGCGGTAGTGACCGCAAAGGTATTGCATGAGGAGGTGATTCTTCATCCCATCCCACATGGTTGCGGTATAACGCTGGTGCCAGGTACACAGCCCACTCAGCTGCAAGTGCTTCAGCTTTGTCTTTTGGGACATGCCTTGAAAAGCTTGGAAGGATTACCTCCTCTCCTTTATGTGCAGCTAAAACGAATGGGGGTGGCCAATCCACCTCTGCTAACAAAATGTCATATGAAGAGGTTAGATTTTCCCAAAAAATCCCTTTTATTTCACGCGGTATGTCACCTTCAATTTGTATGACTATGTTGTAAAGTCTGTCAGGGGGTGCCACTCTCGTGTCAGCTGTCTCTACAGTAACGAATGTTTCAGTTGCTGTCGCCTCCATATGAGGACGTAGCGCCTCCCGCACTATGGTAACTTCCGCGGCGCTGTCTAGGAGGGTCACTGCCCACGTCCAATTCTGGAGTCTCGTTCTCACGGTCTGTGGCATATTTCGCTGTTACAGCGGCAACTTTTTTCTTTTGAAATTGCGGTCGAGGAAGGTGAAAGTCTTCTGCTTTCCCTCTGACTTGTTGTCGAGGTTGGTCTCGCTCCTGGGGAGCCTCTCGGCCCCTTCCTCTATCTTGCTGTCCTCCTCCACCAGCCTGTGAAGAACGAGGAGAACGGGTATCAGAGCTCTGAAACCTTTCTGGTGATTTAATTCTCGACCTATCACGTAAATCATAAGTACGTTCAGAAGAAACCGAAACTGGGGAAGCGCCTCTCGACCCCGGCTTCTTTTGTTGCTTACCCTGTTTTTTCTGTCTCCAACTCTTTTTAGTGAAGACTGGCCTATCATCTTTCTCAGATGTACTTTTTGTTTGTGTAACCTGTGTTTGCGATTGAGTTTGCAGTTTTACAAAAGGCTTGTTGCCTAGGCTGTTTCTTCCAATTGTTTTATAAGCCCGGGCTATAATTTTCGGTAATTCGCGGGGCCTGTCCAACTCTGGGACTAAAGCCAAAGCATTCGCTACTTGAAAGTTCATAGCATCGCCCTTGACATTTCCAAGGATCAGTTCAGCTACTACATCAAACACTCCCACTAGTCTCATCCCTAATTCCACAGCCGCTTCAGGGCCATGCTCATCCTGTACTTTTTTAATTACAGAGGGTAGAACCGTCATGGAAGGAGTACCAAAACATTTTGAATAAACTGCTGCGAATACCTTACCCCAGTTTTCACATGATGTCAAATCGGGGATTAAGTCTTTTGGCAAACTTATCGTAAGGATGCGGTGTTTATCCACTGGGGACGTATGTGGAAACACCGCTTCTATCTGATCGAACTTTTCGGCAAGCCAGTAAGGATAATCGTCCTTACTTTGTGGACGTTGCCCATCACAGAATTTACCATGACAGGACTTATTGTCACTCCAGCTGCAACAGCTGGTTGGCCAGCGACTACAGGGGCAGCTCCATGTAGGCTACCTGTAACGTATGTCACTAAGGCTCGATGCACTCGCACCAGTTCGGTATGCATAGTGCGCAGTTCCGCAATCGGTAATGCCAGATAATTTGGATGCGGGGTATACCCGGCCAATACAGGCCAAGTGGCCCCCTGAATTGATAAGGGGCCTAAACGAACTGCGGTAGTTGGTTGTGGGAGGGCGCCATTAAACCAAACACGGTGCTGCCAAGCCGTGAGAGGCACTTCAAGATTAGTATAGGGTCGATAGGCAGCAGGAATAGCGGTGAGTTTATATTCATGAAACAGATTATCACCTGCATCCACCGCCTCAAAAGTGATCCAAGTGTAAAACACTTCAAAGTGATAAGCCGGATCGGCTTGAACCACAAAGACCAACTCGACCCCAGTATCGGGCACTCCGTATACACCTAGGTGTTCTCGGAGTGGTCCTCGGCTATGTGCAGCTATCGCCACACCAGCCATAACTAAACAATTGTAATCGACAACCTAACAGGGAGCACAAAATGGGTTTTTTATGTAACCTTTTTTAATAACTTCAAGCTTGAAAGAACCTATAAAACGTTCAATATAGGAGGTATCACCGTCACTTACGCCTCCGGAAGCGTACGCGAGGGTTTTGTGGACAAGCACAAGTACTACTCAAGCGTCTCGCAGATAAGCAGCCCCACGGTGGTCTCGCCATGTCATAAGGTTTCTGCACATACACAGAGCTATGCACAGGATAATGGGACCCCGGAATACAGTGGTTTGCCTACTATATACCGTAGCACCCAAAAACCCCAACCCAACTAGCTTAGCATCCCATTAGCACCCAAGTACTACTGTTTGGACAACCCAGAACACGGTATCTTTATCTCAGGACTCGCAGAAGCAAGAACACTCTTTCGTCACTCACTCGTACTTGTCCACAAGGTGCGTAGGAAGAGACACTGGATAGGTTAAAATGTTTATTCCAACTTACGTGCTCTAATGTACAGTACACGTGTCAGTACTAATAGCATAATGCATATGAATAATATAAGCAGCATGGTTACAATTCCATAGAATACAAACGGGGAAAGCATTTCATAACTCAGTGGATAAATGTCTAAATAACATTACCACCCTCCCCGTGCAGTAAGATAGTTTATTATAAAAATAGAAGACCTCTGGGCTTTGACTAGCGAACCCTCATACCTCGGTCTCTAGATGCAGAACTACATCAGCAGACTATCACAGCTCTTCTCCCTGGAAAGGATTCCTCCAAGTGTGTTAAGCGCCAGTAAAAACCCCAGTATTAAAGGCACACAAAGTTTCATGTCATTTGCGCCTACTGTTATGTCTGGGTGCGCGAGACTGGCCATATCAGGAAGAACCGAAATACATTGTTATGCGACCTTGTACATGTTGTGCAGTCTGAGCCCAAATCGAACAAGAGAAAAGGTGAAAGACAGAAAGTGCAGACAGCGCAAAAGAACTTGGCAAGAGCAAAGGGCGAGGGAGCCCTGGCTCAGTGTACCGTGCGCAAAGAAAAGCAGCATGGCAGCTAGTCCTAGGCCAACATAACAAGGCAGGCAACAAACCACAAGACAGGAATGTTCGGGGCATGGCCGGTCTTGACAAACGTCGCAGGGTGCACGCATTCCTAAAGAGGTATAGAATAGCAATTGCGGGGCTCCAGGAAACGCACATATGGGGGAATACTATAGCAGGCATACCGAAAAGATGGAGGGGTCAGCTGTACGCTGCCTCGTACTCCGGTTTTGCGCAGGGGGCGAGGGTGTGGGTGGCACCGGGGGTGCCATTTCAACACCTCCATCACGTCCTGGACCCTGAAGGGTGATACGTCATTCTACTCGGGCGGTGGGAGGGCAGAGTAATTTGTATTATTAATGTTTATGCGCCCAACTCGGACAGCCCCGACTTCTTTCCGTTAGTCCTGAAGGCAGCGATGCCGTATATGGGTGCGAAACGTATTATCTTTGGAGACTTTAATTGCATCTTTGATGCGGAATTGGACAGGGAACCCCCTAGAGAGAACACTAAACCTCGCATGTCAAGATCACTTAACACCATCCTGCAAGGCATGCAACTGAGGGATGAATGGCGGGCACGTCACCCAACTAAGAGGTAGTTTTCCTGTCACACTCCCACCGCCAACACATTCACTCGAATTGACCACTGCTGCCTCTCCTCTGGCCTTTCCGCTACCACGGAGGGCATTTCCTATTTACCTCGATATCTCTCTGACCACGCACCATTGTTGCTAACCCTGAAATATGGGCCGGGTAGGCTGGCCATTCCACTATGGCGGCTCCGGGAGGAGGCACTCACAGATCCCCCATACGCACAGACAGTAGTAGAGGCCTTACAACACTATTTTGGAGAGAATTGGGGATTGACAGCTAATAGATCCACAGAGTGGGAAGCCATGAAAGTGGTCATAAGGGGGGTCTGTATGCGGACCACCTATGGGGTCCAATGTCAGCTCAGTCATGATATCACATCCTTAGAAACACAACTAAAAACCCTAGATGATGCTCTTCATGGGGCACCAACCGGTGTGGTCGAATGGACGTGGGTCCATGGTGAGTTGCTAGAGGCCTGGTCCAGACTGGAGAAACATAGGTACACTTCCTATAGACAGAGGCTGCATGTGGAGGGGGACAGGACGGGAGCACTCCTGGCGCGATTGCTCAGGATGGAGATGGAACATGCATCTATTCTGCAGCTCGGAAACAGGGACGGGAACGTGGTATACACGCAAGACGCAATTCTAAAAGCATTCGCAACCCACTTGCGAAACACATGCACAACTGCTATTCAGGTGGGGCCGCATGCACTGCAGGATTTTTTCGATGGGATAACGCTTCCCACACTGGGAGAGGAAGAAGCCGAGGCCCTAGGGCCACCAATTTCCAAAGAGGAAATACTGGCGTCAATCAAGAAACTGAAGTCAGAGAAGTGCCCCGGGAGCGTTGGGCTCCCGGCTGAGTTCTATAAAAAATTTGCCCCACAGCTGGCCGACCGCCTTTTAGAGGTGTTTAACGAAGCCCTGACTCTCGGAAAACTTCCTGACACCATGATGGAAGCACTGGTGTAAATGATTCCCAAAGCCAGATAGAGACCTCCTTTCCCCTGGCTCTTATAGGCCCATCTCTCTCCTGAATATTGACGGAAAAATACTAAGCGGTATATTGGCGGCACGTCTCCTGCCATATGTGGCCCGATTGGTCCTCCCAGACCAGGCCGGATTTATTCCCGGTCGCAACACCACACACAACTTGCGTAGACTCGCACATATATGGCATGCGCCACATTTGAGGGAAGAGAACTGGGCCCTGTGCCTCCTGGATATTCAGCAGGCCTTCGATTTTGTTGAGTGGGACTAAATGTGGATGGTGCTTGACAAGATGGGGCTAGGGGAAAAATATATTGGATGGATGAAATTGTTATACACTGGACCAACGGCTAGGGTGCGCCTTCGACATCAGGAGTCGGATAGATTCGAGCTTCGACCCGGCAGGGTTGCCCCTTATCGCCACTCCTATTCGCTCTCGCAATGGAACCTCTGGCCTTCACCCTTAGACCTAGGATGGAGAACTGTGGGATTCGGTTGGGAGATGCTACCCACATGGTGTCCATGTATGCCGATGATACGCTGGTATATCTCCGACGTTCTGAAGAGGCAATACCTGTACTTCTTGGGGAACTGACCGGCTTTGTGGAAATATCGGGATTGTGCCTCAATCCAGGGAAGTCTAAGCTCTTCCCTATGGGATGCCTGGTTGAGAAGGAGGAAAGTGACCTACCCCCGGTGGGAATGTGTTGGGTCAGGGACGAAGTACGCTATCTGGGGATCAGACTGGCGCACATGCAGGAAGTCTAGTTGGAGCGAAATATGGAGAGGTGTGTGCAGGGCATCCAAAAATCGATTGCGTTGTGGCAAGACCTACCGTTATCTTCGATGGGTAAGGTTGCGCTGACAAAAATGGTGATCCTACCACGCTGTCTGTACGTCATGTAAAACTCCCTTTATCGAATACCACAGGCGTATTTCCGACATCTGGACCGCCCACTGGTGGAACTGCTGTGGGGCTCCAAAAGGAAAAGGGTAAAACTAGATACGCTTCAGAGGACATGGGAGCAGGGGGGGCTCGAGGTCCATAGGCTGGGCCTCTATTATATGGCGGCGTGGCTTCAGCATGCGGTACACTGGTTGGATGGCCATGACAACTGGGAGAAACGGTTGCTGGCAGGTACACATCGGGGGATCCCTCTCCTGACCTCCTCATGTTGGGGTTGAGGGTGCCTGAAAGGCACCCATACATTATCCGACATGTGGCAGCGACCTGGGAATTAGCCATCAAAACCGTGGTAAAAAGGGCGCCCTATGCTCCGGATGCCCCGTTGTGGACTGTGTTGCCATTTAAACGGATTAGTCACACCATGTCTATTACTAAATGGACGGAAGGAGGCTGCCATGTGATGGGGGGATTTATACTCTGCCCAACGGTTCCTTACTAGGGAGGACGCAGAATCCATATTTGAGCTGGGCAGGGGGCAATACCTTCAATATGCCAAAATATCAGCGGTCGGCCGAGAGCTGTGGCCGATGTTCCCACAAGAACCGTCTATATCGTCTACCCTGCAGGCTATTTCAACCTTGGCGGGAGGACATAGATTGGTTTCTCATATTTACAGGGCACTTAGAGCGGACGCCCCTGCTGGCCCCCTTCCAGTTCACGCTAAATGGGACACGATAGTGGACGAGCCCCTAACGGAAAAAGAGTGGAGGATGGTGCACGAAGGAGTCAAACAAATTAGTTCTAACGCCAGATTCAAACTTACGCAATATAACATTGTACATCAGACCTACCTGACCCTACGAGTGCTACACAGAATATACCCAGACCGTCCGGCTCACTGCCCCAAATGCGGATACGCAGATGCCAATTTTCTACATACAACTTGGGACTGTCCGGAATTAGTGCTCTATTGGGAGTCGGTGATAGCTAGTTTACAAAAGGTTACAGGATGGACGATACCCCACTCGGTTAAAGAGATATTATTGGGACTCCTCCCAAGACCGAAGGGGAAAAAACTTACGAGGAGATTCTTGCAACTAGGGTTAGTATTAGCCAAACAAAGAATAGCGATCAGGTGGATGAGCCCGATGCCCCCCGAGATGGAGAGTTGGGCCAGGGACTTACGTGAATGGGCAATGGCAGAGTTAATCCGAATGAAAAAAGTTAGGAGAGATGAAAAGCTGGAAGACGATGCGAGGGCTTGGAATACCATGATATTAGATATCCCCAGGGGAGGGGTCCTCACCTCGCAAGGGGCGGAGGGTGCACAGATGGGCCAAGCTGACTCATGGGGGATATCAACTCACGGGAGTCACCCGGTGTCCGGAAATGCAGTAGACACACAACACTCATGAGAAGTAGTCAGACTCATGGTGCCTGGTATGGAGGGGATATTCCTTAGGCGACCCGGGGGGGAGGGGGGATTCGTTTACTGTTATGATTTATATTTTCAGGATAACGATGTTTAAGCCCAGATCCAGTAATGTGTTACATCACTGTATGGTGGATACTGAGAATACGTCCTATATTAGAACGGAATGTATAGGTATTAGTGTCATGAGCTCCTGTGATGTATGACTGTTGTCATGATCTTACTGTGATTCTGGAGATTAATAAATGCAATAAAACTGAAGAAAAAAAAAAGAGGACAAACTTATGACTGTGTTTTATGTGAGTGAATTTTAGGGGTTCTTTGATGATGTACTGCGTTGACTATATATTGGCTGCGCCAAAACCGGTCATGTTTGGTATCAAACATGTTGGAATCTTACCACAACACCAATCCCAGTGTTGGATGTAGTGCTGCTGCCGACCACAGACACGATTCTGCCCTCCTGTTGCTGAGATGAGCTCGAGCAGGGGAAGGTAGAACAATAGGTTCCCTGTCACAGGGAGCAGTGACCACCTCCCAGGCAGGATTTAGTGTATTGGGCTGGGGTGGGGGTGCTTGCCAGCGCCACCAAACTGCTTTCAAGGGCGCATTTGGTACCCTCCTTGCATACTCCAGTTGAAACCAGTTCAGGGAGCCGTTTGCTCCCACTCTGGCACTAAACTGGACAAAGGACATGGGAGTATCCTCCCCTCTGTCCAGCCCCTCTTCTGGGAGGGACCCCTGAATCATCCCAACACTTTCCTTAGGGTACTTAATGGCTTGCTTGTGGGTGGCTCTTCAGATTCTTCATGGGACAAGATTCAAATCCGAAACCACTCCCACTTCAACCGTCTGGGCACCTTGGACTTCGTTGGACTTCGCCTGGAACCGAGACTGCATCAAGGAAGACTCCTGCTGCTCCTGGTCTTGTCGTCCTGCCAGTCTTCTGCATTGTCTGTGCCTGTGCTTCATCCAGGTTCTTCTCCAGGCCTGTGGGCATCAAAGACACCCAAAGTAATCTCCCTTGGAGTGAAGGAGGCACTGCAATGAAGCTGACCGGTCTGCTACGCCTAAGGTCCCACGGACTTTGAAAGGCTCAGAAACACAGGTGGTGGTTCTGCAACTCCCTCGAGGCCTGCACTGTCTTCTCACCGAGTTTGAGGCCAGTATCCCTTGGAACAGAACCCCTGTGCACTGCATCAACTTGCCGTTGCCAAGGCTTGTTGACTCTGTCCTCCAGAGATCTTTGGGCTACAAGAAGTTCCAGCCTCCAGCAACTCTTGCTACCAAGACCTTTGTCCTCACCACATCCTCTGCACTGTGGGCCTGCATCCTTGGTGAGCTGCTCGAGGTCCACTTGCGACTCCTGTGCCTTTGGCCTCTGGGTCCTCTTGAGGGTCTTCCTTGGCTTTAGTGAGCTCCCCTGCTTGCTTGGGGAATGCTCTGACTCTCCTGCATTTGGTGAGTCCCATGGACCTTGCTGGGCCCGACACTGCCCCTTCTTTGCTTAACACATCTGTTGCTGCTGCCAAGGCTTGTTGGTGCTCCAGTCGGACACTGACCCCTAGGTTCTCGACTTCCAACGTGGGACAGCTCGTGAACGGCTCCTGGTCTTCCACAGCATCGCCTGGTCCTCACAGCTGCAGCGACATGTTCATCACCTTCCTTCATCTTCCGTCATCGGTGGCCATTGGTCTTCCATGCCTCCTAGTCACCCCCGAGTGGCATAGACTCTGTCCTCTCTGTTTGCAGGTACTTCTCTTCATGAATCCATCCTTGGATTCCACCGGACTCTTTCACATCTTCGCCAGCGGCATCTTCACTGAAGTCCTCCTTTGTGTTCTTCAACGGTTTCAGACATCACTTATCACCTATGCACCCGGCTTCCCTGGTGTAGGTATCCTGATGGGTGGGGTGACTCTCCAACCTTCCATATTCCATGGGGTTTTTTCCCATGGTCCACTGGGAAGGGTCCTTCTTCTTCAAAACTGCAACCGCGACTTCCCTATTGACTTGCATTGAGTACGCAACTTTGTTTCCACTCTGCACACAGCCTCCATGGGGTTCCTGGGTACTTACCCTTGGGTGGTTCCTGGGTTCCCCAGCTCTTCTGAGTCTTCTGGGTCAAGTTTTAACTTCGGTTGCAGTTCGCATTCCACTTCTTTAGTATATGGTTTGGTCTCCCCTCGAGACCACTGTGTATTTGTGCTTACTTACCTGTTTCCTTTCGAAATATTGTGTTTATTGTGTTCATATCTCCGGGTAGGAGATATACCAATGTGTTAGTGAGTGTGTATTATAAATATAACTATTTTTATAACTACACTGTGTGGTTCTTTTTCATTTAACCTACACTATATGATTAGTTCTGGTAAAACAAGCTGCTTAACACTCCTTCTGGACTAAGCCTGAAGGCTGCTCTGCACAGCTACACTTAGAGAGCTTTCTATGGTTGTCTAAGACCACTCAAATCACCATATGGGTTGTCTGGATTAGTGCAGGGTGCTTCACTTATATAATAGTGCATCATATACTAAGACAGCCTCCTACAGTGGTGTTCATGGCTTCTGTGCAGGTACGGGTGATGCGTCGATTTCGCAGGAATTTGCCAGTTCCAAACTGAGAGTGTGGAGGTGATGTGTCAGTTTCTTGGTTGCAGCACCAAATCCAACTCCAAGGGCCCAGGACTGGATTTGGCACCACTTGACAGGTCAACGCTCACAGCAGATGCTGGTAGCAAGATGCAAGAGAAGTCTTTGATGTCCCCGAGACTTCAGCAACAGGGGGCAAGCTCAGTCAAGCCCTTGGAGAACCTTAGAAAGCAGGATGCAGAGAGTAAAGTCAAGCCCTCTCACTACCAGGCAAGAAGCAGCAAGCAGCAGGCCAACACAGAAAAGCAAGCAGCAAAGTGAAAGTCCCTCCTGGCAGTACAACAGTTCTTCTTCCTGGCAGAATGTCCTTAGTCCAAAAGTGTTCTGAGTATATAGTGTCAGATGTCCAGTACTTATACCCATTTCAGCCTTTGAAGTAGGGAGACCTCAAAGAAAGGTCTTTGTCATGCACAAGAACCTGCCCTTCCTGACCCTGGCTCCAAACTCACTACAGGGGGCTAGGTAGCTCTTTGTGTGGGGACAGGCACAGACCTATTCTGGTACAAGTGTCAACTCCTCCCACAACTCTAGCTCAGGAAGACCCATCAGTCTGGTGATGGGCCATCAGAAATGCAGGCACACCTTTGTGTGACTGTCTAGAGTCAATTCACAAAGCCCATCTGTCATCCAACCCAAACATGTATTCTAGGAACAGGAAGAGGCACAGAATAGTTAAAGTAAGAAAATGCCAACTTTATAAAAGTGGAATTTTCAGACCTGCAATTAAAAAATCAACTTCACTAAAATATGTGTTTTTAAATTGTGAGTCCAGAGATGCCAAACTCCAATTTTCTATCTGCTCCCAATTGAAAGATACATTTGTAAAGTGTTACAAGGCAGCTCCAATGCTAACCTAGGTTTTGCTGTAGTGAAAAACTAATTTAGCAGTTTTTCGCTACCAGGGCATGTAAAACTCAAAAGTATATGTCCTACCTTTTGAAAACACTGCACCCTGCCCATGGGGCTTCCTAGGGCCTACCTTAAGAGTGGCTTACATGTAGTAAAAGGGAAGGTTTGGGCCTGGCAAGTAGGTGAAATTGCCAGGTTGACATGGCAGTTTAAAACTGCACACACAGGCTCTGCAGTGGCATGCCCGAGACAGGTTTGAAGGGCTACTCATGTGGGTGGCATATCAGTGCTACATGCCCATTAGTAGCATTTGATTTACAGGCCCTAGGCACCTGTTGTGCACTGTACTAGGGACTTATCAGTAAATCAAATATGCCAATCATGGAGAAACCAAATGCCATTACATTTTAGACACAAAGCATATGCACTTTAGCACTGGTTAGTAGTGGTAAAGTGCCAAGAGTCCTAACACCAGCAAAATCGAAGTTCAGCACATAGTCTAAAACAGGAGGTCAGAAGCTAAAACACAGGAGAAACCACACCAAACGATGCCAGGTCTAATACCTAGTATATGTTAAAAAGTAAACCCAGGGCCTAGAAGTTAAATGCCACTAGCTGACTGCAGCGTCTACTGTGCCGTCCACTACAGTGACAGTGCAAACATTGCTTCGGGCCTACCAAGCATAGCCTACCTGTAGAAGTGTAAAAACTGTAACTCAACCTGTTAAAATAAACCCTTTTGACATGTCTAAACCTTTTTTTTTAAAACCTTTATTTTATTGATGTTTTACGTAAACAGAGTACATCAGACGTATTAGACAAACAGCATTATCAGGATAATCCATAGAAAATGACATGTAGCATAGTGACATCAAATCCATAAGTGCACATAAGACAAGTATCTGGAACAGTATTCCTATCCAAATCCTCTTGCTTAAAGATTCACATGTTAGGAGCATCACATCCCAATGTGTAATTAAAAAGGTGCAATACACACAAGTGCATGAGCTATAGACAATAGTATGCAGTGTATGGGCCTTAATACATAGTGATTAGGGTGGGGAGCAAGAATCATGGCCGATGTCTGCAGGATGGTCCAGGAGGTACGAATGGAGTGGACCCCAGATATCACGGGGGCGTGACGTGGTCGGGAGTAACTCGGCATATGCACATGTTTGGTCCTGCCATAGTGTCATGTCCCCAATCCATTCCTTGAATTTGGGCGCCCTTCCTCGACCCCACCTACAGGCCACCCGCAGTCTAGCCAACACCAGGCTAAACGCAACAAATTTACGATACTTTACTGGTATCTGCTCTGTATATCCGAGTAAAGCCAAAAGAGGAGACCTCGAGAGGGACATGGAAGTCATGAGATCTAGCGCAGTGAACACTTCTTGCCAATAGGTGTGGACGGTGAAACATCCCCAAGCTAGATGTAGGAAGTCAGCAGCTTCTGCCTTGCATCTGTCGCACCGGTTTGTGTCGCGCAACCCTAATTTGTGTAGTTTAACCGGGCTGTAATAACTACGATGTAAGAATTTGTAGTGAGTGATGCGTAGTCGACTACTGGAGGAGACCTGTTCAGTTTGTTTACAACAGAACTCCCATTGTGAATCTGTGATGTCTTGTCCCAGGTCAGCCGACCATTTATCACGAGCTGCACAAGGAGGATACTCAGTGTCAGTATATAGGCTATGATAGAGTGTAGACACCAAATGGGAAGCAGTGTTCGATCGTAGTATGTGGTGCAGAGGGGCTACCAACGCAGGCTCCAGAGGGTATGCGGGAGTGCAATCTTTTAGCCCATGACGTAATCGGACATAAAGGAAGGTCTCCATGGCGGAGGGTCTGAATATATTTGTTGGAGAGTACGAAATGTGCCGTTTAAATATAGATTGCCCCAGCATTGGAGTTTACGTGAATTTTGGACTCTGTGAAACACACCTTCTTGCAGCAGTGGCATCTTCGGATGATATGTAAGTGGGAGTAGCGGCGAATATAAGAAGGGCGACTGTAGGCGGCCCGCAATGCGATTCCATGC
Source organism: Calotriton arnoldi (assembly GCA_963921515.1). Taxonomy (NCBI): domain Eukaryota; kingdom Metazoa; phylum Chordata; class Amphibia; order Caudata; family Salamandridae; genus Calotriton; species Calotriton arnoldi. The sequence continues at coordinate 327,533 of CAWUFW010001257.1, forward strand.
TTTAACCATGCAATCTACGGAGGAGGGGCAGGGTTCACGCGGCGCGACCGTGGACAATATAACCCCATCAAGCGGAATAGGGTCTGCAAGCCAATGTTCAGTCGCAACATGAGGCGTATACCTGGGAGGATGGAACCAGTAATGAGCATAATGTGCTTGGGCACACATATAATACAATTCAAAATTAGGAACATCGAAGCCTCCCTGAGAATACGGGCGCATGAGTGTGTCCCACTGTATACGTGGTTGCTTGCCACCCCATACTAATCTAATCAGCTCTGCTCGGAGAGAGGAGAAAAAATGCCGACCTGGGTCATATGGGATATTTAAAAACAGATACAGAAATTTGGGGAGGATCACCATTTTAATAAGGGAAATACGACCTGCCATAGTAAGGGGAAGTGCATTCCACCTAGTTATGCAGCCAGTAATATGATCTACCGCTCTCCCATAATTAAGCCTCATCAGTTCCTCGCGGTCTGCAGTGACGTGTATCCCTAAGTATTTTACTTCAGCAGAGCACCATTCAATGCGAAAATCTGTGTCAAACGGTGTAACTGAAGTAGTTAATGGGAAAATTTGAGATTTGGACCAGTTTATGTGGATGCCGGAAAGGCCACCAAACCTGACAAACTCCCGAAGGAGCGGGTTAAGGTTCTGTTGCGGGTCTATGATATATAGGGTGACATCATCTGCATACAGGGAAATGAGGATTGGGCGAAGAAAGCAGCAAAGGGCTTTTTCCTGGTGGTGTTGCCTAAGCTTGGCTGCTAGGGGTTCTATGGCAAGGGCGAATAGGAGAGGAGATAATGGGCATCCCTGCCGGGTGCCTCGGGAGAGAGAGATCGAGGGAGAGACATGTCCATTGATCAGCACTTTCGCCTTCGGGGAGGTATAGAGGAGCCGAATCCAAGCTAAAAAACCTACGGGAAGCCCCATACATTGAAGTATAGTAAAGAGGTAGTCCCATTCTACCCAGTCAAAGGCCTTCGTGGCGTCTAGGAAGACCGCCACCAGAGCCAGTTGTGGGTCCACATTTTGTAGAATAAAAAAGAGCGTCCGGAGATTGTGAGAGGTCGCCCGGCCAGGGATGAATCCGGCTTGGTCCGGCAAAACCAATTTCTCCATCAGGAGACTCAGGCGATTGGCCAGTAATTTGGCGAGAATTTTTGCGTCAGGGTTGATGAGAGAGAAGGGTCGATAGGACTCGCAACGGTCCGCGGGTTTGCCTGGCTTCAGGAGCGAAGTAATGAGGGCCTCTCTCATCGATGCAGGAAGGATCTGAGTTTCCTGGGCTTCCAGGTATACCTCTTTCAGCACTGGAAGCAATTGATCAATATAAGTTTTGTAAAAATCTATGGGGAGCCCATTGGAACCTGGTGCCTTCCCTGATTTTATCTGCATGATAACTTCACGAAGCTCATCATCCTCGAATGGTGCCGCCAAGAATTCCCGCTGCTGATCGCCCAGCCATCCCAGCGCAACATCCTCAAGGTAGTGAGAGAGATCAGGGGGAGCAGTGCGACGAGAACTATACAGGTCCGTATAGAATTCAGTAAACGTATGTAAGATTTCAAGACTATCCCTGTGGTGCACCACAGCTCCATCCACCACGTCTAATATATAATTAGAGAAGCAGGGTTGTCGAATTTCAGTCGCTAGTGCCTTGCCGGGTCTCTCGCCCTCCCCATAGCGACGGGCAATAAAGTATTTACCTCGGAATTTGATTTTACGTTCCGCCGTATTAGTATAGTCTGTGAGTTTTTCCCGAATTAAAGCCCTCTGGGCTCCTGACCTCTAATTCCACATATCTAGTTCGAGTTGCTTTAGTTCGCTTTCAAGACATCGCAAGTTCCTTCAAATATCTCAGGACTCCGAAGCTTTTGGACATGCACATGCCACGCATAGTGACTTTAAAAGCCTCCCAGATCATGCCCACATGTGCGACCGAGCCCTTATTCCTGGTGAAAAAGTCTGTAATCTCATCACCAAGTTCTGTCTGAAAGACAGTGTCCAGCAATGCCTCTGGTACGAGTCTCCAGCAACGCGGGGTGGCGATTAGATTAGGGGGCGCAATCACCATACATACCGGTGCATGGTCCGAGTATGTTCTGGCCATATGTTCCACCGAAATGATCCAAGGACCAACCCCCCGGGAGCAAACCCAGTAATCCAGGCGTGACCAGGACGAGTGCACTGAAGTATAAAAGGTGCCCTCTCTGTCAACCGGGTGTACGTGGCGCCATAATTCTATGAGCCCATGATCCAGTACTAGCCGAGAAAGGGTATCTTGAGTGTTGGTGTAGTGGTGGGGAAGAGGGTTGGATCTATCGATGGATGGGCAGAGGGCGGTATTAAAATCTCCTCCCCATATAATGTGTGTGGATCCTACCTTAAGTATTTGTCCCCGTAGGGTAGTGAAATAATCTGGGTCATCCGTGTTGGTCCCGTAACAGCAAGCGAGCGTAACCGATTGTGTGCCCAGTGTTCCCCAGAGCATGCAACTTCTACCTGAAGGATCGCTGAATGTGCCGCCGAGTATGAAGGGCGTGTTTTTTTTTACTAAAATTAAAGTGTGCCGCGTGAGTACGTAGAATAAGAGGAAAACACTCGGGCAGAGGCCCATTTGCTGCCGAAACAGTTAGGACGGCGAGGATCAGTGTGCGTCTCTTGAAGCATTGCAACTTGTATGTGATGCCTATCAAGGTATGCCAGTATTTGTCTACGTTTGCGGGGGTCGCCCAGGCCCCTGACGTTCCATGTAAGAAATTTTATTCGTAGCTGGTCAGAGGCATTCCAAAGGTAGTGAAGCGCTATAAGTAATGACACAGTGTATGGTAATTTTGTGAATAGGGCACCGTGTGCTAGCATGTCTATCCGCTGATGTTTCAAATACTTAACATGAATATGCAACCGTTCCAAACCACCCCCTCCCCCCCAAGAGCATCCCAAACATGCTGGCATGGCAGTGACCGCCCAGAGACATCTCCACCCCCACCCACAACAGCACCCCAATTGTGCTGGTACTAGTGTGCCCACCCAAACCCCACAGGATTCTTGACATTACAAGCTAAGGCAATAAAGTCCAACAAAAAAAACAACAAAAGGGAAGCAAGCAGTATGGGGGATCTCCCATGAGGGGGGGCTACGAAACCTTCCTGTCTCCCAACTCTAACTGCAAAGCAGTTCCCAGGTGGCTCGGGGTGAAGGGGGGAAGAGAGACAGGGAAGGGGGCTTGGCAAAGTTCAGGACCAACCCTACAAAGTACAAAAATAACGAACCGTAAGCTTTATAGAGCATACATAACCCCTGAGACACTTAGCTGTCAACGTCGAACTGCAGGAGAGGGGACCCAACCGGGAGGGCTTCCATTGTCCCCGCAATGTAAAACGGGCAAAGCGAATCCCACCCATGCATGAACAGAGTGTAGCAGTCTACCTGAAAAGTGGGTAGGATCAAACCTGCGTCACAAAGTGTTAGTGCCCATTGCCCAGGTTAGCTCACTGAAGGGGAAGGAGATCTGGAAGTATGGTCTCCAGTGTCTCGATGTGGCGATCTTCTTTTGATAGTCTTAAGGAAGTCCTCTACTTGTTGCGGATTAGCGCAGAGAGTGTGTTTGCCTTGGTAAGTAATCCGTAGTCGTGCCGGGTACATGAGGGCATATTCAACTTGAGCCTTGCGTAGTTTTTGTTTGACAGGCAGGAACTTGCGGCGCGCCTCTAGAACCGCAACAGTAAAATCTGGGTAGATAGTGAATTCATTGCCCTCAAAGTGCAGTGATTTCCGCTCTCGAGCTTTTTTGAGTGCGGCATCCCGGTCGCGATAGTTCAGGAGATGGGCTACGATGGGCCGTGGTGTGCCGCCTGGACGACGCCGGGGACCCAAGGAGCGATGCTCACGCTCCACCACCAGTTGCGACGAGAAAGTCTCAGCTCCAAAGGTATCTATCAGGAGGCGCTCGTGAAGTCTTCCATGCGGCCGGTAATAGTGCTCTCCGTTATACCTATGACTCAGATATTATTCCGGCGGCTACGGGCTTCCAGGTCTTCGTTCTTGGCCGCGATTACTTTTAACAGCTTGTCCATTTGTGACACTTGCTGCTGCATCTGAGAGGTGGCATCCTCATTATCCGAGATACGCCGCTCGGCCTCCTTCAACTGCCAGTCATGCTTATCCACTTTCTGTACTAGGAAATCTAGCCGGCTGTTCATGGTGTCTATCTTCCCAGAAAGATCAGTGAGGCTATGTTGCATAGCTAAGAGCAATGTTTTACGCCATCTTCTGAGGTCGGCGAGTGTGCCTGCAACTGTTCATTGCTATTCTGTCCGGAATCAGCCGAGGTGGACCGCGTAGTGGTTCTTTTGGTGTCAAAGTTGAGTCTGGGCTGGCGGCCATCAGGTTTCCCCATTTTGCGCGGAAATAACGTGTGGCGTTCGTAGAAAGGGGATGTAGTAACGAGAGGTCATCCCACTCAGGAGTTATCTGGGGGACAGGTCGAATGAGGCCAGGCCGTATAGTTCACTAAAACCACCAACTGGAAGAGAAGATGTCCCAATACAGTGAAAGTCCGGGCGTGCAGTAGTAGTATATGCAGGAAGGACCAGAGGCACGTCTAATAAACCGCCTGTGCAGGGGCCACCTGGTGGCAGAGGAGAATAGTAGGCTCCTTCAGTGAAAGGGCAGGCTTCAGTAATGGTTTCGCCGCTGTGTGCCAGTTATGGATGCAGCAGAAGCGTCAATACCGCCGGGTCAGGAGGGCTGGGGTGATAACTCAAATCTGTACACCAAGGACCCGCGGCGTGACTGAGCCGCTAAGTAGTCTTCCAAATGGGAGCATGTATGGTATGTGGTCACGCAAAGGTTCGTTGGAGCCTCAGGACCTGCGTGTGGATATGCAGGCAGCGCAGCGTAGCCTCCCAATCCCCCCTGCAATGTCTCACCAATCACACAGGCTCCAAACGGCAGTGTGCAGTTAGAAGAGAGCATCGAGTGCGCCGGGGAGCATCACCAGCAATGGCCCCTAGCTGTGCGGGAAGAAGGCCCCCTAGAGCGCGTGTAGGCGCTGCCGTAATCAGCCCATAGAAGGAGCGGCATTTCCATGAAGTTCCGTAGGCGTGGGTAGAGACCGCAGTCCCGCAACAGTTCTCGGCGAAGGGGGCAGGTAAGTATATGCACGTGAGGCTGATGAGGTTTTTTTATGGTTGTGTCACATCAGCAGCGCCTAGGCCGCGAGAGTCTCCAGGCTAGTGCACAAAATGGTGTCGCTCCGTGCAGTGCTATGTGATGAAGAGAACATCACCACCATTCCGCATGTAATGACGTACAGCATATACTCTTGGATTCAGAGCCCCCAGCCCATATGCAGGAGTTGGCCACCAAGTCGCAGGGGCAGGTCCGAGGCACCTAAGCAATAGGGAAAGCGGTGCGGCGGCAGAGCCGAGCCGGCCGAGCGTGGCGGCAGCGGAGCAGAGATGACGCGCACACAGGACGATCTAAGCACCAGGCACCTCACCGTATCTCCTGTCCCTGGTCCGGGAGTCGGCGAAGAGGCTCACCGCTATGCATCAGTCCGTGGGGGTAATAGTCCCGGCAGCAGGCAAGTCAGCAATGCAGCAGGTGAAAGGCCGCTAGCCGGGAGGGCCCTCCGCCACGTGGAATCCCGGGGTTCAGTTAGCTGAGGTGGCCGTGCAGGCTACCAGCAACTCCGCCACACCGGTCCCCCGCAGTACCAAGTTCGATCTGGAGCCACTTGCAGGCATCGGAGTGCCGCGATTTTCGCCTCAGAGCTGCCGGACACTCAAAGGAACAGGTGAACAGCTTCACGGACTGAGTTTATAAGGTAGGATCTAGGATAATTGTCGGATTTTGCCACCAAGCTGCCAGAGCCTCACAGGTGTGCGGCCATCTTGGTTGTGCGCCACCTAGCGCCGACATGTCCAAACCTTGCTCTTAAATATTAACGCAACCCCTATGTAGGCATTGTAGCCCACAAGGCAGGGTGCCTGAGATTTAAAAGTAGGTCATGAAGAAATGTAATGTTAACATGTCTCTACAGTGACTACTACCCAAAAGTTCTTTTTCACTGTGGCAGACATAGCTGTCCTATGTAGAAAAACAAAGTACAGATTAAAATACTAATATTGTTTCCCGGGAATTAGACTAGCCAGAAAAATAATTAAACAACTATTTTCAATAGTTATTAAAAATCTAATTAAATGGTGAAGTCAGATTTTAATAAATATTAAGGAAAAACAACTTTTAGAAAATTGCCTTTTCCCTGCCTGAAGTTCCTGAAGGCTAATTTGCATTTGGCTTTCCAGTTTGTCCGATCCAGTAATTAGCCTTGAATGGGTGTGAATAGATGTGAAATGCCAGGAGCAAACAATATACCTAAATGGGCAGAAATTACTCCTCTGAACTGACTATGCAGGTTGGGGGCATGCTTGTTGACACAACAATGTCAAATCCTGCTTGAAAAGTCTTCTGGGTTCACACATAACACCTGGGGCACACTTGAAAGGGAAGAGGATGGCAAGATAATTATTGTGCATTCACCAAGAGACATCTGTGTCTGGGTTTACATAAAAGCCTTTGGGTATACTTCAATGGGGAGAGAAAAGGATGCTAAGACTATTCTTGTGGATCCTCTATCTGATTGCTGAAGAATTCTGTGTTTTTCTTACCTAATGACTGTTTCGGGTTTTATTAAGGGTTCAGTGGCTTCCCCAAACTGGATTTTAGCGTTAGATGCAATAGGACAGAAGGATTACCATAGTATACTTTCCACATACACCCCAATCACTCAGAGTCCAAGTTTAATGTGGCTGAAAACTTTAGACGTCTTGCAAATTCCCAGAGTAGGTAAGGTTGGCCCTAGGAATGTTTACCCCATAGGCTAGGATGTGAACAGGAATCATTCCCACCCACTAGCTATTGCCTGACATAAAGGTATAACCTCCACTCACCCACAGCAGAACACTTCATAGAGCTGTAGATGATAGGAAGAGAACTGGGTCTGCTGTGTGTGACCTGAGAGGAGCCCTGAAGGACTGGACCTGCTCCCTCTTGTACCAAGGACAAACAAGTGGACTCCAAGGGAAATAAGGCTCATCTCCTGTTCAAGCTACAGGGATACAACGAGCTAAAAAAAGGCTGTTTCCTAGAGGTACCCAGATGACCAGTAGTAATTGGACCTTGACTGAACCCCGCTGTTGGCCTCTGTCTGACATCCTGGAAGTCTCTAAGTGCCTTCCCTGAGGTTCTGTGGGACTTTAGAAGTTTACTGCTGTGATGGATTGGGACTTAAAGGATTCAGGGCCTGATTAAGAGTTCAGCGGACGGGTGACTCTGTCACAAATGTAACAGAGATCCGTCCTCTGTATTACAAGTTCATTACATCCTATGGCATTTGTAATACGGTGGACAGGATATCCGTCATGTTTGTGACGGAGTAACTCGCCCACCAAACTCTAAATGAAGCCCCAAATTTGACGGTAAAATCTTTAACCAGGACAGACCTGCAATGTGTACCCGACACGTGCTCCATCGCGATCGGCATCAAATTGCACCTAGGTCCTGGTCTACTGCAACCACTGACTATCATTGGCACTTTGTGCTTTTTGGCATTATTTCTACTTAAAACTTTTTTAAAAATTCAGGCTCCCTTTATTGGATTTTTATCTATTTCATATCATTTTGTTTATTAGATTTTACCGTATTTTTCTTGTTCACGTTTGGATTTTTATTGTTTTGCATTTTGACTTTATTACTGATTTGATACTGCTTAAATACTTTACACATTGCTCTAAGTTAAGTCTATCTGCTCTGTGCCATATCTACCATGCTCAAGCTAATTTAGTGACCTTGATGTTTCACCCTGACAAGGGTTGTAATTATTTCTTGAAGTAGGTTGTCACCAACCCCAAACAGTAATCCAATTTCTAACAGGTATCCAACTGGAAACATTAGAACAATCAAGAAAATCAAAATCTGACTGACAAATTTTGGAAATTGCACTAATAGAGGTGGGTGGTCAGCATTTCACTATATGCTCAATATATGGCACTAACATTAATGACCCATCAGTGTTTAATTTTCTTCCATTAGAACTTGCCAATTGGCAAACACCATAATTATTTTGAGTCGATTTGAACTGTCCGATTAATCGAAAATCGGACTTCACTAATCATGCATACTGGGAATGGTTAATATAGGCAGGGCCACTGGAAATATGAAATTCTGCGGTTGTGGTGTTTTTCACATTATTATCAATTTGCTGCATTTGCCACATAAACCATCACCTGATGCATAATCTGCAGATTGGAACAAAACAAATTTTCTAGGTCAAATGTTACTAAAAATGTGGCAACATGTGCTTCCGTGCTGTGGAAGGCCCTTTGCAAAAGTTTACTAGTCATCTTTCATTTCCTTATTGCAGCATTTGGTTGTTGATCAGGTACTTATGAGGTGAAAGTTTTGCCAAGATGGTGTTACCACGAGTAAAAATAACAAAATAGTGAAGTAATACTATCACAAAATGTGCCACATTATGCCCTATAATTTGGCTTTTCTTGTCACATAATTTTGTTAACCGTGCAGCATGATTTGGTCCTCCTCTGTTGCATAATTCTAGTACTTGTAACCATAGGTTAGAGGAGCTTTGAAGAACTTGATTACAGTCCTTGGCCTAACAGCATGTGGCTTGCATGGTACCAAGATGAGGACGGATTCACATACGACTCATAACCACATCCTTTATACTTCAGGGCTGATTCTTTTTAGGTCTCGCGCCTAGCGTTGCAGTGCTCAGCACTGCTCGCGCAGCACGAGACCTCTTGTATGGGCTTCAGAAAGCTAACCACACGCTCGTGCATGTGGTTTTGCTTTCGCAGGCTGGCATTGGCTGTAGCGTGCTTTTTTTTTTAAAAAACGGCACGCAATTGGGCAAAGGCGGGCGCATGTCCCGCCTTTGCTCCGCCCATTCCCGTCCGTGTCTAGGACTCGCATCAGCGCGCGGCACAGACGACAGGCTCCCTCGCCCCCCCGCTCCTCTGTGGTGCGCGCGCACCACTGGTTCTGCTTCTACCAGCGACCAGCAATGGGAGGCGACGGCGCGTTAGAGCCCTGCATCGAAAACAAAGTTGTTGTGGTAAAAATAAAATTTTACCTTTTCCCACTTCCCGCGTATACCATGTTTTAGGTATCACCAAAATCGTTCCTTAACTTGGCGTGGCGTCTCTGGTTTCAGATTTTTGGCGCCCCTGCCTCCCTCGTAACTTTTCAACAAAAACTTCCGCTGGTTGCAGCAGATACAATAGGTAGAATACCTGCAAAACTAAAAACTTTTCTTTGCAGCAGAACGTTTCATGCATTTAAGAAGCCCATTCCTTGTTCGTATTTTCTGTTAGGGAGTGACTCCAGTGAGGAACAACATGTGCTGTGTATGTTCATGTTGGCAGGTGTTGGATTCACAGCCAAATGGCAACAGAGGATGTCAGCCGTGGCCACGTTGTCTGGCCCCTTTCCCTGAAAGCCCTTTCACACACTTCCGTGCACTCGAGTTGCAGAATACACGTGAATTTATGATCTAAATAAATTATGAATACGCTTCTTTAGAAACAAACAGATTTGAGGGGGAAGAGACGATTTAGTTTGATAAAATGGAGGGAAAGATGCATAAGGAACTCTTGTCAAAAGATTGATAACCAACACCACTGGTCAGGGGAATTACATGTTCAAGTACGCTCTTTACCTGTCACATCAATGGGAGAAATTAATTTGTGTTTGCACGAAAGAGTACAAAATGAAGAGGGAAAGTTAGGGAGAAGTACACAATAGTTAGGGAAGTTTTCGTATTAAAAACTTAACATATGTTTAACATTTCACATTTAGGGTTTTATTGTATTTGAGGGATATTTCAGTGCCTGTATGTATGCTGCTTCGCGTTTAGTTATAAGCTACCAAATCAGAATAAATAAACTGTGCATGTATGCCGGCTTATATTGTGCAAGCTTTATTTTTTATTTTTTACAAAGCACCATTATGCTGTACAAAGGTACTGTATTGTTTATATGGCGCTTACTACCCCTATATGGGAAGCTGAAGCGCTGGCCTGCCAAGGGCAGCACACCATGTGTGTATGCAAGTAATTTCTTTTTTTTTTATCCTGTGTGGGGTGTGTTATTTTCCCTTGTCATGTACAATGACCATCGAGATGTGGCTATCGTGTTATGTTATGCAGCGCTCAGCAGTGTGATGAATGAAAAAGTGTGTGAGAGAGGTGCTTAATTTATAGTTTTCAGGGAGCTGGTAGTGTTAAGCAGGTCTTCAGGTCCGTTTATGCCCCTGCCCATGTAATCAGATTAATTTAGAAATTATCCGTTTTTTTGTTCAAAAGAAATTAGCTAGGAATGGTAAGTTTATCAAATGACCCCATGTCCCCCGGAGAAACATTTATAGTTCTAGACAAATCTTTGTTTTTAAATGTGCATGTTCAAGTAGTTGAATTGACCCAAAATTAACAAAAAAAATAACAGGGAGCCAAAGTCAGAAAACAAGATGTCGTGTTCTCTTGAATGCATCTTTTAGTCTTGAAAATGGGTCTCAAAATAGCTGCAACATTTCTGAAGAGCTTATGGGACAGACCAGCGAGGAGCTAAGTGAACTTTTCTTTTTTATTATAATTATACCCCCTTGCCTCCCCCCCCCCCCCACCCCAGATCCGTGCTGGCCACCACTGCAGCATTAGCCAACAACTAGCAAGTATTGGCTCACTTTTGGGCAAATGTTATTCTGTGGCCGGCCCAGGTTGTAATTACTGCAGTTTTGCAAGCTGCTGCTTTTTTGTTCTGCCGTTATATTATCGGATCAATAATTTTTGGGTGGTTTGTGTCCATCAACAGCTGTAAAGTGCTGAGCCACTTTAGGAACCCAAACCTTGTGTTTCGAAGGTCAGCATAGCTATAGTATGTTTGGAGCATTTTTTTAAACAATTATACCGTGATCTATCGTATGGTGATATGCCGCTTCGGTTCAGTGATGTGAGATGTAATAGACTTGTGGTGGACGCAAAAAAAAGTTTATAATTTTGACCTTTTGGGAACTGCTGTCATAAAAATAGTGCATTGGTAAGTGAGTAGGTCAAACATATTGTGCGAAAACATGACATCAATTCACTGAAGTATATAGTTCCAGTAAAAAGGCCTGCTCCCTGTCTCGTATGTGAAACACACCAGAAAGCAACACACAAAGGTGTATTTTCCAGGTTTCATTACTTCGTTTCACAATAACCTGACTGGAGGATTATATGTGTCAGAGCATTATCTATGGTGTTTATGATTTCCCCAGTAACACCTGAAAATAGTTAAATCTCAAGATCTGTTTTAACCATAGTTACTCGCATAAACATTTGTCATCTACAAACAACTTGGCACACGGATGGCATGCCCCTGTTCATTGTAATGTGTCTTTTCTCTTGCTATCCTATAGATTAACTTCTCCACCCTAAAAACACAACGCATCTGTTAGGAACAACACACGTTGCTTTAACACCCCCACCTTCTTTAAAAAACAATGTTTCTGAACGATTTGACTATATAGCCAGTGTGACTTTACTAACTGCCGTTTGATTTGTGATGTCAGCTTGACTGTTAAGTCACTGTGTTAATAAAAGGCAACATATGGGTTAGGATGGATGATTACTTGCCAAATACAAATAAACGCTGTGATTTTCAGTTGCGTGGCTTGATAGAGCTGGAAGAGTCGAATCAAGTGGAGGGTAACATGCCCATTCTTTGTGTTGGGAGGCTGACAAGTGATTTATTAGACTTTTCGAACTGTGATTTACTAGGCAATAGATAGAGTCATTTAAAGAAACGCATTGACAAGGCATTGCATTGGGATATCACTCATCCAAAGGCCTCGTTCACTTAGTCTTTGTTTTTTTTTTCTCCCACTAAGCACCGGCCAAGTACTGTATCCTTACGCTTTAAGCGTTCCTTTGGAGACTACTTTTTTTAATTCTTTTATTTCCTGCCTCAGCACAATGCACGCTTCTGCGCCACTACACTCTTGCGACTGCACTCAACTCTGCGCCACTCTACTGCACTCTACTCTGCATCACTTCCCTCTACGCCACTCAAATCTATTCTGAATCACTGCACACCACCCCACTGCACTCTACCCTGCACCACTCCTCTCTACCCTGCACCTCTCCTCTCTACCCTGCACCAGTCCACAATGCACAATACCATTCCCTATAATTAAGTCCATCACACACAATCTCACTTTACATATTTCTATTACAGTTGATACCATTCAATTACTATCCACATAATTCCACAGCACACTTTATTTCCTGTGGCTTTTCAACATTTCCATCTGTCAAACACACGCTCTCCTCCTCTTCCTAGGGTGTCTTCTGCGTTTACAGAAGCTCCCTCTTTATGTGTCTATGGCGAGCTCTTCCCTTCTTTCCATCTTTCTCACACACTTTTTCTGCTCCTCAGTCTGCAGTTCATTCACCACTTCGTGCACAAACTACCTATCCCTCTCGATCTTCATTTTTACCTATTCTGTGCAGCTCTCACCCCTGTCTATTTACCATGCCACATAATTCCACTGCACAAATACACTACACACCACACAAATACACTACACACCACACAATTCCACCCCACACAATTCCACAACTAACAATACCAATTCAGCCCACATAATTCCACTCCACACCACAAGCATCCACTCCAGTCCAAAAAAAAACACTTGGGTAAAAGACATTATCATTTCCAATGCCAATAGCTCAAACTCTTGCAAATGCTAGACCTATTGCATTGCAAATGCTTGTTTTATTTAGCTTGGGGGAATTAGTGGAAGGCAGCAGTACAGAGAGTTGGACTAGAATTAGCTCAGATCACAATTCTCTAACTTTATCATTAACCACTAGCCCGATGAATAGGCATAATTGGTGGGAAATCGCCAGAACGCAAGTATTGGAGGAAGCACATATCTCATCTTAAACAATCATTTATTAACTTTAACAGACATTCTACAACTGCTAGAATTGTTTGGGATGCCGTGAAGGCTACAATACGAAGCACTATCACTACCTAGCTAATCAAGAAGAAATTCAATCGCGTTAATGAATTTAGATGTTTATTTATAAAATTACTTGATTAGAGAATTAACACATATATACTACCAGTAATCGCTTCCTGGTAAATCGCAATTTAAGGCTCAGATTAGCAGATTGATGTGAGGAAAAAAATGCCCTCCTATAATTACAGCACCACGATTTCAAACATGAGCATAATGGGTCAGTTGGATGGAAATTAGCATGTAAGTTTAAGGAGAGACAGTCATGTACAGACATTATGTGTATTATTAACAATATTGGCATGGCTATCGCAACTTGTAAGGAGGGTTATAGAGAGTTCCTGTGTCAGTCACTGTTCTACGGCCAATAACTTCCAAGAGAGCTCTCCTGTCAGGCCCCTCTTTCACCTCCAACCTTGGCCTATGACCTCCAGGATAATTCCTCCTTCATTTACAGCTCTTCCTCCTCAATCTTTGGATAAAGTTCTATTGTCAACCTTGGACATGGACATACCTTTAAAAGCATGTGATGTGATTTCTCAATCTGCCTACCCAATGAATGAGAAACAAAGAAACCATGGGAAGGGGCCTTACTTGTGAAACATAGAAGGGTCACATTTCGTGATATTTAAAAAAGCAAACTTTAAATGATAGAAGATGGTGTGTTAAATCAACATCTTCTTTCTACTGCTGCACTGCACCATTTTGCCTCTCAGAGATCCCTTCTAGGATATGAGGCACACAGCAATATTTTATGCCTTAATTTTTACCGGTGACATTTGTAAGTGGGAGGGTGGTTCAGTGTGTTAAACACTCACTGCAAACAAATTCAGTGATTTGCAGGTTATGAGTTCACATCTCTGCAAATCTTATGCAGGCTTGCATCCTCCTGAGACAGGAAAATTAAGTACCAAGTTGGATAACAATAACATGTGTTATTTACAGCACATCAAAACTGAAGAAATGCACACTAAAACACTAGGGGGCAAATTTACTATCAATCTGTGCTGAGTTTGCATCAAAAAAGTGACATAAACCCAGCACAAACTGTTGATGTGAGATTTACTTTTAAGTGTAAAACTTAATACACCTTGCTGCACAAAAACAATCCTCTGAGGCTTTGTACTCTTTCTATGTGTGCAGCAGAACACATTTAGAAAGAGGAAACAACAAGGAGAAATAAAAATATCTCTCTGCTTCGCTCCTCCCCTGGGAAGGCATAGCATTTTGACAAATTCCCAGGTTTACTTGTCTTGGTAAATCTGGGAATTTACCAAAATCCATGGGTGTAGGCATGGGAACACCCACACTCCACCCATGGAATGGCTTTCCAGGGCAGAGTAATGGAAGGCAGCGACTAGCGCTCCTTGAATTACTCCAGATATGTGTATTACCTACTGGCTGTCACCAGTAAGTAGGTATAGTTAGGATCATGTTTCCATAGGAAAAGCGTCTTTTGACTTGCCTATATCTTTAGTGCAAGTTGATGAATCGTCACAAAATTTTCCCAAAAAAGTGCAACAGTAATTCTAGTTGTGCATGGAAGGTTTTGGGGTGATCCGTCAAGTGGAGGCAGAGAAAAAAGAGGGACCAAAAAGTGTATTTCCCATGTTAATTCCCATAGGGGCTTTGAACACAGCTACAGCCGGAACCGCTAAACGGAATTATGCCGAATTTGGCAGAAAGGAAGCTTTTGGTTCGTAGATCATGATTTCAGTTATTTGGTGTAAATCCATTCAGTAGTTTGCGAGAAATTAAAGGAAATCAAAATTTGTATATCTACGACTGAGAGGCCTTCGCGAATAATGACGAGCTTGTGCAGAGATCTGCAGAGCTCTGATTGGATGCCAGAACTTTAACCAGGAAGGGTTGGCAGCCATCTTGCGACTCGACTTCAGCTGAGTCCCCCAAAAAAACGTAAAAACAAAGAAAAGGTAGCAGGGTACGAATACCCTAACTCTGTAGCCTTGGTCCTGGGGTCCCAGAGGGACCCCGGCAGGGCAAAAAGCATTTTATTCTAATTCACTGCAAAATTGGCAAATATTCATAAATATCGCCGCAAATTAAAACAAAAATCGATCACGGACTCACGCACTTGCTTGTATTATTGCCCGCAGGTGGGCCAGGTCCCGGGGGATGCTGACTTTAATGAATAAGGAAGGGGGCACGTGGGGCCCCCTCAAAAGGGCCAAATTATGCCCCGGGGACTACCACCTCACCGGGGCTCATGGTAATGTTAATGTGGGGGGGCCACGCAGACCCCCCAAGTCCCGGGGACCATCACCTCCCCAGGGCTACAATAAACATTAAAGAGGAGGTCTGTGCAGACTCCCTGGCCCGTATCCCCATCACCTCCCCGGGGCCAAATGCTTTTAACAAATGAAGGAGTGGGCCACTCGGCCCCCCTCTGTGACCCGTGCACATGAAAGAAAGGGGTGGTGCAGCCCCCTCCTGGAGCCAAATATTGCCCCAGGGCCGGCTGCTGCTATGTCAAAGTGCGGCCACCTCTGGGACACAGCTGTTTGCTTTTGCTTGGTGAGAGTGAACAGCCCTCGCCAAGCAGAAGCAATTACTCCACTTCCAGCAAGTGGGAGCCTCTCCTTGCTGTAAGCGCACTTTTCATCAGAAAGAGATTAAAGTATTGCTCTGGCATGCAGGGAGCTACTTTTCCAGCAGCTCCCTGTGTGAAAGAGCAATGCTTGCTCCTGCAGGAGGCGGGGAGATGGCTGGGACTGTGGGGGCCTTGAGGCTCCACCCGCGTTCCCCAACATGGTGACTGGATGCCCAGGGTGGGACAAGGGCACCCAGTGAGATGTGATCAGGCCCCGGGGGATGGGGTCCCTGGGGCCGAAATCGACCCATTGAGGTGGACCGCCACTCCCCCATTAAACTTCAGCTGGGCTCCAGGGGATGGGGTCCACAGGGCCAAAATCAGTCTAGGTAGGGGGGGCCGTGCAGCTCACCTCCCCATTAAGTCGTGGCCAGGCTCCGGGGGGTGGGGTCCCCGGGGTCTTTCTCGCTCTGATGCTCAATTCATAGAAATTAAACCTCAACGTGAGGCACTTACAAATATAAGCATAGCAGGTGCCCCTGTTGAAGCTCCACTTCTGTGAAGGGCAAATGATCCTAACTCCTGGGCTTGGCGAAGGCAAAGCAAGTGTGTTTTCTCAGAAATTCCATATTGAAAAGCAATCTGAAATCTTTTGTGTAGGTGACTGCATCATTGATCTATTGGAGCGCAATCTGTATGTAAGTTTGACGAGTGGTTTCTTTGTTTTATGTCCTGTGAAAGCAGAGTCCATGGTTCTCCCTTTAAATTGCTAGGAGTATGCAAATGTGTAAATTAATTGGATGCTTCCTTGTTTATCCCCACCCACCCTTGTAGTATCCAAATGACTTCCTGCCTTTTTTCAGGATGAGGGACACCTTAACAAGTGCCCCTCCAGCGCATTTCCTGCCTATTTTGGTGAGGAGTTCTTGATGCCAAGGAAGATGAGGACAACTCCACCAAACAAAGAAGCACTTACTTCATATAGTTAAGAGGAAGGACCCTTGTTTGGTGGAGATTTACTTCTTTGTAGTCTCGTCCAGCTGCGGCCCGTGCAGATTAGAGTGGTGGGGCAGTGGGGCCGGGTAGGGAGGGATTTCGATAGACGACGTTGAGGGAAAATTAATTATATATTTAATTTTACCTCATGTTCGTCTGTCAAATCCCCCCCCAACCTGGACCCACCGCCACACCGCTCTTACCTGAAATGGCAGCTCCAGGTCTTGTTGTCTTCTCTATAGGAGGATTCATGTTATCACATATTTCTGGATCAAGACGCACTAAGAACAATCACATTGCCAAAACGCACCCAAGGTCACTAGTGACATTTTCTCATGCTCCATTACGCAGCTGTAGTGTGGAATACATACTGGACGGTTACCCAAGGAGGTAGCACTTAGTAATTAACCAGTAGAAAGACCTCCACTTGGGGAGATATTTGTTGCAAAACTGTGGATTATTGTTGGATAAAAGGGTAGGTGCAGTTCCTTTGTGGCTGAGTAACTCACACAGCTACTCACACATCCACATTGAAACTTAGACACCCATCACATACTAAGGAACTCACACACCCACTCACAGATGCACTCAGACACTCACTCAGACACTCATGTACCTACTCACTGTCTCATACAGCCACTCACAGACCCATTCAGATACTCATGTACCCACTCACAGACTCACTCAGACACATACAGCCACTCACAGACCCACTCAGACACTCATGCACCCACTCACAGACCCATACACCACTCTTACAGCCACTCGTGGACCCACTCATACCCACACACCTACTCACAGACCCACTCAGAGACTAACGCACCCACTCAGACACTCATACACTCACTCACAGACTGACTCACACACTCATGGAGGCACTCACAAACCCACTAGGACACACTCACACCTACTCACAGACCCATTGAAACACTCACTCAGACACTCATGCACCCATTCAGTCACCCACTCAGATACTCATGCATCCACTCACAGTCCCACTCAGGCACTCATGCACCCACTGAGACATTTATGCAGCCACACCCAGACACATACAGATACTCACACACCCACTCACACACCCATTGAGACACTCATGCACTCTCTCACATACCCACTAAGACATTCATGCACTCACTCACACACTCACTCTCAAAGGTTACAGGTTACAGTTAGGAAATAACATTTTAAATAACGTAGAAAGTAACTGAAAAAAACAAAGGTTACAGGGACGTTATAGTTAGGGAACAACATTAAAAAACATTCGAAATTCACTGAAAAAAACAAAGGTTATAGGGACATTATAGTTATGCTCAGATTTTACTCCTATACAACCAGTAAAATTCAGCAGATATAGTTAGCTGAGCTAACTATAACTTACGACCTGCAATGCACTGCTTATAGCCTTACATATTACATCACTCATGACATGGTCAGTGACATCAATGATGAAATCATTGACAAAACCACTCACATATCCACTCACACCCCCACACAGCTTCTCATACACCCACTGACCTCCCCATACAACCACTCACACACCCACACACCCACTTACTCCTCCACGGAGCTACTCACCCACCCACTGACACAGCCACTCACTTACCCATATACTCTGGCACACAGCCACTCACTCACCTATACAGCTACTCACACTTATTCACCCATACAGCATCTTACACACCCAGGTACTCACCCATACAGCATCTCAACAGAGCCCCTCACACACCCACACAACTACTTATACATCCATCCATACAAGCAATCACACTTCTACGCGCGCGCAGAAGTAGGCACTAGCAATCCTGATGATCAATTGTAATCTGTTTTTAACCTCTCGCTATTGTTTTAACGCGTCGTCTGTATTTTGCTTTGCACTTGGCACTTTGTCATTAACGCTGCTTACCCACTCCCTTCACCTTTTACCTTGCCCAAGGAGTCTCCCCTCTGCTAACAGGCACCTTCCGCCCCGCTCACCGGTCCACCACGGGTTCGCCCGATTGAGTGGAGGGAGCTGGTGGCATTTTGGTTCCTCTTCCGGCCAAGACGGAGGTGGAGCTTGCTGGTTAGCGGTCTAGCTGCTGCAGCCTATATAAATCACATGCCATTCTCGACGTGCAGCGGAGGCGCGCAGCGGGCACGCCAAAGGCAAGCCCGCCTGCGCCCGTCCGCATCCTCCCCGCGGCCAGCGCCAGCCATGCTGCCCATGGCTCCTCCGATTGTACTCCTTTCTGGTCCAGGGCTCAACTCTTAAATCTGAGAAATGTGAGCATCTGCCAATTCCTGATCATGCAGGACTCCTCCCCCGTCTAAATGTAGCACCTGTCAATACACTTTCATGGATAATCCCGTTCATTCTCCCCCGGCGATCCCCTCACCCCCGGCGGAGATGATCTACCCGCAGCAGAATGTTATTCCCCCCCCCCCTATAAAAGCCTACCTGATAAACTGTAGATCCCTTCCTCGCCATTCAAATGACATCTGGCTTTCTTTGGAGACACACTCCTGGGACCTAATGTTCCTGACCGAAACTTGGACCAAGGACTATTCTAATCCGGACCTCACCCTTGCCATTCCTACTGGCTATCGGATCGTGGGGGTCAATAGGGCCAATGACAAACCAGGAGGAGGAGTAGCACTGGTCTTTCGTTCAAGCTGGGAAATTTTGTATAGGAAACTCCCTAACGTAGGGCTCTTAGAAGCCATGTATTTCTGCATTACGTTAGCCTCGAACCTAGTGATGGTGGGTATGCTGATCTACAGACCCCCCAACTCCCCTCCTAACCACTTCCTTGAACTCTATAATACGGTGGCTATCCTCTCGCTCAAACATACCCATTTCACGATCCTAGGAGATTTCAACGTTCATGTTGATGACATCCACTGCACCAAGGCCCGTCAACTTGTCGACACTTTGATGGCTTAAATCTGACCCAGCTGGTCAAGGGCCCTAGCATTCGGCCGGGCACACTTTAGACCTGATTTTCACTAACCATCCCAATCTGACCTCAGTCCCTCCGCTCCCACTTACCTGGTCCGATCATTTCCTAATTCATTTCAGCTTGCTACTACCTCCACGGACTTCATGTCCTCCCCTTAACTTGGAAAGCAGAAGGAAATTGTTCAAAATCACTATTAACAGCATGTCCCCTGCACTCTCGTCCATCCCTCATCAGATGTCAGGCGACCCTGACCGTGACGCCATAAATTTTAACAGCTGGCTAACCTCCGCTCTAGACATTGTTGCGCCCCTCAAACCCACAAACTCTTGTAGAAAAAAACCATCAGCCCCTTGGTTTACTTCCGCGCTCCGGGTAGAGAAAAGTCATTGTAAGAAACTGGAACGCAGTTGGCGATCATCCTACGACCCTTCTGCTAAATTAATATATAGAGCTGCTTTAAAAAATGTCCACAAACTCAAACGCTCTACGATGAAAGATTATTTTACTAATAAAATCCACTCTGCAGGCAACTCGGCAAAAATTCTTTTCAAAATTGTAAAAGACTTTACCAACCCTATCGCCACTTCGATTGCAGTCCCCCCTACTTTGAATCTCTGCAATGGGCTATCCGATTTCTTTCAGGACAAAATTCGTGATATCTATTCAACGTTTGCCCCTCCACTACCCCCCACAGCCTCGATCACTAAGCTGGCCTGCAATGATGTTATGACCACCTTTTGTCCCATCTCTTTGGATACCTCACTCCACAAACTGTTAAGGTGCAAATCCGGCTCCCCGAAAGATCCCTGCCCAGCCAAATTCTTCAATACCTTAGCCCCACTCATCAACATTCCATTAAACCAGATCTGGAATGCTTCCCTATGTTCTGGTACCTTCCCCTCAGTGTGGAAACAGGCCCTTTTAGTGCCTATTTTTAAAAAAAACGGATGCCGACCCCACTGTATATAAAAACTACAGACCAATCTCTCTTCTACCCGCACCAGCTAAAATTCTCGAAAAAATTGTTCAGGAACAACTCTCCAGCCATCTGGAATCTCACAACCTTTTCCATGACCTTCAGTCCGGCTACAGTACCGAGACCACCCTCCTCGAAGTCTCTGAGACCATCCGTGAATGCGTGGATTCAGGCAAGGCTGCCATGCTAGTTCTCCTTGACCTGTCCGCGGCATTCGATACGGTCTCTCATTCGATCCGTCTAGATAGACTTAACCAGCTAGGGATTCAAGGCACGCCCCTGTCTTGGATCCGGTCCTATGTGAGCAGTCGGACCCAATAAGTTTCCCTACCTCCTTTTGTTTCCAACGAAAAACCCTTGCTATGTGGGGTTCTCCAAGGCTCTGCCTTGAGTCCTCTCCTTTTCAATGTCTACCTCTCCCCCCTTGCGGCTCTGGTTGAATCTTGCGGGGTGAGGGTGATCTCTTATGCCGACGACACCCAACTGGTGTTTTCTTATGAAGAACACTCTGAGGCGGCATTCTCTAGTTTTAGACTTTGCCTGAGCAACATCCCGGCATGGATGTCACTGAATATCCTTAAACTAAACTCGGATAAAACTGAGGTGCTGTTCTTCAACCAAAAAATCTCCCCTGCCCCGTCACTCTGGTGGCCACCCGAGGTGAACCCCCCTCCCAAACCTGTGGATTCGGCGAGGAACCTTGGCTTCTGGTTTGACAATGAGCTGTCTTGTAAAATTCAAATTAGACAGGTGTCCTCCTCCTGCTTTGGGAAGCTTCATATGCTTCGTAAAGTTCTCCACCTCCTTCCCTTGGAGTCCCGCCGGTCCATAGTCCATGTTTTAATTACCTCCAACCTTGACTACGCCAACAGTCTTTATCTTGGGGCACCAGCCTACCTGACTAGGCGTCTACAGCTTGTCCAAAATGCAGCGGCCAGAGTAATCTGTAAAATTCCTTTCCGCCACCCGATTCTCCCCACTTGAATAAGCTCCATTGGCTCCCGGTGACTAAACGGATCATGTTTAAGGCTCTTACCTTGGCTTTCAGGGCCCTCCAAGTACATGGCCCAGCCTACCTGAGATCGTGACGCAAGCACTATCAACAGTCGGACCCTCAGATCCAACCATCTCCGTCTCCTTGCTACCCCCCGCTTTCGCAGGTCTAGAATGGGTGGCAAAGCCTTTGCGGTGATCACCTCCAAAATTTGGAACACACTGCCACTAGCCCTTCGCTCCTCCGAGTCTGAACCCATCTTTCGACATGCCTTAAAGACCTGGCTGTTCTCCTGCCCTTAGTCCTCCACTTTGTACCTTCTTCTGCCGTCTGTCTCAGCGCCGGGACACCCCCGTTGGGGGTAGCTGGGCGCTATATAAAATTCAAAAATAAATAAATAAATATTAATACTCCCTCTCTCATGCAGTCACTCATAGAGTCACTCTCTAATACAGACACTCCCACGCCCACTCAGTTAACCAAACACCCACTCAAAAAGCCACTCACTCACCCATGCAACCTCTTACACACTCAGTCACTCACACATATAGTCACTCACACAGCCACTCAGACACCCATACAGCCACTCATGTAACCACTCCCCCACCCATACAGCCCTTCACACAGCTACTCACTCACCCATATAGCTACTCACACACCTACTTAGTCACCCATACAGCTACTCACACACCCACTTATTCATCCATACAACCACTCATACAACCACTTACACACCCAGTCACTCACACACCCACTCACACACAGATACACACAATAACACAGCAGCTCACATAATATGTTAGAAATTTAACTTTTGTAGTAGCTTAGCATATATGTTCATGTTAGAAATGGGGGTCTCTAGTTGGCAGAAGTAGATACCTTTGTCCAAATAGGGACCCTTCTTCCTAGTCAGAATAAGGGAGTTACACTCCTAAAATAACCCCTGCTCACCCCCTTGGTAGCTTGGCACGAGCAGTCAGGCTTATCTTAGAGGCAGTGTGTAAAGCATTTGCACATAACCAACAGTAATACAGTGTAAGGACTACAAAAGGACACCACACCAGTTTAGAAAAATATCCAATATTTTTATATACTTAAGACAGGACCAAACACGATAAAAATCCACAATACAGTATTTAGAAATCTTCAGTTATCAAAATAAACTTTAAAAACAGTTCCTTGAAGTCGATAGCTCCGTCTGGGGCTATCACGGCATCGTGAACAACAAATCCAAACAGTTCTGGCTGACCGCGGCGTCGCGGGCCAGCTACGGTGTCGGGAAGACCCGCAAAACAGTACCTTTAGAAATGCAGGGCGTCGGCGACCTCTCGTTGAGCTTCCGAAAGCATGGCGTCCGCAGGCGTCGGTTCCGGAGGTCGGTGCAGGAGTCGTCGGGCCCTTGAAGTCACACGCGTTGCAGATCGATCTCCTCGCGGTTGAAGTCAGGAGTGCTGGCGTCGGTGGGCGTTGGGTGCTGCGGTGCGAAGTGCAACGGTGTGGCGTGCGATGCCCTCAGGTCGCGGTGCGAGCAGCGGCTCGGTGGCGGCGTCAGATGGCGTCGTCGGTGAGACCAGGGTTGCGGTGCTCGTCGCGTTGCTGGCAGTGTCGTCGTCGTTGCTGAAGCGCTGTCGTCGGCTGATGAACTTGAGTCGATGGCGCCGGCGTCGGTAGGCCAAGGCTGCAGTGCGGGATGAGGGCGGTGCATCGTGTAGCTTTATGAGCGGTGCCCCCGAACCATGGTTCAGGCAGCGGCGTCTATTTCGGAGTGGAACGACGTCGTCGGGGATACCAAGGCGGCTTTGTGAAGCGAGGCGATGCGGAGTGCGGTGCCCACAGGTCGCGGTGCGAGCAGTGGCTCGGTGGCGGCATCAGCAGGCATTGTCGGTGAGACCAGGGTCACGTTGCGGCGGTGCCCTCTGCGGTGCCTTCAGGACACGGAGTCAGCAGCGGTGTCGTAGACGGCGTCGGGGTGCTTTTTCTTCTTGTTGCAGCACAAAACACACAGTTCCCAGTGCTGAGGGCAGGAGAACTTGAAGTCTTTGCTGTTCCTGAGACTTCTTGAACAGGGGGCAAGCTCTACCTCAAGCCCTTGGAGAAACTCACAAAAATAGATTGCAGAAAGTTCAGTCCAGTCCTTTCACTGCCCAAGACAGAAGCAGCCACTGCAGGCCAACACAGTAAAGCTCTCAGCAAAGTGGTAGTTCCTCCTCACAGCTTCTCCAGCTCTTCTTCTTGGCAGTCTTCTTGGTCCAAAAGAGTTCTAAAGTTCCGGGGTTTGGGCCCCACTTTTTAGAGCCCAAAATCCTTTGTCCTCTCAGGCAGAGAGTGTCTGTGCCCAGTCAGAACCAATTCTGCCCTCTCTGGTGTGGCTTCCCGGCAGGAGGTGGAGACGGCAGTGTCAGAGGCAGACCAGGCCCATTCAGGTGAAAGGAAATCTTCTCCCCATACTCTAAATGCAGCCCAGGTCTATTCAGCCCTTTCCTGACCCACCTAGACTATCTGGAGCCACTGCTGCTCTCCAGCCCATGTCATCCAAAACCCAGACAGTCAATCCACAAACCCAGCAGAGGCCTACTGGATGGCTGAGCAAGAAAATACCTACTTTCTAAAAGTGGTATTTTCAAACACAGAATGTAAAAATCACCTTTTCTAAAAGATGCATCTTTAGGTTCTGAGTTCAGGCATACTAAACTTTATTTTCCTACCTAGTTCCCAGGGCCAGTTATGTTTATAAGATGTTATAAACAAACTCCCCATTCTGTCCTATGGAAACAGGTAGCCTTGCAATAGTGAAAAACGAAATTGGCAGTAATTCACTATCAGGACATGCCACACACACCAGGGCATGTCCTACCTTTCATTTACACTGCACCCTGCCCACAGGGGTACCTTGGGCCTACCTTAGGGGTGACAGACATGTAAGAAAAGGGAAGGTTAGGGCCTAGCTAGTGGGTACACTTGCCAAGTCGACATGGCAGTCCCAGACAGCACACAGGCTCTGCAATGGCAGGCCAGAGTTACATTTACAGGCTGCTTGTGTGGGTGGCACAATCCAGTGCTGCAGCCCACTAGCAGCATTTGATTTACAGGCCCTGGCACACTCCGTGCACTTTACTAGGGACTGACCAGCAAATCAAGTATGCCAATCATGGAAACACCAATCCATAACACAATTTACAACAGGAGCCCTTGCACTTTAACACTGAACAGCAGTGAGAAAGTGTGCAGAGACACTAAGCCAGCAAAAACAGAGTCAAAACCGGGAGGTCAGAAAGCAAAAAACTCAGGGGAAACACGCCAAAAGATGCCAAGTCTAGCACATGTCCCCTCCAGCTGAAAGCAGGAAGAACTACCCAACCTCCTGGGAGTTCTCTTCACTAAGGCAGAAGAACCTGGACAGACCATCTGCGTTGGCGTGTTCTGTGCCAGTGCGGTGTTCCACCGTAAAGTCCATTCCATGTAGGGAGATGGACCACCTCAGCAGTTTTGGATTCTCACCCCTCATTTGCATCAACCATCTGAGGGTCCTGTGGTCCGTCTGAACCCAAACAGGTAGGGCCTCAGCTTCTTCAGTGCCCAGACCACTGCGAAAGCATCCCTTTCTATGGCACTCCACCTCTGTTCCCTGGGGAGTAGTCTCCTGCTAAGGAAGACTACAGGCTGGTCTAGGCCCTCTTTGTTCAGTTCTGAGAGCGCTGCTCCCACACCATGCTCTGAAGCATCTGTCTGCACAACGAATTCCTTGGAGAAGTCGGGTGCCTTGAGCATGGGGGCCGTGCACATGGCAGCCTTCAGGGCATCAAAAGCCTTCTGGCAGGACTCAGTCCAGAATATCTTCTTGGGCTGCTTCCTGGAAGTCAGCTCGGTTAAGGGGGCAACAATGGTGCCATAGCCCTTAACAAACCTCCTGTAATACCCGGTGAGACCTAAAAAGGCTCTCACCTCTGTCTGAGTCTTGGGGGGGCTCCCAAGCCAGAATGGTGTCAATCTTGGGCTGTAGGGGCGCCACCTGGCCGCTTCCTACCTGGTGTCCCAAGTACACCACAGAACCCTGCCCAATCTGGCACTTACTGGCCTTGATCGTGAGGCCTGCCCTCTGCAGAGCCCTCAACACTTCACCTGAGGTGCTGCAAGTGTTCTTCCCAGCTGGAACTGAACACTGCAATGTCATCCAGGTATGCGGCACTGAAATCCTCCAGTCCAGCCAACACCTGGTTGACCAACCTCTGAAAGGTGGCAGGGGCATTCTTCAACCCAAAGGGCATCACCCGGAACTGGTAATGTCCTTCTGGGGTTGAGAATGCTGACCTCTCCTTGGCCCCATCGGTTAAGGCAATCTGCCAGTACCCAGACATTAAATCAAATGTGCTGAGGAACTTGGCAGCTCCCAACCGATCAATGAGCTCATCAGCTCTGGAGATGGGGACGTGTCCGTCCTGGTGACGGCATTGAGCCCATGGTAGTCCACACAAAACCGCAGTTCTGGAGTGGCACCGGGTGCAGCAGCCTTTGGGACCAAGACCACTGGGCTGGCCCAAGGACTGTTGGAGGGCTCGATCACCCCTAACGCCAACATCTTAGGGACCTCCTCTTTGATGCTGGCCCTGACCCGGTCAGTCAACCTGTAAATCTTGTGCTTCACAAGAGGGCTGTCACCGGTGTCCACGTCATGGGTACACCAGTGAGTAACACCTGGGGTCAGAGAGAACAGCGGAGCAAACTGTCCCAACAACTGGTGACAGTCGCTCTGCTGCTCTGGGTTCAGTGTAGGGGAGAGGATCACACCTTCCACTGACCCATCGTGCTCCTTGGTAGACAGGAGGTCAGGGAGAGGTTCACTCTCCTCTTCCACCCCATCATCTGTCGCCAAGAGCATGCTCACTTCGGACCTCTTGAAGTGGGGCTTGAGGCGGTTCACGTGCAGGACCCTCAAAGGGTTCCTTGGAGTCCGCAAATCCACCAGATAGGTGACATCACTTTTGCGCTCCACCACCCCAAACGGCCCAGTCCACTTGTCCTGCAAGGCACAAGGTTCCACTGGGGCCATGACCCACACTTTTTGCCCAGGTTGAAATTCGACCAGAGTGGCATTCTGGTCACACCACTTCTTCATTTCTTCCTGGTTTGCTTCTAGGTTCACCTGAGCGAGTTTCCTGAAGCGGGCAGTTTGGTTTCTGAAGGCCAGCATGTAACTAAACACATCCTGGGGAGTTTTCCTGGGAGCTGCCTCCCAGCATTCCTTCACCAAATTCAGAGGTCCTCTCACAGGGTGGCCATACAGAAGCTCAAAGGGACTGAACCCAAGAGACTTCTGTGGCACCTCCCTGTATGCAAAGAGAAGGCATGGCAAGAGGACGTCCCACTTACGCCTCATGGGTTCTGTTAGACCCTTAATCATGCCCTTCAAGGTCTGGTTGAATCTCTCCACCAGACTGTTACCTTGTCGGTGGTAAGGAGTGGTGAACTTGTAGGTTACACCACACTCCTTCCACAGGGATGTCATATACTTGGATATGAAATTGGTCACCCTGTCAGTAACCACCTCTCTGGGGAACCCCACACGGGAAAAGATCCCCATTAACGCCCGGCCCACCACTGGTGCCGTCGTTGTCCTGAGAGGGATTGCCTCTGGGTACCGGGTGGCATGGTCCACCAGGATGTACCTGTTGCCCATGGCTGTCTTGGGATCCAGTGGCCCCACAATGTCCATCCCTACCCTTTCAAAGGGTGTTCCAACAACTGGAAAAGGTTGGAGAGGAGCTTTGACCTTCCTCCCACTCTTACCACTTGCCTGGCAAGTTTGGCAAGACCTACAATGTCCATCCGACTGCCTTCGCATTTGGGGCCAGAAGAAGTGGGTGACAAGCCTGTCAAAGGTCTTGTCCCGCCCCAAATGTCCTGCCAAAGGCACGTCATGAGCCAGACCCAGTAGGAAGGTCCTGAAGCGCTGGGGTACCACCAGCACACAGGCTGACCCAGGCTCAGCAACCTTAGGCTCACTATACAGGAGACCATTCTCCCAGTAGATCCAATGTGATCCGGACTGATCACCAGCTGCCTGGTCTGCAGCCTGCCACCGCAGACCCTCCAGAGAAGGGCACTCTTTCTGCTCCCAGCAGAATTCTTCCCTAGTGGGACTCCCTTCTTGCTGCCAATGGGTCAGCTCAGAGAAGTCCCCCAGTTCAGGTACCTGCTCCCCTGTAGGCACCAGGGCGTCCCCCTCAAGGTCAGCCTCCTCCCGGTCCGTGGGAACTTCAGGGGCGGTTCCCGCGCCCCTGCCCTTTCTCTTGGCAGGGACCTGGGCCACTGTTTCAGGCTCCAGGTCCTTCTGATCACCCTTTCTGGCCGCCATTGACCGAGTGGACACGCATGCCCACTCTGGCAACCCAAGCATCTCCAAGTGAGACCTGAGCTCAACATCCTTCCACAAGGACTGCTCCAGGTCGTTACCTAGCAGACAATCTACAGGCATGGTAGGGCTCACAACCACCCTCAAGGGACCTGAGACCCCCCAATTCAAAGGGAACCTGCGCCACCATACACTGGCGCTCTGAGTTGTCTACAGCAACTACTTGGTGGAATGCCCTGGGGACTACCTGCTCCTCAGAGACCAGGTGACACCGGACTGAGGTCACACTGGCTCCAGTATCTCTGAGAGCCTCTACCCTTTTCCCATTGATGGTCACCCAGGTGCTGTATTTCTTTGTGTTAGGGGGCACCTGGTTTCCTGGGACCATCTCACTGTCCCCTAGTGAGACGAGGGTCATTTCTGCGGGATCCCCACCCTCCTGTGGGCACCCCTCCTCCCCAAGTGCTACACTAGCCAACACCTTGGACTGCCCACCAGTGGGTGGCTGTGCCCTCTTGGGACACTTGGGGTCCCCCTTCAAGTGACCCACCTGGTCACATGCAAAACACTTGCGGGGGCCGGTCTCAGCAGGCTTTCCTGAAGAGACCACTGCTTTCTTATCTCCTGGGGGATGGGAACCTTTACCCTGGGTGTTAGTTTGGGGCCCTTTAGAGAACTCCTGTGCTTTACCCTTGTCCCCCCCACTTTTCTGCTGGGGACCCTACCCACCTTTGGCTGAGTCTCCCCCAAATGCTTTCTTGTGGACCCGGGTACTCACCCAGCAGTCCGCCTCCATAATAAGCTTCCTGGGGTCAGTTAGCTTACTATCAACCAAGTGCTGGCACAGATCTGCAAAACATAGACTAGACAAGTGCTCCCATGCAATCAAATTGTAGAGCCCCTGAAAATCTGTTACATTACTGCCATTCACCCAGCCATCCAGTGACCTGCAAAACGAAGCTACACATTCCAACCAAGTGTTGGCATCAGACTTCTTACTGGACCTAAACTGATCCCTGTACTTTTCAGGAGTGAGACCATACCTGGTGAGGAGGGCCTCCTTCATGTCAGCATAGGTGAGGTTACTACCCCTTACCCAAAGCTATCAAAGTATCCCTTGCTTCTTCTGGGAAAAGAGGCCACAATCCTGCCCCCAATTCTTCTCAGGGACCCCATTCATGTGTATAGATGCCTCATAACCCTGAAACCACCTTTGTATGTCATCACCCTTCTTGAATTCCTTGCCTACATTCTTGGGGATGTGCACAATTCGATCTGACTGCACTGATGAGTTGCTGCCACCATCTGAGCTGGGCCTACTCCTTAGCTCCAGCTCCTTAAGACTACGTCTCATGATCTAAGATCATCTTTCTTTCCTCCATGGCTATTCTTCTCTTCCTCTCATTCTCCATCCTGAGTCTCTCCATTCGAACTTCCTACTTCCCGCCTGTCCTCCAGCTTCTCTGGTGACAGGCCACTACTGCCTGGCCTGGAGGGTTCTCCCCTTCCCAAAAGCACATCCACCCTAGGAATAGGCTCCTCCGCCTCTCCACTGAGATTTCCAGACTGCTTGCTGGCATGTCTGGCAGCTACCCAGGCCCTCAGCGCCTTTTGTAGTTCCTCCTTCCTGGTGAGGCCTCTGACTTGGACTTTTAGGTTTTTGAAAATGGCCTTCAACTCTTTCACGTTGTAGGATTCCAACCTACCCTCCTCAAAGGCAACTTCCAAGGATGCACTTGATGATGCTCTTGATTCAGGCACGATGAAGTAGCAAGTTCAAAACTGGCAAGATCAAAAATAGACCAGAAAGAAAAAGAACCAGTATACGGCACGTAATGGTTTACGATATGGTAGTAGTGCCCACCAATCACTGTAAGTCAAGTGCAAACACAAGTCCTATCCTCACCGCTGACAACCAATGTTAGAAATGGGGGTCTCTAGTTGGCAATGGTTTGCACCTTGTCCAAGTAGGGACCCATCCTTCTAGTCAGGATAAGGGAGTTACACTCCTAAAATAACCCCTGCTCACCCCCTTGGTAGCTTGGCACGAGCAGTCAGGCTTATCTTAGAGGCAGTGTGTAAATCATTTGCGCATAACCAACAGTAATACAGTGTAAGCACTACAAAAGGACACCAAACCAGTTTAGAAAAATATCCAATATTTTTATATACTTAAGACAAGACCAAAAACGATAAAAATCCACAATACAGTATTTATAAATCTTCAGTTATCAAAATAACCTTGAAAAATAGTTCCTTGAAGTCAATAGCTCCGTCTGGGAGCGATTCGCGGCATCGTGAACAACAAATCCAAACAGTGTCGTGGCTGACCGCAGCGTGGCAGGCGTAGGGTGGTATCGGGAAGACCACGCAAGACAGTACCTTTAGAAATGCAGGTGCGTCGACGACCTCTTGTATAAGCTTCCAAAAGCACGTGTCGTCTGCAGGCGTTACAGTTCCGGAGGTCGATGCAGGAGTCATCGGGCCACTTGAAGTTCACATGCGTTGCAGATCGAGCTCCTCTCTGTTGAAGTCAGGAGCGCTGGCGTCGGCAGGCGTCAGGTGCTGAGGTGCGAAGTGCAGAGGTGCGGTGTGCGATGCCCTCGGATCGCGGTGCGAGCAGCGGCTCGGTGGCGGCATCAGATGGCGTTGTCGGTCAGATCAGGGTCGCGGTTCGAAGTGATGCGGTGCTCGTCGCGGTGCTGGCAGGTCACGGTGCAAGCAGCGTCGCCGTCGTTGCTGAAGCGTTGTCGTCGGCTAACGAGCTGGAGTCGATGGGGCCGACGCTGGTAGGCCAAGGCTGCAGTGCGGGATGAGGGCGGTGCGTCATGTATCTCTACGAGCGGTGCCCTCGAACCACGGTGCAAGCAGCGGTGTCGATTTCGGCATGGAGCGGCGGCGTCGGGGATAGCAAGGCAGTGTCGTGAAGCAAGGCGATGCGGAGTGCGGTGCCCACAGGTCGCGGTGCAAGCACCAGCTTGGTGATGGCATCAGCAGGTGTCATCGGTGAGACCAGGGTCGCGGTGCGGCATTGCGGCGGTGCCCTCTGCGGTGCCTTCAGATCACGGAGTCGGCAGTGGCGTCGTAGATGGCGTCGGGGTGCTTTTTCTTCTTGTTCCAGCACAAAACACACAGTTCCCAGTGATGAGGGCAGAAGAACTTGAAGTCTTTGCTGTTCCTGAGACTTCTTGAACAGGGGGCAAGCTCTACCTCAAGCCCTTGGAGAAACTCACAAAAATAGATTGCAGAAAGTTCAGTCCAGTCCTTTCACTGCCCAAGACAGAAGCAGCCACTGCAGGCCAACACAGCAAAGCACTCAGCAAAGTGGTAGTTCCTCCTCACAGCTTCTCCAGCTCTTCTTCTTGGCAGTCTTCTTGGTCCAAAAGAGTTCTAAAGTTCAGGGGTTTGGGCCCCACTTTTTATAGCCCAAAATCCTTTGTCCTCTCAGGCAGAGAGCGTCTGTGCCCAGTCAGAACCAGTTCTGCCCTCTCTGATGTGGCTTCCTGGCAGGAGGTGGAGACGACATTGTCAGAGGCAGACCAGGCCCATTCAGGTGAAAGGAAATCTCCTCCCCTACTCTAAATGCAGCCCAGGTCTATTCAGCCCTTTCCTGACCCACCTAGACTATCTGGAGCCACTGTCTGCTCCCCAGCCCCTGTCATCCAAAACCCAGACAGTCAATCCACAAACCCAGCAGAGGCCTGCTGGATGGCTGAGCAAGAAAATACCTACTTTCTAAAAGTGGTATTTTCAAACACAGAATGTAAAAATCACCTTTTCTAAAAGATGCATCTTTAGATTCTGAGTTCAGGCATACTAAACTTTATTTTCCTACCTAGTTCCCAGGGCCAGTTATGTTTATAAGATGTTATAAACAAACTCCCCATTCTGTCCTATGGGAACAGGTAGCCTTGCAATAGTGAAAAACGAACTTAGCAGTAATTCACTATCAGGACATGCCACACACTCCAGGGCATGTCCTACCTTTCACATACACTGCACCCTATCCACAGGGGTACCTTGGGCCTACCTTAGGGGTTACTGACATGTAAGAAAAGGGAAGGTTAGGGCCTGGCAAGTGGGTACACTTGCCAAGTCGACATGGCAGTCCCAGACTGCACACAGGCTCTGCAATGGCAGGCCAGAGTTACATTTACAGGCTGCTTGTGTGGGTGGCACAATCCAGTGCTGCAGCCCACTAGCAGCATTTGATTTACAGGCCCTGGCACACTCAGTGCACTTTAGTAGGGACTGACAAGTAAATCAAATATGCCAATCATGGAAACACCAATCCATAACACAGTTTACAACAGGAGCACTTGCACTTTAACACTGAACAGCAGTGAGAAAGTGCGCAGAGACACTAAGCCAGCAAAAAAAGACAAAGAGTCAAAACCGGGAGGTCAGAAAGCAAAAAACTCAGGGGAAACATGCCAAAAGATGCCAAGTCTAACAGTTCAACACTCAAACTTTTAGAAAGCACTTACACTCATTTGAAGATGTCATCAGTGATGTCATTTGAGATGTCTACAGTGATGTCATGAGTGATGTTACTCACCATGTCATGAGTGATGTAATATGTGAGGTCATAAGCAGTGCATTGCAGGAGCGTAAGTTACAGTTAGCTCAGCTCACTATAACTGATGAATTTCACTGGTTTTGTGTGAGTAAAATATGAACCTAACTATAATGTCCCTGTAACCTTTGTTTTTTTCAGTGAGCTTCTAATGTTTTTTTAATTCTATTTCCTAACTATAACGTTCCCGTAACTTTTTTTCCAGTGAATTTCTACTGGTTTTTAAATGTTATTTCCTAACTATAACAAACCCTGCAAACTTTGGATTTTTTTTGTGAATTTCTAAGGTTTTTAATTTTTTTATTTCCTAACTGTAACCTGTAACCTTTGTGAGTGGGTGTGTGAGTGGCTGTATGGGTCTGTGAGGTGTGCATGAGTCTCTGAGTGGGTCTGTGAGTGGGTACATGAGTGTCTGAGTAAGTCTGTGAGTGGGTGCATGAGTCTCTGAGTGGGCTTGTGAGTGGGTGTATGAATCTCTGAGTGGGTCTGTGAGTGGGTGCATGAGTGTCTGAGTCGGTCTATGATTGGGTGCATGAGTGTCTTACTGGGTTTGTCAGTGGGTGCATGAGAGTCTCAGTGGGTCTATGAGTGGGTCCATATGTCTCTCAGCGGGTCTCTGAGTGGGTGCATGAGTGTCTCAGTTTGTCTCTGAGTGGGTGGATGAGTGTCTCAGTGGATCTGTGATTGGGTGCATGAGTCTCTGAGTGGGTCAATGCATGGGTGCATGAGTGTCGGAGTGGGTCTGTGAGTGGGTGGATGAGTCTCTGTGTGGGTCTGTGAGTGAGTGCTTTACTGTCTGAGTGGGTATACGACTGGATGCATGACTGTGTGGGTGAGTGAGTGGGTGCTTGAGTGTCTGAATAGGTCTGTTAGTCAGGGCATAAGTCTCTAAGTGGGTGCCTGACTAGCTGTGCAACTCTGTGTGGGTCTGTGAGTTCATACATTACTCTGTGACTGAATATGTTTATATATATTTTTTGTTTGTTTTTTTGGCAAGATTCGCGGCTCTGCCATGACGGTACATGGTAGGCCGTGCTGAGCATCACGGCAGGTCTGCGACTCCAACCACATGTAAAAGAAAATATAGTTTGTGGCATTTTAAACTCATAAGGGGTCCCTCAGACACCCATACAAAGCACCCATGGGGTCAAGGTACCCCCTACCCTGTCTCCTTATAATCTATTTAATCTTTTTTTCCATCTCCTGGGACCATGTCTTCTTCATAAAATGGTGGCCCCACCTTTTTAGACATGTTGTGATCATCCAATCAGAGCATGGCTCCTGCTGTGTGGAATCGCACACCTCCACCTTTGCATAATAAAGGATCTGCGTCCCTGTATGTCAGTGTGTATATATTTTTACAATTTTTTTCAGTGAGGTGTGCGATTCCACCGCAATGTTACACGGGTGGGCCGGGGTGAGCATCGCAACGGTTCCGTGACTCCACACACATGAAAAAAAAAAGTTTACTGAATTTTAAAACTCATAAAGGGTTCCTTAGAATCTCCTCCAGTGCACCCATGGGGTCAGGGCACCCGACTCTGACCCCTTATAATCTATTTGATCTTTCTTTCCATCCCTCGGGACCATGTCCCGCTTCATGAAATGGCAACTGCAACTTTTTAGACACGTTGCGATCAGCCAATCAGAACATGGCTCCTGTCGTGAGGAGTCAGAGGTTCCACGTCCCTAGAAATACAAATTTGGATTTTCTTTAATATCTCAAAAACTACTGAACGGATTTACACCAACTAACAAAAAAGCCCTCTTTCTGGACCAGGAGCTAGCTTTCTGTCAAGTTTGGTGTAATTCCATCCAGCAGTTCAGGCTGTAGTCGTGTTCAAAATTCCCTATGGAAATGAACACTGGAAAAACACTTTTTTGTCCCCATCTTTTTCTCGGCCCCTCACTTGACGGACGAACCCGAAACTTTCCATGCACAACAAGAATCACTGGGACACTTAATTTCATTAAGATTTGTCAAATGGCGCCAAAGATATAGGCAAGTCAAAAAATGCTTTTCCTCTGGAAACATGGTCCAAACTAAACTACCTACTGGCGACTGCCAGTAGGTATTATATATATGTGTGTGTATATTATCTACTGGCGGTCGCCAGTAGATAGTTATAGTTACAACCTATTATCCATAGGAAATCCGCGACATTCTATTTGAAATAACTCTCTTGCCGGTTGACGTATCTTCGTGAAATTTTCAAACTTCGTGGGGCGCTCCGGTCCGCTCCTACCCTGAAAGTCTCGGGGTGATACGTCAAGCGGGGGCCGAGAAAAAGGGGGTCCCAAAACGCGTTTTCCCCATGCATTTTCCCATAGGAAACTTTAGACACGGCTACAGCCCGAACTGCTGAACGGAATTACACCAAATTTGGCAAAGAGGTAGTTCTTGGTTCAGAAAGAACCCTTTTGTTAAATGGTGTAAATCCGTTCAGTAGTTGCTGAGAAAATGAAAAGTAAAAAGTTAGTGATATCTAGGGACGAGTAGGGTCCGCGTACCCTCCCGATCACGAGCTGCATGTTAATTGGCTGTCAGCTGGCTGTCAACATTCCGATTCAGGAAATGTTGGCAGCCATTTTGTCCCTCGGTAGAACCGAGGGACAGAAACAAGTGCGCAAAGCGCACAAAGGGGGCAGGGTAGAAACACCCTGACTCCCTAGGTTTGCTCAGGGGTCCCACAAGGACCCCTGGGCAAAAAAAAAAAAATTTTTAAATCGGCAGGATGCGCTCAGGGTGCGCGAATCCTGCCGAAAAATCGAAGCGCGGTCTCCCGCGCTCGATAGTTAACTGGCCCCGGGTGGCCCAAGTCCCGGGGGCATGGTGGGGGATAATTTAATGTGTGGGGGCCTCAAGGGCCCCCAAGCCCGGGGACCGCCACCCCCGGGGCTTTTTAAAGATGGTGCGGGAGGGCTCTGAGCCCTCCCGCAGCCCCGGGACCACCACCTCTCCGGGGCTTTTTTACATACATTATTAAACCTGTGTGGGGGCTCCAGCCCCACACGCCCGGGACCACCACCTCCCGGGGCACTAAACATTTTAATATGGGGGTCCGTTACGGACTCCCAGAGCCCCGGGGACCACCACCTCCCGGGGCTGTGTACTGAATGGGAGGGGGCCGCGCGGCCCCCTCCTGGAGCCCTTGATGGCCCTGGGGACCACCACCCCCAGGGCCGGCTCCTGCAGTGTCCCGGGGTGCCTAGCCCGGGACACTGTAGTTTGCTATGGCAGGGACGGGAGCCTCGCGGCTCCCGTCCTGCCATAGCAAACTGCTTTGGATATTGGAAGAGAGAGCAGGGAAACCTGCTCTCTCTTCCAATATCCAAAGCGATTGCTTTCCACATGGGGAGCAGCATGTCAGCTGCTCCCCATGTGGAACTAGCAATGCCGGCTCCCAAGGGACGTGGGGAGCCGGCGGGACTGTGGGGGATTGGGGACCCCCACAGTCCCCAACGGAGAGGGCCAGCCCCGGGGATGGGGTCCCCGGGGCAGTAGTGGCCCGGGAGGGGGCCACGCGGCCCCCTCCCCAAAAAGAGGAAAATTTAAAAAAAAAAAAAATGGAAAGGCCGGCCCCGGGAGATGGGGTCCCCGGGGCCTTAAAATGCCCAGAGGAGGGGGCCACGCTGCCCCCTCAAAAAATAAATATAGAGGCCATGCCCCGGGGATGGGGTCCCCGGGGCCAATACAGGCCCAGGGAAGGGGGCCACGCGGCCCCCTTCCCGTTTTTTTTTAAAGGTAATTTAAAAGGTGTAAGGCCCTGGGGGATGGGGTCCCCAGGGCCCAAAAAGAAAAAGGAAGGGGGCCACACAGCCCCCCTTCAGGGAGAAAAAAAAAAAACGATCGGGCCCGCAGGCCCCGCCCCCTTCCTTCACCACTCTGCAAACGCGCCCCCTGGCGCGTTTGCAGAGAGGGAACAATTCCCTTGAATACTGGGGGTCCCTGGGGCCAACTAGCCCACCAGGTACCTCCAGTATGCGCCAGGGGCTGCCTTGCAGAGAGGTGTACAGAGGCCACGCCCCTTTTACACCTCTCT
The DNA here is from genome assembly GCA_963921515.1 of Calotriton arnoldi. Taxonomy (NCBI): domain Eukaryota; kingdom Metazoa; phylum Chordata; class Amphibia; order Caudata; family Salamandridae; genus Calotriton; species Calotriton arnoldi. Next base: position 364,049 of record CAWUFW010001257.1, read on the forward strand.
GCAACGCAGCTCTGTGGCGCTTTTGGAGGTATATGGTGGGCTAGTTGGACTCCGGGGACCCTCAGGATTCAAGGGGACTTAATCCCCCAACTTAAAACGCGCCACGGGCGCGTTTGCACAGTGGTGAAGGGAGGGGCGGGGCTTCAGGTGACATGTGTGCAAACAGGCCCCGTGGCGCGTTTTAAGATGGGGAATTAAATCCCTTCAATCCTGAGGGTCCCTGAGGGCCAACTAGCCCAACAGGTACATCCAGAATGCGCCACAGAGCTGCGTTGCAGAGAGGTGTAAAAGGGTGTGGCCTCTCTACACGTCTCTGCAACGCAGCCTCTGGCGCATATTGGAGGTTCCTGGTGGTCTAGTTGGCCCCTAGGGACCCTCAGGATTCAAGGGGACTTAATCCCCCAACTTAAAATGCGCCACGGGGCGCGTTTGCAAAGATGTCACCTCAGGCCCCGCCCCTCCCTTCACCATTGTGCAAATATTCCTCTAAAATCAGCCGAAATAGGAATTCGATTTACTCACCTGTTATCAGGAGAGACCTCAGTGCTGCATCTTTCAGCCCAGTACTGATCCTGAAAAGTAATTTTAACCGTACTTACCGGTAACTTGAATTTCCTTCATAGGCTAACATTGACTGGTTTCACTTGGAAATTCTTCTAAGTGTTGATTTTTGAAACATACAAATATTCCTCTAAAATCAGCCGAAATCCGAATTCTGATTTACTCACCTGTTATCAGGAGAGACCTCAGTGCTGCATCTTTCAGCCCAGTACTGGTCCTGAAAAGTAATTTTAACCGTACTTACCAGTAACTTATATTTTCTTCCATAGGAATCCATTGCCTGGTTTTCAGCAGAAAACTTTCAAAGTGTCGATTTTCACAAACTACAAATATTCCTTAAAAATCGCCTGTATGACTTAAACGCATTCATTCAACTGTTTACAGGAGATGCACCAGTGCTGGATCCAGGATCCAACACTGAGTAAGAAAAAGTAACGATAACAGTTTTTACCTGCTAAGTGAATTTCCTTCCATAGGATAACATTGGTGATTCTATGAGAAAAAGTTTCAAGTGTCAACTTTTAAAATACAATAATATTCCTTAAAAATCACGACTGTAACCAAAACGCTTTTACTCAACTGTTTACAGGAGATGTACCAGGACTGAATCTAGGATCCAGTCCTGTGGTTAGAAAAGTAATCCATAAAGTAACTAATTGCATTTAACTAGAAATTCACATTGAGCTGAATGTTGCATTGTGTTTGAAAATGTGTTGCCCATTGCAACAACTGTAACTACTGTACTTAAAAGTCTATTGCCTATCTGCAAAGTATTTAAACTAAAGTAATTAATTAAGAGAAAGTATTTTTTGTAATGTAATGTATAATGTAATTACAATGTAATTTAAAAAATAAAATATGTAAAAAAAATTGTTTCTAAAAATGTACTAAATCAGTATGAAAAAATTAATATAACAATTAATACATTTAAAAATTGTCATTTACAAAACCTTTGAAATTCACTAAAAAAACGTAGGTTTCAGGCACGTTATAGTTAGAAATTAGCATTTAAACAACCTTTGAAATTCACTGAAAAACCATAGGTTTCAGACACGTTATAGTTACAAATTAGCATTTAAAAACCTTTGAAATTCACTGAAAAAACCATAGGTTTCAGACACGTTATAGTTACAAATTAGCATTTAAAAAACCTTTGAAATTCACTGAAAAACCATAGGTTTTAGGGACAGTTATAGTTACTTGGACATTGCACTCGTACAAAACCCGTGAAATTCCCCGTTATAGTTAGTTCAGCTAACTATAACTCGCGCCCCGCAATGCACTGCTGATGACGTCACATATTACATCACTCATGACATGGTCAGTGACATCACTGATGACATCACTGATGACATCTCAAATGACATCACTGATGACATCATCCACGTGATAATCTGATGCACCTCCTCACACCCTAATATAACCTTTGATACACCCACTCTAAATTACAGACTGCCATTCGCAAAACCATAGACACTCCAACACCAATAACTACATACCCACTCACTGATTCTTAGGTCTACACACACACATCCACTCACTCACCCGTACAGTCACTCATACTTACGGTCACTCAGTACAGGACTATCATATGCACTCTTACTCCTATATAGACACTCAAACAACGCCACTCATCCATAGAGATACTCACACACCTAGTCAGTCATGCAAATAATTAAACACACTGCCATTTACTCACCTATACAGTTATACACACACCAGCTCACTTACTCATACAAATAGTAGCACATTGTTACGCTCTTATACAATCACTGATACAAGCACACAATCATCCATACAGCCACTATCACAATCACTCACTCTTGCTTATAGCTATTTATATACTCCAACACACATATATACTGCCTTTCACATATGTAGTTACTCACACATGTACCACTGGGACATACATTCACTCACTAACACACTCTTACACACACTTACCCACCCATACAGTCTATCACAGATGCACTCTTGAAACCATCCACCCAGTGAATCACCCACTCACACATCTATGCACAGAGTTGCACACACCCCTCCCACACAAACACTCAGGCACCCATACAGATACTCAGACAAGCATTCAATAACTCATATAGACACTCATTTAGCTATTCACAAACACATGCAGCCACTTACACAGCAACAGACAGACGGATACAGACATACACCCAGTTTAGTCACTAACCCATGCATTCAGTAAGATACGTTAAATCACTCACTTATAGAGTCAGTCACGCACCTACTAAATCATCCATACAGACACTTACACACCCACTCATTCTTCAATACGTCTTTTCCTATATATTTTAAAAATATTTAAACTTTACAGAAACACACAGTCACTGGATGATGTCATCAGTGATGTCATTTGAGATGTCATCAGTGATGTCATCAGTGATGTCACTGACCATGTCATGAGTGATGTAATATGTGACGTCATCAGCAGTGCATTGCGGGCGCGAGTTATAGTTAGCTGAACTAACTATAACGGGGAATTTCACGGGTTTTGTACGAGTGCAATGTCCAAGTAACTATAACTGTCCCTAAAACCTATGGTTTTTTCAGTGAATTTCAAAGGTTTTTTAAATGCTAATTTGTAACTATAACGTGTCTGAAACCTATGGTTTTTTCAGTGAATATATATATATATATATATATATATATATATAGATATATATATGATGTCCTTTTTTGTGAGAACATAGTGCATGGTTATAGTTAATGTTGTCGGGTTATTGAGCTGAAAAGAGTGTGTAACGAGGTGAGTTCCTTATAATAATTTGAAGGTGGTGAATAAATTCTAAATGAAAGCTATAACTTTATATATATAAGAAAACCAAAGGGTAAAGCTTAGTTCTAGTTAGGAAAACGTTTTTTCCTTTTTCCCTATTAAAACTAAACTTAAACTACACAAACTTTAAAAATTCTAAAGTTAAAGTTATATCTTTCATTTAGAATTTATCCACCACCTTTAAATTATTTTAAGGAACTCACCTCGTTACACACGTTTTTCAGCTCAATAACCTGACAACATTAACTATAACCATGCACGATGTTCTCACAAAAAAGGACACTCCACTGTACAACCCTACACTGTACCAGACTCTCCGTCACTCTACTGTACAACATTGCACTCAACAACATTGAACTGTACAACACTCTACTCCACTGAACTGCACACTATGCCACTGCACTCTAAAACACTCTACTACACTCTATGCCACTCTACCACACTCTATTCGATGATACTCCTCCACACTCCATTTCACGACACTCCAGTCAACAACACTCCACTGTACAAGGCTCAGCTCTACTGTCTGATACGCCAGTACACTGTACAACACCCCGCTCAACTCTATGATGCTCCACTCCACTATATGACATACCACGCCACTCCACTGTATAAAACGTTTCTCCAGTATATGCTACATCACACCACTTTACTCCACGCCACTCTATTCCACTCTACAATACTTCACTCAACAACACTAGACTCTACGACATTCTCCATTATTGTACTGAATGACACTCCACTTTACGACACTCCAATGAATGACAGTCCACACTATGATTTACAACACAGTTTTATTTAAAAAAATAAAAAACATTAATATACAATGAAAAAAACAAAGGTTAAGGATAATTTACAGTTAGAAATACTATACGAATTCTTTCTTTACAAACCCAACTTAAAATAGACAAACATTAAAAATTGTAAAGTTATAATTATATATTCAATTTATAATTCATGCACCCCCTTCAAATGAATATAAGTCGTGCACCTCCGAAAACAGTTTTCTCATCCCACTTGCCACACAACATTAACTATAACTTGTGCCTTTTCCATGTCTGGTTATACCCATGCATACTACATCACTGATAGCATGTCAAATTATAGCATTCATAACAACACATGACTCCTCAAATGGGAAGAAAATGATTCCCTAACAATAACTAAGCTTTATCCTTTGGTTTTCTCTTTGAATTTCAATGTTTTTGCACAATTTTTTATGAAAATGTGTTTTAAATCATAGAGTCCAGCGCCGTCCAGTGTAGTGTTGTTATGTGGATTATGGTACAGTACAGTGGAGGAAGGTGTTTTTATAGTCTATTGTTGTAGAGTGGAGTATTATAGAGTGGAATAGAGTAGAGTGGAGTGGAGTGGTGTATCGTACAGTGTAATAAAGTGTTATAAAGTGTAGTGGCATGTTGTTTCATATAGTGGAGTTAAGTATCGTACAGTGGAGCGTCAAGTTGTATAGTGGACTGGCATATCGTACAGTAGAGTAGGGTGTTGTAGACTGTCATTTAGTAGAGTATTCCAGAATGGAGTAGGGTGAAGTAGAGTGGTGTAGAGTGGAGTATTGTCGAGTGGCGTGTCGTAGAGTGCAATGGAGGAGAGGGTCGTAGAGTGGAGTCCCGTGTCATTTAGTAGAGTGGTGTATCATAGAGAGGAGTGGACTGGCATGCCATTGAGTGTCATACAGTGTAGTACAGTGGCGTAGAGTGGATGGGCATACACTGGAGTAGAGTACCATAGAGTGTAGTACAGTGCTGTAAAGCGGAGTTGCATACAGTGGAGTAAAGTGTGAGATAGTGGAGCGGCGTAGAGTGGAGTATGGTGCACTGGTGTAGAGTGGGATAAAGTATAGTAGAGTGGAGTACAGTGCAGTGGAGAACACTGGAGTGGTGTATCATAGAGTGGAGTAATGTGTCATAAAGTGGAGTGGCATGTCATAGACTATAGTGAATTGGTGTGAAGGAGAGTAGAGTAGCATAGCATACAGTTGAGTAAAGTGTCATAAATTGGAGTACTGTGTTGTACAGAAGAGTGTAGTGATGTTGTAGAGCATTGGAACATGTTGTAGACTATGTAGAATAGAGTGGCATACAATCTAGTTCAGCTTTGTACACTGGAGTGGTGTACAGAACAGTACAGTGTTGTAGACTGTGGTAGAGTGGATTGTCATACAGTATTATAGAGTACAATGGTATAGAGTGGTGTAGAATGGAGTGGTATACAGTGGAGTAGTGGAGTAGAGTGGAGTACTGTGTCAAATAGTACAGTGAAGTAAAATGTGGTGCAGTGGCATACAAAGAGCTGTGTACAGTGTTGCATAGTGGACTAGAGTATTGTTGAGCAGCATAGAGTGGATTCAAGGATTGTACAGTGGCATACAGTATAGTACAGTGTTGTACAGCAGAGTTTAGGCGTATAGACAGGAGTAAAATGTCAGAGATTAGCATACAGGGTAGTAAAGTGTTGTAGAGTGCAGTTGCATAGAGTACAGTAGTGTGTCAAACAGTAGAGCTGTGTGTTCAGTAGCCTAGAGTGAGGTACAGGTTAGTACAGTGGAGCAGAGTTGAGTAGAGTGGCGTAACGTTGTGTGGAGTAAAGTATAATAGAGAGTATTGGCGTGTCGTACAGTAGAATGGTATGAAGTGGAGTATAGTGGAGTATAGTGGAGTATAGTGGCGTAGTGCAGGTAGTAAACTATTACAATTTGGAGTGGGGAATCTTAGAGTATAGTGGGGAGCTGTGTTGTAGAATATAGAAAAGTGCCATATAGTGGAATAGAGTGTTGTACAATAGAGTGTACACGCATAGAGTGGATTATAGAGTTGGACAATGGAGTGTATGGTGATGAAGTACAGTAGTGTCGTAGAGTGCCTTAAAGGGTAGTAGACGTTTATAGAGTGGAGTTACATAAAGTAGAGAAGAGCGCCGTACAGTGGAGCAGCAAAGAGTGGAGTGGCATACAATTTAGTGGTGTAGTGTGATTGCCGTACAGTGGAGTAGCACACATGGAATAGCGTACAGTGGAATATCATACAGTGGAGTGTCGAGTGGAGTAGGGTATAGTAGATTAGCGTAGAAAGCAGTGGCATACAATAAAGTGTCGTAACATAGAGTCTGGGAATTTTTTATCAATTGAAGTGGCATCTCATACAGTAGAGTGGAGTGCTGTGTTCTACATTGTTGGAAACTGTTGTAGAGTTGAGTAGAGTGTTGTACAATACAGGGTATGGACATAGAGTCGAATGGACATTTTGATAGTGGAGTGTATGGAGAAGTAGAGTCTAGTAGAGTGGCATTTGGTGTAGCAGAGTTTTGTAGAGTGGAGTTATATAGAGTGGAGGAGAGTACACTGGCGTGGCATAGAGTGGAGTAGCATTCAGTGGAGTAGCATACAGTGGAATAGCGTAGATTGTAGTGGCGTAGAGTGGAACAGCGTATACTGGAGCAGCGTACAGTGTATAGGTGTACAGTGGTGTAGAGTAGACTGGAATGGGGTACAGTGGAGTGGAGTAGAGTGGGCTATTGTACAGTGGAGTGGTGTAGAGTTGATGTAAAGTCCCTTAGGTCTGACTCCATCTTAGGTAGACTCCGACTCCATCTTAGGTAGACTCCGACTCCATCTTAGCTCATGGAGGCCGCCATCTTCCTCAGTTTTCGCAGAATCATTTTCATGTCTGCCTCTTGACGCAGTTGTCGCCAAAACTTATCTTTCTAGGAACTGTGATATCATCAAGTTCTTGGATTAATGATGACATATATACAACATATAAGGCAATATTTGTCTGGGTCAAATGTCTACTCCTCACCATGTCAAGTTTAAATAAGAACACATACAGACACATAACCAAAATAATGTAGTCTGAATTGACGTCCTTTTTCCTTTCATGTCCATAAGAAGACGTCTGAAAAGCATACCTTGTTGCACATAATCTATGTCAAACATTCCTAAATTTATGTCAGAAATTTCAATCCCTGATAAGATTTCGGATATGAGTCACTTGGCCACTTGTCAGGAGAGGTCCTTTGCTTAGATTATCACCTGTAATTCTGCCAGAGATGGTCACACCTGCTGTCAGCACACATCACTCTTTGCGGATGCTACATCACGCCTGAAGCTGATAAAGCCGAGTCCAGGAGGAAGACCACCTGGCTGCTACCACAGTGGGTGTTTGCTATTCACAGGAAACGCTGTTTTCATGCATCTACTTATAAAGATAGGCATTGAGTGTCAACAAGGTATGCAGTGCGTCTCTTCTCCCTAAGAAACTCTAGACTGCAGGTTGCTCTGCCTTTCATGGTCTCATAGTATAGCGCATAGAAGTGGGCATTAGGGTGTCAGGTTCTAGATAGCATTTTAAAAGACATTTTAGCAATGCTGGAAATGTAAATTTTGCTCTTGTATGCTTATAACATTTCTTGCTGCTGTTTTTCCAATATTCTGTATAATTGTTTTAGATGTACTTAGAAACAGATTGTTCCTGTAGCAATAAATACTTTTAATGTAAAAGTGTTCATTCTTCCTAGTACAGTGTGTGTGATTCTGTAAATAACTAAATAAGGTTTGTTGCGGTCTCCTCAGTGCCCCTGATCCCTTTATGGGTTTGTTAGTAACCCAAAAGCACTACCCCTATATCAATTACACATTGAGATGTGTTTTGTAGGGATACAATAACTTGTCTTCCACATTCATCATGGTGTATTGAACCAAATTCACCCTTATCACCCGTGAGTGGGAAAGCAACCCTTGTAGAGTTACACCAAAGTTGTAACTTATGCAGCAGAGTGTAATAGCATATAGAATAGTAGCATACAATAGAGTGGTGTAAAGTGGAGTGGTGTAGACTGGAGTGGTGTACAGTAGAGTGGCGTAGAGTGTAATAGCATAGAGTGGAGGCGTACATTGTAGTGACGTTCAATGGAATTGTGTAGAATGAAGTGGCGCAGAGTGAAGAGCTATACCCTAGAGCAGAGGTCTTCAAACTTTTTTGTTCTGAGCCCCCCTAAGCAAAATGTTTTGAGGTCGGGCCCCCGCCTAAACTTTATGGCAAGGATTGGGAGAGCGGGGGGACATGGCTGCGTGCAGGAGGCGGGGCTTATGAGATGATTTCATGAGTACTTTTTCTATAGTTCATAAACCACACTAAATATGAGACTTATAAAACAGCAAATGCTTCAAACAAAAATATGTATTGTCCCAAAAATACTGCTCCCCAGAATTGGGGTGTTTGTGAGCCCCTCGCACCCTTGGACCCCAATGCAACTACACCTACTGTACTAATGATAACTGCAGTCCTGAGTAGCAGGCTATCTCCTCTGCATCTTTCACCTCTTCCCCATCATGCCTGACCATCACTCCAATCTTGAAACAGGCTCTCTGTCCCATTAAAAAAAAAAGAGCTCCCATGTTATATCCCTTTTTTCTGCAAGGGTGCCCTCGGTCATAATGCTAGAAAGGAAAATAATCTCCCATGCCCCTTTTTTAAAGGTAGACAGTCATAATTGTGAAGCAGTGGGCCACTCAAACCCCTGGGCCCCAGCCCTGCTGCATCTGCTTCGTTAATGATAACCAACAGTGGCCACTTACACACCTGGCAGCAGTACCTGAATAAAAGAATAGGCCACTTATATTGTCCCCTTCTTTGGGGTATCGCTCTGAAGAAGCTGTCTCTGGCCATTTGTAAACATAAAAATTAGTCCCCATACAGTGCTCTCTATTCTGGGCCATCTATTTGACAACATCCATGAATCTCATACTTTTCTCTTTCTCCTGGACCATTACTCTGAGACCTCAGGGGTCGAGAAGATTAGGGCTCAGCATCTGAATGCAACCCAGCTGGCCTTCCTCCTGCCTCCCCATGGACTTAGCTATCACAATTAAAACTGTCACTGAACAGTTAATGCTGACTTTGAGGTGCCTCTGCCTGAAAGTGAAAGGTGTGGTGGTAGTGCAGAAAGTTAAAGAAGAAACCAGCCTTCTTACCAGCCTTAATTGATTGAGTCACTTAAAGCCAGGGTCACCGGAATTATGAGTTTCTGCAGCAGCAGCGTTTTCCACATAATTATGAGTTTACGGCATTTGCTACATAATCCATCATCTGCTGCATAATCTGCAGAATTTAGCCCCAAAAAATTGATTCCAGCTCAAATGGAACAAAAGTTACTTAAAACGTGACAAAGTGTTCAGGAGCAGTGGAAGGCCTTTTGCAAAGACTGACTGGTAATCTTGTAGCTGCTTATTGCTGTATTTGGGTGTTAAACTGGTACTAATGAGGTGAAATATTGCCCCTAACAGCGTAACTTTGAGTTAAAATGTCAAAATAATGAAGTAATGCTAACCACAAAATGTGCTGCATTGTGCCGCATAATTTATCTTTTCTTGCTACATAATTTATTCAACCCTGCCGCATAATGTGGTCCTCTCCTGTTGAATAGTTCCAGTAGCTCTGCTTAAAGCTTCATGGTGGCCTAGATTTATTCTGTTTGTGGTGTAATGTTGGGGTGTTATCAGCTGAGTTCTGGAATAATGGAGACCCATAAAAATATCTGCATTAGTACAGTCAGATACTTATTACTAAAAACTATATTTTGTAAAAACTTGTTTTATCTCAAACACTACATCAATTTGCAGCAGCCTAGCTTAGACTATGTGAAATACTATTATAAAATAATGACTTACATATATACAGTGCTTTCTGCCACAGGCTGGGACCTCATAGCACTATAAACAGAGCCACTGGAATTATGTGGCAGGAGAAGGCCACATTATGCAGCAGGGTTGACAACATTTTGCAGCAAGCTAAGGCGAATCATGCTAAATAATGCTGAATATTTTGTGATACCCTTGTTAACACTCTCCTGGCATATTGCCCCTCATAAGTATCAGTTTAATACCCACATATAGCAATAATAGACTTAAATTACTGTGAAAACACAAAACTAATACTTTTTTTTAGCAACATCTTTAACCCTGCCAGCACACTCAGTGACCTCTGACCCCAAGGCATTCCTATCACAGTTCTCACTTCAAGGGACTGAGTAAATGAAGACAGCCTGGAAATGCAGCAAATACACGCCATACTGCCAGGCCATCTTCATTTACATGTGTTTGCAGAGGCATTTGCGCCCCCGGAGAACACATCCACGCCCCCCTCAGGGGGGCGCGCCCCCCAGTTTGAAGTCCTCTGCCCTAGAGTGATGCAGAGTGGAGAAGTGAACTGTGGAGTGGCATGCAGTGGAACAGCGTACATAGGAATGTTGTGGAGTGGCATAGAGTGAAATAGCATAGAATGGAGTGGTGTACAGTGGAATGCATAGAGTGAAATAGCATATAGTGGAGTATCATCCAGTGGAATAGTGCACAGAGGAGTGGCGTAGACTGGAGTGGCGTACAGTGGAAGTGCATACAGTGTAAGAGCATAGAGTATAGTGGCGTAGGGTGGAGCTGCATACAGTGTAATAGCATAGAGTGGAGTGGCGTAGAATGGCGTATCGTACAGAGGAGAGGCATTGAGTGGAGTGGTGTAGAGCAGAATAGCGTATAGTCAAGTGGCATACAGTGGTGTGGCATTGAGTGCAGTGGCATAGAGTGGAGGGGCATACACAGGAGTGGCGTATACTGGAATACCACAGAGTGGAGTGATGTATAGTGTAGTGGCATACAGTGGAGTGGCTTATGGATGTATGTGCAATTTAGCAGCAATGTAGATTATGGTGTGCAGAGTACCACAAAACAGAGAATTGCGCTGCCTTCTGTTCTCCAGATTTACCAATCAATGCAGGGGCACGTATGGCCTTGCTTTGTAAATATGACTTATGTATTGCATTGCCACTATTGCGTGACAGCAGGCCTGATGCAAGGTTACCGCAATACAAAAAATACAGCTAGGCCTTAGTTATATTTTGGGTCACAGTATACCACAGCAACTTTGCGGCATACTGTGACACATGGTGATGACAAGTGATGCAGTGGATACAATGAAAACTATTTCTCCTAGGTCACTTATCGGTCATCCAGGCGCGACTTATATTTTCTCACATCCACATGACGATGGGGCCCATGACATCGCCTAACAAACACACACACACACACACCTGGATTTCCTCTACACCTTTACGAATCTATACTCCTAGGAGAAAGAAAAACTAAATGAAAATCATCATGATGTACCGCTGGAAGGAGCCGGGATACCTTATTACCTTAACCTATCGCTTTCTTAGTTATTTCTTAAGATATTCCTGCTCATTGTTTTGTCGATGGATCATCTAGTGAAAATCAGTTGATAGTGATCAAGACCAGCTAAATCACAATAACTAATTACTAATTTCACAACCATTTAGTAAATAATCACTGAGTCGTTTGATTTAAGAATTTCAAAATTTATATAATTTTAAAGGCATGGAAAAGAATTTAGACTTTATTATTCAATTATTCATACATTATTAAATCAAATATTTATTAAGCAAAATCAATTTTATTGCAGAAAGGAAATTTTGTCATGAGGAAAAATCCTAATTAACCTGCCTATCTTCCTAATTTAGCCTAATGATTTCTAACCTAAGTTTAAAGTTGAAAAATAACCTGATTCTCATACTCAACTGGAAAAATAAGACAGCAACAGAAACTTCAGCTCGTCAGCATCAGCTACCGCAACCCGTCTCATCTAACAGTCTTTCAGCATCTCCCGCTCAGTAAATGGATCGATCTGGAACCCCAAGCACTGGAAGCCACCAACTACTCCCTCCCACTAAGAGTAGGCCTACTTATACCCTAATTCTAACTTTGCTAACTAAATTGTTGCAACATTAATAACGCGCTTTTCTTTCATTGGTCCACTCAGTTCATTTATTCAGTTTTAATCAAATTCTCCCGGATCCAGCTTGTTCTTCTGGAATGCATATGTTCATTTCCTTTCTCACAGTTCAAGACATGTTTCCATCCGCTTCGATCAGTACATTTGTAACTTCTTTCGATACATTCGAGAACTCTGCAGGCATTGTCCTTTCTCTTAAAACTGTTTCCCACGATTCTCTGCTGATCACCACGGCACACTATCAGTTCAAATAGGTCACATCAGCCTTGACCATTCTTGCATCCTAGCCTTTCAGCACCATCACGTGGTCAGTCTTTCTCCAACTTTTTCTCCCTTGTCATGTGTTTTCTCAGCGCATGCGTACTCTAATAAACGGCAGCCATTTTATATCGCCACTCGATTAGACTTAGAAGCACTATTTAGAAATAAACAAAACATAATTAAAATAGAGAAACATAGCCTTTTCGTTTCCCTCCCGTCATCTACGTACCCCAATTAGTTATTACCTAGCAGAAAGCAACATTTAAGCTGTTCCTTACTTACCATCACTATTGTTTTTGCAACGTCACGTTTTATATTCTATGAAGCACGAATCATGCATTTATTATTTATTTAGTACGCAATTATTTTTATGTTATAATTAGACACACAGACATTTGTAAATAGATTATTCAGCACACATACTTGCGTGTTACCCTTCCCTCACGTACATTGTTGATTAATACATTTAAACGAACATATTTATTAATTATTTATAAAATTTGTTAGGGGTTACATTTTTTCATTTACTCTGCTCCATCAACTCCCCCTTTGGTGATTTTTAAATCACCACATAAAACCCAAGTTATACTTCTTTTTCAGGCAGCATATGTCTTTCATCCTTTTGCTTTTTGTTAGTTATACATCTGTTTCCATTTCATCTTGTCTTCTTGTCTCTTTATACATACTTTCTTTCATTTTCTCTAACTCAATTTCACCCATTTCTCTCTCTCTCTCTTTCATTATTCTGTTATTTCTTTTTATCTTATTTTGTCTTATTTTTCTTTTTATACACGTTATTACAATTTTCAACACCATGGCTAACAATATTGCTACAGTTGCTATTATTATAACTTTCCCTATCATTAGTCTACTCATTCTTGTTAACCAATTTGCTACTGAAGAAAACCCTCTACCAAGTTTTCCAAGGACACTTTCAACCTCCAGTGGAACTAGTTCTTTGTGCAAATTTGTAATATTTGTAATATACTTTTGTATATTTTCACTTTTATCAGGAATGTAAGTGCAACAATGTTGGACTTTCAGCATTCCACAAACTCCACCCTCTTTTGCCAAAAGAATATCAAGGGCAAGCCGATTTTGCATCACCATAGCTCTCATGGCAACCATTTCGGTATTTACCATCAAGAACCCTCCCGCAGTATCTGTAGACAAACGATCTACTACTGTGGATAATTTCCGAATTTTAAATGCATTCAAAGATATTCCCACTGCTGGTATTAATGCTCCAAAAATATCACCTACAATTTCTGAAAAACTTTCCCTCTTTCTACGTGTAAAGCTATTAATCATCTTGTATGTTCCTTTTTCTTCTCTGTCCATATGAAAGATTTTTGGAAAGACCAGGCCTACATAACAAGTTCCATACCAATGGTCCGGTAACCTGTAATAAGCTCTATTCCCACAAATATAATAGATACCTGGAAATATTGGATCTTTTCCACCTTTGAATCCCCAACCTCCCAAAATTTGATAATTGTCATGGCAGATACTGGAACCTACAAAATAATTGTCATAGACTGTCTTATTTCTCCTAATACACAACTTTCCTGTTTGCGGCCAATCTAATGTCATTGCTGCATTTATCTTTTTCCCTTCATGATTTTCTTCCTCAAACGTCCATAGATGTGTTCTTTTCTCTTTTATTGCTTCTCTTTGAAATTTCATTCTTCTTTCTTCAACCATTTCTAAAAATACCTTTTCTTCTTTCTTTAACTCACAGGTAAGGTTGTTTTTAGCTATTTCTTCTAATGTTAAAATTCTATGCTCTAAAAAGAATTCTCCTAAAACCTTTGCTTGTTTTACTTTGTTAAGTTCTGGAACTACAGGAACATTTGCAAAAATCTTATCTACATCAGTGTAATAAAACTCTAATCTACCTGTTTTATAAAATAAACTTGCTATGACACTACATGTTATTCCATAAGTTAGAGGTAGGTGATGATAAGTCACACCTTCTGACACTGATGCAGGCAACTGCATACAAACATAACAATCTCTCACATCCATTGTCTCTACATATTCGTACAACAATTTTGTAAAAACATTTTTAGAAAAATCTGCTACTGACTTATCCTTATGTAATTCTGCACTACTTCTTAAAATAACTGGTTCTTTAATATTAGTTTCTTTTTCTGGTTTAGTATCATTCTTTGCTTCTACTACAGCTATACTAATAGGAATTGTGATTGCTAAAACTATCCATACTGTCATTAATAATCCTGTACAAAAGCAGCACATTTTACACCATCTTTTTAAAAACTCACATTTATCTCTTCTATCTCTAGTATTCTCCATTTTTGTTTTTATCTTTTGTTAAATCTCAGAAAATTGTGTCACTACACCTCAGAAATGACTTAGATGCCACTCTGCATTCAAAAGTCTTTGCTTGGTACTTTCTTTTAATTCTTTTCAGAATTCTTTCGTTGTCACATCCGGTGATTTGTCATATCCAGTAAAATTGTCACATCCGGCAGAAGCACTTTAAGTCTTCACTTCAGGTTTGTTGCACCTCACCTTTACCCATTCGGTTTCTTAGTCTCGGGTTCTCGTGAGTGTTTCTTTCTTCTTTGTAATCAGTTAGAGCGATGTACAACCACTCAGGTGACTTGTATTTCGAATTCACTTTCTTTATTCTTTTAGACTTTTGCAATCGTTTTCCACTTGGCTTTTCTTGTTCCTTTTGACTTGTTATTTCATTCACCTGTTCAGCACTTTTTTCTCCTGTTCTGATTATTCTGTATCTCAATTTTCTTATATAGTTGCTGGGCCAATTGTCTCCTTTTCTTGGCCTTTTGGCTTCACCTTCTTTTTCTCCTCTTTCTGATTTCCAGTTTCTTTTTCTTGATTCAGTTCTTGTTTTCTCTTCTTCTCCGCTTTCTTCAGATTCTGTTTCAATTTTCTCACAATTGTCTCTTATTTTGAAACTTATGATCTCATTTTCTTTTACTGGTGGATCTATTTTCTCCTTCTTGTGTTCCCCTATTACTGTCCCTCCTCGATGTTCTTCCGAATTGGTATTTATCTCACTCTCTGCTTCTAATTTTCCCTGTTCTTTTGTTTCACTATCTGTCCCTATTGCTCCTCGGGGTTCTTCTCGATTTTCTAGCTTTTTAATTGTCTCTTTCCCTTCTTTGTCTATTAATATTACTTTTGAAGGATTTCCACCATAACTTGTACTTGGTTGCTCATTTAGATCATTTTCTTGTTCATTCTCTTCTCTAATTGGTTCAAATCCCCAAGTTCTCCTTCGAAATTCTTCACAGTTTTCAACTGAATCATCAGATCCTGAACTCGTGTCAGATATTTCCAGATGTCGACTTACAGGTCGATCTTCAAGTTCTGGAATTTCTGCAATTTTTCCTTCTTCTTCTTCTTCCTCTTCCTCTATAGAGGTGCTTGCAGTTGGGGTTTCCAGATGTCGACTTTCAGGTCGATCTTCAAGTTCTGGCACCCTTTCTCTTCTTCTTTCTGTCTCAGTCGCTGAACTCTCATCCCACACTTCCAGATGTCGACTCACATGTCGATCTGCAGGTTCTGGAACTCTGATTGTGTGGCTGGCATGGACCCAGTTTTTCACTCCTGCACACTTGACTGCAGTCGTTGTCACTAGGATTACCTGTCGTGGCTCGTCCCAGCGAGGAACTAGACAGTTTCTTCTCCTGTGGACTTTTATGCGGACCCAGTCTCCTGGATTCAAGTCGTGGGCTGGTTTTCTTTCAAGAGTGGTCGCATCCGGTCCAACCTGATGAAACACAGAACGCACCACATCAGCCAGTCCTTTGCAATAATCCAGTACTAGATCATCAGTTATAGTCAGTAACTTGTTGACAGGTACTTGTGCTTGTCTCATTGCTCGTCCCATGATCACTTCATGAGGACTAAGTCCAGTTTTCTTTTCAGGAATACTTCTGATGGTCATCAGGACAAGGGGCAGTGCATCGGGCCATTTGAGTCCTGTAGCTTGACACATTTTTCCTAACCTGTTCTTAATTGTTCCATTTATTTGCTCTACTACCCCAGAAGCC
This sequence comes from Calotriton arnoldi, assembly GCA_963921515.1. Taxonomy (NCBI): domain Eukaryota; kingdom Metazoa; phylum Chordata; class Amphibia; order Caudata; family Salamandridae; genus Calotriton; species Calotriton arnoldi. The sequence goes on from CAWUFW010001257.1 coordinate 380,530, forward strand.
TCTGGTCTGTATGCACAATGCAGTTTTTGTTTAATACTTAATGCTTCACAAATTAATTGAATCAACTCATTTTGAAAATGTGTTCCTCTATCTGTCTCAATCGTGACTGGAAAACCATACCTTGGAATGAACTCTCGCAGCATAAGTTTTGCTACCGTTATTCCATCATTCCTTCTAGTCGGGTATGCCTCCACCCAACGAGAAAACAAACAGACGACCACTAGAACATATTTTAGTCTGTTACAAGGGGGCATTTCAATGAAATCCAATTGCATTCTAGTGAACGGACCTCCTTCTCGTCCTATTGTTCCTAGACTCACTATTGTCTTTCTTCCTGGATTAAACTGTTGACAAATAAGACATCTTTGACAAAGACTTTCAGCTATGGCTCTGAATTTTGGGTTATACCATGTTTGTCTAAAAAGTCTGATCATTGCATCTCTCCCAATATGAGCTTGTCCATGGTACATCCGTGCCATGTCTGAAATCATGCTATCAGGCATAACTGGTCTTTCATCTCTGTAAACCCACACACCATTGTTTTCTTGTCTTCTACATCCTGCTTTTATCCAGTAATCTTTTTCCTCATCATTTGCAACTTCCTGTAACTGTCTCACCTCATCCCATGTCTCGACAGTGTTAGTAAAAAGCAAAGGAGAAGAGATATGCTCCCTTTCGCGATTCTTATTCAGGGATACCATGTTCTCTGCACAATATTTGGCTATCTCGTCGGCGTAATTATTTCCGACAGTTATGTAATCTTCATTTTTCTTATGTGCTTTGCATTTCACTACAGCTATCTGCCTAGGCAGCTGTATCGCCTCAAGCAGTTTCTTTACAAAATCTCCATTTCTGATAGGTGTTCCTGCAGACGTCAAGAAACCTCTTTGTGACCAAATCTGACCGAAATCATGCACTATACCGAAACCGTACTGGCTATCGGTCACAATCGTAACTCGTACATTTCTTCCCAACTTACATGCTTGAATCAAAGCAATCAGTTCTGCAACTTGGGCAGACCTTATTCCTTTCAGACAAGACGCTTCCATCACAGTCGCCACTGTGCACACTGCGTAAGCTGCGCTTAAAACTCCTTCTTTCGTTCTCAAGCATGAGCCATCCACAAACATGACATAATCTGATTCTTTTAAAGGCTCATCTTTTATGTCAGCTCTTGGTTTTGTGCAATATTCCAGCACATTCAGACAATCATGATCTACTTCATCTTGTTCAATTATACTCTCTTCATCTGGCAATGATGTCGAAGGATTCACATTCATACATCTATCTATGGTCACATTTTCTGCACTCAAGATTACTTTTTCGTACTTAGTCAGCCGACTATGTGTCATGTACTGTGTTTTTGTTCTTGTCAAAAGAATCTCTACTGAATGGGGAACATATACTCTCAGTGGATACCCCATCACTATACCTTCACTTTGTTCCAGACTTACACAAGTAGCAGCAACAGCTTTCAGACATCCAGGCAACGCTTTTGCTATAGGATCTAAAACAGCTGAAAAATAAGCAATTGGTCTCTTCATTGTTCCATGTTTTTGTACCAGTACTGAAAATGCACATCCATCTCTTTCACTGCAGTACAATTCAAAATCCTTTTCGTAGTCAGGCATTCCTAAAGCAGGGGCCTCACACAATTTCTTTTTCAACTCTTTGAAAGATTTCATTTCTTCGTCATTCAATTCAAAAGGGTCTTTTACATCCTTCTTGGTCAATTTTTGTAATGGCTTAGCAATCAAGGAAAAACCACTTATCCATTGTCGGCAATATCCAACCATTCCCAGAAACATTCTTACCTCTCTTTGCGTCATTGGTGCTCTCATTCCTTGAATCATTTTTATTCTCTCTGTCGTTATCTTTCGCACTCCTTTCTCAATTTTATGCCCTAAATATTGGACTTCTTTTTGACAAAACTGCAATTTCGAAGGGGACACTTTGGGGCCGATTCCGATCTCGGCCGGTAGATCTCGAATCGGATTCGAGCAACGGATCCGATTCGGAGCCCTATTTCCCGACCGATTCGGACGCTGCAGTCCGGCCGAACGAGTACGATGCGCATGCATGCCGACCGGACTCGTCAGGCGTCCGACCGCTCCGAACCGACTCGGATCCTGGCGTCGAACGCGCACTGACCGACTCCGCACGGACTCAACGGCTCGCACGCGCGCAATGGAGACGTCCCCCGGCCGGGTAAGTACGATGCGCGCCGCGGCGCAGTCCGACCGAGCCGCGCACTCCGGGTCCCGACAAGAGCTGCTCGGAGCCCGTGCTTGGGGGTCCGACGTCGGACCCCTGTACGCGTGGCTCGCGACGAGCTCGCACACAGGGGGACGCCGTGGGTCCCCCTACCTGTGCGTGTACGGCGCGACATCGCTATCCGGCCGTGTACACGTCTGTAGGGCGCGCGTGTCCGCAGTCGCACCCATGTGAGTCAATGGGAGCCGCGTACGCGTTGTACGACAGGCTCCCATTGACTTCAGGGAGTCCGACCGGACTCGAGTCCGATGGCATGCGTGCGCATCGTACTCGCTCGGTCGGACTGCCGCGTCCGATTCGGTCGGAAATCTCTCCGGATCCGGCTCGAGTCGGAGAGATTTCCGGCCCGAGATCGGAATCGGCCCCACAATGTCCTCTTTTCTCTAGATGGTTCAGTAAAGCAATTGTATCGCTTACACATGCTTCTTTTGTTTTCGATGCCACCAACAGGTCATCGATATACTGCACCATCACTGACTTTTCTGGCATTTTCAAATCTTCCAGGGACTTCTTTAAAATCTGATTAAAGATTGAGGGGCTTTCTGTATACCCCTGAGGAATTCGGCACCATGCCAAAATACGCTCTCCGAACCGGAACGCAAATAATGGCTGGCTATCTGGATGTAAAGGAATAGAGAAAATGCGTGACACAAATCTATCACGGTGTACCACTCAGCTTCATGTGGAATTTGGTATAGAATTACTGCAGGGTTTGGCACTATTGGACAACAAGGCACAACTATTTTATTGACCTTTCTCAAATCCTGTACTATTCTATATGTTCCGTTTGGCTTTTTCAGTCCCATTATAGGTGAATTACATGGACTGCTCATTATTTCTTTTAGAATTCCTTGTTCAATCATTTTATTTATTACAGGAGTTATTCCTTCAATTATTTCTGGAGTCAATTTATACTGTGGCGTATTTGGGTAAGTTGTTCCTTCTTTTACTGTTACTTTTACGGGATCTACTTCTTTCATCAATCCAATATCTTCTCCTGTAAAATCCCACACATTCTCTTTCACTGTCTCTTTCAGTTCTTTTGGAAGTTTTTCTGCATCAAATGCAGGAAACAAACCATTCATTTCAGGTTCCTGATTCATCAATGTTACTTTATACAATACATCTTCATCTGGGGTCTGAAATCCAATTCCATCTGGCGTACAATAAATTGTGCAGTTCATCTTACACAAAAGGTCACGACCTAAAAGATTTACGGGACTACAATCGCACACTACGAATCTATGCATTTTGCTAAAAGAACCAATTTTTACTTCCACTAATTCAGTAAGTGGTGTTTTAATCTGCTGATTCGCTACTCCAACTACTTGGATATATTCACCTGAGAGAGGAAGGTTTGGAATTTCCACTGATCTAACAGTAGAACGGGTAGCTCCAGTATCGACAAGGAATGTTACATTTGCACCATTCACTTCTCCATCCACAAAGGGACCAGACTGATCTACCTCTAGAGTTGCGCCAAGTACGCACTCTTTTCCCTCTCCTAGGCACCGTCAGAAACTTTCATCCGACTCATCCTCACTCTGACGCAACCAATACTGAGAAATGTTAGCTGCTCGCGGCAACTGTGTTACCTGCTCTCCTCCGTAGAATCCTGTTTCTGTACTGTATCTTTGCTGGTTAACATTGTTGGGAAGTGGTGGTTGTGGCACCTGACCTTGCTGAACAACTACCTCATTCTGCACCTGTGGATTTAATGATTGATTTTCCGGATTAGGTTTAGGTGGGAACTTACACTCGTTTCTCCAATGCCCTAATTTTCCGCAATTATGACATGGCCATTTTTTCTTTGCCTCTTCTAGACTCATTTGACCTTTCCCTTTACCTATGTTAGGTCGGGATTTATTCTGTCCTGTTTCATTCCCACTATTATTCAATTGAGCTTCTTGTTTCTCTGCCACTTTCACCTGTGCCCACATTGCCTTCTCTTTCAATTTACGCTGTCTACTCTCAATATCATCACTACAATACTTAGCATACCTCAGTACCTCATCTACAGTGCCGTTTTGCCAGTTAATCATATGTTGTTTAATCATTTCACTAATCTCTGGTTTCAGTCCAAACACAAATCTATATACAAAATGACTCATATCCTTTTCACTCAACTCCTCATATCCACTATACTGCTTGAAAACCAACAACAATCTTTCATAATAGGCATGTACGGACTCCTTACTTTCCTGTGTAGTTCTGTCTATTTTTACCCAATCTGTTTCTTTAGAAGGAATCTTATTTTTCAAAAAGGTAATCACCTTATCATATTTCCTCATCACCTCAGGACCTGGAGCTCCTGTCTTAGGATCTCTTGGATATTCTGTAGTTGGCCAGTCAACTGTAATTTTACATTCAGACCACAAATCAGTTGGCACCACTATGTCAAACAATCCATCTAAATCTATCCACAACACCTTTGAAACCTTCACAAACCTCTCCACTTGTCGGTACCATTCAACTGGTTTCTCTCTCAGCTTCGGGAATTCATTTGTAAATGACAGTATATCCTGTCTAGTCCAGGGAACATGCACATAACTACCACCTGGAGTTTCTCTCATAGGGTATTCTCTTGCAACAGGTTCTTTTTCAGTTATCATAAAAGCCAAAGAAGCTTTGTCTGCAGTTTTCTCATACTTTTTCGTCCATCTGACTTTCCATCTGTCCACATCACCCCATTTTCTCAGTAAAACAATTAACTCTTTTATCTGTGTCAGCCTTCCTGCTGTGTTCAAATTTTCAATATCTTTCTCACAAAAGTCTACTCTGTACGGTTTCTGCAATGTTTTCACTTTCGCAAAATCTACTCCAATTTCACTTGCTATCTCTTCCAGTTTGTCATGTAAATTTTTAGCTCTCCATGTAATACTTTTGCACAGAAACATAATCTCATCATCCTGGTAATTTTTCAGCTTTTCTGTACCAATCGTCCCTAAAATTAATTCTTCCATGTCAATCTTTAACCTAATTACATCTAATGGTTTTTCTTCTGGTTCTTTTATTTTAAATGCCTTCATCCACTCATTTAACTCATCAGGAGTCGGACCTATAGGCGTATTATTTAGTTCTATCCAATTACCACTCTTTTCAGGGGTCACTGTTGCAGATTCTGTTACCATAGGCATTTTCCTACCATTACACTCATTCACTGTCAAATTTGTAGGTGGACTTGGTCTGTAGGTACTAGCCAAATTACTTGTACTTGCACTTGGTTCCATCCTTTCTTTTTCTCTCTGAAATTGTGAATTCATAGGAATCACTAAAGATCGTTCATCAATTTTCTGATTCTCAAAAACTGGTATTACTGGACCTATTGTTACGGGTACAGTTACAGCTTCCATGTTTTTCGTTAATTCCCTAATTTTCTCAGTCAGCTCTTTTGTTGTTCTTGCTAATTCAGTTGCATTGTCACTTTCTACTCCTTCATTTTGTGAAGTTCTTATTTGATCTTGTGACCTATTTATTTCAATTCTTTTTACAGGACTTTTATTTCGCACTGTCTCTATTTGCGGCGCATTAGGTGTCACCACTGTAGAACTCTGCTGATACGGAGGGGGATTTCTATTTAGAATATCTTCCAGCAATTCATCATCCGTTTCACTCTCATGCATATATTTTTCCCTCTCCATATGTTTCTTTTTCTCAGTACGTTTTCTCTTAGTCTCTTCCTCAACTGTAAAAGCCGGAAACAAACCTCCTGTCATGTTAGCACATCTCCATCGTTTTATTCTATCCTCATGATTTATTCCCCACATTCTTCCAGGCATAAACTCATGATCCCTTAAACCTCTGAATCTCTCTCGCTCATACATCTCATCTTCCCATTCCGTCAACGCTTCAAACTGTGTCGGTCTAGGTCTAGGTTCTAAATTTGTCATCTTTTCTCTCAAATTCCGCAAAAACCGCTACACTAAATGAACCATTCTCAGGGAAAGCTAATGCTCCATCATTCTTCGTATACTTTGCCCAATTTTCTAACCATATGCATGTATGATATCCATATTTCAGCATCATATGTGAAGCTGCTGATTTCGGCGGAGGAATTACTTGTCCCTCTCTAGTCACAACCTTTTTATCTCTCTTAAAGAAATTCTTAATTTTTGTAGTCCATGACATTCTCTCCCTTTCATACTCATAATACGGCATGTTTTCGATTGGTTTTCTCTTCAAAATCCAAGCACTGTTCCGTGTACGGAACTTCAACCAATCACAGCGCGATTCACACCAACACACCAATCAGAACGATTTCCTTCTTCCGCGCACCCACCAATCCTAGCGCTGCACTTTTCTACGTCACTCCTGTCTTTGCGTTCACGTGACTAGCGCACTATCCAATCCTAGCGCGGCACTGTCTATGTCACTCCTGCTCTTTACCCCTCCTTTACAAAAATTATCGGCAATTTTTCTTTTCAATGTTTCTTCGTTAGTTACAACATTTAAAACAATTCCATAGTCTGATTCGCTAAACAAAAGTGACAGCTTTGTCCTTTTACACAAGAATCCTGTATTTCCAGTAGGCAGCGCTTACCTCTACCCTACCACAGAATTATTAACTTTCGCCGATAAAGTAGCACTTCCCTCTACCTTACCCTTCTTTCAAGCAAACAGTAAACCCGTTTCTCTGGGGATAAGACACATGTGGAGACTATGCTCCTGAGAATTAAGGCTAGAGTTTCACAAGAAAACGTGATTTGCTATCTCAGTTACACACCTTTCGTACAGAAAATCCCTAACATAACACAACCTGTGTTATTACCAAAAATGAATTCAGACCATGTACCAAATTCCATGTGACTTCTCTTGCCACACGTGTTCCACTTCCTACATCCCAGAAGCGTGAAAACTCACATATAACATAACGCGACTCAACATATAGTATTAGTCATCAAAAATAATCAATAATCAATAATCACCAAACTAATCTATAGAAACCATAACTCTGCTACCAAGAAATCTGATGCAGCGGATACAATGAAAACTATTTCTCCTAGGTCACTTATCGGTCATCCAGGCGCGACTTATATTTTCTCACATCCACATGACGATGGGGCCCATGACATCGCCTATCAAACACACACACACACACCTGGATTTCCTCTACACTTTTACGAATCTATACTCCTAGGAGAAAGAAAACTAAATGGAAATCATCATGATGTACCGCTGGAAGGAGCCGGGATACCTTATTACCTTAACCTATCGCTTTCTTAGTTATTTCTTAAGATATTCCTGCTCATTGTTTTGTCGATGGATCATCTAGTGAAAATCAGTTGATAGTGATCAAGACCAGCTAAATCACAATAACTAATTACTAATTTCACAACCATTTAGTAAATAATCACTGAGTCGTTTGATTTAAGAATTTCAAAATTTATATAATTTTAAAGGCATGGAAAAGAATTTAGACTTTGTTATTCAATTATTCATACATTATTAAATCAAATATTTATTAAGCAAAAATCAATTTTATTGCAGAAAGGAAATTTTGTCATGAGGAAAAATCCTAATTAACCTGCCTATCTTCCTAATTTAGCCTAATGATTTCTAACCTAAGTTTAAAGTTGACAAATAACCTGATTCTCATACTCAACTGGAAAAATAAGACAGCAACAGAAACTTCAGCTCGTCAGCATCAGCTACCGCAACCCGTCTCATCTAACAGTCGTCTCAGCATCTCCCGCTCAGTAAATGGATCGATCTGGAACCCCAAGCACTGGAAGCCACCAACCCTTCCTCCCACTAAGAGTAGGCCTACTTATACCCTAATTCTAACTTTGCTAACTAAATTGTTGCAACATTAATAACGCGCTTTTCTTTCATTGGTCCACTCAGTTCATTTATTCAGTTTTTAATCAAATTCTCCCGGATCCAGCTTGTTCTTCTGGAATGCATATGTTCATTTCCTTTCTCACAGTTCAAGACATGTTTCCATCCGCTTCGATCAGTACATTTGTAACTTCTTTCGATACATTCGAGAACTCTGCAGGCATTGTCCTTTCTCTTAAAACTGTTTCCCACGATTCTCTGCTGATCACCATGGCACACTATCAGTTCAAACAGGTCACATCAGCCTTGACCATTCTTGCATCCTAGCCTTTCAGCACCATCACGTGGTCAGTCTTTCTCCAACTTTTTCTCCCTTGTCATGTGTTTTCTCAGCGCATGCGTACTCTAATAAACGGCAGCCATTTTATATCGCCACTCGATTAGACTTAGAAGCACTATTTAGAAATAAACAAAACATAATTAAAATAGAGAAACATAGCCTTTTCGTTTCCCTCCCGTCATCTATGTACCCCAATTAGTTATTACCTAGCAGAAAGCAACATTTAAGCTGTTCCTTACTTACCATCACTATTGTTTTTGTAACGTCACGTTTTATATTCTATGAAGCACGAATCATGCATTTATTATTTATTTAGTACGCAATTATTTTTATGTTATAATTAGACACACAGACATTTGTAAATAGATTATTCAGCACACATACTTGCGTGTTACCCTTCCCTCACGTACATTGTTGATTAATACATTTAAATGAACATATTTATTAATTATTTATAAAATTTGTTAGGGGTTAAATTTTTTCATTTACTCTGCTCCATCACAAGCCAGTATATGAATGAGTAATGGCTGTTTTTAGAAAATGAAAAGGCAGCCGTATTGTTTTTGCGACACTTTGCTTGCCACGTCGAAATCTGCTGGGAGGAACTGGAAAGGGGTGGGTATAAACCTCAAACCCTTCGTTTCCTCTGACCTTTAGGCAAAGGTTCGACCACCACGGTCAGCTGGTCGCGAAGTCAACTCGTTATACGGACGGTGGTGTTGCGCCTCTGTACCACCCAATGAAGGCTGCCTTCCCCCGACTTCGGCGGTCAGCGATGTGCTGGTGGTGCCGGCGGTCCAGCCCCAGTCTTTGCAAAGTCAATCTGCCCAACTCATAATACGGTGGGCGGCTCACTGCCGTCGGACCACCATCGGTATCGTAATAAGGCCCTTAGTTTAAATGTCTAATAACTTATAAAATACTTACCCTACTCTCCTGCAGTACCCAAAAAGGATCATCTCCACACAATAATTTATAATCATGCCAACTTTCATGTAAATCCATTCAGCTGTTTTTACACTATGTCAAATACAATAGTCTATGGAAAATGCATTGGTGAAAAAACACGTATCTTTGCACCCCTTTAACGATTCACCACAAAAAAATTAACATCATCCCAAAATGTAGAAAATGCTATAGGTCTCGAACGTTTTGTGGTGATTTGTCAAACAGGTGGAAGTAAAAACTCGAGGAATTCCTATCTATGGGAATCCTAACTATAACTAGAGAGTGGCAATCGGATTCAATGTGATTTATTTCTTTTTATCTATTGTATTTGTTATGTATTTGTTTATTGGCTTACATAATCATGTGACCATAAATGTGTCTTTTAGTTGTTAATGTAGTAATTCTGAGACTTTGCATATGCGGTCTACTTTATTTTTGGGTGTCCTTGCTACTTTTAGTAGGATTGTACTACATACGATGGCCAAAGTGAATGAATTTAAATCCTAATTGTTGTTATAAAAATTGAGATTATTATGTTTTTTTCCTAGTGTCCTCTATATAGTAGTTTGTGTAGATCACTGCTAGGTCACTTTTCCATTTTGAGCACGACAGTGCATAAGGAAGATGGCTTTTGTTTGGCTTGTTGGTCTCAGTTTTATTTTGTGAGCCAAAGAGCAGGCAAAGAAAACTTATGTGGATTACGATGTATTCTATTTGTTATGTATTTGTTTATTGGTTACCATAAGCATGTAACCAGAAATGGATCTTTCACTTGTTCATGCCGTACATCTGAAACTTTGCATATGCATATGCAGTCTAGTTTGCTTTTTGTGCTTCCTTGCTGCTTTTAGTAATGCTGTGCTGCAGAGCTATCACTAAGTATTTGTTCCTCATAACTTCATTTCCACTTCATCACTTGCAATAGCAAAAAGGAACATTTATATAGTCTAATGTATGTTGCTGTGAAATTTCATTACAATCCGCTCAGCTGTCTTGCCGCTACGTCCAATACAAAAGGTCTATGTAGAATGCACTGGGATCAAAATCTGTTTTGAGACAATCCTTTATTCTTTGCACCCCCTTGACCAAATGCCAAAAAACATTCCATCCTCCACCAATGTAATGTGGGCAATAGGTCTGGTAAGTTTCCCCTAAATTCACCAATTGGGGTAAAGTTATTAAGGGGTAAAAATCTGAGGAATTGCTAACGCTGGTAACCCTAAATATAACTACAGAGTTGGCTATACATATACATATGGCGGCCAACGCACGAAAAATAAAATAACGCTGCACAAAGAAAGTGGTGTCCGTTCCGTTTTTCCTTGGCAAGACAAGAAGGAGAAGGAGTTTTGAGAAATATATATATATATATATATATATATTGCACACACAAATAAAAAAACATACAAAATATAAACTATTCAATAACAAAATAGTTTAATTAATTTCACCGATATATAAAATAGTAAAATATTAAAACACCAAAAACACATTTACTAAAAATAATAAAAACATTAAAATAAGATAAGAACAAACAGTATTCAATATAAACAAATAAGCAAATAATAATATAAATCCTATTTCACCAATATTAGGCGAAGTGTTGAATGCTAATCCTATTGGATATACTATTCCCACTTGAGTTTAAGCAACAATAGAGAAAGGTTTAGATGTATTATTCCCACTCCAGTCTAATCAACAGTAGGGAAAGCATTGGGCTTCGGAGGAGATAGATTTACTATTCCCACTCCAATCGAAACAACAGTAAAGATGAGTGTTGGACTTCGGGGGGTAGATTTATCATTCCTACTCCTGCCTAATCAACAGTAGCGAAACTGTTGAACTTCTGAGGGGTTAGATTTACTATTCCCACTTAAGTCTAAGCAACACTTGAAAAAGTGTTGGATTTCGGAAGATTTAGAGTTACAATTCCCCCTCCAGTCTAAGCAATAGTAGGGAAAGGGCTGGACTTCAGAGGAGTTGAATTTATTATTCCCACTCCATCCTTAGACAACAGTAGGGAAAATGTGGGACTTCAGGAGGGGTTAGATTTACTATTCCTACTCTGGTCTAAGCAACAGTAGGGAAAGTGTTGGACTTCAGAGGTACTAAATTTACTATTCCCACTCCAATATAAGCAACGGTAGGTAAAATGTTGGATTTTGGAGGGATTAGATTTACTATTTCTACTCCAGTTTAAGGAGTGGTAGGGAAAGTGTTGGACTTCGGAGAGGGCTAGATTTACTATTGCTACTCCAGTGTAACTAACAGTAGGGAAAGTGTTTGACTTCAAAAGGATTACATATATGAATATAAGTCCCATTAATTTACCAAAAAAAGTGAACACTCATTATAAAACATTATTAAATTACAGTATACAGAAATAAATATTAATATTTTTAACAAACAAATATAAATTAAGAAAGAAAGGAAAAAAATAAAATTATATATAATGAAGTAACACCTACTTTGCTAAGTACCAAAAATTAAGAACATTATGATATTACTTATTTATATAATTTCAATTAATACATAAAACACAATTACAATTTGAAAAACAAAAATCATTCCACAAGCAAGATTTCACAAACACTTACCATTAAATACATTAAAAAATATTTTTTAAAAATTAAAAAGATACATAATCAGTTACTGATTAATACATTACATAAATAAAATCAATGAATATAAAAATATTACAAATGTATTTTCTTCCCAACCTACTCACCTACAACAGATATATCCAAGCATTCCAAAATACATGTGTAGTAAGTATACAAAAACTAAAATACATATTAAAAAAATAAAACAGTGCAACAAGTGTACAATAATTGATAAATTAAGTAATTTACATAATTACTAATCAAATAATATTTAATTAACAAAAAATATATAACATTAAATTAAAACACATTTGTTTTTATTTAACTTCCCACCCTATTCCCCAACAAACCCAGGATCTCACAACTAAAATATAACCTGAGTAAATTACTATTAAACTAGTTACATAATTAACGATGAATTAAATAATTAATTAACAATTAAAAATTAATTAACAATACTTTTTCATTATTTATGATTTAATTGGCTTCCCATTGTATACCCCTAAAAACACAACAACCTTTTACCAAAATATAACTTACTATTACTATTAATAAATCTAAAATAAAAATGTAAATTACAATTTTAAATTCAAATATAAAATAACACTTACAAATTTAAATAATGAATAATAAATTAAAAATGTAATTGACAATAAAAACAAAATACTAGTAAATTAAAAATATTTCTCATATAATTGAAATCTCATCTTATTCCCCTACAAACCTAACAACACGCTACGCCACTATAAATTATTAATAACATTTTAAAAAATGACTAAATGATTAAAATTACAAACATAGAATTAATAACAATTATATCAACAATACTAACACCTACAATTAATACATTAGCTAAAACACATTAAAATAATTATAAAACTATATTTTTTACAACTATATTACTGATAACGATATTAAAAACAACGTATATTCTTGAAAATCATATTATTTACCAAAAAAAAAGATATTCTTTACAACATGATTCTGTACCATAATACTTTTGAATCATATTATTTTTTTGCGATATTTTAAACTCAATATTTTGTCCAAACATAAGGCACAGTAGCATCCAAGTGAACTAACAGGATGGTCTTGATGTACTGTGTATTTTAGCAGTCACAAACCCTGAAAATTGCTACATTTAAGGTTTGGTGACCTCTGAAATACTTTTTCTTATTTACCTAACCAATTTAATGATTCTGAAAAGTTTTTCCAAACCACGAAATGGGTTTAGAAACGGTTTCCGAATAACAATTTGGTGCTGGTGTGTTTTGGATGTCCCTTCCAAATAGTGATTCTGATCCTGATGAATCAACGGTTTTCAACCATCACTCTGACTACAAACCATTTAAAAGTTACTGACTCCTCAAAGGAGGTGGTAACTGATTTGCTTTGGATAAAGGACCCCCTTCGGACCCTTTCTCTTTTGAGAATCATCACAGTCGCTTCTGGGGGAGAATGGAATGGTCCAGGAGATCATTGCCAAGCCTCACTGAAGTTATTCAAAACTGAAAGCTTTTCATCTTAAAAGTTTTCAGTTTTGAAATACAAAGGAGAGTAATAGTGGTCTGCTGTGCCTTGCAGGCCACCATCTCTGTCTTTGCAGCCAATTGGAGTGAGTCAAAATTTGCCGCTTTTTTAGTTAATATTCATTAGAACAGGTCATTCTGTGTCCGACTACAATTTGGTATTTTGCAAGCCAACCTACCAGTACATAGATTGGTGCACAAAATCAGATTGCATGGGAAAAAGTCAGTGCGCAATTTGTGACCGCTTTTTGCATATCCAGTCTTAGTACATCTGCCCCAAATTTTTTATCCTGTTATAGGAAACTATAGGGACTTATCACATATAAGGTGGGCTGAAAAGTTGTCGAAATGGCAATTGGGTGAATTATACTTTTTTCTATAGTTCACCTGTGGTGTGAAATTAAGTTACTTAATGCTTATATCGAGTCAGTAGGTGAGCTTGAGAAAGGGTATGAATTACAATAACCATTATTTCTATGGCAATTTGCGGATCACTAGGAAATAACTGCCTACTGTTTGTCTTTTTTGCCTGTTGTAGGCAGATATAAATCAGGCGAAAATTGCAGACTTTCAGTTTTCCTTGCATGCACTTTGGGATTTCAAACCTGTTTGCCATTCTCCTGCTGTGAGTACTACTCTTCCCTGGTTAAGTCTTGGTGTTTTGTGTGTAGCATACTTTTCCTTTGTAGCTTTTGGTGTAAAATTGGTCAAAGTCATTCTTCCCGTCAAAGACAATCTGGCCACCGAGTTTACCTCTGTGTGTTATCAAAATGACTATTTTGACTATTTTCAAGAACTACTTGCCCCCAGTTTGTTCTCAACACTTGCCTTCATGAACAAGCATCCAGTCCGTGATCCAGTCAGTGGTATTGGTGGCAGTGTTTTATGTTGTTGCTGCATTCATTCTTGACAATTTCAGGGGAATCTTAGGGGCATATTTACAATCCCCTATTGCCACAGGAACATTACTTTTTTCAATGTTCCTGTGACAATATGGGCTTTTGCCTTATTTACAAGGCAGAGTTAAGACACTAAGGGGCCGATTCCGATTCGGGCCGGAAATCTCCCCGACCGAGCCGGACCCGGAGAGATTTCCGACCGAATCGGACCCGTGCAGCCCGACCGAACGAGTACGATGCGCACGTATGCCATCGGACTCGAGTCGGTCGGACTCCCATTGAAGTCATTGGGAGCTGGTCGTACAACGCGTACGCGGGCTCCCATTGACTCAATGGGTGCGATGCGGACAAGTGCGCCCCCTACAGCGTGTACGCGGCGAGCGACTCGCGCCGTACACGCACAGGTAGGGGGACCCATGGGTCCCCCTGTGTGCGACTCGCGCAGCTACGCATACAGGGGGTCCGACACGGACCCCTGAAGTACGGCTCCGACTGCTCTTTCGAGCCGGAGTGCGCGGCTCGGTCGGACTGCTCGCGGCGCGCATCGTACTTACCCGGCCGGGGAACGTCTCCATTGCGCGGTGCGAATCGTGTCCGTGCGAGTCGGTCGGTGCGGTTAGAGCCGGGATCGAGTCGGTCGGAGCGGTCGGGACGCCCGGACGAGTCGGTCGGCGATTTCGTATCGTACTCGCTCGTCCGGACGCGCGTACGGATCGGTCGGGAAATAGGGCTCCGAATCGGATCCCGTAAAGCTGAATCCGATTCGGAGCCCTACCGGCCGAGATCGGAATCGGCCCCTTAGGGTGGCTTAACGCTGCCTTGTAAATAAGGCACCCTTTCACGCTATACTTAGGGGTGGACAATGTTCGTTGCGGTGGGCGTTCTGCAGCAACACCCATTGATTTTGACACTGTTGCATATTTACAAGCATGGTGTAAATATGGGACAGCACCAAACTTAAGACCAAAAAAGAACTGGTATTAACATGGTGCAACAAGGAGAAATACTTTATTTTTCCTCGTTTTTGGTTTTTCTATGTGTGCTACACACACAGACACAGCAAAACATTGAGCATGATTGTTTATGTGCAGGAAGGTGTCCCTTACTGCACATAAACAATCGTTTTAAAAATGACGAATTGCCACTTTTTTGTGTGCTGCACAAAGCAGCACTCATAGAAGTTCCAAATCACCATTTAAGATTGTTTATGTGCAGGAAGGGACATCTTCCTGCACATAAACAATCATTTCCCCAATGCAGGCACCCTTGCACTATCGTGCAAGGGTGCCTGCGCTGGCGCTAGGCAGATGTAATAAGCGTCAGAGCAGGGGGAAATGCAGGGCTGCACTGTATTGTAAATACAGTGCAGCCTTGAGTTTCCAAAGTGAGGGAGTGTGGCGTTAAGCCAAGAAGGGTAATGCCGCGCTCCGTCACTTTTCCTGTAAATATTCCCTTTAGTGCCCCTTCAAGTTCATAAATCTATGTAAGCTGTGTACCAGCCACTGTATTCATTGATTTGGGAATGTCCACTGGAGCAGGGGTGGCTACATGTACATCCCTTTGATATCGCAGGTAAATACTAATGGCATTAGTATATTGGGATGTTGTGTTTCTGACTTTCATACTCTACAAATCGTCTGTTTCCAGTATAAAACTGCCAAAGCACATTTTGAGGGAAACACTATTGCAAAATTACGTGAAACATTACGAAATTCTCCTGATGTATCTTGTGTGAAAATTGAAAACATGGGCATTACTCATTTTCAAAAGCAACACAAAATACTTGGAGGAGACAGGCACAAGGAGAAGCGTGTTCTGCGAATCAAATTTACTATTCCCACCTGACATTTTCTGCTCGAACACGTCTTCACAGGCAAAAAACATTATTGAGCCATCATGTCTTGTGGCCATTCTCACCATCATGGTGCCTTCTTTTCCTCTCTCTTGAGTGATGTTTACGTTATTGCACAAATTCTTCACAACAGCAGTCTTAGCATCCTGTCATTTTCAACAGAGCCCATTACACTTTCTACCTTATGTTAACATTTTGCATTGTTTGCCCCTACAAGGTAGGTGTTTCCCCGCAAAAAAAGTAGGTATAACACCTTCGAAACCTACTAAATCCCATTTCCTCCTCAAATTCTGCGCGGATCGCCTCATTATGGCTGCCTGCCTTAGCACACTGTAGTGGAACTCCCAGACGCCGTATCCTCAGTTCACCTTCTATAATGGATTACACTGAGAGCAAAAAGGTAAGTTGAAAGGAAGTGAAGAGTATTTTCATAGGGATAAACCGAGATGTCGTAAGTAACCGTAGAATGATGGTGACATGTACTTGGCTTGGAAAACTGCAACAATATCCTTTGGCCTTTTTCAAAATGAGGCCAAAAAAAGGCTCTCCCCGCTTCTTCAGCTCTGACCTTATTACACTCGGTAACTAGAAAACGCAGCCTTTTTCAAGCACATTTTGGAAGATTCATGAAGAGACAATAGCGTAGGGTCAATGCGGTGAAACGTTTACTGTTCCCTCGCGGCAGAGCCAGTTTTTTCCCCCAAAGTGTTGTAATTGCCAAATTTTTATATTTATGTCATTTTAGGGGTGAAGGGCTGTCCTGGTACATTCCTGCCGGATGTTACCGCACACGTCGGAAGGCCTGAGTGAAATGTGGAGTAGTGAATTCCACCAGCTGCGAGATGTAGTCTTTCCTACTGATTTTAAAAAGAGGAGAGTTGTGTGTGTATTTTCCAATTGTATTATGTTTTAGGATTACACAGCTGAAGGTACAAGCAGTTCTGTTCTTTTCAATACAAATCTCACTAGTAAACAATAGGGTCGACATGTTGATGCCTGTTTGACTGGGGAGGAAGATGGAGCGTTCAAGTATGTTGGAAATATCAACCCATCTGGGAACTGTGTAAACTAATTTGTATATGCGTGTGGAGACCAAAACAGTTTCACGTAGATTCAATTCTTTAGAGTTGAAAAGTAGGCCTGGGCGGTAAAATCCGCTCCGCTCGCTGAATTTGCGGAATTTTTTCCTTGTTCGCGCTTTCAAAATGCGTGTTCGCGCACGCGGTAGCGACTTACCGGGATCCCTGCGTTCGCCGACGAGTTTTCCTATCCGTTCGCGTGCGCCACGAGATTTTGGTAGCCGGCCTCGCGATCCCGCGAGAGTGTGCGATCGCGAACACGTCATTCGGACGCGCCATCGGACATCTACGTTCGCGAACAGGAAACACGCATCACGAACGGGCGGGGCAAGTGAAACAAGATGGCCGCGCCAATTGGCGACCGCATGGGCAAGTTCGCGAGATATTTCCCCCGAGCACGCAAACAGCGTCCCCGAACAGGAAAAACGCATCGCAAATGGGCGGAACAAGCAATTCCGCGTGCTTGCGGAATTCTGCGTAGCTCGCGGAGATTTTTGACATCTTCGCGGAACTTTGCGTAACGCGACTACGCAAAGTCCGCCCAGGCCTATTGAAAAGCTTATTTTCTGACTGGAACTGCTCTGCGGTACCAGGTTCAAGACCCAGTAATTCTAGGCTAATCACTGAACCTCCCCATACATTTAAAAAAACGCGTGATATCCGTTCTCATGTAAAGCACTCTGACGTCCTTGGGCAAAGCTCATGCTATATAAAACTGAAAAAATAATAAATAGAGCCATTTCGGAAACAATGGCTGAGTCAGAATGGTCTGCAGGAAAATTGTGGTAGCACAAAGATACAGGGGCAGATTTACAAGCCCCTTGCGCCACTTTTGCGTCATTTTTAACATGGGAAAAATGACGCAAAAGTGGCGCAAGGGGCTGGTAAATAAGCCCCACAGTCTTTTTTTGCTAGCTACGCAGGGTACTTCCTCATAAGGCTTGCACTGATTAGTATTCAAACTCAAAAAGAGGTTTTGAAGATCCAAAAGAATATCGGAACGACGCATTTCACAAATTACATAATCTGTGACATCACATATATTATGAGTAATGACCTCAATAATAGTGTCAGAGGCTCTTTTTCAAACCTGGTCACTTGTTTCAGTGGAAATACAGCTTTTCTTCTCTATATAAGTTATGTGAGCCCATTAAAATTCCAGGCCATTCATTTCAAGGAGCTCCCTCCAACCATAGTAATGTAGGAGGCCCAGAGGCTCTGCCAGTCTCAGCTCGTGTGTCAAGGGCCAGGCGCCGGGTCTGGGCAGACCCAGAGGGCATACATCCCCAATGCAAGCCGATAGTACGAGAACATAAAGGATGCATAACCATATGATGAAAGTAACTCCCCAACAAATCCTCCCCCCCGCTTTGCTGCAAGGCAGGCCTAGAACTACCCACACCTCAACATTGCAGAGTGCATGTCACCCCAACAGTAGAGTCAAGTAGCCAGATCTTTCAAGAATCCCACGCTCCCCAACCCCCCTTATCTTACAGTATATCGCTGTCCATCAGTAGGCAATGTCTTGTGTAAACCCTCCTGGCCCAGGTCCCACTGGCCATGGACCTTGCATCACCTTAACTCCTCTCCAGTGCAGACCTCATTCAAAAGCTGATTATGTAGGCCATCAGTGGGGGGCCTCGACCCAGCCCTCCCGTGTTTCCTCAAGCAAGGAGTCCTGCGAATCACTTCTGCCACTCTGTTCCTTTGACTCATCCTGCACTGCACCTGTCACTCCATTTCTCAGTATTTGGGGATACCACCGCGCCACACGATTCCCCACTGGCCTACACCCCGCAAGCCAGTTCCAAGCCTCGTTTGGGGTCTCGAAGTGCCAAGTCTTGCCCTCCTCAGCCACCGTCCACTTTTCCGGAAACATCATAGAATATTTGAGGTCCCTCTGTCTAATGATCTGTTTTGCCTCATCAAAATTATGGCGGAGCTTCTTTACTCTAAGTTTAAAGACTTGAAAGAAACTTATGCTGGCATTTTCGTAGCAAAGGGGTGGCCTGACAGGCAGCCTGTAGTATTAAGTCTCGATCCCTGTGATTTAAGATGCAGGCAATGATGGTGCCTGGTGGGGCGCCTGCACTCAGCGGAAGGCCAGGGACCATATGCACGCAATCAATCAAGAAAAATTTGGAGAGGCCTTTCGGTTGTAGCGTGTTCATGATGAAACCCTCCAGGAAGCGGTGTACACTGTGGCCCTTCACTCTCTCTGGGACCCCCGCCACCCTGATGTTGTTTTGTCTGGAGCGGCCCTCAATGTCTTCCAGTTTAGCCTATGTCGCTGCGGCGTCTGCCTGAATCTGGTCCACCTGGTCACTGATGGTCTGCTTCTCCACACAGACTGTTGTGATTGCCTCTTCATTCTTCTTTACTCTCTCTCTAATTTTGTGCAGGTCCGCACTGATGAGTGTGACTTCCGTAATGACTGAGTTGATTTTTGCCCCCAGGGAATCCCTGACCCCCTGGATCCATTCCATAATGTCTTTCAGGGTTAGTGAAACCCCAGCCTGGGAGTGGGCCCGTCCAGCCTCCCGAGACCCCTCCGCAGACGCATCTCCCGCTACCTCCTTAGGCAGGGTGTAACTGTCCAACTATGTCTGCTGCAAGCCCCTTGTCCATTTGCCGTCAAGGACACCAGTAGGTAGAAGGGTGGTAGTCACCGCCGCCTGCCAAGGCTATTCCCTCCACTGGAGCTCTCCTTGCGGCCCTTCAGTTTTCCCACCTCCGTCTAGGAGCAAGTATCTCCAGATGAGTAAAGTTCACCAGGCCCCCAGTGTCATCTATGGGGGGCTCTCCTACACGAGAGGTCAAAAGCAAGTGGTCCCCACCCGACTCGTCCACCACTGGCTGTCAGTTGTCGCCCGGCATAGGAAATTCTGCTGCAGAGAGCAGGCCTCCCACCCTTTCCTCAGGTTGGGCCCAGGGTCTCCTCTCCTGGCTCCTTGAAACCACTCGGCCAGTGTGAGTTTTTAGAGCTACCCCGACAGGGCACGCCACCATCTCACCGGGGAAGGGGCACATGTCTTGCCCCTCAGCTGCTCCAATGCCTTTGGAGGTTGGCCCCGCTCCGACCTCTCCACCTCGTGGCCTCCGGGAGTCTGGGTTAGCATGCCAGAGGTGGATCTCCTCCCTTTTTCTGCGCCACTGGGGCACAGGGCCCGGATGATGCAGACTCTCGTGCAGCTCTTCTCCGGCCCACAGGTGACCCCCAACAGGCAAGGTCACACCCCAAGCCAGGAAATCATAGCACTCTTGGAGGCCAGCACCCTACGTCGCGGCCATTGAGGCTCCATCACAGGCTGCTCGCAGGGCAACTCCAGGCAAGGGATCACTCGTGAAGGCAGGCTCCAGCTCCGATATCACCGTGGGCCATTCTGCATTGCATCTTGACGCCTCTCTGATCTTCCCCTCATCCCCCCCATGATAATCTCGGCAGCGGGCAGAGCGGGGGACATGGATTATGTGTCGGATGTAGGAGGATTTACAAGCCCGGGCAGCAGAGCCATTTCAGAGAGCGTCCATCTTAGTCACGGTTGGACATGCCCTATTTTATTCATTATTATTGCACTAGAACAAAAAGACAAATGGGTCAAATGGCAGTCTGATGCAGTCAGTGACATTTGTGTGATGGCTGGTGCAGGCATATGAAGGTGCCTGCACCTAAACCATAAGAAACAGGGCCAGATTTATCAATCAAGCCTTTGCACCAGTTCTATGTCACAAAACATGATGCAAACCAGTGTAAAGGCTTGAATTTGTATTTGCTTTCCAGCACAAATCCTGATTCAGGTTGGAAAGTATTCCTTAAATATTCTGCTTTGTCCTACTTTCCCTACTTTGTGTCAAAGAGGGCATTCTATGAGTGGTACATAGGCAATCCCATGGAACCACCCATGGATTTTGTCACAAAGCCTTATCTACTAAAAAAGATAGACAGGACTTTGCACCAGAAATTAATGTCTTCTCAAAGCAAGCATAAACTTTGAGAAAAAGTTTCTTTTTCAAAACGTTTGTAACATGTGCTGCACTGTACAACACATATACAAAGTCGCAAAAGGGTAAACTCTCTGTATGTATAGCATTTTGTACTGGAAGGAGACCCGTCCAGTACAAAACTTGTGCTTGAAATAGCGCACACATCCTTGCACTATGGTGCAAGAGTGTGGGCGTTGGCACAAGGCAGAGGGAGAAATTGGAATTGCTGGAAACCTTATACTTGAGAGCCCAATGTTTGCTTTAAAAAAAGTAAAGAATCTCAAAGAGCACTCAGTACACACTACACTTCCACCTTACAGGCCCCCCACATACTATACAGGGATATAAGAACAACCAACATGGCTGCCATCTGCAGTCCTTTCTCGATCTTGCCCGGCCATGTGTGAATTCTTTCACATTATGGCCCAGCAGTTCTGCTCTGATCAATTGCAGAACCTAATTCTGGACACTGTTGCACTCTCATTGTAGCTATATGTGCTCCGAGTCTGACGCAGCTCTGCTTCCTAATACCCTTATACAGGTTATACCACAGGTAAGCTGGAATCTCTAGATACAGCCCAAGCAGTAAATTTCCCATAGATCACTAGGTTGAGAAGCCTGTTTTTTTGCTAGCCTTTCATGTATTCTTTAATGTATCCGGACGTTCCGGCATAATTATCTGGTGGTTTGAACCTGCAGAAAACAGGGCTCATATTGAATTCAGATGTCCCATTGTGGACCGGCAAGCCCCCTTTTATTTCCATTTTATTTTTCATCATCCTGTCCTGAACCGAGTTTCAGGACGTGGCGGGGCCTGCTGAAGGGCAGCAGGGAGGAGTGGTGTGCAGAGGGCTGCCTGTGCACTGTTTAAAATGAGCATGTCTTTTTGGCCGCCCGTATTGCGACGGCCAGCCAAACATGCGCACTTTAAAACTCTCAACCCAGCTGTCTTAAGACAGCAGGGTTAAGAGCAAGTGCAGGTCTCCAGTGCGCTGGGGAGCGCTGAGAGAGGCCCTTGCCTCCAATCAGGGCGCTGCTCTCATGCTGGTTAACAGCATGTGAGCAGTGCCACATGGTCGAGGGAGTTTGCTGGGGCCTGCTCTGCAGTCGACAGAAGAAGAGGTCCGAGGTCCAGAGCGAGGAAAACGTGTAAGATAAGTGTTTTTTTTATTTATTTTTAAATTCCATTTGCCTGCCTTTCCTCCCTGTAGATACCAGCCGCCACTGTGTAGATTGTATGTTTTTAATGTATGTATGTTCTGCTCTTTTTGTTTGCTTCCTCGTTGTCTTAGTAACTTTACGTGCTTATACAAATTTACGTCCTGACAATGATCCTCCATTTATAATGGATCGAAACACCATCACCATATAATATGGACTCTCCCTTACGGTATTAATTTGTGATACATTGTTCTAATTTTTATTAAAAAACTTTTCTCAACATATAATATTTGTTTATGTCACAATACGATTGTTAACATAGACGCCACCGTGCTTTGGAAGATCACAGTGTGTTCTCTACTGTACACCTACCATTGCCAGCCTCATCGGAACCTCGCGGGAATAGCACACCGTCGATCTTCCTTATAAAATCACATTTAGTACAGTGACTCACCCACATATATTCTTCCATTGTGTGTCTCCTGTGTCACCTTTCTTGAACAACAAGTGATACGCACACAAGTAGTATAATGTACTTAAAACTATACGCATTCTTTTTAGCCCTTAATACATATACACAGAATTTCTTATTCATTCAGTGTGTCTCTGCTTATTGGAGCAACTGTGAGACACACACCAAAATAATACAGAGATACGCACACCTTTGCCTCAAGGGACTTATTGAGAGACATAATTTTGAGGGACTATCTTTAACAAAGTGATACACACACCTGTGTCTTAAGGTACTTATTGAATGTTATTAATTAAAGGACCTTTCGAAGAGGTGTCTTAGTTTGGAATAAGAGAGTATTTGATCAATAAAAAAACTAATAAACTAAAAAAGGATATTGAAAGATTTAGTTATGAATTAGCGTACCCTTTTCTGAAAGAACACTATTATGATCAAAAAAATGAACAAGGAGGAGAGAGGAATTATTTTAAGAGACCAAGGTACACTCGGGGAGGAAGAAAAGAAGTGACCTTTTCTGAAACATCAGGATCCAGTAGTGAAGATGAACATGCACAAAGGGATGACCATATGAGAGGCCCCCAAATTGATGACTATGGTGTTTTTTTAGAGAAAAACAGGAAAGGCCGATTCAATCAAATGAGAGGCCAAGCGGCACCCAATCAACCTCCTCAGGAATACATCACGACGAGGAATCAGAGGTATTGGCGTTAAATAAATTTCCCATTATTAATCTGTCAAATAGAGTTTTAAATCATGAAGAAATGGAAGTGTTGAGTAGAGGTTTTAGTTTTGTCCCTACCACAAGAGTCAACAAGTTTCAATTAGAAAAAGATTTGAGATTGTTTTTTAGAAAAATAAGATTAACCAGATTTTTTTAAAATAGGTCAGTAAGAGAATCAGAAAACATTACAGGTCTTAAACCTAAATCCCATTTTACTCCATCTATTGCACAAGTAGGTCAAAATATTGATATTTTTGAAAAAACGGTAGAAATTGGTATTCATAATATCATAGGAGACGAATTCCAGAAAGAATATAACCTCAACAAGAACCAGAGGATAGCTATTAACACCCTAAAGGAAGATATATCGATTACCATTAAGCCGGCCAATAAAGGCGGAGGAGTGGTGATATTTGATACAAGTGACTACGACAACAGAGTCACGAAGCTATTAGAAGTACAGGCCCACTATGAAAAGGTAAATGAGAAGGAATTAAAGATTCTACAAAGAAAGTGTAATACTTTGTTGCAGTTGGCAAAGGATGAGAATTGGATTTGTGATAGTGAGTATACATTTTTAAATAACCAAAATCCCAAAACGCCAGCTATATATGGATTACCGAAAATCCATAAAGATCACAAGGATCCTCCTATGCGACCAATAGTGAGCTGCTTAGGTTCCCTTCTTGAGCCACTTAGTAAGTATGTGGACCATTTTCTAAAACCTTTAGTGAGTAAGTTAAAATCATATGTACGAGATTCGTTCCATATCATAGGTATGGTTGAGAACAAACCGTTTAAGTGTGAGACTCAATGTCTGGTTACTCTAGACATTGAGGGCCCGATTCTGATGCGGGTTGGAAAAGCTTCCCGACCGAGGGCCTGATTCTGATGCGGTTAGGAAGGCCTCCTAATGGCATTTGCTCCTTCCAAATCGGATCGGGAACGTGTCTTCCCGACCGAGGGCCCAATTCTGATGCGGTTAGGAACAAATGTTCCCATTGAAGTCAATGGGAGTTCAACCAAATCGTATCTGGAAGCATCCGGATGCATCCTACTCCGCCGGTCAGACTTTCCCGATCCGAGTGGGTCAGACACCATTTCCCAACCGATTCGGTCGGGAAGCTTTTCCAACCCGCATCAGAATCGGTCCCTGAGTCTCTTTACACCAACATACCACAGCAAGATACAGTTGATCTGATTCAAGACATTTTAGAAAATTTGACGTTTGATGGAGTTAATAAGGATTTTATATTACAGTGTACAGAGATGATTTTAAAAAATAACATTTTTTTATTTAAGGAACAACTTTATCGTCAGAAGAAGGGCACCAGAATGGGGGCCACATGTGCCCCAAGTTTGGCTTGCCTATATGTTGGAAGATTTGAAGAACAACATATATACAATGAGTTGGCGCCGTTCTATGAAAACGTGCTAGAATGGCATCGTTTCATAGACGATATCTTTTTTATTTGGGATGGCCCCACAGATCTTTTAGAAGAGTTTCTTATATGGTTAAATTTAGGGGATGCCAATTTAAGATTCACGGCACAATATAGTAGCGATAGGGTAGATTACCTGGATATCACCATTAAGGCAGATAATGAAAAATTATCGGTAGAGTTGTATACAAAACCAATGTCTAAGAATACTTTATTACATTATTCTTCCTTTCATCCCAAATCACAAATTGACAACATTCCGTTCAGTCAATTTCTCCGTTTGAGGAGAAATTGTACTGATTTGGATGATTTTACGCCCATTCAGAAATATTGAAAAACAAATTGAAAGAGCGAGGGTATCAGCGAAAACTTATTTCGCATTCTTTTAAAAGAGCTAGATTTTATAATAGAGAGGCCATGCTGACCAATACTAAGAAAGATAAGGCAACGTCTAAAATTGTGTTTGTGAGCCAATTTAGTGGCATAAGTAATAGAATGAAAAATGTGGTAAACAAACATTGGCATATTTTAAATGATGGAGAAGATATTAAATTGGAGAAACCTCTTTTTGCCTTTAAAAAGAATTCTAATTTACGTAACCAGCTTGTTCATACATATAGAGATGTACCGAGAGAAACACAAAAAACGCTGGATAATACGATTGTTGTAGGGAATACGCGATGCGGCACATGTATAATGTGTGACCAATGTTGGATAACGAAAGATATAGTTCACAATAACAAAACCATAAGATGCCATTCGTTAAATAATTGTCGCAGTAAAAATGTGATTTACTTTCTTAAATGTCCCTGTGGTTCAGCCTATATAGGTGAAACAGGACGGGAGTTGAGAATTCGTTTAAGCAAACATAAGTCTGCGATCAAAACGAGAAAAATTAATGCTCCATTAGTGGCTCATTTTTTAGAGCTTGGACACCAAGAAACTGAGTTTACATGGTTCATTTTAGAGAAAGTATATTTGAACAAAAGAGGTGGCAATAGGACTGAGAAGCGAAAGGTCCGCGAACAATGGTATATCTCCGTTTTTAATACTATCAAAGAGGGATTGAACATAAGAGAAGATTGGGATAAGTTAATTACTTTATAAATTCCCAAAGAGAACGAGTAACCGTATGTAGAGATAGTGATTTCTAATTTTCTCGGTTTGTTTTATTGCTCTAGTTTATAGTTGTAAATTTAACTCCTGTTTAGAGAAAGGGTGTGAATTAGGTTCGACTCGGGGTGTTTTTGACTAGTTTAAAATGGCGCGATCACTTTGACTAGCTTAAAATGGCGCTGATAGTTCTGTTCGAAAGTCCTTTGTCTATGTCCATTGCTAGTAGCAGGTGGAGGCACTTAACGAGAGTTTGAGGCTTTATAAAAACGCCGGCAAGGCGGTACTCGTGGTGAAAGAATCAGAAGAGCGGACGGAGATTCTTAAATCCCGGTATGTAATTGGCTGGCAACATTAGAAATGAGGGGAGAGATAGGTTGGGATAAGTTAATTACTTTATAAATTCCCAAAGAGAACGAGTAACCGTATGTAGAGATAGTGATTTCTAATTTTCTCGGTTTGTTTTATTGCTCTAGTTTATAGTTGTAAATTTAACTCCTGTTTAGAGAAAGGGTGTGAATTAGGTTCGACTCGGGGCGTTTTTGACTAGTTTAAAATGGCGCGATCACTTTGACTAGCTTAAAATGGCGCCGATAGTTGTGTTTGAAAGTCCTATGTCTATGTCCATTGCTAGTAGCAGGTGGAGGCACTTAACGAGAGTTTGAGGCTTTATAAAAACGCCGGCAAGGCGGTACTCGTGGTGAAAGAACCAGAAGAGCGGACGGAGATTCTTAAATCCCGGTATGTAATTGGCTGGCAACATTAGAAATGAGGGGAGAGATAGGTTTGGTGCTACAGGATAGAGGCGCCATTGGGACTATGTTAATGATAAAATATGCAAAGTTCTGTTTAAAATAAGTCGGGCGCAGCAAGAATAATTACAGGATACTGTCTGAAGTAAGGCTACGATAAGGATAAATGTATGCTGGATTGTTATTTGGTGTCATTTTAAGGACAAAAGCTTTAGGCTTTTAATAGAAGAGTCGGGCATAATATTAGTTAGGTTATATTTTTGGAGTTAAATCGCGATAATAGGTGATTTACGTTGAGTCGCTGGCATGATAACTGGTATCGTTCCTATGATTGGCTTGACGTTGAATCTTATTTTTATCTCTTTTTCTGGGATAAAATGCTGTAGGACTCTTTGGTCTTTTTAAGAAGCACATTCGAAAATTGAAGACTCCGTCGCAAAATGGGCAATGAGCACGACGGTGAAGATATTTGAAAGTAGGTCATGTTTAAGGTTCCTACAAAATAAACTATAGGGAGCCAAAAGATGACAGCCATGATATGAGTTAAAGATAGATATATATAGATAACGCCTGTGTTTTAACATTGTCCAAATATTGTTTTGATGCAGGGTCATACTGATAATTATAAGGACCACTTTTTTGCGGCCAGTTGGTGGACAATTATCATATTAAGAAACCCTAATACGGAAGACTCAATGATAACCTATAGTATACTTTGAATAGGTAGGTTAATGAAGCAAATATATTTATCACAATACCTATAGAATAAAAACAGGGTGCCAATGAATATACGGTGTCTCATATATATTGTTTAGATCACGCTGCCAACGTCGGTGAGAATATTATATCTGACTGAAGGCTGGACCGACGATAGCAACCTCTTGAAACAGAGACTGCTGTGAACCCCAAACACTGGTGGGTTTTTGATGGTTACGGAAAAGATTCTTTTTTTGATGAATGTAGGCCCTATGAAGTGAATGTCAGTTAAGACAGATGAATCATCTTGGTAACTATAAGAGTAGACTGAACCTGCACAGGTCGGCCATCTAATTGATTTGATCTATTATATACCCAGGGATAAGTAAGGGCGTGTTAATAGAAACTGGGCTCATTGGCCTATAAAGTGCTGTCACTGTGGGCTAAACCTTATATGCAGGGGTGAGATATAAATATGAATTGATGATCCCTTTCAGAGTACTGACTAAGGAGCTAATCAAATAGTATTCATTGGTGTAGATAAGCAGAATAAGCAAGTGAAATGAGGATTGAATGCATGTTGCAAAGAAGGAGTGTTGAAGTCAGGAGTCGTATATTGCCATGTTTATTGGTGTATAAACGTATGGGCATCTTATGTTCATCGTGAACTGATATTATTTTTCTTTTGAACAGATAAACGATTGGGGAGAAAAGTATAACATTGTGTTTTAAAGCCTGAAGAAGGTGGTTAACCACTACACCACCGAAACGCGTCGCTTGGTTGTTCTCCTTTTTAAACTGTGGGGCATATTATCAAGCCCGATTTCGCCGCTTTATCGGCCGTTTTTGGCCGAAAAGCGGCAAATTAAACATCGCCCTATCATCAAGCACACGCTAAGGCGTGTTTCCGTGTGACAGCCGCCGTTTTGAATACGCCTCGCATCGCATCTCTAATGAGATGCAAGGTAGGCGTTCCTCAACTGAATACATGTGAATACCTCCCATAATCAGCTTCTCCATATTTACAAGGAAGCCACAGACCCGCATTACGATAATGGGAATCGCGCTAAACTCCCATTATCGCCTAATCTAACGTCTGCTGAAATCTGGATTTAGCAGTATTCCCTATGGGAGGTGGATTGTATGTTTACATCCACACTCCCATATCAGCGAGCTGAACAGTTAACGCTGCTCGCTTATCTCCGTTTATGTGGCGATAAGGGGCTTTTCCACCGCTATCGCTGGATTATATATCGCCCTTGAGTTATGCGTTGATAATAACGCGCTAACTCGGCGATTTAATTTAGCGATAGCCGGCGTTAAGGAAATCAGCGCTAGGCGCGCTGGGCGATAATTATCGCCACTCGTTGTTGATATGCCCCTAAATTTTGTGTTTGATATTTCCCTTTTTTTTAATACTGTTTTCTGCACTGATGAATGAATTACATTAGATTAAGAGAAAAAAAGACTCTTTGGCTGATAGTTTGTTTTACATCACTAAATATGTACATATAGGATTTTTAAAAAAAAAGGGTTTGATATTGACAATTGTGGTATATGATTAATAGGAATAAATTGTTAGTCATTACATTCACGAATGCTACAAAGGGATTTTATTATTATTTTATAAATTTTATTATGTGTATTGTTATGCGTATGTAATATATTGTAGGAGTGCCGTTGTTTTATACCGAATAAACATCTCCATATCTGACTCCCTGATAATAGTGTGATAAATGCAAGAATGTGGTGTGTGATTTTTTGATTGATTGGTATGCTATAAAAATACTCCAAAGGGTGTTTTATTTTGACTTAGTTTGGAATAACACACCCTGAGGCCAGCCGAGCCTCACCGTCTGGACATTTGTGACGTGCTGCAGCACGTATAGATAATAAAAGTGGTAAATGTAGTGTTAGCATTTTAGATTTCAGTTCTGCAGTGTCAAGGGTCACAAGCCAATCAGTCCGTCACCTGACACTGTTCTAACGTGTCGCAGAGTTAGAAAAAGGTGGGGTGAAAACGGAAGTGGATAAAAGCTGGAGCTTGCGTCGTGCATCAGCGTGGACCCTGTGATGTCAGAGCCATGGTGATGCGCTGCACAGGCTCCACTCTCTCCAGCTCTCAGTTCCGTGCTTGCGTACTTGAGGTCGGAACTCCAAATGGAGCGCCAACAACTGTGGAGCTGAAGTGGGTCCCTTCGAGCACCCGAGGGTAGGTACGTAAAATGTGTGTATGTGTGTGCGTAAGGGTGTGTGTGTGAGAGAGAGAATTATGTGAGTGAGTGAGAGTGCAAGTAAATGTAAGAGCGACAGCGAGTGTAAAGGATGTGACAATATATCCATTTATTTATCCATCTTTTTACCCCTGTTCTTTCTTCCATGAATTCATATTTTCACTTATCAATACTTTCACTCGCCAATCCATCCTTTCACCTTTCCATCTATTCTTCCTATTACGCTTCCATCCTTTTTTTAACGCTTCCATCCCATTGGTCCACTCCCACCATCTATTTATTCACCTTCCCATCTTGTCTTTCACCTTTTCTTTCTTAAATCCTCTTGTTTTCTTCTTTTCTGTCACCCTTCCTCCCGCTTCTCTTTCTTTCCAATTTGCATCTACTCATCTTTTTCTACGCATTCTTACTTTTACATTCTTTTCTTTTTTGCTCACTCTTACTCTTTCTATTTGCCTGCCTCTTTCTAATTTCTCTATTTTCACTATTTTCATCATTTACCTTTTTATTTTCTTCACTGTATATGTCATCCCTAGAACTTCAGCCCTCTGTCACAATATTTCTTAAATGTGTTATTTATGAGACTTTGGGGCATATTCTCAAGAACGTGTGATAACCATCGCAAAAGTAACTTAACGCAACCTTCAACATTGCAGTCTATCGCGGGAAATTCACGCCTTGTTAACCAAGTATTCACAACATGGCGGTACCATGCGATAGTCCCCAGATAACGCGTCAACTGATCGTGTTAAAATCAACGCCACGCCGCAAAAATGCGAAACACTAACGCAAAAAAAGCTGCGATGAGGCCAATCGCGATACGAAAATCAGCGAAACCCAGCTACAGGCCTGCAATCCACACGCGTCAGGCGGGAACAAGCACCATAAAAGCAGAAAAAAAACAGACAAACAAATGCCAAACAACAGCGAAGCACAATGGACGTTGCCGGAGCAAGTACGGAGGAGAACCAGAACCCCACAAGCCCCCCGGAGGACCATCCTGGGACTT
Source organism: Calotriton arnoldi (assembly GCA_963921515.1). Classification (NCBI taxonomy): domain Eukaryota; kingdom Metazoa; phylum Chordata; class Amphibia; order Caudata; family Salamandridae; genus Calotriton; species Calotriton arnoldi. The sequence goes on from CAWUFW010001257.1 coordinate 411,416, forward strand.
CGGGGTCAGGGAAGGGCAAGGACAAGAAGAAGAGGAAGACAAAGTTCAGTCCGCAGGAAAACAGGATCCTGATAACGGAGGTGACAGAACACCATCTACAACTGTTCGTCACCTCCACTGTGTCAGTGGCAACAAAAAATGGACTATGGCAGTCCATCGTGGACAAGGTGAATGCAGTCGGAGTGCTGAAGAGGACAATGGACGAGGTCAAGAGGCGCTGGAATGATGTCAAGCGCAAAACCAAGCTGAAACTCGCCAACAACCTGAAGGCAGCAATGCAGACTGGAGGTGGGAGCCCAGCGCCACAGGAGGAGCTGGACGACATGGAGGAAATGGTGTCCTAAGTCATCAGTGGGGAGATGGTGGCAGGAGATGGGGGCCCGGACACTGCTCAACAGGACCCGACACAACAGCAACAGGGTGAGTAACGACCAGGTCCTGGGGGACAGGGGGAGATGGGCACAATGGCACACATGCACAATTAAGTTGAGCACATCTGTGGACAAACCATGCCCCAGACCATCAACTCCCACCAAGAGACCAATGTACCCAAGTATGCAACATGTCAACACTGTACAAGCACAGAAGTCAAAGGCACACCTCATGAAAGTGATAAGGAGCAGCAAAATCTGAGCTGCAGGGGCGACTCCCCCAAAATGCAGCACACACATCACATGCAGAGCACATCTACATTGACAACGATGTGACACAATCCGCAAAACACCTACAACAGAACACAGGACACAACTGGTGCCGCTTGGGTGCAGACACTGGCCAATCACATTTGGCATTGCAGGGAAATGTGCGTTGATAATGTACAAGTACAAACACACACACGTCTGTTGTCGAAATGTCTACTGTCCCCATCAAATAGGCAGCTCCTCCCAAACAGCCACAATGTACCCAGTCATGCTCTCTGTATGTAAACATGTACAATGCGACAACATACATGTGGACACATTGTTAAACTGCATCTCCCCTTCACATTGCAGAGGGAGAATCAACACCTCCTGCAGAGCAGCCCGACCCTCTCTTCTCTGGAGACGAAGAGGACTACCACAGCTTCGACTCTGACGCCCTCCAACTGCTCATAGACAGCCTACGCAGCCCACTTCCAGGAGCTGGGCAGCCCAGCTGCTATGAGGAGACCCCACCCCGTGCACAGACCACACAGCAGGTAGCACCCACCACCAATGCTGCCTCCCAGGACCCCCACGGAGAACACATGGCCTTCCAACACCGTGTTTTGGGGTGCCAGGAGAATCTGGCTGAACAGGTGCGGGTGGGCTTCGACCGCATGGCAGACAAACTAGATGCCATACGTGGGTGTCTAAGTCCCATCAGGGACCACTCACGGTCCCTAACGGACACCCACAGTCCGCTACATGCTCTCCAGTGGACCATGGCTGACATCGCTGGAGCCCTGACTCAGAGAATAGTACAACTGTCCAGTCCGAGTGGCTCTAGCGATGTCACACAGGAGTTGGGAAACATGTGGAGGTTAATGGAGACCATGGAGCGGGCGAATGCGGAACGAGCGGCTGCCATGGCTGCACACCAGCGAGAGGTAGCTGGGTTCCTCAATGACCTCAGGACCTTCCTCATGGCATTGCTGCCACAAGGCCTGGTGCGGATGCATGCTGCTGCCACCACTCCATCCACATCTCAGCCCCCTGAAGTGTCAGTGCCACACAGTGTGGCAGACCTTCCACCACCGGCCACTGATGTGTCACTGCCACACAGTGCTGGAGACAGAACACCACCACCCACACGTGAGGCACATGAAACAGCAGAGAACGAAGATGCGGATGATTCTGCCCTCGTGGTAAGAAGGACGCAGCAGCATGCATCTCATCCATAGGTCCGGCTTCAGCTTGGTACTGCCCTCTGCATCATCACCTTCCACTGTCCCCCGATGCACTCTGCGACACACACCTTGGACCTCGACATGGACTGCCATATGCTGTTTGATCGCCATTGACACAGCAATCAGACTGCGGACTGAACTCTTCCTTTGGACTTGTCATTCCCTGAAGGACCCTGGCTGGCCCTCCACGGGACAACATCGTCATGTGGGATTTGCATGGCCCTGTACTGTTCCAGATGCAACACTCCACTGAATGTGCATTAAACATTCATATTCACACAGATGTGTCATGTCTATGGTCTTTCAAGTGTGGAAGTATGGATTATTGTAGGCTCACTGGACTCCTCTTACGTCCATGTGGCTCATGTCGTAGAACAGGGGTCACAGGGTGACACATTGCCCAATGCGGTCCGGCTGGCGCTGACACAACAACAGGGACACACGAATGAGTTACTTCCTTGTCCAGCCCAGTATGGAACCACGCCCAGGGCCCCTGGGTCATTTACAAACCCTTACGCTGGACTGGCATACGCCAGGCCAGCCCACTCCGCTTACGCTCACAGGGGGGGACGGCAATGCTACATGTCCCATGTCTTTCCTGTAGTGATCTGCTGCTCACAGGTCTAGTTGTCAGCATGCCACAGCCACTCCCTCACGGCTGGTTTACACCCACTTGGTGGCACCGGATACATTGCGACCGGCACAGGCACACCGCCACGGGACGGTGACTTTGGGTGCACTGAGGTAGGGGCACCTTAAGTGCTGAGCGGGTGTGCAGCCTGCGATGATGCCCCATCCCGGCCGTCCGGACTGCTCAGGATTTGTGTGCCCTGCTGGACTGCAGTGTAGGCCAGAGCCAGCGGGCAGCGTGGGCCTACCGCCACGTGGCGTTGCATCCCGGATCACAGAGTTAGTGGCACCTCAAGGGCTGAGCGGGTGTGCAGCCTGCGATGATGCCCGGTGCACTGGTATGTCCTCTGCCATGGCGAAATCAAGACCCATAATCATATGTGAGACCTGGTGGCCTGCGGAGTGGGGCTGCATGATGTGGAGGGTGCCATGTCCGCGGGCCCCGGGCATGTGGCTTGCAGCGGCACGTGGTGGGCCATCATTACTACACGCCAAGGGTGGAAGGTGAGCAGTGAGGCCTGGGTGCGCAGGGGCGGGCATGCACCTCTGGGCGGCGGGAGGGGCTGGGGTACATCTGCCTGGGTGCGCAGGGACGGACAGGCGATGATGTCTTGTGCAATTGTATGTACTTTGCCATTCATGTGTCTGGACTCTGTTTCAGATGACGGATCTGTTTCAGATGTGTGACCTGGTGAACTGCACTACATACAGGCATGTGGTTGGAGACACACCTGTGGCAGCAGGTGGGCAGTGTGGCCTGGGTGCGCATTATTCGGCACTCTCTCTCCCTGCCCATCTCTTCTGTTATCTGTGTCTCGCTCCCCCTCTCTGTCCGTCTTTCTCTCGCTCCCCCTCTCTGTCAGTCTTTCTCTCGCTCCCCCTCTCTGTCCGTCTTTCTCTCGCTCCCCCTCTCTGTCCGTCTTTCTCTCGCTCCCTCTCTTTCTCTCTCTCTCTCTCTCTCTCTCCTTTGCTCTCTCTCTGTCCTTTGATGTGCGCAAGACACACCTTCTCATCATGATTTTTGTCTTGCAGGCTGTGACCTACGGATTGTCCCGAGGGGAGCCGCCTTGTGTCTTCATTTCTGTTCTGTGTTTCTTTGAATACATTTTCATTTGTTACATCGAAGGTGGATGTGTGATGCTCATTTTTGTGATGACACATGCATGCCACCAAATGTGATTGTGCGACATCAGGCGGATTATTTGGTACATGATTCCGTGTAGTTGATGTGGCATGTCTTTGGACGGGCGGAGGGGTCCCGGGGAGGGGGGGTCCTGGGGGTGGTGGCGGTGGGTGTTGTGGCCCTGTTGGGGCTCCGAGCTGCATGATCAGTGGCTGCATGGCATCTGTTGCCCTTCAGGTGTGGCTCTGGGCTGGGCTCCATTTTGTGGTGCAGGCTGTGGTCCGACTTTGCACCAGGTCAGAGCAGGTGTTAGTTTCCTGCTGCTAACGGGCCTTATCGCCTGTTTTGTGATCTTATCGCCGATCTGGCTGGTCGTTGAGAATATTGCGGAGTGGTGTTTTCGCGGCTTTTTGTACGGGTACGCCTACTCTGCATCTCATTAGCGATAGTTGCGGGGGTCATCTGTGGCGATGTTTTTTGCGGCTGCTATCGCGGGTAAACTGGTGTTATGGGCTGTTAACACCAGCTTGTGAATGGTGCGATAAATTTATCGCCACTTTGGCTGCGATAAAGTGCCGCTAGCTAGGCGATAAGTCCTTGAGAATCTGCCCCTTTGTCTGCAAACCTGCAGACAGAAGAGGCCCATAAACAGCCTATTAAAGTTTTAGTGGGCCCCAGTTCCCAATCCCATCGGCTCCATGGCAGCCCCCCTAAAGCTGCTAGATTGGGGTTCATGACTTCACTGGACTGAGCATGTGAGAGTGCAAGGGTATTATGATTGTGAGTCTGCTGCTGGCCGTGGTTTACTGGAGGAAAGACTTGGTTTCCGGAGGGTATGGTACCTGAATATCACGTATAAAATATCCTTGAAGCACAAAAAATTGATAAAGCCCGCACTTAAGAAGGCCTTATGGGACTTCAAACACACTGAGGAGTTTAGGAGCTCATCAGTAGGCTCTCTCGTAGCTGACTTTTTGGATTTTAAGTGCAATGTGAGCTTTGAGCCTTTTTTAGGGTCTGTATCATTGCCAGCGGCTAGGAAGATCTATTTGAAGTTTCGATATGGCACCTCACCGTTACAGGCGCTACAAGCGAAATGGAACCCAAATAGCTGCTGGAGTACCATATGTACCACATGCTAACAGGCTGAGGAATCCCTGTCTAATTTTTTATGTTTCTGTCCCTCTTATGTTCGCCCCAGAAAGTGATGGATTATCCCTTTGTGCAGACAGTTGGGTTGTAGGCAGCATCAGGATGCTATGCAGCTACTGCCGACGGAATCTAATCAGATGGTCGTGAGCGCAGTATCCAAATATCTCCACTGGAGGTGGTCCGTCAGATCAAAAGCAATTGCATCTTAGGTATTTGTATTCCAAATTTGGTATCACTAATGATGTGTATGGCCTTTTCATAATCCGTTCTTTTTATTCTGTGCTACTATTTACATTGTTTTCACTTTCTACAGAGCCTAGCTAGGCTATGTGATATCCTATAGCCTAGGGTACCCAGTAGCAATGACCTCTATTTTAGTGTGAATTAAGTGTGATTTTAGATATATGATTATATTGGTTTTATTTTTGTACCTGTGATGAGATTTGCTGTCTGAGATCTTAATGTTTTCACAAGGTAACTTTTATTGATGTATTTTTTATGTGTCTTTTTGATGTATTTTTTATGTGTCTTGTACTTTTATGGTCGAAAAACTTACAGAATTAAGGATTTAAACGGAAACGGTAAAATTAAAAGTCAATGCAAAAATATTATGGGATCTGGGGGTATATTTTCCAAATTTTAGCGCTGTGTTTGCATTACAAAAGTGATGCAAATCGGCGCTTAGGGCATTATTACGATTTTGGTGTTCCTCCAGCAGGCCGCCACACCAGCGCACTGAGTGAGGACTGTCAAAGCTGTTCCCACAACGCCCGCTGGATTACGATAGTGATCCTTGACAGGTGGCTGGTGCTGCGGCAGTGTCAAGGCGGTGCCTATATAAAGGCCCATAGGTGAGCCTTAGACAGGCACTGCCGTCACACCGCCACTGCATGTTCCTGCACGGTGCGGCATGCACCATGTGGTGCATGTTGCACCATGCAAGAACTGGGGTGCAGATCTTCAGGGGGGCACAACATGTATCCCCCTGCATGCTCCCCCAGGCCCAGAGGCACAAGGGTGACTTGTTAGGGCCCCCTTTGTTGCCACACCACCACCCTTTTTATGGCAGCCTCACTGCCATGAAAATGGTGGTGGTGAGGCAACTCAAAATATGCTTGGCAGTGCCGGTGTGGCACCACCACCATATTTGGCCTCAGACCTCTGCAAGACTGGCAGGGATTACTTGATCCACAGCAGTCGCAGTGGTTCAGTGGCAGTACCACCGTCACACTCATAATGCGGGCCACAGTGTTGCATTGGTGGCTATGGTTGTCCCGACACCATGACCGCCGTAGTCGTATTAAAGCCCTAAATCTTTTTGTACTATTTTACTTTCCAGCGCTTAGCTTGTTTAGAGCTGGAAAATCACTCGAAAATAGCACAAAGCAGCGCATAGCGTTGCTTTGCTTTACTTAGCGCCAAGGGGCATACTATGGGTGGTGCATGGACATTCCCATGCAGTCACCCGAGGTTTCTGTCGCTAAGCCCTATTTACTTAAAAAAGTAGACATGGTTTAGCGTCAGAAAATAGTGCCTACTTCAATCAGGCGCTATCATGGTGAAATGCTTTCTTTTCTCCTTCCTTTTCTGACTTTGCATGTGTGCTGCACTGTACAGCACACATGGGAGGGTATCCTTCCAGTACAAAACCTTTGGTAGTCTCACATAGACACCCTTGTATTATGGTGCAAAGGTGTGTATGTGGCGCACAGCAGCACATTTCTGTGCCGGTGCTAGGGAGAGGGAAGGAGAGCGCCATATTTCCGTAAATATGGCGCTGTCCTGCTCTCTCCTTCTCATGCAGGGCAGCATTTGCAGCTGCTTCACTGCGCTGCATGATGATTCAGTAAATCTGGGTCATAGTGTCAAAAGAAGTATTTTTGTGTGTTAATTGATGTAAATGTTAAAGTATTGTTAAGAAAAATATTGCAGCATTTGATTTAGGTAGTATTAGTGTCATATTGTAAACCTTTATTATTATATTTTTTTATTTAAAGAATTGTTTTGTTAGGTGTCATTTTCTGTTGGTTGACATTTTTTGACTTTTAATGGGTTGTGGTTTATTTTGGGGGTTTGGGTGGGTAGTGTTTTAATTAAGAACAATTTTATTAAGTGTTACTTTCACAATTTTATTTTTATTATTTTGTGATTTTTTTAATAAATGTTTGGGTTCATGTATTTTGTTATTTATAATTCAAAACTCATGTTTATTTGATAGGTTAAGTCAACTATTGGGGGTTTAGTGGGTAGTGTTTTAATGTTAATGTTGGGCTACAATATTTTGGTCCATTTGTCATCACTCATCAAATTAATCAGGATTAATTAATCAGGATTTGGGTGTATTATATTAGCTGGCAATGGGGCCTTATCGTGTAATACACTCACAAAGCTGTCTTGTGTTCAGTCAGGCTCATTTGAAATCCTTAAGCTCAACCCTGGGTAGCTATGGCTCTGAGCAGCAAGACTGTAACTGCACCAAACAACGGAATAAGAGAGTGACGCAACAGGAAAGAGACACAAAAATGATTGATAATAATAGAGACCTTGATGAGCAAAATACACTGGGGTGTTCCGGAGATACAGATTTTACAATGTTTAAATACTTTTAATTGTAACCGCAAACAAGCATTGGTCAACAAAAAGTTAGTAAACTTTTGAAGAGTTTGAAAGAGTTAGTTCGACTACTCTAGCCAGGGTTGGGTGACAAATTCTGACAGGACAGAGGTGTAGGGGACCAGAGAGGAAATTTTGGACAGTTACCTGGCCACCAGAGCATTTTTAAGGCAAGTTCCAAACGTTACAATACTAAAGCCATAGACCTCAATGGAGTGGTCCTGATGCTAAGGGATGCAGATTGAAAGATGCTCAAGAATGCTCCTGATGCTGTGTGATCCACGGGGTGAAGTCTGGTTGAGCTCCCACTCCACAGGCAATTAGGGGCGAATCTGTCAACGGATCTCCGGATCCCACGAAGTCCTCTGTGCAGGGTTCCAAGGACTGCCAATGTAAAACCTTACGCTTTGGAACACAGTGGCCACGCTGCATATCTTTAGTGGAGGCTGGTGTCCGCCTTGGGTGAAGAATCGAGTCACAATCAACACTCACGGGTCCAGTAGACACAGGTGCACCTTTTGCCGATTTCCGAACTGTCCTTTAGGGTTCCTGAGCGTCCGGTAGCGGCAAAACTTCTGCGGTGGTTACCAGAGATGTGACTTTGGCTTTTTCAGCTTTAAAGTCCCAGATGGCAGTCTGAGAGGTCAGACAGCTGACCCTTGGAGTCACTGCTTCGGACTGGGGCTGGGAATAAACTTTTCCCCAAGCCAGACACGCAGAACAGGGTCCAAACTCCGCTATGCCAAAGTGCAGCAGGCACATTCGCTCCGACATCACAGCCTCTATTTGTGCACTTCCAATGGGTGCAAAGTGGTCTTCTTCCAAGTCCAGTGAGTAATACCTTGTAGGGTGCCAGTGGTGTCTTATTTATCCCAGGAAAGTGCCTTGAGAGGACTATGCGGTCACTAGCCAATGGGCTACTGAGCCCCCTCCTACCTAGTGACGAATTTCCTGTGATGTGTAGCATCTGGCTATCCCAGAGTGCCACATTCTTGCCCCTTTCAAGATGGCATGACCCTTCCTTGGTCTTGAGGAGGTTGGTATCCCACCTTAGGCATGTGGCTACCAGAGGGCTACACGCCCACAGTAGAACCGGTTTTTGGGGAAAGTTTTCCCTTCTCAACCCTGTTTCCACTTTGTCTGCAGGAACAAAAGGCTTCCTGCTCAAGGATATCAGTGCAGCTTCCCTCACAAAGGCAGCTTCACCTTTGAAGCCTGACTTGTGGCTAATCCCCCTGATTGGCCATCCTGTGGGAGGAGGTGACACCTCTCACTGCAGCAACTACCTTTTGTCCTGAGCCTGGGAGTCTTTCCCACATCTCCCCAGGTGGGAAGAACTCTGTCTGTGTGCTAAAGCCTTTGTGAAGCCTCTGGACTAGCTTGAAACAGAACTGGCAGCTATCTAAAGCTGCCTAACTTTAAAAGTGACATAAATGTGAACTTGATCATTGATTCGCATTTAATGTCACGATTAATTTGATACCTTACATGACCCAGTTAGGTAGTCCCATTCAGTAGTGCCAACTAGGAAACCCTGTACTAGCTAATGGGGCTACTAACTTTAACCACAGCAAAATGACAATTTGGAAGATTTGCTGTCGAAACATATGACAAATATATGTCTAACTTAACAAAATACAGCTCCTTGCCATAGGACTCTATAGGCCTACCTTAGGGGGAGACTTTTAACCACACAGTTGACCTAGCAGTGTACACACTACCCTTCCAGTCTGCAGTGGCAGGCTCGGAGCCATTTTGTCCTTTGTCACACTTAGGGTGGCACAAATAGTGGACACTCTGTCTTACATGCCCTGGGTACGATATACTAGGAGCCTATCAGTAAGTCAGTCCTTGCCAATTGGGTACAGCCAATTCGAACATATCTTTTGTAATGGGTCCGAATACTGGCCCGGCCCTGAGGTCTGGAAAGCAGGCCTCAGTGCACTCTAAAAGTTGAAAAACCAGCAGCTAATAGTCCAAATGGGGGCAAAAAGAGGGGGGAAACCTGCAAAAAACCTTTTTCCTTTCAGTTAGCCTTTCATCTGAAACTGCTCGGCCCTCATCCAGTTGTTCATACTTCACAGCTGAAATCATACGTCCTTCCTCATTACCATTGATTACATTCAGAACACCACCAATATGGTGCAAGGTCATCTGGAATATGAGGTTGACAATATGTTATTCTCTCATTTTTCCAGGTTTTCTTCAATTTCTGATTCATTGAAAGGATTATCTATCTACTGAGAGCTCTTGAGAAGATGCATCTTCAGTTCATTCTACCTCATTGGTGCATTTACTTTTCCTGTGACATCCTGACAAACCCAATCTTCAAAAGCCAGGGATACTGTTACATCCAGGCAGGACACTAAGGGCCTCATTACGTGTACAGCCGTTCGAAGACCGCCGTACCCGCGGTGGTGGTCTGACCGCTGCCTCCTCAGTGGTTCGACTGCCCTATTACGCGTAGGGCGGTCAGACTGTCACAAGACATCCGCAATCGACAGGATCTTCGATCCTGCGGCAGTCGGAACTGCGTCGGTCTATGGAGGTGGTACCAATGCCGTCACCGCTGTGGCAATTACAAGAATTACAAGCTGCCTTTGCGCCGACCATTTTATGGCTGGGACCTTGCCATGAAGAGGTCAGTGGAAAGGCAGTGAAGGGGCTCCAAACAGGGCTCCCGAGTGTTTTAGCCTATTGGGCATTGTGGCTGGGGGCATATGTTGTGCCACCATGCCTGCACTGTCATGCGTGCACTATGTTCCATGCACGACATGGTGCTTGGCAACAGTGCGCGCACAACAGCTAAAGCATGCCACCGCCGCCACAAGACCGCCGCAGTCACACCACAAGCCTGTCAGTCATCACGTAAGGCGGCGGTTGGGATGTCGCCGGCTTGTCTGCGTTCTCCCGACTGCCGACATGGCGGGCTGGCAGTGGGACTGATAAGGTTGTAATCAGGCCCTTAGTGTAGGTAGCAGCATGTTAGTGGGGTCCGTGGGATTGCAAGACTCTGGTCATCACACTTATTGCTTTGTGAAACACTTTTCTCAGTGCCACACTTCTACGGTTGGTCTTTCTTCAGTTACGTTCGCCCACAATGGAGTTCCGCAGCCTGTTTGGAATGTTGATCTAGAAAGGCAGCAGGCAGGTCATGAAAGCATGGATTAGAAGAAGGTTGTCAGGCATTGGGTTCTTTTTTGCATGGTTGAAATCCGGCATTCTACAGAAAAAAGTAGCCATGCTTACCCTTCAGTTTATTCCTATGCAAGATGGTTGCCTTCACATTGTTTGTTATTTGAGGTTTCCAAACCAAGCTGAAGTAGAACTGGAACAATTTTCAGAGTGGTGGTCCTGCCATCAGTATCATATCACTGAAGTCAAAGGCATTGTGAAAAATTCAATCTTCACACAAAGAACAAGAATAGCAAATGAGCCATGACTATTCAGCAAAATAATGATGAGAATGGTATGCAGCCGATGGAGCAGTTTAGAGCACACTTGCAAATATATTAGTAAAGCATGTTGTAGAAGCATGCTGTGATTTACAGATGCACATTTTCCATTAAAATGGCCGTTAAATCACAAAATTCACACAAACATGCCATTTTATTGATAAAACTATATAGCGCATGAATGATATGTAGAAATTGGGTTTCATCAAATATTTATCATTGGCACATCACCAAGTAAAGTGTCTTGATTTGTTTTCATCCTTTTAAATCTTTGTTTACATCACACTTCAGAATAACAGAAAAGAATGTGCTTCATTTGTGCTTTGCTAAAATCTGATATATTTTAAAATATTTGTGCAGTTCATTTACAAGTATTTAAATTTTGATGTGTGTTAGAAAAAAAATGAAATCATACAGTCTTTCCTTTTACAAGTCCTGTGCCTCTTCTAGGGTTGCCACATGCCCGCTTTTCTACCGGCATGGCATGTATTTTAATGCCCCTGCAAGTACAAAAATTAGGAAAATCACATAAAGACTCAATTTTCTCCTTGATCAGCACATACTTCATACAGTAAATATAACAAGAAAGCACTTTTAATCATGCTCCAGTGCTGCCATCATGATCCCTGACTCATTACTAAAGTAAGCAAAAACAGAAAAGTCATGTTACAAATTAATATAGATGATTTTATATGAAGTTCTACAAGATTATAACATCTGGGCATTTGAAGGCTCCTAAAATAAGAACAAATGGGCAGTATTTTTCTTCTGGAAAGAAGGCAACTCAACTCTAGTCTCAGCAGGATAGTCAGATAGTTCTCTATAGAAAATCCTCTAAATTTGCAATCTGAGAAAGAAAATCTCCAATCTCCATGCTAAAATTATAAACAACAAACTGTCAGAAATCATAGCCTGACATCTGACCTCTGTCTTTGAAAGCACAGACAGTGTGACAAGATAAAAACAAAATGTAAAGGCATCTTTATTGCTCATTCACCTTCTGAACTCCAGTATAGTTATTTTTGGGATGCGGCAGCATCCCCAGAACCCCTGCTTCCAGTGCCTATGGCAAAATGGAGCTAGCTTTTTTCTTGTGATGTCACATCCTGCATTGGCCATACGAAGGAGGTGATAACGCCGATTCTTATCTAATTATCTATAAGAACCTTCTGGCCGCCAAGATCTTTTTACCTGTTGAATAGTGTAAAGGAGAGAATCTCATCAGGTTAGATATCAGCATTCATTTTGTCTGAAAGGACCACTGACTCCAAATTCAAGTTTGAGAATTTATTATCGCCAAAAATAACTGAACGTGCAGGCACTTCAACACGAGGTTAAAGAAATAGATGGGCACTAATACAAATAATAATCTACGCAGGAGTCTCATCCGACTCAGGATAAGAAGAATAGACAGTTCTAGGAGGACCAACCAGACTATGATTGCTCCTATTTCTAAGTTGCTCTTCATGGGCCTAAACAAGCTTAAAATCAATTGCTGTCCCTACACTAATGCTAAGTGACATCCCTGCATAACGATTTTCCTAGGCAAGAAAGAATAAAAGGTGTCAGCTGTGAAGACTTCCTAAGAAGTGCAATCACCATATACCTAAGCTCAGCTCTGTCCTTCTCTCAGGTCTCCCCTACCGCTTCTCTGGCCTCCTCCCTCAGGGCACTATCCCTAATACAAAACCATACTACAAAGGTACACGCCTTGTTTACGCCCTCTTGGCCAGGTCTTCTTTCTTGTGCTTTTCCATTGAAACGGTGACTTCATCCTGGACGGTTTCGTTGACCTTGAGTCCCAGGCGCCTTCTCTCTGAAAGTATCATCCCTAAATTCCATTGCACTCCCCGTACCATGCCTCCCATCTTTCTAACTTTTGAAAACAAAGAGTTAGTCTTTACTAACGAGACATGTGTCCTTGCACCTGCAACAAAAGATACGTTCAACAGAAACCTTCTACTGTGCTAATTAAATCTACCGTTTGTGCCCAGAGAGCCTTTCCAAGAGAAACCCTTTTCGGCCTACATTATAAGCTAACATAAGAATATACCAGGCCTTCCTTAAGCATATATGTAGTCAGGCCCTTACATATAACTCTTAAACACACATCTTACTTTTCCCTATAAGCATATTCATTACGATTCTTTATGCAAACAATGAATTACATATGCAACTTTAATATGGTGCACGTTTAAACTACTGCAATTACATTACATACACGAACTAGTTCCTCTATGCATTATGTTCACACAATTCAAAAAGCATTACACTACATCATTATCCTAACACCATTATACTGAATAGTTCACTTCGTCTCAGTGAACTATTCATTCTTTACTAAACATGCATGAGTATACAATGGATATAAACGAATATATGTCTGAATACATGTGGGTGCGGCCTATCAGTGATTATGATGCACCCCTAAAATTCACAAGAACATTTCGCTCTATCAGTTCCCCCCTTTGATGACTCCTGTCATCATATCTCATTCTACTCCCTCGGAGAAGGAACCGACCTAAACAGAACTTGTTCCCATCTTCCCTGATCTGAAGTTCTCCATGCTCTTGAGCCTTTTATACTGATTGTCCTGCAGTCTTGCCAATCTCATGTCATTTTCCCTCAAAGCTCTCTTGACTCTGCCTGCTCGATACCACTTGTAGGCCTTGATCATAATCCACAAGCCAGCCACACAAACCACCAAAATAAGGAGTGGTCTCAGGAAGTACCCAAGGAATCCCTTTCCTAGGTTCGCAAACCAACCTCCCACTTGACCAAAACCCTTTCCGACCTTTTCCCAGGCCCCTTCTTCGGTCAAATCCGCTATCTTTGTGTGGATCATAGTGATGTTACTTATATATTTCTCCAGATCCTTGCTACGGTCTGGTATATAAGTGCAGCACTCTTGAACCTTGAAATGAAATTTGTACTTGTAAAGCGCACCCATACCCCCAAAGGGGTGTCCAGGCGCTGTACGCATACCGCTGTGGAACCCTTCCTGGCTTTTCCCTGTGAAATGTCCACTCCTGGGCACCCCCAGGGTGAAGCCAGGCATCCCAGCGCTGTTGGGGCCCTTGTGGAGATTAAGCAAGCTATTGCCCAGAGTTGCAGAGTGGGACCCATGATTAGAATAGGCACCGAGGCGAGAATTATCAGGTCCGAGGAAATTGAGCCCAAGACCCGCCGAGGCGGGAATTGAACCCTGGTCCCGGGCCAGATCTCTGCATCAGGGTCTGCCGCTCTAACCATTGAGCCACACTTCTCCACTATTTCCTTCAGCATTTTACAGACTCCGCCCTCTTTTGCCAATAGGACATCCAAAGCAAGGCGATTCTGCAAAACCATACCCCTTATCGACAACATCTCTCCTTCCACCAACACCAACGATTTTGCTGTGTTCATCGAAAATTCATCCACCACAGTCGCTAACCTCCGGATCTTCACATCATTCAAGACTACTCCTAGACTAGGTATCATAGCTCCAAAGATATCTCCCACAACGATTCCTGCACTTGCAGCTCTTCTCGTTCTTGAATGCTCTCCACCCTCCAGAAGATTTAAGTCTTCTGTATGGTAAATCTTTGGAAATATTATTGACAAATAACATGTTCCATACCAATTTGCAGGCAACCTCACATAAGCATTCTTCCCACATACATAATACACCGTAGGTATCACTTGTACAGGACCTTGGAGAAAATCTTTTGCCTCATCTGCCATGGTGAAAACGTGATCACAAGTACTCTGTCCTACTGGAACCTTTTCGTAGTAAGTCTGATAACGCCTTATACACAACTTACCCCTCTGCTCCTTATCCAACGCTATAGGACCATAGCTTCCCTTGGTCTTATGCAACCGTTCTTCCTCCGTCCAATCTGTCCTGTGATGCCCTAAGTCTCGGGATTCAGTCAGCTTTCTATACCTATCTTCAACCTGATCTACAAACTTTCTCTCTACATCCGACATCAAGCAAGTCAGATTGTGTCTGTGTGCGAATGCTGTATCCAATTCCAAACTCGGTATGAAGTACTTCCTCAATCTGTCCTCAGTCTTATAATAGTCATACTTATTCAAATGCTTGTAGGCTGGGACTTCAGGAAGCACTGCATCGAAATTGGAAAAGAAATACTCGAACTGATCTCTCTCATAAAACAAACTAAGCAAAAGACTACAAGAAATACCATAAGTCAGTGGAAGATGATGATATCTAATACCCTCATCCACCGACGTAGGCAACTGCATACACACATAACAATCTTTCGCATCCATCACGTCAACATACTCATACAACAACTTAGCATACGCATTAAGCTTAAAATCACCCTTAGACAAATCTACATGTAATCTACAACTTTCTTCTAAAATCATAGCTCTATCAGCTGCCCTGTCTACCCCCTTCTGACTAGGCGTGATAGGTGTAGGTGTCCCTGTCACTGCCTCTACTTCTGGCTCATGCGAACCAGTATATGAGACTACAACTACTATGATTATTGAAATTATCACACTACTTATGAGAATGCCTATAATCCACTTTGCTCTACGATTGGGATTTCCCGGTTCCATGATTTCGAAAGTTCTCAAAAAGTCTTGGTTATCGCAAAGAACTCAGAAAAGTCTCTGTCCTTTATTTATGACTTGCTTAACCAGCTCGAGCAACCATGAAATCTCCGGGCTTTCCCTTTTCCGATCACAACTTATTTACACAGTCCAGAAAAAGACTTCCCTAGTTTTCGTTCCTCTTCTTGTGGAAAGTCCCTAAGTTTATTCTTCTTCCACTCGGACCTAGGTTATCTTCTTCTTTTAGACTTTTATTTATAGTTCATTACTGATCCATAATGAGATCCTCATTAAGCACGACCAGAACGTGATACAAAAGTTCAAGACGCAAAAGCAGCACTTCGTGTGAAAACGGCTCAGCTCCGAAAGGCGGGAATTCGACCCGATGCAAAAGCAAGTTTCGGACTTCACTCAGAAGTGGGGGATTCGGAATCGTGAGTGTCAGTGTTCCGTCTATCTCGAACCCTGGCATCCGCAGCACCACCTTCACCACCAGTTTCGGGCTCCGACTGAAAACTTCCACTGACCTCAGTCTCCCTGTATTCACCACCCCCTGCATCAAACACAGTGTAAGTCCACTCAGGGGTAGAGTATCTGCGACAAGGCACTCTTGTTCTCTTGGACCTTCGCCGACTGTCTTGTGCTTGGTCTTCGTCGCTTGCTTCGGTTTCAGATACTTCGGACACTGGAGCAAGATCTCTTTCAGGTGCCAACCTCAGGTTCAGTCGCCTCTGTCTCTCAGGCCAACTTTCAGCACTTCTGTTCGTTCGTCTGCCTTCCCCTTCTATACCCAGTGCACTATTTCCTCTTTCTGCTGCATTTGACTCTTCTCCGCCCACTGCACCTTCTCTCTCTTCGGTGCCTGAATCAGGGTTTGAACTGTGGAAACCCCCTTCAGCTTGCTCTAGTGCACCACCAGCTGTGTCAGCGACCCTTACAGCTTGACTTGTCCTCTCATGTGGCCCTACCACGTCAGCTGGGTTTTCATTTACGAGAGGAGCTGTTTCTTCCAAGGGTGCTGGAACTCTGCGGGTATGGGAAGCATGCACCCAATTCGGTAATCCTCCACACTTTACTGCTGTGTTCGTGATAAGTATCACCTGGTACGGGCCACGCCAACGAACATCCAAACAACTCTTCCTCACGTGCTTCCGGACGAGCACCCAGTCACCGGGACACAAGTCGTGGCACAGATCACTCGAGGCTGGAACCACAGCTGCTTGCACCTGCTGGGATACAGAACGGACCACATCAGAGAGTCCTTTACAATAATCGAGAATCAAATCATCAGTGATGCTTATCAAGGCTGTAGCTGGTACTGCTGGCAGTCTCATTGCCCTCCCCATTAATATTTCATGGGGGACAACCCGGTCTTTCTGTCTGGGACACTTCGCATGCTCATGAGCACCAGTGGCAAGGCGTCGGGCCATTTCAGGGATGTTGAAGAACACATTTTTGCCATCCGGGCTTTCAAAGTTCCATTAACTTGTTCCACCATCCCAGAAGCCTCTGGTCTGTAGCTACAGTGGAGTCTCTGGTCAATGTTCAATGCTGCACAAAGTAACTTCATGATTTCGCTATGGAAGTGCCCACCTCTATCTGATTCCAAAGAGGTCAGGATCCCGAATCTAGGGATAAGCTCCCTCAACAATAATTTAGCCACTGTCAGAGTGTCACACCTTCGTGTGGGGTATGCCTCCACCCACCGTGAGAATATACATACTATCACTAGAATGTACCTCAAGCCATTGCACCTAGGCATCTCCACGAAATCCAGCTGTAGTCTATTGAAGGGCCCTCCTGACCTTCCAATATGACTCAGTGTAACTACAGTTTTCTTTCCAGCATTCATCTGTTGACATGTAACACACCTCTGACATACCGTCTCAGCCATTGCTCGGAACCGTGGGTTATACCACGTCTGTCTGAACACTCTCATCATTGCGTCTCTACCCAGGTGTGCCTGTCCATGTATCAATCTAGCCATCGGACTCAACAATTCTTCCGGCAACACAGCTCTCCCATCGTTGGATACCCACACATCCACTTCTCCTCTCTCGCACCCAGCTTTGATCCAGCCCTCTCTTTCCTTGGTTGAGACTTCATCTTGCAATCTCTTAAGCTCTTCCCAAGTGTCTGCCATGGTCAACATTATGCTGAGATCGTTTCCCTCTTGGCTCTCTTCTATCTCCCTGCCTGTGTATATGCATCCTTGTTCTGCGCAGAAGCGGGCTACCTCATCTGCGTAGTTATTACCCAAGGATACAAAGTCCTCCCCCTTCCCATGGGCTGAACACTTTACAACAGCAATTTCTTTCGGATGCTGTAATGCTTCTAACAATTGTCTTACATATTCTCCATTACGAATGGGTGAGCCAGATGATGTCAAAAATCCCCTCTGAGACCATAACTGCCCGAAGTCATGCACCACGCCAAAGCCGTATTGGCTGTCTGTGTAAATCGTGATTCGAATTCGATCAGCGGCCAAACAGGCACGGGTCAAGGCAATGATCTCAGCTACCTGCGCGGAGCGTACTCCTTCTAGGCAAGCAGCGTCGACCACTCCTGAAATGGTACATACAGCAAACGCTGCTCTTAATTGCCCCACACTGTCTCTTAAGCATGAACCATCGACAAAGAAAATTTCATCTGGGTCATCCAATGGCTCATCGACAATGTCAGGTCTCGGTTTGGTGCAAAGTTCGGTCACATCGAGACAATCATGGTCCTCACAATCTTCATCATCTGTGTTCGGTATAGGCATCAATGTCGCAGGGTTCAAGATGGAGCACCTTTTCAGAGTCACATTCTCTGCGGCAAGTATGACTTGCTCGTACCTTGTTAACCTATTGTTCGTTAGGTGCTGGGTCTTGGTCCTGGTCATTAATAACTCAACCGAATGTGGTACATGTACAGTCAATGGATGTCCCATTACAATGCTTTCACATCTTTCAATGCTGACACCTGTTGCAGCAACGGATCTTAGACATCCGGGCAACGCAGAAGCTACTGGATCTAAAGTAGCTGAAAAATAGGCAACTGGTCTATGGACACCTCCATGGTTCTGAGCTAACACTGCTAATGCACACCCTCCTCTCTCGTAACAAAACAATGAAAAGGCCTTGTTGTAATCAGGCATTCCCAGTGCGGGAGCCCTGCACAAATCATCTCTCAACTTCAGGAATGACATCAAGCACTCCTCGTCCCATGGTACCGGATCACTCACATCCTTGTGTGTAAGCCTCTGCAGAGGCTTTGCTCTCAAGGAGAAACTAGGAATCCACTGTCGACAATAGCCAACCATTCCCAGAAACATCCTAACTTCCCTCTGTGTAGTGGGTACCGCCATGCTCATTATTGCCTCGATTCGATCCGGTGACACCTTCCTTTTGCCTTTTTCTAATCTGTGTCCCAAGTACTGTACCTCATTCAAACAGTACTGCAGCTTGTTCGGGGACACCTTATGTCCATTCTCTGCTAAGTGGTTCAACAAGGCTACTGTGTCAATTCTGCAAGCATCTTCTGTTTCCGAGGCAATGAGCAAGTCATCTATGTATTGCACGAGAACTGAGTTCTGCGGCAACACAAGACTCTCAAGGTTCTTCTTCAGGATCTGGTTAAAGATCGATGGACTTTCCGTATACCCTTGAGGGATACAACACCATGTTAACACGCGATTTTCTAGCCTAAACGCAAAAAGAAATTGGCTTTCCTCGTGGAGCGGTATCGAAAAGAAGGCTTGACACAAATCGATAACCGTAAACCACTCGGCTTCACATGGGATCTGGAACAGTATTACTGAAGGATTCGGTACCACTGGACAACAAGGGACAACTATCATGTTGACCTTTCGCAGGTCTTGCACGATCCTGTATTTCCCGCTCGGTTTCTGTAGTCCCATTATGGGCGAATTACAGGGACTACCTCTGATCTCTTTTAAAATACCCTTCTCAATGAAAGTCTCGATCACAGGTTTTATTCCTGCAATCGTTTCCGTCGATAAATTGTATTGCGGTGTTCTTGGGAAATCAACATTCTGTTTCACCTCAATCCGCACTGGTTCAACCCCTCTGATTAAACCTATTTCGTCTCCTGCGAAATCCCACACCACAGGCGACACTGCGTCTCTCAGATCAGGTGGAAGTTCTTCCACCGTCACCATTGGGTACAGATCTATACACAAATGCTGATTGGCGATCTTAAAGTCAGCATCATCATCTCTCGTCTGGACCTCCACTCCTCGTGGTGTACAATAAATCGTGCAGTTCAACTTGCACAACAGATCTCTTCCCAAAAGACAAACTGGACTCGTATCACACACTACAAACTGATGTCTAGTTTGGAAAGTACCTATCTTTACTAAGATCGGTTCTGTCAATGGGCTGCTCATCTTCTTGTTCGCTACTCCGACAACCTGGATTGATTGTCCCGAGAGGGGTAGGTTAGGGACTACTGCAGATCTTACAGTAGACCGGGTAGCTCCAGTATCAACCAAAAGTGTTGCAGGATTGCCCTCAATCTCTGCCTCCACAAAAGGTCCTCTCTGGTCTACCTCCAAGACCGCTCCAAGTGTGCAGTCTTCCTCCCCCTCAGGCACCGTCAGGATAAAGGGTCTAAGCTATCCTCAGCATAGCGTTCGAACAGGGGCATCTGTTGGTACGTTCGTGTTCCTTGTGAAAACCTTGGAGCTTGGGGAATCTGAGCAAGAGAATTGTAAACCCCCCTTTCATCGTTCTAGGTCTCGTTATTGTGTTAACCACCTCTTGCGCGGGTGCCTGAGCCCCCTCTTCCTCTTCCTGTACCTGATTAGCTGGGTTCAAAGGACACTCGCGTTTCCAATGTCCGACCTGACGACAAAGATGACACGCAGTGGTCTTCTTTAGTGTAGCCACGTCCACTCCTGTCTTGGGGTCTACTGGTTTTCCCTTACCCTGTACCTGCCCATTCTGGTTTCCTTGGAAATTTCCTTGCTTTCTTCCTAGGGTCCCTCCACTAGGCTGACTCTGTGCTGTCTGCATCTGGACAAGCATCAATTTGTCTTTTAGCTTTCGATGTTTTGAATCCACCTCATCACTACAGTATCTCGCGTACCGCAAAATTTCATCTAGTGGCTTGTTCTGCCAGCAGATCAAATGGTGCTGTATCATGAGGCTGATTTCCCCTCTCAGACCCGTTACAAACTTTGAGACAAACTGTCCCATATCCTTAGGGTCCAAAACATCTAACCCACTATACTGTTTAAAAACTTGCAGAAGTCTTTCGTAATACTCATGCACCGTTTCCTTGGGTTCCTGTACAGTCCGATCTATCTTAACCCAATCTATATCCTGAGGTGAAATCTTCGACTTCAACCATGTAATCACCTGCTCATACTTTTTCATGACATCAGGTGATGGACCATTTGTAACCGCCTCTCTTTTCGGTTCCGAAGCCGGCCACTCAATAGCGACTTTACATGCTGTCCACAAATCTCCTGGTACCACTATGTCAAACAAAGTGTTCAAATCAATCCACAATACTTTTGAAATCTTCACAAACCGCTCAACCTGCTTGTACCACTCCACCGGTTTTTCCCTCAGCCGAGGAAAATCATTTGTAAATGCAGCCAAATCACCTCTATTCCACGGCACATGCACGTACCCTCCATTCTGTACTTCCCGTAAAGGAAAATTTCCAACACCCGTCGCCCCCTCCTGGCGGCGGCGTTTCCCCTTCTGCTCTTTTTACTGGTTTCTTTTTGGACCACCTTTCTTCCCATTTGTCCAACAAAATCCATATTCTCATTCCTATGATCAGGTCTCTGGTGTGCGTCTTCAACCCTGTGATTCTTTTCTCCTCCAACTCCTGATCACTGTAATGCAATCTATGTGGTCCCTGTAACGCTTTAGTTTTATTCAGGTCCACCTCATATCTTTTGGCCAAATCCCTCAATCTATCATGTGCCATTCTAGCTTTTCGAGTCACATCTTTTGCTACAAACAGCAGCTCATCTGATCCATAGATTTCTATCCTTTCCAAAGGCAGACCCCCACTGATCATTTCGTCTACCTCTGCTTTCAGCCTCACTACGTCTAGCAACCTTGCCTGTACTGCACTCCTCAGTACATCTCGACAACCTGAGCCGTCCCGCTCATCACAGTCACTATTCTGTCCTTGTGACCTATTCCCTTCCATATTCCTGGAACTTGGTCTGTCTTCCGAGACATTTTGTGCCCTATCTCTTTGCATCCTATCCTCTTGGTTCGTTACTGTTGGTGTCCACTCCCTCAAAGCTGACTTCGATTCCCGTAAAGACCTCGGTCTTTCCGGTCTCTCCTCTTCTTGTCCACCTGAAGAATCCGCAGTAGCCGGTAACGGCGTACTTGTGTCTATTGGTCTTGGGAAATGAACCACCCTTACTCCAAACCCATTCCCACTCTCACTGTTTCCTTCTTCCCTTCTCATCGGCACGGAGCTCCCTTCTCTCACTCGGTCTGGGTCATATACCGGTACTATAGGGCCAATGGTAACCGGTACTGTCAAGGAGTCCGGTAATCTTGTGTTCCCCCAGGAGGCTGTGTTATCATAGACGCCGTAGCCCCCTCCGTTCCTGTGGAAATTCTTCCCACTACTCTCATGCTAGTCTGGTTCTGACTCTCATCAACTATTGCCACTGCTGGGGTTGTCTTTCCCTCTTCTGAATCTGGATTAAATGGTGGTGGCCTCTCCGCCAACATCCTATCCAACAGACTGTCATCTAAATCACTATCGTCCTCATCGACTCTTGTTATCTTCCCATTTTGTATTAACAATGGGTACAACTTATCTCCTTCGATCGTGTCTGCTCTCCACCTTTTCTCCAAGGCATCCCATTTTGCATCTTGAAATGCCCTGACCGATTTCTTCACCCTTTCTTGGCATCTGTCCTTCTTCCTATCATACGCTGCCCTTACCCACGCATGTAGTGCCTCAAACTGTGTTGGTCTAGGTAGTGGTCGTAATGAAGCCATTACACTCTTGAGCTGGTACAGCACCTCTAACCTGAAAGTACCATATCGAGGGAACGACAAATCTCCTTCTGTTTCTGTCATTTTATGCCAATTCTCGAGCCAAATTATAGTATGCAACCCTACATTCTTCGCCATATAATGTGCTGGTGTATCCTCGGGAGGAGCTTCCTCTCCCTCCCGAACAACCACATGTCTATCACCTCTACAAAGTTCCCGTAAAGCTTTAAAACATTTCATGATGAATCAACTTTGTATTTGCACTCAAAATGTCCGCTTTTACTTCCTGATTCCAATCCACCAATACCAGCGCGGTTCACACCAACCGGCCTATCGCAGCGCGGCTCTTGTCTGACGTCACTTTTCCTCCGCTCGCAGCAGTTCCCCTCCTTTCTAATTTTCTTGTTCTCACTCGCATTCGTCCCAATTATACTCTGAAATAATGTCCGTCCTACCGAACAATTACCTCTCTGACCGTCAGTCTTACCAATGACCGATCAGTCTCTTGAGCTTGTTGACCTCAATCTGGCAACCGTCTGTCCACGAACGACCGGACAATCGCCTCTAATACACTCGATAGGATTCAATCACTCGATGTTCTGCACACAATAACCTACGACCTGCGTTGGTTATTCACACACTCACACATGTGTCCCTATCTTCTGTGGGTCTGTCAATGACGTCTCGTGACCCCCACTACTCTGGTCAACGTTCTCAACTCTGGGTGTATTCTACACCACAATAAATCTCCCGGTCCCGCGCGCGCTCACGGTCCGTTTCTCAATCACACAACTTTCGTTCCAACTCCGCAAGACATCACACAACAATATAACACCGCAATCTATCAACCATCACTCTTTTCATACTCACTCTACTACGAACTGCTACTTCCGCCGCACCGTCACTCTCCGTCAGTTTTCCACGACCTCCGACATCCGTCTCCCGCGGTCCTCTGGATCTGCGTCACTCGGGCTCTATGGGGCAACTTAGTCTCTTATCTTTGCTCTAGATCTCCCCTTACCATCAAAGGTAACCATCCTACTCTGCTACCAACTGATAACGCCGATTCTTATCTAATTATCTATAAGAACCTTCTGGCCGCCAAGATCTTTTTACCTGTTGAATAGTGTAAAGGAGAGAATCTCATCAGGTTAGATATCAGCATTCATTTTGTCTGAAAGGACCACTGACTCCAAATTCAAGTTTGAGAATTTATTATCGCCAAAAATAACTGAACGTGCAGGCACCTCAACACGAGGTTAAAGAAATAGATGGGCACTAATACAAATAATAATCTACGCAGGAGTCTCATCCGACTCAGGATAAGAAGAATAGACAGTTCTAGGAGGACCAACCAGACTATGATTGCTCCTATTTCTAAGTTGCTCTTCATGGGCCTAAACAAGCTTAAAATCAATTGCTGTCCCTACACTAATGCTAAGTGACATCCCTGCATAACGATTTTCCTAGGCAAGAAAGAATAAAGGTGTCAGCTGTGAAGACTTCCTAAGAAGTGCAATCACCATATACCTAAGCTCAGCTCTGTCCTTCTCTCAGGTCTCCCCTACCGCTTCTCTGGCCTCCTCCCTCAGGGCACTATCCCTAATACAAAACCATACTACAAAGGTACACGCCTTGTTTACGCCCTCTTGGCCAGGTCTTCTTTCTTGTGCTTTTCCATTGAAACAGTGACTTCATCCTGGACGGTTTCGTTGACCTTGAGTCCCAGGCGCCTTCTCTCTGAAAGTATCATCCCTAAATTCCATTGCACTCCCCGTACCATGCCTCCCATCTTTCTAACTTTTGAAAACAAAGAGTTAGTCTTTACTAACGAGACATGTGTCCTTGCACCTGCAACAAAAGATACGTTCAACAGAAACCTTCTACTGTGCTAATTAAATCTACCGTTTGTGCCCAGAGAGCCTTTCCAAGAGAAACCCTTTTCGGCCTACATTATAAGCTAACATAAGAATATACCAGGCCTTCCTTAAGCATATATGTAGTCAGGCCCTTACATATAACTCTTAAACACACATCTTACTTTTCCCTATAAGCATATTCATTACGATTCTTTATGCAAACAATGAATTACATATGCAACTTTAATATGGTGCACGTTTAAACTACTGCAATTACATTACATACACGAACTAGTTCCTCTATGCATTATGTTCACACAATTCAAAAAGCATTACACTACATCATTATCCTAACACCATTATACTGAATAGTTCACTTCGTCTCAGTGAACTATTCATTCTTTACTAAACATGCATGAGTATACAATGGATATAAACGAATATATGTCTGAATACATGTGGGTGCGGCCTATCAGTGATTATGATGCACCCCTACAATTCACAAGAACATTTCGCTCTATCAGAGGCATGACACTGAGATGGATGCATTGCGACACACTCGTTCCCCTGTTTTCATCACATTCATCTCCCTCTGGTTGGTCTTGTTGTCCCTGGTTTTTTGCTCAACATTTCAACTGGAATTCTAGTTTTGTAAGGACTATGCTGAGCTCTTTCTCGACCCTGATATAGGTTGTTTTTGGCGCTTTTCTTATCAATTCCTATATTGTTCTTTATATTCAATCAAAAATGATCAAGATTGCCAAGCAGTATTTTTCTGCCCTTGTGGCATTTTCCTTTTAAATGAGGCCCTCTTAAGGAGACACTTGACACCTTTCGTGTGCTTTCTAAGCGCAGGCTGGCACTGTGGCCACTAGGAAGAATTGCCCTTCCCTTGAATATCCAAGAAGGAAACTTGAGAGACCTTCAGAGCGTCCTTTCCTTGACAACTTTATCCTTCTGGATATGGGGCTCCACCCACAACTGGGCAACATGCTGTAGGTGAAGCTTACAGACCTTTACACAGCACTCTCAGTGAGGCCGCAACAATGATGTACAGAGCAGTGATAGGTCTTATGCTGTACATGCTGCCTTGGACTGTTATGCCTTCTGCAATGGTGCTGTTTTTCAATAGTTACACATCTCTCATTCAGAGACATCATACACCACCTGATGGAGGCTTCGAACTAGCTAAATACAAACATGTTTGCCGTGAATATGCTTATTATTCACACTTCTTCTGCCATACCAGACCTGGAACCCCCAGTTAATGGAGCCAGCTGCTTCTGTTCGCTAAGCATTTACCTCTCTGGATTGTATATTGAAGGGAATACCTCCCTGCAGTCCTGTGCCGGCTCAGAGTGCTGGCTTTAGGGCGGTGGGACCTGTGCTGCCGCACCTGGTGCCAAGCTTGGAGGAGGGGGGGGGGGGCGGAGGCGCATTTTGAAATGTCTTATGAGTTTAAAAACACCTGTTGCAGAGTTTCTTGTGCACCCAGTAATTTTCAAGCCATAATAAAATATGTCATCACCATAAAAAATGTCACTATGGTGATGAATCTACTTGTCGGAGAGAGAGATCCATGTTTTCTATCATAACGCAGCGGGTCAATGTGCCCGCTGTAAAGGAAGCGTAACATGCAGATCACATAGTTCTGTTTTATGTTGACTGCTCATTGGGTTACTGCTTTTGTCACAGAGATCGTTTTTGTTTCTCGAAGTTCATAAGTTACAATCCTTCTAATATAGCACAGAGATTGTTAAACAGTCATCAAAGTGCTGCATGCTTATGTTTTTTTCTACAACTCTTTCGCTATCCCAATTTTGCTGAAAAGGGTTTACTTGTATAGAAATATATTCTTATTAGTAAAGCCAAACCCGCCCACTGTGTTACGTTTTAAATCCTGAGTTTGTGCTTCTCCAGACCAATCACTCTTAAAATAGACTGCCTTCCAGTATGGCTGATATGTGACTCCTATACTCTGTAGTCCTCATTGTCTTGGGGAACGTTTCCTGTACATTGATTTACACACTTGTATGATTCATTGTCTCTGTGTAATATGTGTGTGTTGTGAAGTTCTCTGACACCCTACATTGGTATGAGTAGCACTACAGAAGAAATGAAATACATGTGAGAGAGGGGCTCTGGAGAGAAGAGAGGCTATGGCGAGATGAGGGGCTATGGAGAGATGAGGGGCTATGGAGAGATGAGGGGCTATGAGAGATGAGGGGCTATGGAGAGATGAGGGGCTATGGAGAGATGAGGGGCTATGGAGAGATGAGGGGCTATGGCGAGATGAGGGGCTATGGCGAGATGAGGGGCTATGGAGAGATGAGGGGCTATGGAGAGATGAGGGGCTATGGAGAGATGAGGGGCAATGGAGAGATGAGAGGCTATGGAGAGATGAGGGGCTATGGCGAGATGAGGGGCTATGGAGAGATGAGGGGCTATGGAGAGATGAGGGGCTATGGAGAGATGAGAGGCTATGGAGAGATGAGGGGCACCCTTGGAGGGTGGTAGTGAAGGAATTTGTGGAGGAGGTGGTAAGTGTGAGGGCACTGACAAAGATTGTCACACCGCGGCCACCAGCGCTAGAGCCGGCCCTCCTTGCTCCAAACCAAGGGGGTGAGCACTCATTAACTAATGCAGACTTGAAAATGATCCACAGACGCCATTCAACAAAAGCGCACAGTGCTGAGCCTTAGTCATGGATTTAAATCATGCGCTGTTTTTGACAAACCACATTAGGTTTGCCAGTGCTTTCAGAATGTGAGTTTCTTGCCAGAATAAGAACCACACAGACTGGCCAACAAAAACAGTGGGCAGGAGCCAGGCTTCTCCTAAAGCCTGGCATGAAATCCCAAGTCAGTAGCCTTGGCAGAAGAACATGGAGTTGAGTCATTACCCCAAGGAGGTGGAGTCAGAACAACAAAATGACTTATCATCTCAGGCTTGGCATGAGAACTGAAGCTCAAATGTAGGCCAAAGTTTTGCAAATTAACGGAAGACCACAGGGCTGCTGCCATAATATCATGGCACATTACACCCCTTTGCACAGATTGCCCTCTAAAAGGGTGGGCGTGCTGCCTCAGCGATGTAGCTCGATTGCAGGAGGGTTTGCTCTTGTGTATGTGGCATCCCACAGCCGAATCCTACGTAGGACTTCGTATTTAAGGAGAGACTTTAAGCTTATTTGCAAAACCTTGATTTTGCTAACGCCTCAGTTGGAAATCTGACTGAGTGAAACTGAGTAAGTTCTGGAAAAAGAACCTATTAAACTCAAGATTTCCAACATTCTCAGACCTAATTAGGAGTTATGGCCAATTGTGAGTTGCAGAATTTCAAGGGCTGGAATCAACGATTCTGGCCAGTAATTAGACCCAGGCCACGTGTATTATGAGTTCTGTTCCACGGAGTGGGGATAACCATGCAGCCCTGGGAATACTGTGGTCTTTCCGCATGGCTGTCCATGATTCCGAGGACTTTCCTGCTCCCATTGACCGCTAGCAGGTGGTCAGTGGGAGCAGGGGGCTAATGCAGGTCGCAGGGTGGCGGTAAGGAGGTTGGAAGGGACTAGGTGGGGACTGGGTGGGGAGGTAAGGCTTTCATGTGGCTGGGGTAAAATTGAACAAAAAGATTTGCCAAACCGTTTTTGTTTTAGCTGGAAATCGTCTTCCCCAGGTGGAAATTGGTGAAGTGCAAAGCACTTTACATGGTGTGAAGTGCAAAAGTTGTGTACGTTGGTCAATTCCTCCAGCAGAATAGCAGATCCGTTCCCCTCGGTTTACAACACCAGTATTGTCCCCTTGTTGAACAATTTATGACAGGCCACATGGGTGAATCCTATCTGTAAAAAAATAATATGCAAAGATGGCACAAGGTGCTGGCTCGGCAGTGCATGCACCTCACAGTCTCACAGACTCCTTCAGGCAGCAGAGATACAACAAGGTGGGTTTGGGGGGCAGCCGAACACCGTGAGGTCTGCCCCCCGGGCAGATTGGGAGAGGGTGGGGCCGACCATTTTGTAATTTGGGCCCAATTATAGCCCAAAGGATTAAGGGCTTGCGCAGGACGTCCTTAGCCACCATTTTAGGTTCTGGTGACCTGGTGGCTGGGAGCAGGGTAGTGTAGGCAGTTTAGCTTTTTGAAGGCAGTTTTTGCTTTAGCGTTTTGAATAGCTTTTCTTGCTGGGTTAATATGCAGGATTATAGAGTGCTGGAAGCTGATCCCTGAAGCGGCGGGAGATGTGCACCCCCCCCCACGGTGCGCCTTGGCAGGGGGTAGCGACCGCCGTCGAGGCCTATAGCTCCCTGAAGCATTCGAGGATGAGGGAGATGAGTCTTCAGGGCCGCCCATATGCCAGGAAAGCGGCCCCGGAATGCGGGCCTGCCGGAGCCTCGGGTTCCCTCGGAGGCTCCGGCGCGTGTGCGTAGGGGGTGGGGCCCGCCGGAGGAGCACGTGTTGCGCTTCTCCGTCAGAGCGCTCAGGAGAGGTCCGGTCCGCTCGGGGGATGGGGTTGAATGAGCCCGTGGTCCTCAGAGCAGCAGGATATGCGGAGCCGGAGGCTGGAGGGAGGGGGGAGTGGGGCGTAGAGGGATCAGGGGCTGCTGCCTCTATGAGGAGGTTTCTGAAGGTCAGGAAAGGGGGGAAGATGGGAGCATGGGATGAAAGGGGGCTGGGGGGGCCCCAAGGGGATGATGTTATTGACAATTTTGGGGATGAGCTGGACCCCGGCTGGGGCCAGCAAGAGCAGAGTAGCCTGGTGAGGTCCCCAATGGAGGAGAGCAGGGAGGAGTCAGGACTGGGGGAGGGAGGAGTACAACTCTTGGGGGATTCAAGGGGGAGGAAAGGATTTCCCTGGGGAGCTGGAGCCAGCAGGGGGTAGCCATGCATGGGAGGTGCCTCGACTATTTCACCTCATGGAACGAGGAGGTGAGGGGTTTAAGCAGATTGGGGCAGGTAGATGCATATATGGCTCAAGGTGGTTCGGCAGGGATAGTGGCAAGAGGGCTGTCGCAGGAAGGGGGCAAAAAGAGGGTAGGTGCAGGGCAGGATAGGGCGCCTCTGGGGACGGGCATTGGGCCTCGCCAACCATCAGCGGTTACGGCCGGGCTGCAATGGAGTGAAGGGGGGAAAAGGGGGGGTTAGTGATCTGGAGGTGGATGATTTGTTTAAAGGCAGTCGGGGATGGGCTGAGAGTACATTAGGGATAAGTAGGAAGAGGAGAAGGGACGTAGGGGAGGGGGTACACAGGTCCAGCACACCAGACCAGTCACTTATATTTCAGGTGGAGGGGCAACGTCATGGTGCGGACTTGACAGAGCTGGGAGCGGCTCAGGGGTGCCGAGGAGAAGGGATGGCGGAGCCTCGCGCGGCGCGCCCGTTACCTGCGGGGGATCCCATTGTGGCTGGCAGAAGTAGGCCCCGAGTGGTCTCGCTGGCCCCAACACCTGACGGACCTAAGCGGTCCACAGGACAACAAGGACGCAGGAATACGCAAACGAGGATGGAAGGTGATTTCAAGCTGGTGCAGTCAGCATCGCCCGGGGCAAAGAGTTGGGGGCCCGTTAGGGGCCATCAAGGTGGCGCGAGGAATTAGACTTTGATGAAGAAAGCCTGGAAGAAGGCGAAGTAAGAGAAGACAGTGAAGGAGAAAAGGGGGGTCCAGTAACGTGTCTCATAGTATATTACAGGTTACAAGAAAGGCGGTGGAGCCTGCAAGGAAGTCGGCAAAATTGGCACAGGTCACGGGCCCACTGGCAAAGGCGGACTGCAGCAACACGGGCACCCTCCTTGGAGCCAGGTACAGCACAAGAAAAGGGGGGGAAGCCGGGAATGGTATCGGTAGGGACAGAGGGGGATGAAGAGAGGTGGGTAGAGGAAGGTAGGCTGAGGAAGGGTAAGTACGTATTAGACATTGGCGTGGACACTGAGGATAATGGTAAGTTGACAACTAATAGGGAGGATAATAAAAGCAGGGAGACAACTGACAAGGGGGAAGGGACAAAGAATGAGGAAAAGATAAAGTGGAGAGTAAAGAACTGAAGATTAAAAAGTTACCTTGCATGGGGGTTACTAAAGCCTCTAGGAGCGCATTTAATGCTGGCAACTAAGCAGCACATCTGGAAGGGACAATATGTCTAAATGCTCAAATTATTGCCTAAGAGAGGTACCCACAAAAGAGGGGTCTAAAGAAGAGGAGTATGAGCTGGCCAAGAGGCGAAGGGTTCTTCTAACAGTTGAAAATTGGACAGCTGCCCTTTTTAATGTACGCAAGCGTATACTGTGAGAAATATCCGGAACGAGGCGTGGCTCTATTTAAATACATGGACGTTATTAGAAAAGCGCAGATTACTGGGGGGGGGGGTAGGCGTTGGCACAGTACGATGAGGAATTTAGGGCTCGAATGGCTTGTAAAAAGGGCTGGGCCGAAGGGCTCATACACCGGTCAAAATAGATAAATGGGAGGCAGCCTTACAGGGTTATGACAACCAGAAGGCTGCAGAGGTATGCAAGGAAGGTTTCACATGGGGTTTTCGTCTAGGGTAAGGGGGGCCGCGGGTCAGAAGATGGGCTGAAAATTGGCAGTCAGCAAAAGAACATACTCACATGGTACAGGAGAAATTGGATAAAGAAGTGAGGGAGGGTAGGATGGCAGGCCCCTTCATGGACTGGCCTATGGGGAATCTGATTGTTTCACTCATTGGGGTGGTGCCAAAGAGGAACAAGGGCAGTTCCGGCTTATTCAGCACTTGTCGTGGCCTGAAGGGAGTTCAGTGAAGGATTTTATGGATGAAAAAGTTGACGTGGCCATGTCACTGGTTGTGACGGCGGGCGCAACAGCAGAAAGGGCAAAATGATTGTTTCACCCATTGGGGTGGTGCCAAAGAAGGAACAAAGGCAGTTCCGGCTTATTCAGCACTTGTCATGGCCAGAGGGGAGCTCAGTGAATGATTTTATTGAGGAAAAAGAGGCTACTGTGGCATATTCCTCAGTTGACGTGGCCATGTCACTAGTTGTGACGGCGGGCGCAACAGCACAAATGGCAAAATGATTGTTTCACCCATTGGGGTGGTGCCAAAGAAGGAAACAAGGCAGTACCGGCTTATTCAGCACTTGGCATGGACAGAAGGGAGCTCAGTGAATGATTTTATTGATGAAAAAGAGGCTACTGTGTCATATTCCTCAGTTGACCCGGCCATGTCACTGGTTGTGACGGTGGGCGCAAAAGCAGAAAAGAAAAAATGCGACATAAGGTCGGCTTTCCGTTTGCTTCCAGTCCATCCAGACGATTGGGATCTTCTGGGCATCCATTTCAAGGGAGATGGTACGTGGACAAAGCATTACCGATGGGCTGTTCTATGTCATGCGCATTATTTGAGTGTATTAGCACTTTCCTGCAGTGGCTGTAATCAAACGCACGGGTCACTAGTTGGTGACACATTATTTGGATGATTTCTTCTTCGTGGGCACCTCAGGCTCCACGGAGTGCCAAGTGGCTCTGGAAAACTTCAAAGAGCGGATGAAGGTATTGGGAGTGCCTTTGGCCCCTGAGAAGACAATGGGGCCCAGCACGGCGCTGTCTTTTTTGGGTATAGAAATCGATTCCAGGATAAGGCAGGCACGCTTGCCAGAGGATAAAAAATAAAAGATGTTGGGACTGCTCAATGAGATGCTGGCTCGGGATAAAGTGATTTTAACTCTTCTTCCTCTTGCATGATGGACCACTGGTTGTTCTTTTCATCCTTCACCTCCCAAATGTTAAAAAAGCCACTGACACTCGATGTCTCTCCTAGTCTACGATTTCTTTGACCAATCTTTCTGAAGCCCTTGTAAACAGCCCCGTTGGCCCATCCACTTGCTCTTCTGTCTTTGCCAACTCATTTAACTCTTGGGTGAATATGGCCTTTGGTCTCCCTTAAGCCTCCTAGCTATCACTGTACCTAATGTACTGCACATTGTGTCAGGTATCAGGTTACGCGACAGCCATGAAGGGACTGGATGAGCTGGGGAACAGGGTTGTGGAGGCTTAGACAAGCAGGATTATTAGACTGATAGCTTCCTCGGAACGCACTGTCACTCACTTCGTAGGTTAAAATAATTTTCAGGTCATGAGGGGAAAAGCCTTATTTAACATCCTTGAGACCATTGCTCAGAGCCTAGCAATGAGTTGCTTGATTGCATTGGCTCTTCCGATCTCCGCTGTAGTTCGCATTTTGGTATTCCTCACTGTTTGTTGTTTTCTCCCTTTCAATTCATTTGGTCCCTTCATTATGCCCCTCCTAGTATTCCCCTCTTGGTTGTCTGCATGTTAATCTCTGTTACTTGTAGAGTCTTACCTGTGTGTGTCCAGAGTTGTCCTTTGGCCTCTGCCAGATTCCTGGTCAGCTCTAGGCTCGTCATTGCATCCTTCACTGCTGAACCGGTAAGCCGGGTTTCAGCCTTGTTCATAAGTCTGTATATTACATTCAGCTGCTATTTGTAATGACCTTCTGCCAGGTGCCTCAAATCTGGCCACATCAATCCAAAGTCCTACCATCAAGGCAGAGTGGTGCCATCCCTTCAACAGGATTTATTTCTTGCTCCCTATTCCTGTCTCCCCCCGGGTGCTGTGACGGGTAATAGTTATCATTCTGTTGTCCAGTACAGCCGCCAAGGGAATGCAGGGGCTTTCAGTGGGTCTGCGACTTCGAACCCTGGCTCCTTGGTACTTCGATGAACTACCCGCCATCAAACAGAACTGTAAAAAACATGAGCAACTGTGGCATAATTCCTATAGTAGAGAAGCAAAATTAGTTCATAACACTTCCTAAAAGAGTATCACAAGCACATTTGAGCTGCTTGTAAGGGCTATTAGTGTGCCACAATACTTACCACCACTAACGCGTCACATCTAATAATCTCCATTGTTAACCAATTACTTAATCCGTATCACTTAGTAACTCTATAACACCTTCATAAGACCTCTGTAATGATCCCTTAGCCTCCTTCTTCAATAAAATGTTCATCATTGAATCCAGTTTTCCTACTCAACTGCCTTTCAGACCATTATCTTGTCTTAACCGTCTGTCCACCTCCACTCATGGCTGTTCTCTCACTGCATTCCTTTCAATCGAAGATAACCACAGCACTGCGCTCTCTTCTTCAGTGAAGTAGGGGTCCCCCCAGTGGCGGCCGGCATGGTTCACGGGTGGCGTGTCGGGTGCTGGCACGTGGGGTGAAATGGTGGGCAATTAAAAAAAAAAAGTGCAATAAAAAAAAACTCACCTTGCTGCGTTGGGCGCCACGTCTTCTCTCCTCGTCAGACAAGGATAGGAAGTACAGCCAGGCTCCCCTGACCAATCACAACGCTGCAATGTAGCGTTGTGATTCGTGAGCACCCAGGCTCCCCTGACCAATCACAACACTGCAATGCAGAGTTGTGATTGGTTTTGAGCGTCTTAGTTTGACGCACAACCAGGGAATGGGGGCCTGGGGTTTTTCTCCATGCAGGCTGTAATGCAGCCTGCATGGAGAACGGGGAAAGTGCACATGACTGGTTTGGGCGGCCCGAGAGGGCCTACCAAACAGTCATTGCGCACTTTGAAGTGGGCAAACCACTCCTCTCCCACCCTGCTCCGTGAGCAGAGCAGCCCCGCACGCCCGCCCGCCCGCAAAGAGGCAGGAAACAGTGGGGCGAAGTTCCTCCGCCATAGCGGAGGAGCCGCCCCTGGATCCCCCAAGGTCATGGATTCTACCCTGGATAAGCGCTCCAGCCTATCTCTTGAATCAACTATCACCTTGACAATTTGGATACAGGCCATGGTCATCTCCCTTCTTAAGAAGCCCACTGTCAACCCATTCATCCTACTGTCATATTTCACTCCTACCGTATCCTCTTACAATTTCGAAGAGACATATTAATTTCTAACTTGCACATTATCCTGACAACCAGTCTGACTGTCATCCTACTGATAGCTTGGAAACAGCTCTGTTAAGCATCATTGACAAGCTCAGGAAAATTACTGACTAAGGCAGCAGTGCAAGCTTGATCTTACTGGATGTATCTGCCACTTTTGATATGGTGTCCTATTCCACTCTGATGATGGAGCTCTTTAGCTAGGCATCTGCATATACTTATGTCCTTCCTCATTAATTGGTTCCAGGTACTTTCTCTCTTTTCTCTTCCAGTCCTGTGACACAACAATCACCTTTGGAGTTCCTCAGGGTTCCACCTTGAGCCCTACTTTGTTTAACGTCTACATCTTCCCACTTGTTCCACTAGTTCGCTAGTTTAGTTTTGACATTGTATCACATGCCAATGATACGGGAATCATCCTCAACATCTCAGCCTAACCTGGAGCCACAGGATCAGCTTTTAGATCTTGCATGAACTTATGGCAGCTAGGAAGACCAATAACTGCCTCAAACTAAACAGTGCAAAAAGAAAACAACCAATTTGGCAATCAACACTCTCCATGGTCATCTACCTGGTCGCCCTCTGAATTGGGCCTCCCGCCTCCCGCCTGCTCCTGATCCCTCTTCCAGAAACCTTGGCTTTCTATTTAACCACAAAATGTTTTTCCCAGCTCAAATCAACCAGGTTGGAGGAGTCTATTTTGCGCTTATCAAGATAATGAAAAAGGCTCTTTCTTTTCTTCCTCTGGTTGTGCACAAGACAGTCACCCATGTTTTAATAATCTCATGCTTCGACTATGGCAACTCCTTATACCTAAGCAGCCCTACTTGTCTCACTCAGCACCTTCAAACAGTTCAGAAGTCAGCAGCCTGTCTCATCCTACGACTGCTGCCTCAAAGTTCTCCCCACCCCCAACTAAAGAAGCTGCACTGGTTCCCAGTGACCAAACGCCTTATACTTTATTTATAAAGCCCTCAACAATGTCAGGCCCTTTTATCTCACCCACATGTTGACATGCTACCAGTCTTCATGCTTACTACGATCTTTGTCCTGCAACTTGCTGGTTCTCCCTCTCATCCTCTGCTTCAGCTGTGGTGGGAGGTTTTCTCCTACTTGGCAGTCAAACTGGCAGTCAAATCTTGGAATTCTCTCCCTTTGGATATCAAAATGTGCCTGATCTCATCAACTTAAAAAAATACTTAATAACTGGCTCTTTGCACAAATGTGAGGCTTTTAATTAGTAAGCTCCTTCTTTAGCGCCAGGGCGCCTGTCACACAGGCAACAGTTGAGCTTATAAACATGTTAACATAACATAACCAAAGCTTTAAGCAGTAATCACATGTGACCCCAGCCACATGGGCATGTCTCCTGGGCAAGGAGATATCTACGCTTTGACCAGTGCTCCATTGCTCACACCCCTTCATCTTGTGTCTATGGAAACACAAGCTGGGCCTGCATTGTTTTAATGCAGCAATATTGAAAGTGCCCATGGTCTATATTTCAACCACTTTCCTGATGGAGAAGCTTTATCTTTCTATACCTGCAACAAGAAAGGAGATGTAAGCTAAAGGTTTTACTATTACTCGTTTAAAAGTCTTTTTGCAATGCAAAGCCCATAAAATGACCCATGTGAGGCACGAGTAATTCATGTGTTCTGTAGTATTTTTTTTTTGCATTATTGTTCTTCATATCTTTCATTTTCACATGAAAACAACTATTAAGCTCAAAGAACGACTGCAAAAAATAAACTGTTACTTACCAGTAATCTTCATTACCCCGATTAAGGTCCTTCTCGTCCCAGTCATTTCCCCTCCCGCCCTCTCTTGTTTTGTCTAGTCTTGTTACTAGCAGGCATGGAGGTGGGTGAGAGGGGCCTTTAATTAGTAAAAATAAAAAAATACTAGTGTGTTAGTGTGCCTGTCGGGAGGCGGGACCGCCTCATACTGTAATGATTGGGACGAGGAGGTCCTACTAGGGGGTAATGCTAACTCAGATTTGTACATGGCACAGTGTGAAAATGTTCACATTTTTTCTGAAAATCAAGCATTCTTCAGCAATTTTAACAATTGGCATCTCTTAAGCCATTCGAAAATAAATGGCGCCCTCAGTCCAAAGATATGGACTTAAAATGTGTTGTAGTAGTTAAGACAGACAGCACAAAAGAGAAGGACACAAATGCCAGATTGATAGTATTTACCTGGGGGGAGCGTGGTTTGATGCCAAAGTAAGATGGCTGCGTCCCGCTCAGGATCTGATGGACGGTGCAAGGAGCGGAGATGCAGTGGCAGCTTCCCTCGTTTAAAATGCTTTTAACTCTTCCTAATTGCTTGTGAACTTCGACTGATGCCGCAAATGCCTTTATTCAGCATTTTGGTAGGCAAAATTACTGCATTTTGTTATGGCTCATTTGAGCGCTATGTATGTAGCTGCCATTTTGTGTTTTCCAAGAGTCCGAATACACGTAATATCCCTGCAACCATTTTCAACATCTTTTCACAGAACATAACCCCATCGC
This sequence comes from Calotriton arnoldi, assembly GCA_963921515.1. Lineage (NCBI taxonomy): Eukaryota > Metazoa > Chordata > Amphibia > Caudata > Salamandridae > Calotriton > Calotriton arnoldi. The sequence goes on from CAWUFW010001257.1 coordinate 448,072, forward strand.
TTGGCAGCTGGAAATAACTTCTCTGTTTTTTGCATAAAGACTTCTTCTTCACCAAAAGATAGCATTATGTGGTCTTGTAAAGATGAATCTCCTCAGCTGCAATTCTCTACTCTTTAAGCTGACTAAACGTATTGTGAGCCCCTGAGCTCCTGTGGAGCGACATTCAACGTGGTATATCCTCATTGCAATTCTTTTCCCATTGTCTTCAGTTTATGGGCAGACTAAAGAATTTACAACAATCCTCCAGACTTTCTGTAGGCAAATTTTTCAAGCATCCTTCAGCGCTTTCTTTATCTATCAAAATGGAGGATTCTTCAGCGCATAAAAGCCCTACTTCATCCTCTTCTTCGGCCGCTCTCACTAACTCTTCATAATCTAATCCTGGTAAGGCGGCAATTAAACAACTTAAAAAAGGCGCACCTTCTCCCATAAAGGATCCTCCCAATGTATCTTTTCATCTGTTGGAGGAAATTAGGGCCCTATGACTCTTTATGGTAGAAACTATTCCCAGGTTACAAAGTCTGGGCGAAAGGTGGACTCTTATAGAAGAGTGATTATCTATGGTGGAGCAACAGATCACAAACCCTGAACTCTCTACAAGCGCAGGTACAGAAACAAGTTGAAGACTGTGAAAATCATAATAGAAGGAACAACCTTTGAATTTATGGGCTTCCTGAGGGCTCAGAAGGGATGAACCCTCTATCTTTCTACAAAATGTTTTTTACCTCAGTTATTGAAGTTACCAGTGGGTCCGCCGCTCAACATTCAGCGAGCACATAGGTTGGGTCACCCTTCTTCAGTTGTTACTATGTCCAAAATGCAGAGAGGAGTCATTTTGTACTTTCTGGAGTATACCAAATTAATACAGGTAATTTCCGCTGCCAGACAACTTAAGCACATCTCCTGGTCAGGCCACAACATTTTCTATTCCCAGGTTTATACTAAGAGTACGCAGACCGGCACAGGGATTTCCTGAGTAAGCAACCATTACTTCATTCTCTTGGAGCACGTTTTGGGATTTTTCATCCGAATCTTTTTAAAGTCACATATAATAATAAGACAAGTCATGAAGACCCTTCTCTCTTACAGGCTTTCCTTGCAGCATGCAGAGCAGAACATATGTACATTACCACTTTGGCTCATTTATCTAAATGATGTACTTGTTTCTAGTTCTTTATCTGTTGTATTTGAAGTGGACAGATTATACAGAAGTGTTATGTCACTTTACTGTTACTGCTTCTATAACTTCAATTTAGGATGTAGTAATATTGAAAGTTTTGTACTTGTTTATTCCTTTAAGATACAGTAATGCTGAATATTAATATTTGTCATTTAAGTTGACTGACTTTAAGGTTTTCTCTTAATACAGGTGTTGTTCCCTTGTTGTGCATGTCCTTGTCTCCTACCCCATGTCATACCCCCCTCCTTGAGCCTTTTCTTTCCTCTGGAGTTTGGACGTGCTGTCTCCTCCACTTAGTCTCCATCTCCACCATCATCAAAATATTGTATGTATGTTTTCATTTTTTGTTATTTCTATTGAGCTCTTCCTTCCTTTCCTTCTTCGCCATACTTTATCTCTTTTCCTTTTCCTCCTTTTCCTGGTTCTCTCTTCTCTTCTCTTCTCCTTTTCTTTGTCTCATCTTTCTGGGCTTGTGGTTGTATCACTCCCCTTTTATGACTCTATTCTTCTTCTTACTTGTCTACTCTTTTTTTTATTTCTTCAAACTTCCTGTCTGATTATACTTTGCATTTTACTTTTTCTTCTCAATGATTTTAACAACAATATCATGGGACGTCAGAGGTTTATTTCACCAATCAAGTGACAAAGAGTATTGACTCATTTGGCAAAGCTAAATGCTCACATTGCTTTCTTGCAGGAATCACATCTTACAGTAAGCGAGTCTGTGAAGTTGCATAAAGGGTGGGTGGTAAAAGTATTCTCCTCACCGGGTAATGGAAAAAACACAGAGTTTTATGTCATCAATCCTTGCATATTCAAAAAGTTTCTCAAGAAACAGACAAAGAGGGGAATGGTAATTGCTGAAACTATATATCAATAAGATTCCATGAGTACTTTTTAATGTACATGGTCCTAATGCTCAGGATTTTCAGTTTTGGTCTACTATTTCCCAGAAACTCTTACAATATTCTGACGACAATATTGTTTTAGCATGCGACTGTAATCACTTTATTGATCTCTTCCTTGACCGACACTCTTCATCTCATTATGTCCCGAACAAATCCCAAAAAGCGTTTGTACATGCTACTCAACAACGTCACCTAACAGATGCTTGGGTTTATGCAACCCTACACTAAGGGAATATTCTTATTTTTACCGGTACACCATACCCAGTCCCGAAAAAGACTCTGTTTTCACTTTTCATACCCTTACTCAATCTCTACACGCATCAGAAATTGGCGCCATCTTATTTTCTGATCATGTTCCAGTTTCTGCTTCTCTTGATCTTTTGCCCAAACTTAACTCTCCTCAAAGGTGGAGATTTAATAACTCTTTGCTATTTGATACTACTTTTACTTCTTCCTTACTTCATTCTTTCATGAGTACTTCCTTCTTAACTATACGGATGCCATCTCTTTCCACATAATATGAGACGCTTTCAAGGCCTCAGCTCGGGATTTTGTTATTAATTATGTATCTAAGAAAAATAAACTCCCCCAAGTAAAGTCCAAGCAGAATCTTGAGGAAATTAAACATCTCGAACATTCCTATTACACCTCTCGTGCACAGCACTCCTTAAAACATTTCATCAATGTTAAGGTTCAATCAAACAAGGTTTCTACTGACAATGCACCCTCTTACTTACTTAAATCCAGTGCCTAATATCACGGGGGTCAACATAAATCTGGGAAATTATTGGCAAGTTATCTTAAAATTAAGCGTAACAAATTACTCATCAAAGCCATCAAAGATGACACTGACACGGCCTATCATAAAGATTTGGACATTCTAACACAATTTAAGAACTTTTACACTAACTTATATTTACCTGAACACAAGCCCTCAGATTCTGATATTTTAATATACCTACCTTCTTTCCAAAAGCCAGATTATCTCCAAACAGTCTTCTCATCCCTTAAAGAAGACATTACGTATTCAGACCTTCATCTTGCGCTACTTTTCCTTAAAAAATAAAAAACTTCTGTACCAGATGATTTTACAGCTGAATTTTACATACACTTTTCCAAACTACTTCTTCTAAAACTATGTGCCCTTATTCACTCCTTTACTGGTTCTTCTGGCTCACCTGGTTCTTTTTGAGGCACTTATTTGCCTTATCCCGAAAATGGGAAGGTCCTACAGTATTGTAAGAACTATAGACCTATCTCCCTGGTAAATTTAGATTATAAGATTTTTTCAAAAGTGTTAGCCTCTAGATTGGAACCTTTTCTTCCTGAACTTCTGGTAAAAGAGCCATCAGGTTTCTTCAAGGGCAGATACTTGTCAGATAATACTCGTTTGTTCTTCGATATCATCTCCAAATCTGCAGGAATGTTGGAATCTATGGCAGCCATCACCCTTGATGGCGAGAAGGCTTGTGATCATGTGAATTTGAGATTCCTGTTCCATACTCTCACTTGGTTTGGCTTTGGTCCTAAAATCATTACTTTAATTTCTCTTTTATACACTTCTCCTTAAGCCACCATTTGGGCTAATGGGTTGACCTCTTCATATTTCACCCTTGGTAGGGGTGTTCGACAAGGCTGTCCCCTCTTCCAGTTTCTTTTCAATGTGGCTCTTTAACCATTCTTGTCTAAGATCAGACAAAACAAACAGACATGGTTTCACACATAATGCCCATCACATAAAATTAGCCGTTTACTAGGCCTAGGCGGAGTTCCCCTATGCGGAACTCTGCGAAGTAACAATAAAACTCAGCGGAGTTCTGCAAGTGGCGGAGTTCAGCGCGAACTGCCGTTTGCCCTGACCTTCCTGCTGCTCCAGTAGAAATTCTTACTGAGTGCCAGCTCACGCTCGCCAACTTACCGGTGGCGAGCGGGAGCGAGGAAAAAACTCTGCTGCACTACGCAGAGTGGAGTTTTCTGCACTACGCAAGCGCCGCGGAGGGCAGAGTGCAGAAAACTCTGCAAACTCCGCGAACGGAGCGGAGTTCACCTCCCAGGCCTACCGTATACTCTGATGATATACTGGTATTCATTTTAAAACCCCATTCTTCACTTTCTGCTTTCTTGTTAGAAATTATTTCTTACTCCTTACTTTCTGGATATAAATTGAATCATGATAAGTATGAAATTCACTTTTAAACATAATTTCTCCTCCTCCAATTTTACATGACAATCTAAACAATTTAAATATCTGGGCCAGTTATCCAATCCCTAACAACCTCTATTTCCATTAATTTTGACACTTGTGTTCAGAACATCACCTCATTAACCGACCAGATGGCATCCCCTTCATTTATCCTCCTGGGGTAGAATGGACACCGTTAAGATGATGTTGGTCCCTATTATTCTTTTTACCTTATCTAACATTCCTTTGAATATTCCCCTTACAGCATACAAAAAAATGCATTCAATCTTATCTTCTTTTCTTTGGAATAATAAGAAGCCACACATGTCTTTACGTAAACTAAAGCGCCCCAAGGTTGACGGGGGAGTGAATTTTCCTGATTTCCCCAAATACCATAAAGCATTTTTATTGAAACAATCTGTGAACTGGATTATGTCCTCATTACCATACACTCCATTAAGTGTTGATTTGGAACATGCCTTCTATCGCCTTTTTCATTTTACTAATATTTAACTTTCATGCAAAGCCTCAAAAATGTTCTACTCCAATCTTCAGGAATACCTGTAAATTATTAGCTTCCATCAGTTCTTATCATCCCACTGACTTGCGCTCTTTTATGAACTATACCATTTGGCACAATCATTCTATACAATTGAAAATTAGACCTATTTATTGGCAAACTTGGAGAACCCGAGGACTAATTTGGGTAAATCAATTGTTCAATCAGGACTCCTTATATCATTCTCACAAGCTCTGGCACTTTTTAATCTCCCATCCATATTTTGAACCAGATTTATAACCTTACAGAACCTTGTTTCTCAAGCTTAAAAACACTTTAAATCAATTTCTTCACCTATTCCAAAATCCTCAAATAATCTTGTTAACCTTTTACACACAAATCCAAAGGCTTATACTATTTACTCACACTTACAATGTATCTCCAGTAAAACACCTAAATCTAACACTGAATTACATGGAAAAAACAGATTTTTCCACAACTTTTCCCACACAAACTTGGAAACACATATGGATTAAAATGAGAAAATACTCCCAAGCAGCAAACACAATACAAACTCTTTTTTCATGTACAATAGACTTTTTCTGACAACCGCTTTCCTGCATAAGACTAACCTGGACACTCCAGACACTTGTTGGACATGTTCTTCTCACCATGCTGATTTGAAACCCTTGCTATTCACATGCCCTTCCTTTTCTACTTTTTGGACACAAGTTTGGGACCAAATTAACTCTATATTCCATTCCAATATATCTTATTCTATTATTAATGTGATTTTAGGCAGTGTATCTGATGCATGGGCAAATTCTTCATTTGACATGAACATATTAGACTTGTTATTAGCAATTGCGTTTCAGCAAATAACTCGACATTTGAAAGATTCTACTCAACTGTCACCTAAAGCATGGTGGTATGCAGTATGCCATAATCATTGATTAGACACTGCTTATGTGCACCCTATATCTCTTGTTTGAAAGCGAAAAGAACTTTAGACACCCATCACACAGTTACTGGATAATTCCACAAAATTGTCGTTTGCACCTTCACCCAGCGCTCAGGAAGTTCTCCAACCTCCCTGACTTCCTGCTTTGGACTATATATTTATCTTTTATGTACTGCTTATTATAAATTTTATTATTTATCCCCTGCTTATAATCAAACACTTGTGTATATGGCTCCTGTACTTACTCGCTCTACTCTTCTCTCCTTCCCTCCTCCTTCATATTACTTAATTGCCTTCTGTTAATCCAATGCACTACTCCTTATATATCTTTAGTTTGTATTACATTGTTTATAATAAACTTATTCTTTAAATTTAAAAGATAGTATTTACCTGGAGTGCATTCCAGTATGTTGGTTTTTAGAAGTATTACAGGCAAGGGCCAACCACGCCCAACCTAGCTTTGGTCCTCCCCAAATGTACAGGGCCACTTCAGGTTACATTTCTAAACCACATATATTTTGATGCATTTTGCCTTAGTTAAGCTTCCTGAGTGTAGTTCAACTTGAGTTCATATTTATTTATTTTATTTATTGAGTTTTGTATAGCGTGAACTTGACCTGAAGGCATCAGAGCATGTTATATTCCAGAGTTAGGCCCATGTAGCAAGGCAGCTTATTCCTTTCATTGTCCTAGAAAATAACGTTTCAGCCGTGACCTTTTGCACGCATTTGCATGCACGACAATGTTGGATTAGTTTCTCTGAAACTACTTTGTTTATACATCCAGCTTCGCACAACATTGTCATGATGCCCTGAACATCATATACTAGGCCTCTCTACGCACTAGGTATAAAAGTCGTCCTATCTTCATCCACGAAGCGATAGCGCTATCCACATATCCATAACATCACTAATCTAGCGCGCACATCGCAAAGGCTGCTTTTTATTATAAATAATAGGCATCCCAATAGATTGGTAGAGGAGGCACTTCTGCTGACACCGAAGGTCCCTGCTTGCTGAGAAATCACCACGCACCGGTCAGACATTTCGTGAGGGGTGTCCAACTCGAGACCAAGATGGGGTCCTTCACTCTCTCCCATCAGGTAATGGAGTTGGATCGTCCCTAGGGGGTATTCTTGGCTCAACACCTACACACACTCTAGGTACACTCAGAGTAGGGTTCGCACCGTAGGAGTACGTTACATTACCATACTGCATATATTCATTGCTTCAGCCCCATTGTAGCAATGTATCTACTGTTCACTCTTTTGGTGCTTGTAATCTCTTTTATTTGCTTCTGTCTCCTAATCATTGCAGCACACGTATTTTATGCAATAATAACTTTGGTTTAATAAATATTATTGAAAGCATCCCACTGTGTATTCTCTGTATATTTCTTCAAGTGAGCACAAGTGACTGAGCGAAAGGTTCTGTACTGTTTCCACGATTCCTGAGCATTCAGGGTTGTCATGTTCAGTGGTTGCCAGAAACTGTTCGCTCCCTGGTAAGTTAGGGGGGCTTACAGTGGCAATGTGAGCTATCTGGTCTATAGGCCAACATATCCTGCGGGGGTGTCCGGAACCAGTCTAGACACCAAGCCCTTAGTTTATGTTGTCCAAACAATGTGCAGATCCTACAGATTAGTAGGAACTTCACGACAAGCGCTTCACAGAGTAGGTATAACAGCAATTACATCAGTTACATTTGGAGTAAATATAAATACATAGCGACAATATATAAATGAAGTATACAGAAGACATCAGGACATGTTGACATTACAGTTTTGAGGTAGATAAAGTTTATATGTGTGTGGGCTTTACAGAGTTAGCACAGCAGTGAGAGCATGAATTACATGTGGAACAAATCAGAATACATAGTAACAATATATAAAGAAAATATAGAAGATATTTGAAGTAGATACTGCATATGTATATATATATATATATTAAGAACCAATAAGCTCCCACTGTTTCCTTACGGTGAAAGGAGAGCGACAGACCCAGCGTATTAGGCAAGAAGTATATTTTATTGCTCACTCCTCACAAAGGATAACGCGTTTTGGGCCACGAAAGCCCTTGTTCACATGATATATATATATATATATATATATATATATATATATATATATATATATATATATATATATATATATATATATATGTAAATATATCTATCTATCAATATATATATATATATATATATATATATATAATTCACTGAAAAAACCATAGGTTTCAGGCACGTTATAGTTAGAAATTAGCATTTAAAAAACCTTTGAAATTCACTGAAAAAACCATAGGTTTCAGACACGTTATAGTTAGAAATTAGCATTTAAAAAACCTTTGAAATTCACTTGGCCACTACTTGCCCCGGGGACCCCATCCCCCGGGGCTGGCCCTATCCTTTGGGGTCCGTGGGGGACCCTAACTCCCCACGGACCCTGCCGGCTCCCCGCCTCCTGCATGAGCCGGCATTGCTTTCCACATGGGGAGCTGCTAACATGCAGCTCCCCATGTGGAAAGCAATGTGCTTTGGATATTGGAAGAGAGAGCAGGTTTCCTGCCTCTCTTCCAATATCCAAAGCAGTTTGTAATGACAGGACGGGAGCCACGAGGCTCCCGTCCTGTCATTGCAAACTACAGTGTCCCGGGGGTAGGCACCCTGGGACACTGCAGGAGCCGGCCCTGGGGGTGGCGGTCCCCAGGGCCATCAAGGGCTCCAGGAGGGGGCCATGCGGCCCCCTCCTTCACATGCACAGCCCCTGGGAGGTGGTGGACCTGGGCTCGTGGTCCGTTCCGGACCCCCAAATTAGCATTTTTTTTAGTGCCCTGGGAGGTGGCGGTCTCAGGCGTGCGGGGGGCTCGAGCCCCCCACACAGGTGTATTATTTTTTTAAAAAGAAGCCCCGGGGGGTGGCGGTCCCCGGGGCTTGGGGGGCCTTAGAGGCCCCCTCATATTATTAAATAAACCCCCCATACCCCCGGGACTTGGCCAACCCGGGGGCCAATTAACCACGAAGCGCGGGAGACCGCGTTTCGTTTTTTTTTTCCCTCGGCGGGATCCGCGCACCCTGAGCGCATCCCGCCAATTTTTAAAAAAAAATTTAAAAAAATGTTGGCCCTGAGCAGGCCTAGGGGGTCAGGGTGTTTCTACCCTGCCCCCTTTTTATGTTTTACGCAGTTGTTTTACTGATTTCTTGTTCCTCGGTTCTACCGAGGAACAAGATGGCTGCCAACACTTCCTGGTTTGGAGTGTTGACAGCCAATTAGCATGCAGCTCGTGGTCGGGAGGGTGCGCGGATCCTCCGTGCCTCTAAATATCGAAACTTTTATTTTGGATTTTCTCAGCAACTACAGAACGGATTTACACCATTTTTAAAAAGGGTGCTTTCTGAACCAAGCACTACCTTTTTACCAAATTTGGTGTAATTCCGTTCAGCAGTTTTTGCTGTAGCCTTGCATAATGTTTCCTATGGGAAATCGATTTTTTCACTCTTATTTTTTGAATTTCTCCGCAACTTCTGAACGGATTTACACCATTTAAAAAAAAGGTCGCTTTCTGAACCAAGCGCTACCTTTTTGCAAAATTTGGTGTAATTCCGTTCAGCAGTTCGGGCTGTAGCCGAGGCTAAAATTTCCTATGGGAATTAACATGGAGAAAACGCGTTTTGGGACCCCCCTTTTTTCTCGGCCCCCGCTTGACGAATCAACCCGAGACTTTCAGGGTAGGAGTGGAGCGGAGCGCCCCAACAAGTTGGAAGCTTTCGCAAAGATTCGTCAACCGGCGTAAGAGTTATTTCAAATAGAATGTTGCGGATTTCCTATGGATAAAGGTCCTAACTATAACTATCTACTGGCGACCGCCAGTAGATAATATATATATATATATATATATATATATATATTATAAACACTTTGAAGAGTTAGCACAGCAGCAAGGGCACAAGTTACATGTGGAATAAATAAAATACATAAAAACAATATATAAAGGAAAGTTGCAAAGGTTAAGCGGTATAAAGGGATGATATTCAGAGGTAGATAAGGTACAGTGTTGTGAAGGTGGGCAGAGTAGAGGCACAGTTTCCCCCGACGTGTTGATGCTCAGATTTATTTAGACGGTGCGGGGTGGGAGCACACAGACCAGTTGGATGGTTTAAGGGGGAGTGATTAGATATTTGTTGAAGAGAAGAAGTTTCAGTATCTTCTTGAAGTGAGGGAATGATTGATTGTCCTGTTAATCCCAAGGCAGAGAGTTCCAAATTCTCTGAGCATTCCCAGAGAAGGAGCGTGTGCGAGATTTCTCTTTCTTAAATTTTAGTGGAATCAAGAGTGGACTGTAAGAACTTTGAAGAAGTCCCTTTTGACCTGCTTGAGACAATTTATTTGCTAGGTAGACTGTTTTTTCCATGTAGAGAGCTTTGTGGGTTATGCAAGCGGTTTTGAGTACAGCTTTTGCCTCGAATGGTAGCCAGTTGAGTTTCTTGAGAGTGGGAGTGATGTGGTCAAAGCGGCTCTTCTCGAACAGCATTCTAGCCGCTGCATGGAGTGTGGCTTTTAAAGGGGCTAGTTGTGTTTTTAGGGCACCCGTAATCATTGCGTTACCGTAGTCTAGCTTGAGGAGGACTAAGGATTCCACCACGATCTTTAAGTCTTCAATGGGGATGAAGGGGTGGACTTTTTAAAGGTGTTTCAGCGTGTAGAAGGCATTTTTTAGGAGAGGCATTAATATGTTCTTTCATGCTCAGGTGTCTATCTTGTGTAATCCCCAGGAATTTAACAGAGTTGGAGATGGATAGTTTGCAGTCTAATGCAGTGAGGTTGCTGAGCCAGATATCTATGGGAAAGGATTTTTCTTTGGATTGGATGAAAAGGAGTTCAGTTTTGTTTGGGTTGAGCTTAAGATGGTTGCTGGTCAGTCAGGATTGAACTGTGGAGAGAGTGCTGTTTAAGTGCTGGGTGTCTTTGACTGATGGGATTTTCATGTAGAGTTAGGTCTCATCTGCATAGAAATGATAGGCAATTCATGCTGGCGTCAGGATCATTGCGAGGGGTTCTATATAGAGGTTTAATAGGGCAGGAGAAAGGATTGACCCTTGAGGGACTCCTTGTGAGTCTGGTGTTGCTTTTGAGGTTGAGTTGTTTAGCTATGAGTGTTGGTTCAGGAAAGAAGTGAACCACTGAAGGACTGTTCCATTGATGCCTGCACGCTGCGAGAGGGTGTTTAGGAGGATGTCATGGTTGACAGAATCAAAGGCAGCCAAGAGGTCCAGGAGGACTAAGAGGCAGGCCTGGCCATCATCCAGAGATCGGTGTAGGTTGTCTATGGTGTTCAGCATTGCAGTCTCTGTACTGCAGCATTTCCTGAACCCAGATTGGAAGGTGTTGTGCAGGTTGTATTTTTTAATATGGTTGTTGAGCTGTGCAAGCTCACATTTTTCAGTGGTTTTGGGAAGGAGAGGGAGGTTAGCTATAGGTCTGTAGTAGTTAAGGTCGTTCTGGTCAGCTTCTGGCTTTTTTTTTTTTTTTAAACATATTTTATTTGTCAAATGCACATAGAGCGGAGCTCTGTAACCCAGAGGCTTCCGTAGCATCGATATACAATATCATGACTTTGACACTTTTCTCACATTGTAAAAGGAATAATGAAAGGACTTGCAAATAGAACAAAACAAAAATAAACAATAAACATACAATACCCCCCACCCCATACCCCATCACACTGTCAACCAAACAAAATCAACATGTACAGTCGAAGCAGCAGTCCTGCACTCACCATGGTAGAACTACCCCACTCGAGGACGAATCAGAGTCTCTCCTGGGCGGCGAGTGAGGGCGCAGCCGCACCATCTCGTCCGTCCACTGGAACACCTCCTCCGGGGAGTCAAAAAAGTGTGCGCGAGAACGATAGACGACCCGCAGCCGGGCCGGGTAAAGCAGTGCATATGGGAGCTTGAGTTCTTGCAGGCGGGCCTTAGCTGCAAGGAATGATTGCCGCTGTTGTTGGACCAGTTTAGTATAGTCAGGGAATATCAGGATACGGGCATTGTTATACAGAAATGGTTCTTTGGCCCTGGCCTGTTTCAGGATAGCGTCCCGGTCGTGATAGTTAAGCAATTTCGCAATCACTGGCCTTGGGCGAGCTCCCAGAGGGGGCCTCTGCATCAGGGCCCTGTGGGCACGCTCAACCACAAAGCACTTGGATAGGGAGTCCGGGGGTAGCCAACTCTCCAGCCACTGGGTAAGGAACCCCTCCATGTCTCCAGACTCACACCCCTCCGGAAAGCCAACGAAGCGGAGATTGTTGCGTCGCTCCCGGCCCTCAGCATCCTCCACCCTAGACGCCAGACCCCGCTGGGCACTGCCCAAGGATGTCACTCGTTGTTGTCGGGTAGTAACCACATCCTCCACCCCCGTGATTCTTGTTTCAGTCTCCGTGATGCGTGCCACTGCATTCCGCAGGTCCTGGCGCAGCAGCATAACGTCCAAACCCACCGCCCCAATTTTGGCATCGAGAGCGTCCCTGGATTGTGTGATGGCCGCTAGAAGGGCGGCATTGTCCAGAACATCTCCCTGGGCCCCACCCGATGCCGCCGCAGGGGCCCCAGGGCCCGCAAATTTATCCAGTGTGCTCTGCTTGGACGAGCCCCCACCGGTTCTGTCCCTTGTCATGGCGCACCAGGTAGTCGCTTGTGACACTACTACCAAGTGGTCGGACGCTGGCACACCCGTCCCGGGCCGGCAGGTCAATATAAGTGCCACAGGGGCGGCACAACTGTCAGGCAGCGGCACACGCGGCTCGATCCAACCGCCGATGCGGCCGCCGAGGTGCACTTACTGATCCGTTCGAACCCCAGTGTGCCAGGCGTCCCAGCTCCGCACCCCCCGGCAGTGACCCCCAGGCAGGCGAGTCTTAATGCCCAGCAGTGTACGAGAGGGCAAGGGGAGGGGCCCCCAGGCCGCCCAGGAGCACAACACGGACCCAATACAATAGGCCCTCAGTACAGGGGCTGCCGATTGCAGGCCCACGGGACGCTCCTCAAACCACCACAGGTCCACCAGGAAACCCCGCAGGTCCCCCAGGAAGCGCCCCAGGGCCACCGAGGGGAGCCCAGGATACTCAATGGGCAATAGTCACCAGTCCACACCCCCACGCGGCCTGAAAATACCGCCGAACCCCCGCTCAGACCTGAGGAAAGGGGGGGGTTTGGGAGAAGCCCAGGGAGAACCGCACCAGGGACCGGCCCAAAGGAGTTCTCAGGCCCTCAAGTGCCCCAGCAAGGCCCAGGTCCACCAGGAGAAGGCAGCCAGCCGAAAACAGGCCCCTCACACCACGTCCCAGGGCACAACGGGGAATGCGACAACTCACCACGCGTCCCGCGAGCCTCCCCCGCGGCCCGAACCGACCGCCGAGCGGGGAGGAGCAATCACCTGAGAGGCCGGGAATAGGAGATCTCAGCAGGTGGGCAGGATCCCGCACCGCATTCACAGAAGGGCGGGCCAACCGCTGCGACCCCCAAGTCCACTGGGGAGCGCCGGGGGGGCCACACGCCAGGCCACGGTCCCCAGGCGCCAGCAGGCCCAGGCAGCGATCCAGTCAGAGCCTCATGCAGGGTGGGCGCCGAAGCACACAATACCGCCAGCCCCCGCTGGCTCCAGACTCCCCCAGGCAGGACACCAGTGCCTAGAGGGCAAGCCACAATATCGCCAGAGGGCCAGGAACTCTGTGGCCGGGTGGCACAAAATGGCGGCGTCTGCCCCAGGCACCTCCCGAATCTCTCGCACTCCCCCCTGCGGTCCAATTTGACCGCCGATCAACGGGGGGGGGGGTTTCTGCTCTGCGGGGGACACCAGCACGCAGCCGAGAACTGGCCCCGGTGGGGAGATAGATATCCCACACAGCGCCACTGGAGGGATCAGACCAGCCACGATAGCTCCGCCCCCATCAGGAACCTCCGGCAGGGCTGCACTCGAGGCCGCGGTCCCAGCGCTGCCCCCAGGACTCAGGGCCAGCCATTACCACACCGCCGCCACAGGATATGGCACAGGTCCGCGAGCACCCCAGGCAAGCGTCGCCAAGTCTCCCCACCTCAGGGTCAGCCAGGCGGGGGGGTATCGTAGCCGGAGGAGCAGGATCAGTGTAGGATAAAAGGAAGGGCTGGACGGAGCCTACTTAGCACGCGTCCGCCATGCTGGCTTGCCAAGCCACCAGCTTCTGGCGTTTTGATGATGGAGGTGACTTGATCGAGTTTGAGGGGTGGCAGCATGGAGCCGGTTGATAGCAAGGAGTTAATGATTTGGTCCATATAGGAGAGATGATGTGACTGAGATTTTTAACAATCGCAGCAGGGAGGGGATCGGAGATATGCGATATTGGCTTCATGCTAGTGAGCAATTTGAGGACTTCTTCTTCAGGGATATGGTTTGAATTCCATCTAGATTGGATCATTTTTTGATTGCAGGGGGTTGAGGTTGGTGAACTGTGGTGCTGAGAGGGGGAGACAGCCATCATTCGGGGGTAGGATTTTGGGTGGACCCTTTTCACAAGGGGGGCATCCTTGGTGCAGGGTGGGGAGGTGAGCAGTTTAAGAGAGAGTTCAATGTTAGATATTTTTTCAGAAACAAATGTTGTGAATTCTTCGCAGCGCTTAGTAGAGTCATTAATTGAGTGTTGGGGAAAAGAGGAGGCTTGATGTTGATGATGTTGAAGAGGTCTTTGGGTCTGTTCCTAGACCAGTCAAGTTGGTCTCGAAAGAAAGAGGCTTTTTCTCTGAAGAGTGTTTTTTGTATTTTAGTCGTTCAGCCCGGGTGTTTGAGAGATTGATTAACGAGGGCTGTTGCCTCCAATTTCTTTCAGCCAGTTGGAGTTGTCGCCTCTCATTGTTAAGGTCTTCATTGAACCAGAATCTGGACGATATGCTTCTTGAATTCTTGAGTTTCAGAGGGGCGACTGATTCCACTAGTACTGCCATTTTTGTGTTGTAGTGGGCGGTGAGGTCCTCGGCGGAGGAGAGGTCAGGAGGAAGGATTTGGGAACTGATTAATGCTTCTAACTACACCTGGGGAATATGATGCATGTTCCTCACCAAGTGCTTGGGACGGCTAGATTGGGGGTGGACCTTTGGTTGGGTGGTATTGAGATCGAATAGGATTAGATGACGGAACAATCTTAAAACCAGGACTGCGCATACCCGACCACTTAAGGATACTCACTTAGGCCCTACAAAGTGATGCAGGAAAGTGTTTGAACTAATAAAATTGTTGGTATTTACAATGGCTTCATCTTTGTACTACCCAAGCTGTTGTCAGGGGTGTGAGATCGTAAAATATTTTTCATGACGTTTTGAGACATTTCAAATGAAGTGAAATGTAATTTAATGGTATAAGACATTGGATTTTCACTCAGGTACCAGCGGAAAAAGAGTCGTGGAAAAAATGCTTCTTAGCAAGCCATTTACAGAGCAAACCAGTCTCCTGTGAGCAAAAAATTATGCAGAATTGTATAATACAAAAATCTGGGAAGTTCACATATAGCAACAGTTAAGAATTTTGCAAAAAGAGCTAGCATATTTAAATTTCCCACAGGTCTACTTACGTCATCAGCTTTGGCACCTGCAACAGTTAAGGATTTTTGTATGCTTATATTTTTGTGCATCATAACAAATGTGCAGTATGTATTTTCACACTTGATTACAAGTTTACCCATTGATATAGTACTGCTGTTTTTAAAACAAATTCTCTATGGCATGTAGAAGTGTGTTTTTCTCACCTCAATTTGGGCCTAATCACCATGTTTTCCAACATGGATGTCACCCTTGTAACTCATGTTTTCCACCTGCACATTTCATTGCTTGTCACTTTTGCAGCACTTAGTCAAGTAAATTGTTGTCTATTTTCATTGTTATTTTTCATGCTGGCTTGATGAAGTTTCCATGGCTCAGTCACAAAGCTGCAACTATTTCTTCAAGGTCCATCCGCTAGATCACTTTGCTCTATTCAAATTGTTTATGTATCTAGTTTGTTCTAGCATCTTCGAATGACATTAGCATTGAGGGGGCAGAATAATTTTTCATGTAAAGGGATAGTGCTGATGTGCTATGGCAACATGGTGTTTACCTATACTGCACTCTGATTTGCTGATTAAATGATACATTTGCTCACATCACAATAGTTCTGCATTTCTGTTGATTTCATATGCAAAAATAATATATAAAAACCTTCGATTTTGGGATGAGCCAGAAGACTTTCATGTTCTACTAGGAATGCTGTCTGTTACTCTCTTGATTTTTCTGCCCACTTGAGATGTAGACTAATTTCTGATTTTGCCCTTCTCTGTATTGCTCTATTCACTGAGACCCTTTATATCATTCACTCAGTATCACCTTATTTTTAAAGCTTGTAATAAAACCCTTTAACTATTCCACTTATCTAGAACTCACTTATTGAGTGGGCCCAATTACTTAATTGACTGTATTTCTGATAATTTGATGCATTGGTAGGTGTGTGAATGCTGGCACAAATTGCCTTATGAAATTGAGGTTTAACACCGTCTCCAATCCAGCTAATTGTGGGCATTCTGATTGAGGTACATTTTTGGGTGTCTAAAATTGTGGGGTTCCCCGCTCCCGTGCAAGCACAAGTTTTAATTCTGATTTTCTCACTTGCTGAAGTTGTGGAATCCTATACAAATCCACTTTTTTACAGATCCTCAATTCCCTTATCCTTTTGAAAAAAAGTTGACCTGCTTATAAAGCACTGTATACAGCAGCAGCAGGAATGTGTACATCTGGTAATGAACTGTGGGGATCCAAATCACATGCTGAAAGGGGTGTGGACCAGTTCTGATGAAGATTTCTCCAAAAAACAAAAGACACAAATCCTGCCTTCCTTGCACCACCTGGACTCCCTGGCTGGCTGGCGCATAGCCAGAGAACATACCGCAAACTCATTCACTGAGTGGATTATATGAATTAACAAGGGAAGAAATTATCCAAAAAACTTCAACATTCATTTTTTGTAATGTGATTGTATTGCCAGACCCTTTCAACAGTATTTAATGTAAACCATCTGCCTGTCATTAACGAAATAAGACTATATATTTCTTGAACTCTCACAGAAAAGAAAAAGAAATCTATAAGAAGTGTTATGATACATGGGAATTTATGGATCTTCAATTAAAATTGTTCCTTTCGACTGTGAATTTCGACTATATTTTTCAATCCATTTGCAACTGGGAAATGGGTCAAGCATGCCATTGGGCCATGATCGAGTGAACTTACCTCAGTTTTTGATCTCCCTTGCAGGGGATGCTGGGTTATACCACACAGGTGTGTGTTCTGGGTCTCCACTGATTAGAGTAACATCGGAGGTGAGCTGCCCTACATCTCTTCTACCCCCTAAAAGACTAGTCTCTAAAATGAATAGGAGCAATTGATAATAGGCTGGTGCCTCAGTCAATTCAATAAGGGTAGTGCAGAGTCTTCCACACAGGACGACTGCCTGAGTAACTACACTTGCATGTGTGCCCTCGGCTACCTCTTCTGAAGGGTGACCTAGTGAGTGAGTAGTCAAAGTGAACATTCCAATTATGTAGATATGGCATAAACATCCACTCTGCCTTATTTATTTCTTTATAAGGACACATGTATGGAAGAACTTGAAGAAATAATAAAACTGGGAGATGGTGGGTATGATGTCTTTTCCTGTAAGTATGAGAGAAATCCCTTAGATAATCTTAGATGAGCTTTGCAATACAGGCTTTTCTCACATTATGTTGTGGATAATGTGGAAGAGGAAGTTTAATGAAATCTGAAGAATATATATATTCTCTTATATTATGGCAAACATGGGAAACTCCAAACGTGTCATAGTACTCTCTTTGCCAATCTCTGGCTTTTCCCGCTTTATTTAGAGTTGAGTGAACCATCATGTTTCCAACTCAGCTGGCTCTCCCAGTGGAAACCCTTAACCGACTGTTCAACTGACACTGGCCATTGGTCAAAGTACTTCAGACCATCTGTCCTATGGAAAGCAGATGGCCTAACATGCTTTTTCGTGTTTGGATCGCCAAGGAACACCTAGTGGTCCAGAACAAAAAACAAGTAAATGACCACCAGAGACTGGGAGAAAACTCCCAGTGTATCAGGGACATTTGTTTCTTGATTTTTAAACACAAACTCCTGCTTTTATAATATGTTGTAGCATTTGTATAGTTTTTTTTATCAAAGGTGTGGTCCACAGCTCTGTCCTTGGCTGGATACCCAGCTTGTTATACATGGTTGACAGAGTGTGTTTACAGGGTGACTAATGTGTGAACCACTGGGTATGATGTATCATGGTCAGACCGGGAGGGCGGTCCCACGCTTAGATATATCAGTGATGCAGATCCAGTTAAGGTAGATAGAGCCATTCTAGACCATAAGGACCAGCACCCACCACTCTCCATCAGTTGATTGTTTCACGTCATAATAAAAAGCAACCCTGTTTAAAAAAAAAACAACATAGCAGAAGGAAACCAAGATCTTTTATTTAATTATTATTTTAATGTTATCATTGCTTTATTTTTCATTTATTCTAAAATTTGGAGGGGTTGTGGCTCTTCAGTTAGTAGGGAGGGAAATGCATTTTTAGAAAATTTTGGGATTTTATTTATTACATTATTGAATTATTTATTGTTTTTTACATATAATTGCATTTATTTATATAGTATATTTTTCAATTCAATATATTTTAATAACTGTATGTTATTAGGACTTTTAATGCTCGTGGAAAAATAAATAGGATTTGGAGTAGTATACATACATAGGGGCATATTCTCAAGGACTTATCGCCGATTTATCGGCACTTTAGCGCCGCAAAAGTGGCGATAGATTTATCGCCCTATTCTCAAGCTGGTGCAAACTGCCGACATCGCCAGTTTTCCTGCGATAGCTGCCGCAAAACACATCGCCACAGATGAGAGCGACAATTAATGCTAATGATATGCAGAGTAGGCGTTCCCGTGCAAAAACACCACTTCGTGATATTACCAACGACCAGCCAGATCTGCGATGCCGGACAAAAACAGACGATAAGGCGCGTTAGCAGCAGGGACTTAACACCTGCTTTTTACTGGTCTTAAGTAGGACAAAAACCTGCAGTACAAAGGGAGCCCAGGCCAGAGCCACATCTGAAGACCAACAGATGCCATGGAGCTACTAATCATGCAGCTTGGAGACCCAAGAGGGCAACAACACCCACCGCCACCACCCCAAGGACCACCCCCACCCCCAGGACCACCCCTCCCCGGACCACCACCGAGGCAGCGCAGAACAAGACAGCGGACCTTCCGAAAATGCATCAGCCTCACAGACTTAACGCCAGAGGATGTCATTGCCCACTACAGGCTCAAAAGGACAACCATCCTCCGCATCATGACCCACATTGCCCACAGGCTGACGGTACCAACACAGCGGACAACCAACATCCCTCCGCAGACAAAGCTGCTGGCTGTGCTGCACCTGTTGGCCTCTGGTACCTTCCAACCAACAACTGCCAGAGTCGGAGGAGTCTCATAGCCAGCCCTATCAAAGTTCCTCGCACCTGTCTTGGATGCCATCATCAGCTTCATACCCTAGCACCTTCACTTCCCCCACACTGCGCAGGAACAGCTGGCGACCAAGCAAGGCTTCTACGCCATAGCTGGATTCCCGCACGAGTTGGGGGCAATCGACTGCACACATGTCCTACTTGTGCCCCCTGCCGAACCTGCACACAATTACCGCAACAGGAAGCACACGCATTCCATCAATGTGCAGGCAATAGTGGACCACCGGGGACTGTTAACCAATGTCGTCGCCAACTTCCCAGGCAGTGTGCATGATTCATACATCTTCCGACAGTCAATCATCAACCAGCGCTTTCAGGATGGCACCTATGGAAATGGACTGCTCGTTGGTAAGTACCAACGGAACACACCACACACCTCAATTCCACAATCACACAACTGTGGGAATGGACACGTAACAAAATCACATTCAACATGCCAACCAACATGCACACCTGCCAGACACGACAACACAAGTAACCGTGGTAAGAGGGGCCAGAAATGTGGACAAACCATACACTAAGGCATAGCCCCTCTGCCAAACATTTGCAGAATGTGGGGAGAGGTGGGAACCACGATTGTGCGAAGGAGGCAATGGACCTATGACTAACAATGTACACAATGCCAAGTGTGGCAGTGATGTGCTGGACAGTATGCAGAGCACAGACATGTCCATGTGGACACATACTGCTGTAGTGTCGTGGACAGTGGACGCAACCATGTCATCACAGGCAGTGGGGAACACCTTGGACAAGTAGCCATGTCGGCCCCCATGTAAGCGTAGTGGGCAGGGCCGGCGCACGTCAGTCCAGCATAGGGGAGTGACTAAATAGGCGGGGGCTCAGGGAGTGGTTCACTCCCGGGACGGCCACCGAAGTAACTACTGTGTGTGGCTCTATGACCGCCATATCCTGACCATAGGCCTACACACACGTGGCCGACCACCTACAACGGGCAAAGTCACACCGGCGACGAGGTGGCTACGTCCCATGCCACCCGGCGCACATCTCTTCATCACCTGCAGTGGCGTGTCTGCCAGGGTGGCGTCCCTCACCCTGCCACGAGGCCGCCATCGTGACCGGTGGTGCCTGTGCGATCCTGTGTGCCTGCTGCACCCCAGCCCGCTGATCCCCAGACCCGACCTGCGCCCAGCGGTGAATGCCCGCCCCTGCGCACCCAGGCTTCACTGCTCACCTGCCGCCACCGGCGTCTCTCCAAGAGGGCCCATCACGTGCCGGTGCAATCTCCAAGGCCGGGCTCCGCGAGCTTGGCAGCCTCCTCAGCCGATCGCTGGATTCTGCGCAACAGGCCCCAGCACACCCAGCGGCACCGCACCGTGGAGTTGCAAGTTGGCTACTGCTGCCTTCTGACCACACTGCAGTACAGCAAGTAACAGACACATCCTTTCCAGTCCGCCCCTCCAGGCCTGCTGCATCATCGCAGGCTGCACACCCGCTCAGCTCTTCCGGTGGGCCGAACTCAGTGCACCGCAAGTCATCGCCACGTGGCGGTTGGCTCCGTGCCGGACGCAGGGCCTCAGGTGCCACTAACTCAGTGCACCACAAGTCACTGTCCAGCCACCAGGCCTGCTGCATCATCGCAGGCTGCACACCCGCTCACCTCTTCTGGTGGGCCGAACTCAGTGCACCGCAAGTCATTGTCCCGAGGGGCTACCCCACAAGTCCGCCTCCAGTAGCCAACAGGATGTCCTCGGTAACGCCACTGGAGCCCTTCACAGTCACGGGCCACCCACGTCCCAGGTAGGCCGCCGGTAAGCCTAGATAGATCGTCTGGAGACGTATTCCGAAGCGCACAACATCCCAGCGCTGCGGCAGCGGCGCACGCGTGTGGGGAGTGCGGAGAAATGGCCCGGGGCTCTGGGCTTGGTTCAGTTCTGGGCGTGGTTCAGTTCCGGCCTGGCCACAAAAGTGACTATGGCGTGTGTCTCCGTAGTAGTGTCTGTGCCACCCGGCCTGTAATCGACAATGTTGCAATGTAGCATGCACCAGGAGGGCGGCCTCGCCCGAATGGATTAATAAAGGAGCCCGAGACCGCTCGGGGTCTCGGCTCATACATGCCAACTATTGTGTGTGTATCTACATTGCCGCAGCCTGAACCGAAGGCCTAGCCTTAATATCAGCGCCAGTTCAGCCAGGCCAGAGCTCCACATCTGTGTCCGCCCTATCCTTACCATAGGCCTACACAGACGTGGCCGCCCACCTTCAACGGCCAACATTACAGTCTTGCTGTCAGTCCTGCGGACACGTGCAGACAGGCATGACAATGGTGTGCTGTAGGAGTGCAAGTGATGCAACCGCGCAGCACACACAAGTAAATAGGCTCGGTGGGAGGGAGGAGCAGCTGTGAGGCTACGTAATACACATTGTCCTACCACATTTGCCAGCAGCAATACATGGCTAACATGAATCCCAAGGTCGCACAAATCACACACCACGAAACTTGTATGTCTGCCAACACAGCATGCAGAACCACCAGTTAACACTAATCTCACTTACCTCTCACAGGTGATCAAGGATATGCACTCTGCCCGTGGATGATGACACCCCTCCGAGACCCGAACACCCCGGCCCAGTGGCAGTACAATGTGGCCCACAAACGCACCAGGGGCATTGTTGAATGCACATTTGGCGTGTTGAAATCACGTTTCAGGTGCCTGGACATCACCGGTGGAAGACTCTTGTACAGCCCAGAAATTGTGTGCAAGATGATTACTGCATGTTGTGTATTGCACAACATATGTGTATGCACCAATGCCCCATGGATCCAAGTCCCAGAAGCACCGGACGATGATGAGGAAGATGATGCAGGTGGACCACATCCCACTGCAGCCGCAGCAGGAATAGCCCAAAGGAACACAATCATCAACAATTTCTTCGCATGAGCACGTCACATTGTGACTGTCCACAGCAATCATGGCACAGTACAAGATGACCACATGACCAGCATGTGCAAATAAAATCTTAGCAACACACATTCCCCGTGTGAATGTCAGTCCTCTGCATAGGCACATTACTCTGACGGGTGTAAGTGCAACATTGAGTGCTAACATTCGCATATGTTGCAAGAAGAGATGGTGTGTATGTCACCTCTGTACTGAGAGGCTGTTTAGGGCGTCACGTATTCGATATGCCATATCAGGGTGTCACATGTAGTGCGTCATGCCACTCATCAGCGTCCCACGTGTACATGAACATGACATGAAGGCCGTCATTGGTGTTCAGGAAAAGACAACAGGGTGCCATTTGTGGTCAGAGATGTACCTGCCTGATGCAAATATACACCCTGTGTGTCGAGTCCCACAACATGAACAACATGGCCGTAAGGGGGATGTGGGCACATTGGACACCTCAGCAACATTGGGAGATGCACACCAGCCTAGAAGCCAGCAGGTCCACCTTGCGTGGACACACCAAGGTGTCCCCTGGTCAAATGTGCCATGTACAGGTCACATGTGTACACGGACGTCATCCATCAAGAGTAGTGATCAGAGCCAGCTAATAGGTGCAAGATGAGTGGTCAACCGCCTCCTCATAGCTACCTGCACCCATCCCTGTCAGACTGCAGCAAAACAATACTGCTACATCAGAGCATGCAATACTGACCGTGAGGGCATGTACATGGCTGGTAAGGGTTCAACCACGCCGGAAGGCGAAGCAGTGACATCCCTCCCACCCAATCCCCATCACATTTCCAGAATGCAAGAAGATGACAAACTAACATTGTGGATGACAGCCCCTCTGTCTGAACTAGAAGGCGGAAGCACATCTGCACCTCCGACCTTGGGAATGCATGCGCCCGGCACCCCCTGAGCGATACCATAGCAGCTGCTGACGGCTCCCACACTACACACAGCGCTAACCAGAGACCAACGTATACACACCCCACACACAGGAGTCCTTGCTCGTAGTTCACTTGCATGGTATGACCTTCACACTTACGCACCGACCATCCCATGGGTCCAAGCACTCCACACTCAAACCAATCATTGCTCCGAGCTGTGGCTTCCACATAACTTTGACTTTGCCTTTGTGACACACAGACCTATTTCATACATTGACGTGGGGCTAAGTTTGGAAATAGCGAGATTGTTGTTTTGGAGCAATGAGGCCACAGCTAGTTCAAACATTCCCAGTCATCTCACTGCCTATCTGGGTCATGGACATACATGCGCATTGAAATCAGTTCCCAGGGAGCACCATTGTTTGAAATCACTGCCCCTACATACATCCATACTTTCATACTTGCTTGATTATGGACATGACTCATCTGTGTGAATTTGAATGTCTTAATCACATTCAGTGGAGTGGTGAAGGTGGACCAGTACCTGGCCATGCACACGCTACTTTACAATGTTGCCCCATGGAGGGCCAGCCAGGGTCCTTTGGGGAGGGAAAAGTACATCGTAGGAGAGGGAGTTCAATCCGCAGTCTGATTTCTGTGTCATTGGTTGTCTAAACAAATGTAGCAGTCCATGTCGGGGGCCAAGGTGAGTGTCGCAGAGTGTTAAGGGGGACAGTGGAGGGTGTTATTCCTGGGCGTGATGCAGAGGGCAGAACTAAGCAGAAAGAGGCCATATGGCGGAGATGAATGCTACCACTTCCTACTTAGCCCAATGGCAGATTCATGCTCATCATCGTCCCCCTATGTGTGATGTGCCTCACATGTGGGTGGTGGTGTTTTGTCTGCGGCACTGTGTGGCAGTGACACATCAGGGGCCGGAGGTGGATTGTCAGCCGCACTGTGAGGCACTGACACATCAGGGGGCGGTGATGTGGAGGGAGTAATGGCAGCAGTATTCATCTGCGCCAGGCCTTGTGGCCGCACTGCCATGATGAGGATCTGCAGGGCATGGTAGAGCCCTGCTACATCTCGCTGGTGTGCAGCCATGGCAGCCATTCTTCCCGCCTGCATCCGTTCCATGTTCTCCATGTTCCTCCCCATGTTGGCCAACTCACAGTTGAGATTGCTGGAGCCACTCTGACTAGACAGTTGTTCTTGTCTACGAGTCATGACTCCGGCGATGTCAGCCATGGATTGTTGGAGACCATGGAGCGGACTGTGCGTGTCCATTAGGGCCTGTAGGTGGTCCCTGATGGGACTTGGACACCCACGT
Organism: Calotriton arnoldi; assembly: GCA_963921515.1. NCBI lineage: Eukaryota > Metazoa > Chordata > Amphibia > Caudata > Salamandridae > Calotriton > Calotriton arnoldi. Next base: position 472,515 of record CAWUFW010001257.1, read on the forward strand.
ATGGCATCTAGTTTGGCTGCCATGAGGTCGAACCCCACCCGCACCTGCTCTGCCATCCCCTTCTGGCCCTGCGACACACGGCATTGGAATGCCATGTGTTGCTCGTGGGGATCCTGGGAGACGGCTGTGGTGGTGGGTGCTTCCTGCTGTGTGGTCTGTGCAGGGGGTGGGTTCTCCTCGATGCAGCTGGGCTGCCCTGCTCCTGGGGGTGTAGTGCTGAGGGTGTCCATGAGCTGTTGGAGGGCGTCGGGATCGATGGTGTGTAGGTCCTCTTCATCATCAGTGATGAGGAGTACGGTCTGCTCTGCAGGAGGTGATGATTTTCCCTCTGCAATGTGAAGGGGAGATGCAGTTTGACATTGTGTTCACATGTATGTTGACGCATTGGCCAAGTTTACAAACAGACTGCATGTCAATGTACATTGTGACTGTTTGTGTGGAGATGACTATTTAATGCTGGACAGCTGACATTTCGCCACCATCACGGATGTGAGGTTGTATTCGTCCATTATCATCTCACAGTTTCCTGCTATGCCAAATGCGAATGGCCATTTTCTACACACAAGCGGCAGCAGTTGTGTCTTCTGTTCTGTTGTGAAAGTGTTGCAGTTTGGTCCACTTTGTTGTAAATGTTGAGGAGCTCTGAGTGTTATGTGTGTGTGCTGCATTGTGGGTGATTTGCCCCTTCAGCTCTGATTTGGCTGGCCCTTATCTCTTTCAGGCGGTGTGCCTTTCACTTCTGTGCTTATACAGTGCTGAGCTGTTGCAGTCTTGGGTAAATTGGGCTCTTGGTCGGAGTTGTGACTCTTGGGCATGGTTTGTCCGCAGATGTGCTGTACTTACTTGGTCATGTGTGCCATTGTGCCCATCTCCCCCCGTCCCCCCAGTCCCTGGTGGTTACTCACCCTGTTGCTGTTGTGTCAGGTCATTTTGAGCAGTGTCCGGTCCTTCGACTCCTGCCACCGTCTCCACACTGATGACTGTGGACACCATTTGCTCCATCTCATCCAGCTCCTCCTGTGGTGCAGGACTCCCACCCCCAGTCTGCATTGCTGCTTTGCGGTTGTTGGCGAGTTTCAGCTTGGTTTTGCGCTTCACATCATTCCAGTGCCTCTTGACCTCTTCCATTGTCCTCCTCAGCACTCCGACTGCATTCACCTTGTCCACGATGGACTGCCATATTCCATTTTTTGTTGCCAATGACACAGTGGAGGTGACGAACAGTTGTTGATGGTGTTCTGTCACCTCCGTAATCAGGATTCTGTTTTCCTGCAGACTGAACCGCGTATTCCTCTTCTTCTTCTCCTTGCCCTTCCCTGACCCCGAGGTCCCAGGCTGGTCCTCAGTGGGGCTTGTGGGGTTCGGGTTGTCCTCTGTGCTTGCTCCGGCTACCTCCATGGTGCTTCTCAGTTGTTTGTGTTTTATTTGTATTTCATTTTTGCCGCTTTTATAGTGATTTTTCCCGCCTTACTTGTGGGACTTGCGGGCCTGGCGCTGCTTTTCACTGGATTTTATCGCAGTTGGGCCCATCGCAACTTTTTTCACGTTCAGGTTTCCTTTTTTATCGCCGTCGCGGTAGTTGTATCGCGGACATTTGACGCGTTATCGGGACACTATCGCATGTTACCGCCGTGTTGAGAATGAGACATTAACACTGAGTTATTTTCCCGCGATGGACGGCGATATGAGAAGTTGCGTTAACCTATTTTGGCGATGATTATCGCACGTTCTTGAGAATATGCCCCATAACCTTTTCTAAATCTAACACTTTCAAAGGGTTTTCATACGTTGGAATGGGAATAGCAAATCTAACCCCTCCAAATTCTAACAATTTCCCTACTGCTGTTTAGATTGGGGTGGGAATAGTAAATATAACACCTCCAAAGTCTAACATTTTCCCTAGTGTTGCTTAGGTTGGAGTGGGAATAGGAAATCTAACACCTTTAAAATCCAACACTTTCCGTAGTGTTTGTTTAGGTTGGAGTAGGGGCAATTTCTCCATTAGGGCTCTGGGACGCAACCCTCTGAAATTCCTTCACGTTTACCTCCAAAAATATTAAGTAAATTGATTTATTAGGAGATACAATCATATCTCTGAACAAATCGATCTATTTAAGTATTGGCTGTCTGTCCCAGGCTGCCTGTCCCACCTCTCTCTGAAGAAGGTGACGGAAGCCAGGCAGTAAATCAACTTTCTGCAATGTGACACACAACGCAGGACTTACCTTTCTAAAGCCCTTCATTCCTATTGTAGTCAATTGTGGTCGCCACTGTAGGCCAGTGGCGCTGTCAGTGTTATGGTTTCGGGTGTAGGAATCTGAGGTCAGGCGTCCTTCATTCACAGACATGGATCCCACCCTTTCTCATTTGTCACATGTAAGCATGTGTGATTTGGCACCTTGTCTTCAGTAATGGTAAGTGATATAATGCTAATCTTGAGTTATATATATTACACTGAGACCCATGGTCATGCTAACCTCCCTCACTGTGACACCCCAGACCCTGGCTACAGATTGCTGGCTCCTTTAGAAGTGGAGCTGCCATATTTGATCACACAGTTTTTGTTTCCTTGTGATGTTGATCCAAATATCTGAGTCAAGCGGAAAGAGAAAATTATGTGTTTATAGTAAAGACAGTTCCATGCTGTATGGCGTTACATCTAGCCCCATCTTCATGCCCTTAACATTAATGCTGAAAACATGAATTGATTTATGAACAATGAATGTTAAAATGTAAGGCAATAAATGTCAACGGTTTAGTTCTTCTTTTATATCACATATTTTACTTAATCTTTCATTCCTCAAGAGTATTAGCTATTTCATCATGTTGTTTTTCTGTATTTTTTGATGCATCTTATTACTCTGTATACTGTATACTTGAATCATGCCAGGTGTTTATGAGGGGCTTTGATTGAGAGCTCCGGTGCTGAGGCTGAAGACAAAGAAAGTGCCTGTTAGTGGGTTGGCCTCTCGGCAGAGCACACAGGACGATGGTCATGTATTCCAGTTGCAATTTAAATTCTGTGTAAATATGTGTAAATGTGGTACACAGAGGACAAAAGATTTCAGAGGCAAAAGTAAAAGAAACTAAAGTGCTTACATTTGAGTGAGTGCAGTGTATGTTTGGGGGTGGTGAAGTGAGGGAGATCCGAGGAAGTGCTGAAGAGGAAAGAGATGAGGTTGAAAATGTGCAGATTGAGAAGTGCAGAGAAAAAGGGCACACATATCTAACATAAAGCGCACATAACTGGAGGTCAATACTCCTTCCACAGGTCTCAATAATATTTAATTCACAGTCTCACAATTTCAGAATTTAAATATTTCCAATGGTAATATTTATAACAAATCATTGTTCTTACTCATTTATCTTAAACAACTAACAGCTATTGACAAAGCCAATAGTTCTGGGAGGTTTTAAATGTTTGTCAGTTGTAGTAGTAGTACATTTATTGCATGATTAATTAAAATCGTTGCAGTTCCATCATGATACATACAGATGACAGTCAATAAGTCCTTTAAAAACCACAGATAAAAACTGCATTATAAAATTGTTGGGCTAAAATCAGGTGCCATCACTAAAACATAGGATGTGCAATTTTTGCCTACCCTCTGACAGTCATCCAGTGGGTTTGATGCAATTTCGTGTTGCCTATGTATCAAACAAAAAGCCTGTAGAAGGGGAGATAGATGGTTGAATCAATACAGTACCAACTCTAGCATGAGGAGGACTCCAGGTAAAGGGGGAAACATGCGGTTCAAATATGTGCAAGTGTTTTCCAAAGTCAACGTTCTGTGCAACAAATCAATCCAGATATTTCAAAATAGAGATTTAAAATACAGCCAACATGGAAGGTACATTAAAAATTGGCAGAAGCTATGTTCTAACGTATATGTTTCAAAGTGCAAAGTGCTGTGCAGCCAAGGCAGGTCAGATATTTCAGAGGAACAAGTTGAGTTACCGCAGACATAAAAGGGAAAGTAAACCCGATTGTGGCAGGTGCCAGCCTTGTCAATGAAAGGAGTGCAAATCCTCTGGCCCGCCAGTTCTTGATTTGTGTTCAAGCAAATTTGTGGTTGATGCGCCCTGATGGAATGTACCCAGGTGTAGACTATTATCCCTCAGAAGCCATCCAGGTGTAGCAAAGAACTTGCCAATGTATACTAACTCCATTGGGACATCAGACGAAAAACTGTTTGACACTGCCTCTTTGCATGTTCTTATGCCATGCTGCAAGAATAGTGGCCTTAAGTATGTTCTCCTTTGGGGAAGCAACGCTGAGCAGCAGCATACTCAATGCACTATTGATTCTAGGGTGAATGGGCACAACCTGCACTGCCTTTGCCATGGTGATCTTGTTTTCCAGTGATCCCTGTATTTCTATATGGGCAGTGTCTGGAGCCTGGTCAGTAAAATGTTCCTTGGGGCTTGTCTACGCATGGCCGCTCTCAGGTATGGTTGATAGGGAACGTCTTCATGGGATTTATGAAGCCTCACAGTGCCCGGGATGGGTCTAATTACAGTTATATCCTGTTCCTTTGATACAAGCTTACCCTGTTTCCTTAAGATACTCTTTAAGAACTGCAACATTAAGTGGATGGATCAGTAAGGCATTCTGTGGCCAAATTCAGAGAGAAATCAAAATACTGGTCGGGTGGCACACTATTGGAATCACAGAAATTTATTTTACATGTTGTCCTTTAGAGAACCCTCACTTTTTTCACCCCATGTAAAGACCTGTCTGCACATATTTCTATAAGACTTATTACATCCAGCAGTTTTGGGTGCTTCCTGAAGACTGGTTAGAGGGCATTTTCTTCCAAGGTTGATGCCGCATGAGGTGCAAGACACTGGACAAGCACACACTTTAAAGGACCTGAAGTTGTCACGCTGTGCAATTTGCACATTACAGTAACTGTTGAACATATTAATACAGTACGATATGAGGCAGTTTTTAATGTGTTTAATATTTCAAGGCTATATGTTCCCACTGTTTTATAAACCTTGCTTTATCACTAAAATCATTTGCTTTAAAATGCACCATTTGGCGTTCTTTTTCAATTTTTGTCTCGGGAGGAGGTCCACCCGAACCCCACATCTGTCCATTAGGTTTTCTCGCTTCACTCACTACATAAAAGTCATACCCAAATTTATGCCTCACCACTTTCACATGTCACCAGCTGCCACTGGGTTGGAGAGAGAAGAGTAAATCTAATGTCTCCAAAGTCCAACACTTTCCCTAATGTTTCTTTGGTTAGAGTAGGAATAGTACATCTAACCCCTATAAAGTCCAACACTTTCCCTACTGTTGTTAAGAGTAGAGTTGAATAATAAAACCACTGCTAAGTCTACCACTTTCCTTACTGTCGCTTCTACTGGAATAGGAATAGTAAATCCAATCCTTCCAAAGTCCAACACTTTCCCTGATTTTGCTTATGTGGGAGTAGGAATAGTAAATCAAACCCCTCCAAAGTCCAACACTTTCTCTACTGTTGCTTAGATTGGAGTGGAATAACAAATCTGATCCCTCCGATGTCCAACTCTTTCATTGCTTTTGCATGTGTTCGAGTGGGAATAGCAAATGTAACTCCTCCAAAGTCCAACACTTTCCCTGTTTCTGATTATGTTAGAGTAGGAATGGTAAATGTAACTACTCCAAAGTCCAATACTTCCCTGCTTTTAATTACATTTGAATCAGAATAATAAATCTAAACCTGCCAATGTCCAACACTTTCCCTGCTTTAAAAACAATATTTTGGAAGGAGGCACAGAGAAACTCTTTCTTGTATACATTTCCTCACTATAAATCTTCATTTACCAATGTAAAATTTGCATTTAGTGAACCTAGATAAAGTGCTAATTTAGGTCATAAAATAATTGTGTATAAAGCACTTTCCTGGTCAAAGGGAGGGAGAAGGGGGTAGTTATCCAGGGGCTGAATTACACAATGTGTAACCAGGAAATTTGGGTTTAAATACCAGCTGCCCCACTTGACCTAAATTGTGTAGTTGTTGCATCAAAAAATATCACCACACAGTAAGTGAGAAGAAAGGAGGATTTAATCCGTGATGTGGGCATCTGAGATTCACATCGGAAAATGCTGTTGAGTGGTCACCAACAAAACAATGCCACAATGCCTCACTAAACAATTTAGGGCAAACCAAGGTTCCATGAAAAAAGGGGTGGGGAGAGGAAAAAGGGGAAAGGAGGAAATATATCAATGAATATAACAGAACTCCCTCCCTTAGAGAGAAAAACAACCGAGTTAACATTCCTGAAATGTTTTCCAGGATGTAATCCTGATTCTGGGTAGGTTCTTCACACGCTTGGTCACAGAACCAAACTCCATTTTCATAACTTCTGTTCCAATAGGACTAGATGGATCAGAATCAGAAGAATGGTTGATTGAGGTCTGGGATTGTTAAGAACCTTCCATAATTAGAGACTGAACAATCCTAGGTCTGGTTGGATGGAGCCCATGGAGACAATTAGGGTCATCACCATCACTCACATTATGGTAAAGTGGTGCAGAGACATTGGTACATTTTGACACACCCGTCATGTCCCGCAATCCTGTGTGATGACACTTCCTTTGTTGACTTTAACCACTTTTACTGGTCTGAAAAACTTACTTCGTCCTTTTTTCAAAATGCCTAGGGTTAAGGATCCTAACGAAATCACCAATCAACACTAGTCTCTGCAGCATTGTGACTATCATCATAATGTGCATTAGCCTTGCTCTTATGGTGTAATATCTTACTCTGAACGTTATCTGAGTCAGTGTCTTTTCTGCCAAATACCTTAGATGGGTACCTGGATATGATCCACTAGGGACAAATCGAACAGGTGGGGTTTCAAACCTTCAAAACAATAGGTAATGCACCTGTGATTGATTTGAGAATTATCCTATATGAACAAAGTCTTTTTCTGATAGATAAACCCAAAGGAATTTTCCCTACCAGTGCTAAATGAATGCTGTATTTGAGGTACCTAGTGAAGCTTTAGACTTTGAGTTGTGCTAAGGGTCATATAACGCTGCCTTGAGATGCTTGGGGGCAAATCTTTTTCCCATTTAGCTCCCCTATATTGGAATCACTTGCCTCTTTGCCTCCGTAAGTGCAATGATCTCCCTACTTTTAGGAAACTTTTGAAAACCGAACTGTTTCGCAACTGATAATCTGGGTTGTCGCTTTCTAGCGCGGAGATACCCCTTTCAATCAATCAATCAATCAGGGAATTTTAAGCGCGCTACTCACCCGTGAGGGTCTCAAGGCGCTGAGGGGGGGGGGGGTCCGCAGATCTGTTTAGCCGAAGAGCCAGGTCTTGAGGGTCTTCCTGAAGGTGTTCAGGGAGGGGGCGCGTCTGATGTCTGCCGGTAGCTCGTTCCAGGTCTTGGCTGCAATGTGAGAAAAGGATCTTCCGCCTGCTCTGGCTCTGTGGATGCGCGGGGTTTCGGCCACTGCAAGGTTGGAAGATCGGAGGTTTCTTTTGGGTACGTGGAAGTTGATTCTGTCGTTGAGGTATTTGGGTCCGTTGTTGTGTAGGCATTTGTAGGCGTGAGTGAGGATTTTGAAAGTGACTCTTTTCTCCACGGGGAGCCAGTGGAGACTTCGTAGGTGTTGGCTGATGTGTTCGTGACGGGGGATGCTGAGGACGAGTCTGGCGGCGGTGTTCTGTATTGTTTGGAGTTTGCGGAGTAGGGACTTGTTGATGCCTGCGTAGAGTGCATTTCCATAGTCCAGTCTGCTGTTGATGAGTGCGTGGGTGACTGTCTTCCTTGACTCAGGGGGGATCCACTTGAAGGTCTTGCGGAGGATGCGGAGGGTGTTGAAGCAGCTGGAGGTGACGGCGTTGACCTGTCAGTTCATTGTGAGTGATGAGTCGAGTACGATGCCAAGGTTCTTGGAGTGGTCTGAGGGGGTAGGTGGGCTTCCAAGGGTGGTCAGCCACCAGGTGCTGTCCCATGCAGAAGGGGTGGTACCAAGGACGAGGACTTCTGTCTTCTCGGCATTGAGGTTAAGGCAGCTGTTGGTCATCCAGACTGCGACGTCTTGCATTCCTTTCTGGAAGTTGAGTTTGGCAGTGGTGGGGTCTTTGGTGAGGGAGAGGATGAGCTGGGTGTCGTCGGCGTGGGATACGATGTTGAGGCCGTGTTGTCGGACGATGGCTGCGAGGGGGGCCATGTAGATGTTGAAGAGGGTGGGGCTCAGTGATGAACCCTGTGGGACTCCGCAGGTGATTTTCGTGGGGTCGGAGAGGAAGGGTGGGAGTCTGATCCTTTGGCTTGTTCCGGTGAGGAATGATCGGATCCAGTCCAGGGCTGTTCCTTGTATGCCTGCATCGTGTAGTCTGGCGACTAGTGTGCGGTGGGAGACGGTGTCGAAGGCCGCTGATAGGTCGAGTAGGATGAGGGCTGCGGAGTGGCCTTGGTCCAGGAGGGTGCGGATGTCGTCTGTGGCGGCGAGTAGGGCGGTCTCTGTGCTGTGGTTGCTTCGGAATCCGGATTGGGACGGGTCGAGGACGGCGTTCTCTTCAATGAATCGTGTCAGTTTCCTGTTGACTGTTTTCTCTGCAACTTTGGCTGTGAAGGGGAGGAGCGAGATGGGCCGATAGTTCTTGAGGTCGGTGGGGTCAGCTGTGGGCTTCTTGAGCAGGGATCTGACTTCTGCGCGCTTCCAGTCATCTGGGAAGGTGCCTGTTTTGAAGGTGGTGTTGATGGTGCGTTGTAGTTCGGCTGCGATGCCGGCCGCAGCTCTGTGGTAGATGTGAGGGGGGAGGGGTCGGTGGGGGCCCCCGAGTGGATGCTTTTCATGGTCGAGGCGGTGTCTTCAGCCATGATCGGTGTCCAGTTGGAGATGGTGGGCTGGCTGGTGTTTCTGGGGGGCGGGGGGCTGTGTGTGGCACCTGGTGGATGGTCGATGAAGTTGTCATAGAGGTTTTTGATCTTGAGGTGGAAATAGGTTCCAAGCTTGTCGCAGAGGTCTTGGGATGGTGTGATGTCTGTGGCTTCGCTGCGTGGGTTGGTGAATTCCTGAATGACACTGAAAAGTTCCTTGGAGTTGGTGGAGTTGGCCAGGATTTTGTTGTGGATGAAGTTCCTTTTGGTGGCTCTGATGTGGTTATGGTAGTCCGTCAAGGCGTCCTTGTAGGTGGTGTGGTTTTCGGTTGTCTTGGTGTTTCTCCAGTTCTTCTCCAGGCGTCTGCAGGTGCGTCTGGCTTCTTGGAGAGCAGTGGTGAACCAGGCGGCTTTCCTGGGGCGTTGTCTGTCAGGGTTGCGTAGCGGGGCGAGCTTGTCTGCCCAGTTGAAGATCCAGGTGTAGAGTTCTCTGGCTGCGTTGTTTGCGTCGGGTGCCCAGGTGTGGGTGTCTCGGGTGAGGGTGGAGTTAAGTTGCTCGTCGGTAACCTTGCTCCAGTTCCTTCGAGGTGGGCGTGGGGCTGGTTTGGGTGCCTTGGGTTTGTTGATGGCAAAGTGTACGCAGTGGTGGTCGGTCCATGGCGGCTGTGTTGTGTGGCTGAATTGGATGCTGTTTCCTGCCGCGAAGATGGGGTCGAGGGTGTGTCCTGCTCTGTGGGTCGGTGTGTTGACGAGTTGTTTAAGTCCGATGCTGGCGAGGTTGTCACGAAGGATAGTGGAGTTGGGGTCGCTGGGGTTGTCGAGGTGGAAGTTCAGGTCTCCAATGAGTATGTAGTTTGCTGAGGCGATGGCGTGGGGTGCGATGAAGTCAGTGATGGTGGTGGCGAAGGGTGTTCGGGGGCCGGGGGGTCTGTAGATGAGGGTTCCTCAGAGTGTGGCGTTGGGGCTGGTCTGGATCTGGAAGTGCAGGTGTTCGGCGGAGGGGAAGGTTTCGCTGGAGGTGGTGAGGCGGAGGGTGCTCTTGTGGGAGATGGCGAGGCCCCCTCCTGGGTGGTTGGGGCGGTCTTTCTTCTGGATCTTGTATCCGTCTGGGATGGCGGTGCTGATGTCGGGTGCGGAGGATGCGTTGGTCCAGGTCTCTGTGAAGAAGGTGATGTCGGGCGAGAGAGAGTCGAGTAGGTTCCAGATTTCCTTGGTGTGTTTGTGTACGGAGCGTACATTGAGGAGGATGTATTTTAGGGTGTCCCCGGTGCTGGCGTCGGCGGTGTTGGAGGCCGGGGTGGCGGTGAGGGTCTGACGGCAGTGGAGGCAGGAGAACTGGCCGTGGGTCGTGTTCGGCGAGGCCTGTTGGCATTCTCTAAGTCTTCCAGGGTTAAGTGCGAGGAGGGTGGTGGTGTCGTAGCGATGGGTAGTGGGAGGTCCAGAGTTCCTGGCGCTGGCCGCGGTCGGGTCGCGGACGGGCACAGACGGGCTTGCCTTTGGCGCGCCGGCGGCGCGACCCCGCAGCGGCCACCATTAAGTAGGGGAGGTGGGAGGGAGGAGAGGCTGGGAGGCGGGAGTGGGGGAATTCCGGAGGGGAATTCCGGGGGGGAATTCCGGGTAAGGGGCCGCAGGGGCAGCAGCGGCGAAAGGCGAAAGGAACAGGCAGGCACGAGAAAATAAAAACAGTGGTGGAATTAGAGCAAGACACAGATGGGCACAATAACAGTGGCACAACAGGGAAAAATTAAGAAAAAAACGGCTGAGAAAGGTTACGGTGGTTGCAGGCAGTCTGGTCCCAGTTGGAGTGGGCAGCAGGAGCGGGCAGCAGCCTCTAACCTCCCAAGGAGGAGGTCGGGTCTGGAGGCAAGAGACGGCACAGCGGAGCTGCGGGGAGAGAGTGGACCTAGACCTTTGGGGGTGATTCATGCGCTTTACAAGTTACTCATTCATTCATTCACTCATTCATTCTTAATGTTGTGAATCTTAATAAATGTAGGCATATTGCAGATGAGAACTTCACAATGTTGTGAGTAACAAAAAACTCAAGGAATCTATGAGAAACTCTAGAGACACAGCAATGGAAATCCTATTTGTATCACTTCTTGTCATTTTGAGTGGTAATCTGAAAGGACCAATGTGTACTGCATGTTTGCATGCATTCCAAGCCATCAGAAATAGTTTTTGAAATGATTTTTCAAAGATGACATACCAATTTGCCTTTAGTGACATACATTTATGAGACTCTCCCTCAAACCATGAGGAGGGACACACCTCTCATTACAAAAGACTAAATTCCCTTGCACACTTACGTGCAGCCAGAGAAAATAGGTGAAGGTAACCTTTAAGATTTCTAGACTGAGGTAATCGTTCACAGATATATCTTTTTACAAGGGTTATTTCCACATCCTTAGCATTTTCTGAAAAACATGCGCCTTCATCCATATTTTTCCCTGGTATGACACAGACGGAGCCGCGGGGAGGCAGTGTCCGGGCGAGGCGGTGACCTTGGTATTTGTGTGACTAGAGGCACCCCTTCCCACCCATTGTGAGGCTCATGGGGTAATATCTCTCCTTAAAGCAAATTCTCATAGAAGTAGAATACCTATTGGGGTATTGTATATTGTGCATACTTATTTGGCATGCTCATCACGTAGTATTGACTACATGTACATACACTTTTTTTCTGACGTTTTCATTATATTTTGAGTGTAGAAGGGATCTTTTTGGTCCTGATGAAGAAGCAAGGGGAGGGCTTTTTTAATTCATAATCACTCCTTCAGTCACCTCCTACACCACACATAGTCTTGGTTTTCATAAATTGTGCTCCCGCGTAGTCGTAGGTCGAGCACGCCCCGACCCGCAGCGGGGCGGGAAGACCCCTATGATGAAGCATGACACCAATGGTCCTTTTGGTGTGTGAGGGGTATTTAAACAAAGCTGTGTGCTTTCCACCACTGTAGGAAACACGCACAGTCTGGGAGAACACGGTCATACACTTGTCTGAGGGTGGATCCTTTTGTTTCTTATATAATGACACAGACATTAGCAACACAAGCAACCACATCCAATTCCTATTCAACTTGTGACATTCTTTGGGTGTTGGTACAAGGAAACTTAGATAAACAGTCATCAGGATGGTTAGATTGGCCAGGCACATGCACAATATCAAAACTATATTCCTGAAGTTTGAAACATTGCCTTGTAACACAGTACAGTGTTGTAGATCCTTCCCTAGGTGATAGTATTTGAACAAGGGGCTTGTGGTCTGTGTGCAGGGTAAATCTACATTCCCACATAAAATACCTGAAAAGACCTAAAGCCCAAGTGCATGCAAGCAACTACCGTTCAATAAAAGAAGACAGTCACTCTGTCTCACGTAATATCTTTGAAGTACATGCCACTATACATTAACTGTTTCCAGATCTTTGAGATAGAATGCCGCCTAATCCGTAGGCGCTGGCATCAACTGAAATGGCACAATGTTTACCACTACTAAATGGTTGCAGTGTGGGTGCATTGATTATTTGTCTTTTGGTGGGATCTGAAGGCATCCTGTTGATCTCTGTCCCATGGAAATTCAGCATTTTTTAATAAGAGCTTTTGTAATGGTTTCATCCCTGTGGAAAGTTCTTAACGAATTGAGTGTACTTTTCACAGAGCCCAGCAAAAGATTTCAACATTTCCTTGTCATCTTAAGCAGGGGCTTTTCTGATAGCATCCCCCAAAGATTCTTTAAGAGTCACTCCCTTAGCTGAGATGGTGTGACCAAGATAGGCAGCTTGGGATCTGAATGGATTACATTTATATGGGCTCAGAAACAAACCTTCCTTAGATTGCCTTGTACACACTTCTTGCATATTAATATGCTCTCCACTGCTCTTTGGGAAAATAAGTGTATTGTCTTACGTTAGTGTCCTTATCCTTAAAAATATGGTGCATCACAAGCTGAAAAACGAACGCTGCTGAGACCAGTCTGAACAGCATCTTTATATATTGAAAAACTCCAAATGGGGTGCATGAAATTGGCTTATTAGTTGAGGGTGCAGGTACGTACCTCCAGTAATAATCAGAGTCCTTATTAGGATGAACCACGAAAGAAACTAAACAAACCTGAGCTCATCCCCTGGTAGCTATGGCACAAAGCAGTATTTATGCAGTACTAAAACAGTAATAAAGTTGAAATGTAAAACAACAATTATCCCAAAATGAATTAGAAAGATAGTGTAAAATGTAATAAATAAAATGGCACCAAAATGACAAATATCCAATAAGGGGAACTGGAGGTATGTGCCTATAAGGTTTTAAGATAGAAATTGTTACAAGAAACACAAAAGTACCGTTGATAGTCAATGGTCATGGTAGAACAGGACCTGGGTGCAATTTGACACTGACTGCATTGGACTGTAGGTTTGATACACCAACGAGGTTTGTCATGGTGAAAGATTGTACCTTCTGACTTTAGACCTTTAAGTCTCAATCCACCACAGGAGTACACTTGTAACGTCCCCCAGGCTCTCAAGGGAGGTATTAAAGAGACTCAAATGGCAGGGAGAGGACAACAGGAAAGTCCATTCCAGGTTAAAGTTGTCACTGATCAGCTGGGCAGTTGCAGGAAAAGGCCTCTTGTAGCGTGTTGTGTCCATGTACCTTTAACAGGAGGTCAGCCTTATGACCCTTGGGACCACTTCTCTGTCTTGGGTACAAAAGAGCGAGAGCATGCTCATTCCTCGAGGGCTCTTTTCAGATTTCGGACAGCAGGTTCAGCCTTCTTCTAAGTCTAGGAGCATTCAGAAGTGGGAGCCTGGAGATGTCACATTTAAGTCTGGCACAAGTGTGTTGGGGGGAAATGTCCCCTAGAAATGCCCTTTTGAAATATGTCTTCACAGCTCCCCCTTGCATTTTCTGTCAGGATCAGAGGAGTCATCTCTGCCCATTCCAGTCAGCACCAAATCCATACCTATTTATATGCTGATTACTGGCTGGCCAAAGTGGGAGAACCCAGGGGCTTCAGACAGGGCAACAGTAACTTTTTAAAAGTCACCTTTCCGTAATATTTAGTACAAATCCAATTTCACAATGGAATTGGACTTTCAACAACCAGTGAAAATAGGTGTGTGAATATTTTTCTTGCTTGCCCCATTACCAAGACACAGGATTCATATTTAATATTGCATCCAACCATGTTCCTATGTAACAGCTACACCTGCTACAGTAAAAATAGCTTTCTGGACATTTTCACTGTAAGGGCATGTTTATTACAAACCTTTACAGGTCCTACTTTTACATACCATGGATCCTACTTTTATGGGCAATACGGCCTACTTAGGGGTGACTTATAAATATTTTAAAGGACTGTTTTGGTCTGTCAAAAGGTGTTAATTTGCCAGGTTGAGTTTGTAGTTCAAACCTGCACTGTCAGGCTACTGGTGGCAGGCCTGTAGCATGTATACATTGTCACGCAAATGGATGACACAATGGGTGCTGCAGTCCACTTGTGGCATTTAACTCACAAGCCCTTGGTACCATATACCAGGAACATATAGGTAAGTCAAATATACCGTCCAGGAGTATAACAATGTTACCATGATCAAAGGAGGAACACAAGCACTTTACCACTGGTTAGCAGGCTTGAAGTGCAATGAGGTGTTTTAGTCACCAAAACTGGGTTTAACAAAAAGCCAAACAGTTTGGGGTGACCCTGCAGAAAGGGTGGAATTCCAACATGGAGTTATGAAAGCAGTGTTTGATCTGGATGTTTTTGAAAGTTCAGTCTAATGGTATGAACTGTGCAGGTTTAAAGTTGAGAAAACAGTTGTACCTTCCAGCACAGACAAAATGTCATTATTCTTTGGTAGAGGGTGACTGTCTACTATGATGTTACCATTCAGAACCCTTACATCGGCACACAGTCTTAAATCACCATTATTTTTATTTGCTAAAACCATGGGTGAGATCCAGTATGAAGACTCATTTCTCTCAATTATATATTTCCTCTGTAATTTCTTTAAGAGAACCTGTAGATCCTTTCAAATAATCAAATGTAAATTCCTTAGTTTTTGTTTCACATGAATAGCATCATTCTTCAGTTTTATATGGTGTGACAATCCTTTCAGCTTCCCTAAGCTGTTGTTCCCGGAGATAGTACTTCGGTTGTTTAGGTCTCCTTTGGCGATGACCATCAGAGGATCCAACACGAAGTATCTTTGATAGCATCAAATCAGTATGAACACTCCTTTCTTGCTTCATACATTTTAATTTTGGCTTATATTTTTTTTAATACTACAGTGGCAGTACAATATCCAAAGAAATGTATTTGGCTGCCATCATAGGTCACTGCCCTAGTATCGGAAGTTGAGGGACTAGTCACTTTCAAGGAAAGCAAAGATCTCTTAAGATATGACTGTGAAAGGTGGGCCGGAAACTGCCATAAGGATTATATGAACTCCCAGCATAGTTAAATTCAGATTGGAGGTTTTAGAGACTTTTCATGAATAGAATGCCCATTATCTCATACCATCAGCACCATCCCCTTACTATTAACTAATTGCTCCTTTTCTATTTGAGTATCAGTGAAACTATTTGCTACCTTCATTATGGCACACTCTGCCGATATGTTTTTGGTGTTTACAGATACTGCATTCCTTGTTGGCTGAAGAGCATACTTTGTAATTGGCCACACCTATAACAGACACACTTACATTAATTTCTTTTGCATTTATGGGAAGCCACTTGGTTGGGTTTCTTGTTGGTGTAGCATACCTCGTTGTCTTTTTTGACAAGTTTGTCCCCATTGACCTCGATAGTTCATAACATGGTCTGTTCAATTACCTTTGATGACTTAATCCCTTCTTCTAAATTTAGATCACCCCTTACTCAGAGGTACTGTTCTATAGCCTTATCGTTTTTGTTGGCAATCAGTTGGTGCTGACATTAAAATTGTACGTGTTAGACAGACTTCTCAATGAGATTAGAAAATCATCAAAGCTTTAGTTTTCTGACATCTTGTGTAAAAATAGTTACCTTGTCCTACAAGAGCTATGATTTTGGGTAGTGACATAGGGACCAGATAAACAAAGTTTTTTGCATTTACAAATGGTCCAAACTGCTAAATTGGGATGTTTGCGAATGCTATGTACTAAAGCCATTCGCTTCACTATTTTTGCTAACCAAATGAATATAGATTTGGTATATTAGCCATTCGAAATTGCGAGTCTCATTTTGTGATTTCATATTACCAAATCACAATTTAAATGTACCAAGTATTCAGAAATTGTAACTACTCGTAGACTGCTCATTTTCCATGTGCAATATACCACCAACTCAAAACAGGTGGTAACCATGTGAAACCTATATAAAAATGAATCAGTGTTTTTCCACAATAGCTGCACTGTAGGTGATGGTGAGGAGGATGAAGATACTGGCTGGTTTGCAGAGAAGGAGGAGGAGACAGGAGCCCATATTTAGATTCAGAGTTACTCTTTTTTAACAGACATATGATGAAGTATTTGACAAATGTAGACTACATAGTGCACTGATATTAGATTTCTTCGCTGAAATTAAGCCTCAGCTAGAGAGAACCATTCTCAGGAGCAATCCATTCCTCACCTATATGTAGGTATTATGCTCATTGCACTCATAGCCTCTGGGAGAAACAAGGTGTGATTGCTGCTGCAGGTAAGGTTTCACAGAGTGTACTCTCTCAGCTTTTCAGAGCTTTTCCTAATACAATGATATTGAAAATGACTTAATATATTAAATTTAAAGCAACTGCACAGGATTTGCAGTTAACCAAGATAAATTTGTATAAAATAGCACAATCTCCACACATCATTGGGTATATTGATGGAACTCATGTTCAAATATGCCCAACGTCTTAGAATTCGTTTATATTTAGAAATAGAAAGACTACACATTCTCTAAACTTTCAAATTATTTGTAATGCATCAAACTTAATTGCAGATATAGTGGTACGATTCTGTGGAAGTACACGTAATTCCATTAAGTTTAGACATAGTGAAATTTATGCACAATTCTTAGAGGAGAGTTTGGAGCAGGATACTTACTTGGTAATTTTTAACTATTTATATAGGTATATGTTGAGGATGTTCATCACTATTGTTTCTAATATCTTTTTTACTTTAACATT
Organism: Calotriton arnoldi; assembly: GCA_963921515.1. Taxonomy (NCBI): domain Eukaryota; kingdom Metazoa; phylum Chordata; class Amphibia; order Caudata; family Salamandridae; genus Calotriton; species Calotriton arnoldi. Next base: position 489,494 of record CAWUFW010001257.1, read on the forward strand.
GTAGGGGACAAAGCTTATGCTTTGCGTTCCTGGATTAAACACCCTATGTGAACCATACAACACCAAGTGAATGCTGCAACAATGTTGCCCATAATCCTACACAGAGTGTAACTGAGCGGTCTTTTGGGCTGCTGAAAAGTTGTTTCTTGTCTACATAAAGGTGGGGGTGCACTGCAGTATACACCAGATACAAGATGCAAGATAGTAGCACCATGTGCTATATTGCACAACAGTGCAACACAAAGAGGAGTACCCATTATTATCCAAATGAGGTTATAGCTTCTCCTTATAAACACCTGGTCTGTTAGTAATCCATTTTTTAACTTCCATGTGGCCGGCATTCGTCTCACGTATCAATCCCTTTATTAGGAAATGTAAGAAAGGAAGCTTGGCAAAAAAATAATACAATAAAGGTGTGCCCTCCACAAAAGAAGCTTGAGAGAATGCCATGCTACATGCTATACCGATATGAGTGACCAGAATGGATGATTTTTAATATATCTGCCATATTTTAAGAGAACTAAAAGACAAGAGGTTCCATCAAGTAAACCATTCAATATCCTGGATCTTTAAGCAGTAGAAATGAGAATATGTGCATGAATTTTAATATTAAGTTGTCCTGAAGAAGGTGGGGTGAATCCTTTCAAATACCATCGAAACGCCACCTCGACAGAATCTTTTTAAAATTACTTTTTAATGTAATGTATTTTAATTTTTGTGTGGAACAAAATATGAAACAGTTTCTTCAATGTAATTTGGGAGATCAAAAACATTCTTTGTGGGTTATTGATTTGGAATGAATTAGAGATGTATTAGAAGAAAAGAAATTGTAAAGATATTGTTTGATTACTGTGCATTGATATATGTTTTTAACTTGTGCTTAATATGTGATCGCTGGCATATACACTTGATTGTTTTTAATAATACTGTTTGTTCATTAATAAATAGGAATTGCTTTGTATTTTAAGGAGACAGAGTCAGTCGGTTATTGGTTAGAGTTTTAGTGAATGTTTACCATTTTAGTGCATATCCATTGAGCTAAAAATAGTAGAACTGGGTCCTGTGGAAATTCATCCACATGAAAGGGAATTCTTTCTGGTTTAAGTATTATTCTACCCTGTCCCTTTCGGTAGTATAGAGTGACTCTTCTTGCTTTGAGAGATGAGATGATTTTAGACTTACCTTTGGATGTAGTAGGTGTGGCAGAGGTATAGATTTCGGAAAGCCCTACTACACTTTCTGGCTGATAGGTGCTTTGCATCAGAACTTCCAAAGCTGTTGGTGGTGCCTGGGTTGAGGGCACCCAACCTGTTCCATATGCCTCTGCAAGTCAATTTGCTACCTTTTCTTTTGTGTGTGAATGCAGAGCCTACCACCACTTCCTTATCTATGCTGTGTCACTTCTACTGAATTTATTGCATCTTGAATGCCCTTTCTGATTTTCTTTTTCTGGTTATCTGCAACCTGGAATGAGCTTCGCAAAATGGCTCATCATGATGCAAAACACATTCTTCAGCGAGAACCTTCAGCTCCTTCTCATTGAATTTCAGCTTTCTTTTGTGGTCCTTTTAGCTCACTCTGGACATGGTGATGAAAAGTTGCTGCTAAAGGCTCAAACCTTTAACCATGATACTGAGCACACACTGTCTGCCTTCCTCTGTCATTCAGAGTACTCTGGAAACCATGTGTGAAAGCACTTCCTCAGTGTGATGTTTTCAAGATGCTCCCGAATGCAACTTTCACAATTCGCGATTCCTAAAAACAGATTTGCTAGTTACCAAATCAGTATTAGGAAATTGCTAAATTGTGAATGCACATCATACCAGTTTTTAAGATGAAGAAGGGTCACAAGGATACATTAGAAAAATCAATTTCCAATTTGTGATTTGGTAAAATTCACAATTAGGAAATCGCTTTTCAAAACCTTAGTTCATCTGGCCTCTAAATATTTCTTGCCATTCAGAACCTAAAACATATAAAAGAGTACACTTCCTTCTCTCCACTGACATTTTGCAGTCAAATAAATTAAAAACTCTTCTATACATTTTTTCGACTCCAGTGGTAGCTCTCCTCTACTTTGAAGAAATTTGTGTGGTCGGCAAAAAAACTGCATATTGAGAAAGAACTTGTCAGGAATTATTTGTAGAGAAAAGCGCAGGAGCAAATTAAATGAACCTACCAATGTTATCAATAGTAGATAATGAAACAGATCTAGAGGAGCTGCAAGGACATCTGGAGTGTATCAGTTTCCTAAGAACGAAATAAACTGTTTATGTGAAAAGAAAGATAGGTGTTTCAGATGAAGCCAAATATGCAAGGACAATTGGTATGATAGTGAAGAATAGTTCATAATTCTTTGTCACAATGCACTACTCCAAAATGTCCACTCATTCCTTGGAATGCATATTTCCAATTGCAGGTAACGGAAAACAAGATGGCCTATCTGACACAAAAATGAGGACTGAAGTGGCATGCAACAAACCAAACTAGAATCTCTGTCAGGAGAGTAAAGCACAAAGTCAATCAAATCAATCAGGGTACTTATAGAGTGCGACTGCTCACCCGTAAGGGTCTCAAGACGCAGGGGTGTTCTGCAATTCAGAAGAATTCAAAGAGCCAGATCTTGAGGTCCTTCCTGAATTGAGTCAATGATGGTGATTGCCTGAGATGCAGAAGTAGGGAGTTCCAGGTCTTCGCAGCGAGGTAGGAGAAGGATCTTCCTCCTGCTGATGTCTTGCGGATCCATGGGATAGTGGCCAGGGCCAGATGGGCGGAGCGGAGGTGTCTGGTCAGTGTTTAGAAGGAGAGGTTGTGGTTGAGGTATTTGGGTCCGGTGTTGTGCAGGTCTTTGTAGACATGTGTGAGGTGCTTGAAGGTGATTTTTTGCTGAAGGGGAGCCAGTGGAGGTGTCTCAGGTGACCAGAGATGTGGTTTCAGCGGGGGATGTCCGGGTTAAGTCTGGTGGAGGCATTCTGGATGCGCTGCAATTTCTTTTGGAGTTTTTGGGGCATGCCGGCGTAGAGTGCACTGCCGTAGTCGAGCTTGCTGCTGACAAGCGCCTGTCAATGAGGGCGGGCACTGGGTGGGAAGGAAACAAACAGAACAGGAGTGTCTACCCTGTGCTAGCATATCTCAAAGCAAGACGCGGTCAATATCCTTGAGGTGTACCTAAGGAGAAGTATCTGCTACGGTAGACACACGAGCACTCTCCTCCGCTGTTTTGCGCCCACTGTGTCTGCCACGCTGTCACTGCCTGATCTCTGCATACAGTGCATCCTTCCTCATCAGTGTGGCATTGAAGAGTATCACCACCTAGTGAGAAGAAAGGAGGTTTTATTCTGTGATGAATACAGCTGAGATAGTCATCGGAGAATGACATTAAATTGTCACCAACAAAAAAATGGCTTGCTCAGCATTCAACAGCAAACCAAGGTGCCCAGAAAAAAGGGTGGGGGGAGGGGGAAAGAGGGAAGATGGAAGGTGGGTAGTGCAATAAGTAAATATAATAAAGAATATAACGGTGAACCTATGCAAATCAATTCACAGCACTGTGAATCACTTTAATTGAGCATCAAATCTGAGGCTACATTGGAGGCTGTGGCAAATCAGCAAGCCAAGATAGTTGCACAATAATGAGGCTTGCTATGATTAAATAAACCTCCTCTTATCGCCTTTAAAAATTCTGTTTTGGGCTACTTTCAGATTGCAGGCTGGCAGGGCTGGCAAGAGAGGAAACCAGGATTGCCAATGAGGCTCGGTATAGTCGGTAAATGCAAGACCCACTTTATAGTTTGCGGATGTTCACACAGTGCGTAATGCTGGGAGGAATACATAGGCTGGCATTTGGATGGAGGATCCTGGTTGGCAGACCATGCAAAAACAACGTAAGTGAAATGGAGGGAGGGCCAGGAGGCCTCTATCCACTGCCATAACTACCAGACGATCATTTCACCACCTCTATCGAAAATTAAACTGCAGAAAACACACATAAATGCAGGCGAAGAGTGAGGACATATGCTAAAGCAGCATGCAGGACGGCTAATAGGCCACAATGACACTCAATGACCCTTTGAAATTCCAGGCAGCAACAATTGAAGAAAGATCTCGAGAAGTAGCTGCAACTGAGTGCCTGGACCAAATGGTTTTCCATCTGCCATCTTCAAAGAGGATAAAACATTCTGGGCAAACAAATTGGAGCCAGTCTTTAGAACATCACTGCTCTTAACATAATTCGCCCCTCATGGAAAGGTTAAATTATGTCTCCAATCTACAAGGAAGGCAAAAACTCTGACCCTGCCAACTACCGGCTCATAGCGCTTCTTCACATTGAGGGTAGGGCTGGGCGGCACTTGCGGAGTTTTACTCTGCAAAATTCTAAGGAGTTACCTAAAAACTCAGGGAGATTCTGCAAAGTTCCGCGAGCAGCGGGATTCCGGTCCTATTCATTGACCTTTACTGCAAAACAGTGTTTCATATTCGGTTTTCCATCAGCTTTTCCTTTTCAACACATGATAAACCTACATTTCATAAACTACCTACTGTGACTCGGCGAATGATACTACTAAAATTGCAGAACCTTTTTTGGTGCGCGGGAGATCCCACTGCTCTTAAATCGTAAATGACTCAAGGGAGGATACAGTAATGCTTTGATTGATGGATGCCACGGAGCAACCTTGAAACCGACATTTGTGTACAACGTGTGTTTTCCTGAAGTTTCCATCCTGGGGCTAAAGTCCGCCTGTGACCAGGGCCAGACTGGGAACAGCAACTAACCCTGGCAGATTGCTGCTCGACCACCCCTCCCCCCCCTGGTAGGGTGGGGGGTGCTAGTAAGAAGCACCGCTCCCGCTTTTGTTACAGTGAGGCCGATATTGCAGCATTGCTGCAAAACCGGCCCCCACTACCACAAAACCGGCCCCCACGGCCATAAAACCGCCCCTCCCCCCACCGGGGAAACGCCCGGTGCCCGCTACAGCCAGTCCGACCCTGCCTGTGACTTGCATTGGTCTTTGCAACCACAGATTGCACGGGATAGAGTTGCGAATACAACAGAACATGATAGCAGAAAAATTGCCTGCATACATCATTTACTCATTTTGCTGTACTTATGCAAGCGGAAGCAGAAAAATACCACTCGTGGCCTTTTGTTCTCCTCTTGCCTCTTTCATAAGCATGTATTTAGAGAAATATGAGAACGGATTGTGTCAGGCGCACAGCCGGCTTTTTTTCTTTGAACATAAAGGATGCCTTTGGTGCTTTTAATTGAAACTGTGGTATCAAGTGCACTATTTCCCCATGTTTTATTTAAGTCTGCCTGGCAAGTGAAACTCCTTACAAGTCACAGGCTTACTTGACACGCTGTGAACGTTTTGGAATAATTCCTCGCTGCCCCCTCAGAAAGGCTTGGAAAGGCCTGTTAAACATATGCCAGCAAACTTTGACAATTGTGCTGTGAAGTGCATCTACCGTAAAGCATTTCAAATTGGGTGATGAAAAAATGGCATGAACACAAATGCAATACAAAAGAAAGGAAATAGAAATACAGCAATTATGAGCTGGTGAGGAAATTACCTAGAAGAGTTCAGTGCAGATAGCAAACTCCACATTTATGGCTCGGAGACGAGCTTCAACAGAAACAGTGAGTAATTAAAATAACAAATATATAGACGTACTGTAACAGTGACGAACATTCAGCTGCACATCCCACTTTTGAGGGTGTTGGGCTGTGAAAAGGGAGGTTATCTACATGTCTTCTTGCTTCCTATGTTCTGTCACCCAATTTATTCGGGTCTGTTCTCTACTCTCTCCCCGTTTCGTGCCCTCTATAGAGATTCAAATCTTTTGTCATTTTGGCCCTTGTGCTGGTGAACTCCTTCCCTCTCTGGACGTTCCTCCTCCTCCCTTCATAGGTTCAGGAACTCTAAAATCTCTTAATACTTTCTAGAAACCTCTGCGTACCTTTATTGGGTCATGTTAAGTACGGTTTTGATAATGGCCGCTGGTGTTCGCTAAACAGTGCTTAGGCACAAGTGCTCCATAAATACAATTAAATGAAACGAAATGGTAACATTTCTTGCATCAGTGCACACACACACCGATTCGGTAACATGGCAGTATAACCAAGAGACAGATTTCTACTACAGGCAAAATTAGAAATGTATAAGGAAGACTCAGGAACAGAAAAGAGACCGACACAAAATACAGCAGTAGTAGATGGGCGACTAAAATCACCAAACTGCAAGGCCTAGGCACATTAGCAGAGCATGAGTAATGCACCCTGCACTTCCTTACACAGCAAAACTCTTGCTGGCCCATTATGGCTCCCGCAGCCCTGACCTGGTGAGGGTGCGCGCTCCGTCTTCTGAGCGGAATAACAACAAGCATTTGCAATGCAATAGGTCTCGCATTTACTAGCGTTTGAGCTATTGGCATTGTAAATGACAATGCCTTTTATTTATGTGTGGATTTTTAAAACATAAATAAAAGGCATTGTCATTACAATGCCAATAGCTTAAACTCTTACAAATGCAAGACCTATTACATTGAAAATGCTTGTTATTATGCTGCCCCCAGAGGGAGAGGTTGTGTTTCAGGGTTCAGAGCTGCAGGCTTAGGAGCTGGGGACCGGTGTTCGAGGCTCAGCGTCGGCTCAACATTCTTTAATTCTTAGCAAAGCATTTAATCTCCTGCCCAGGATCTAGCAATTTAAATTATAACTAAATAAACAAACAGCGAGTTCTTGGAGGGGCGGTCAAGCAGTGTTTGGGGGGGGTGGGGGGGTGGGAGGTGGGGCGAGAAATAAAAACAAGCCACATGAAGGGCTTGGAGGGAGGGGGGAACAATGGAGGAAGCGTCCACAGATTTCTCAAATTAACATAGCGTCAGCTTCGCACGGCGTCCCTGCAGCGGGGGAGGGGAGCATATTTAAAAGTTATACCTTAACGAACGTGAAAGCTTGCATAGCACACAGCAAATACCAAAACAAAAAAAACGGCCCCCATTGCTAAAGCTTGCGTCCTACCACTGCTCTTTCGATTAATTAAGCAAAGAGTTCCCCCCAAGATCTAATGCAAGCTATACAGTAAGGACACAGTAAAAGGTACAGTCCTGATGCGAGGTTACAACAGAAGAGAGGGAGGTACTAAGGAGGGACTAATAAGCCTATTAAATCAAGAGCCAACATTTACAAAGGACAGTCACAGCAGCCAATTGAAAAGATGGGCGAAGAGTGGGTGAAGCTTCATGTCCATACCTGAATACAGCATGCCTCGCAGAGCAGCGCATGCGCTGCCCAGGCTCGACCTAAAAACTAGTATGAAGCCCAGGAAGATGGCTATTTTGGATTATCGATATTGAATATCTAAAGACTCTAAGCTGTTCCTTGTTATAGACCGTGGGTCTGCTATGGGGATAGACAATGAATAAATGACATGTTTGCATCTTCCATGATGTATCTTCCATGATGTACATAGGAGAGAACACATCTTTGGTACATAAATCAAGTAGCTGTATCTACAAACTGATGTATCCTTCCACTGGCACCAACTCTTTTACAGAATGCAAACATTTTTCGGATAAAACCACTGACCAAGTCCTCAGATGTGTATAATAGCTCCTGCAACAAGGCTTCCCTTTTACTGGAGCTACTTTCAAATCTCGGGGTCAATTTTACGTTATCTGTTGATGTGCTTGTCCATTCGACCCTATGCAGTCTCAGCGTTTGAAGTTAACTTGTCGCTGAATCATTACTTCCAGTTGTCAAGTTCTGAAAAATAAAGCGCATTTCATGACCTTTGTCTATATTGTCCAAGCTCGGCTGTTCCCTCTGTTTCTTTCATTATCAAAAGCCAACTTACTTTTCAACTTCTCACCTTCCCCAATTTCAGCTTATTTGAAAGAACCTACATTGAGATGAGCAGCTAGAGGTAATATGGAACTTTGACCAGGATAAAGGATTCAAATGACTACTAGATATACTTCGGGACTGTGTTTTTTTATTAGCCTGAGAAAATCACAGGTGCAGAGATGTACCAAAATCCTTGTTTCCATAGGTGGTACCTTGAAGTCATCAAACTCCTGCTGATGATGCATGGAATTGGCAATTACAGAGATGAAACCCACTCGGTCGCCAACTCCCAAAAAGTAAAGGGGGCTCCCATTAGAACTGCTGTGTTCAGGAGGTGGACGCCTCCAGTCTTGACACAGAGGTCCTTAGGATGCCAGGCAGCAAGCACCGTCTCCTATGGAGGAGAAGGGACAGCTGCAGCCACCCAGAATACATGTTGGCCTGCCCACACAGGCAGAATAGAGCAGCCCTCTAATAGTACAGCTGCAGCTCGAGTCCCCAGCTTGCAGACTTATGCTTGCAGTGGAAGAGCAGCACACCTCAGCCCTGACACCTCCATTCGCAAGTGGCTGAGAGACGAGGCAGGAGGGCAGCATTATCTTAATAGCGGGATACATGGGCCTGCCGTCTGACAGCAAATGCTCACGAGTGCTGAAATCGAGCAAGAGCCAGCCGCAGGAAACCCACGCAGGACTTAGATACCGGAGGCGGGAATACACAGTGCCCAAACTCGTGACCCTGTAACTCCACCAGTAGATACCATTTTGACAATGTCCTCATGGCATGTGTGAATTAATAGGAACACTTGTGCCTGTTACACACATCGAGGAGAGAAGGCTCCAGTTAAATATGGCAGCTGACCAACACAAAAATAAAGGAGCGCGGTGTCCCAGAAGCGGGCGCCGCGCTTATCGACATGAGCTCCAATTAAACTTACGGCGCGGGTAACTTTGCCCTCTGCGAAGTCGCAGCGCCGCCGTGCGTGTGCACATCTCCTGGGCATGTGTCTGCCTTACGCCGTGAGTGTGCACATCTTTTGTCCGGCATGTGTCTGTCTGCCTTGTGTGAAGTTGCAGCACCGCAGTGAAAGTGAAAGCTGAGGTCGAGCGCGCGAAAGTGGGAGCGCGGTGGGAGCGCATGAAAGCTAAGATCACCAGAGAGGAGACGCCGTGCGCGTGCACATCGGCTGTCCAGGCAAGTGCACATGTCCTGTCCCCCTTCGCCCACCAAACCGACAACAATAGGTCTCGCCAAGGCGAGCAACGCATGCGCTGCGTCGCTAGGCGAGACCTAACAAGGCAAGCTGCGCATGCGCTGCTTCGGTAGGCGAGACCTAAAAAGGAAGCCTATCGACTGAGAAGGAGGCCGAAACATGCCTTTCCTGACTCTCTGTCGCTCTCTCTCTAGCTCCCACTGGCCCCCTCCACCACCTCATTACCCAGGTTCTGTGGCAGGAGGATGGTATAGGGAAGGCTGTCCTGCTGAGATGCCTCACTCTGGGACGCGCACCACCGCAACAGCAGAGCGAGCAGCCACAGCACCGGGTACGGCTGAGCCATCGGCAGTCCTCCACCGGTGGGACGATGCAACTCTGGTGAAATTAATGTCTGCCTGCCGATTCACTCAGCCCGCAAGGATAAAGCCAGGCATGTGCAGAGTGGCCTCAGCCCACCTCCAGCCCAGGGTCCCGACTAGGGGTGGTCCGCATCGCCGGTAAACATGCGGTGGTTGGTTGGTGGAGTTTTTGCAGAACTTCACGCTCCAAGCGGACGCAGAGTGGCAAAACTCCACAAACCCCTCAGGCGGACTGGAGTTTACCACCCACCACTAGTTGAGTCAAAATACTTCGCTGGCTGTCTCCTCAAGAATTTACCATCTTCAGTCACCGAAAAGCATCTAATTCCCTTTAACCAAACAGGGTTTGCAAAAGGCATGGGGACTATATCAAATATACTAACTCTATCACTACTGTTTGATCCTCATAAGAAACAACACCAGCCTGTTCATCTCTGTTTTATAGAATATAAAACAGTGTTTGACTAAGTCAAGCGGGCCAAGCTCTGGAAAAAACTTGCCTACTGGAACATACTTCACCCTCTGCTGCAAACCTTGATCCTTCTCCACACTAACACCTGGGTCAGAATAAAGCTGGGTGATGGAGTTCATCTGTCCAGGAAGATTCAGACCCCAACACTTTTTAATCTCTTTTTGGCAGACCCTCCATCCGTCCTAGACCAAGTAAATTCACACACTCTTGAACAAGGACAACTGTACCTCGGCACTCTTAAAATTTATAAATCACTCTTTTAAGTAGTGTAAGCGTTTTGCAATTAGTCGACAATTTGGCTACTCACAGGAAAACAATTCAAAATTTTGCTTATTTGCAAAATTCCATTTAATAGCAGCTAAATATTTCAATCATAAAACCCAATATAAAAGGTACAATTCAAAAGCAAGAACATATATCATTTTTACAAAAATTTTATTTTCACTAATAGTCCCACGGAGGTCCTGTTCATACAGCCTCCCTGTTGTAAATGATGGGAACAGCCTGATGAAAACAGCCGACACGTGTTTCGTTACACAAGTAACTTTCTCAAGGCTTGCGTGTCGGATAGGGGACATCAGCGTATGAACACGGCCACTGCGCCGGGACTAGAGGGGTTTATCACAGCCCTCGTTTTTCTACATGTCTGACACTGACAGAGAACAGACTATTTCATTCTACACTAAATACTATCGACCATTTGAGTGATCGGTGACTACTGCGAAATATATGGTCCCCCTTTTCGGATTAAAGACTATAATAGGTTTTTTTCCACACTTCGGACAATTCATAATTACTTGAACAACTACTTCAGACGCACAAGCCTTGAGAAAGTTACTTGTGTAACGAAACACGTTGTCCTTGTTCAAGACTAGCACGGGAGTCCTTTGGTACTTCTGTGTGGTGACATCCATGGTAGTGGGGTGTTTTGTGCTTTGTTACCTCGAGTGGCACCAATACTGATGTTTGGGTTATAGATAAGTTTGGATAATATATTGTTTGAGACTGATGTGCTACCCTGTTTACCACCACTACCTTCCTTTTGCTTTTTGTGTAAATTCACACACTCCACAGCTGGGGGGCATCCTGCTGCCTAGCCTAATGTACGCAGATGACTTTGTCTTGCTTAGTTGTACAACAATCGACCTTCAGAGACTTCTGAACACCACTTTCCCATATTCAAGTACAAAGTCAATGGAAATCATCCTGAAAAAGACAGAAATTATGATGATAGGAAAGCACCTCTTGTTCACAATTGTGGAGTCTGCGGGATGAAAATATTGAGGTTGTAACTAAATATAAATACTTAGGCATTTTAATTCACAGAACTCATTCAAGCAACACATGGAGTATATGCGGCTGAAAGCTAATTCCCTCTCAATAGCCTTCCAATGCCTAAAGACTGCAATTATAACATCTACGAATACACCTTTACTGGAGATAATACAGATAAAATTAGTATCAACTATAGCTGATGGTAGTGAGGTGCTAAGAGGCAGAGACGCTTCTCATCTGGACAAGCTCATTATCAGGCTTTTCAAGTCAGATTTTCAACTCCCACGCCATTTTTTGCCAGCTCAGATACGTCTGGAATTTAGCCTTACTAGACAAACCCTGGCAAGAAAAAGAGCATTTATCAGGCTCTGCCACAAATTAAAGCATGCTGATAACAGAACACTGAACTACCACCTCTGGGAAGAAATCACCAGCAGAGACTTCTCTATAGGAGATACCTTTTTTCTTCCCTAACATCCCTTGGCTTAAACCAAGAATGGTACTCAATAAGCAGTTATTCCCCAATTAAAACCATTGCAGAACAATTAAGTGCTCTCCTTACTGACTGACAAAGGGGTCTTCTCCAAATGGCAACTTACGAAACCTTAGCACCTCAATTATACTTGGGTGCAGGCATTAAAGCTCAGATCAAAAGATTCTTTCTGAAATACAGCCTAGGTAGCCCGCCATCACTTTTACACCTGCCACAATGGAAACGCCAGTACGGAGGTATGTTGACTATGCGGACAATGTCCTGAAACTATAGTACATCAAATCTGAATATATGAATTATCCCTGGGGTACCGGAAAACTATATTAAAACATATAAAAAAAAATTATGTCAGGGGTCTACCCTGCTGTAGTTTGGCAGTCACAGCCTGCTTTAATCCTTCCGGCATCCAGCTAGATTGCAGACTGGTTAAATACTTGGCAAGACTAACAGAAAATCGGCTGCTTAACAGGCGCTAGTACTTCCGGGCAGAACCTGGAACCTTGATCTTCCTGTGCACAAGACTCCTCTTGCACCGCCGCTTTATTGTGACTTTTAGCGTAGGTGAGCACAGGTATCGTGCGCACTTTGAGTGGTCAACCACTCCTAATTGGGCGTGGGGAAGCCGTGTTTTGACTTTCCAGCCTATCAGAACAGCAACCTGGCTCCGAGCTTCAGGCGGTGAAATTTTAGTTTTGAACTATAAGGAGACTATGTGACACTACATTAAGGTAGTTTACATTACACAGCTTTTCTTATCCTGTACCAGTCCCTTGGTAATAATGGCACTGTTTTTACTTTTTAAAAGTTCCCTTGATAAAGATGCTGTTAGTGAAAGTGATCAGCAAATAATACACAGCACTATTATATATTTTAACATCTTCTACATTGTAACAGTTTAGCTTTTTTCCTGTATTTTATTGTTTTAATGCATGCATTTGTTTTATCATTTGCTGCAATAGTTTTAATTAACTAAGCACTTAAAAATAAATAAACTTGAAATTTACAGGAATTAGGGATATTCTGTATAAGAGAGGAAGCATTGGCAAGAGGGCATAACTGGTACTATACATGGCATGAAAGAATCTCTACTCAGATGACATCTGACTGTACGTTGCTGATCTGGATAACAGTCCGTGTGCTGTTATACATTATAAAGGTGTTTGCAACTTATCAGGGTACAGAATTAACTGGGTGAAATCAGTTCTGTTCCCGGTTACCAAATGGACTCTCAATGCTGCAGAGAGATGCCCTTTTTAGGTCTCGCCTACGCAGCGCGCATGCGTTGCATAGGAAAAAGACCTTTAGCAATCGATTCCGTTTTTCAGGCAAAAACGTGCACGCATTGCATTGCTTTGAATGCAACTGTCTTGTGGATTGTTACCTGCCTTGTTATTTTGGCCTAGGCCTGGCTGCCATGCTGCTTTTCTTTGCGCACGTTACACTGAGCCGGGCCTTCCTCGCCCTTTGCTCGTGCCACGTTCTTTTGCACTGTCTGCATTTTCTGTTGTTCACCTTTTTGGGCTCAGTCTGCACAAACATGTACAAGGTCGCATAACAATGTATTTTGGTTCTTCCTGATATGGCCAGTCTCGCGCACCCAGACATAACATTATGTGCAATTGCCATGAAGGATTTGATATGCTTTTAATGCTGTGGTTTACTAGCGCTTAACACACTTGGAGAAATCCCTTTCAGTGAGAAGAGCTATGATGTCCTGCTGATGTAATTCTGCATCTAGAGACTGAGGTATGGGGGTTCGCTAGTCACAGCCCAGAGGTCTTCTATTATTATAATAAACTATCTTACTGCAAGGGGAGGGTGGTAATGTTATTTATACGTTTATCCACTGAGCTCTGAGATGCTTTCCCCATTTGTATTCTATGGAATTGTAACCATGCTGCTTATATTAGTCATATGCATTATGCTATTAGTACTGACACGTGTACTGTACATTAGAGCACGTAAGTTGGAATAAACATTTTAACCTATCCAGTGTCTCTTACTACGCACCTTGTGGACAAGTACGAGTGAGTGACGAAAGAGTGTTCTTGCTTCTGCGAGTCCTGAGATAAAGATACCGTGTTCTGGGTTGTCCAAACATTAGTACTTGGGTGCTAATGGGATGCTAAGCTAGTTGGGTTGGGGTTTTTGGGTGCTACGGTATATGGTGGCAAACCACTGTATTCCGGGGTCCCATTTTCCTGTGCATAGCTCTGTGTATGTGCAGAAACCTTATGACATGGCGCGACCAACGTGGGGCAGCTTATCTGCGAGACGCTTGAGTAGTGCTTGTGCTTGTCCACAAACCCCTCGCGTACGCTTCCGGAGGCGTATGTGACGGTGATACCTCCTATATTGAATGTTTTATAGGTTCTTTCAAGCTTGAAGTTATTAAAAGAGGTTAGTTAGCAGACCCATTTTTGTGCTCCCTGTTAGGTTGTCGAATATAATTGTTTAGTCATGGCTGGTGTGGCGATAGCTGCACATAGTCGAGGAGCACTCCGAGACCACTTAGCTGTGTATGGAGTGCCCGATACTGGGGTCGAGTTGGTCTTTGTGGTTCAAGCCGATCCGGCTTATCACTTTGAAGTGTTTTACACTTGGATCACTTTTGAAGCGGTGGATGCAGGTGACAAGCTGTTTCATGAATATAAGCCCACCGCTGTTCCTGCTGCCTATCGACCCTATACTGCTCTTGAAGTGCCTCTCACGGCTTGGCAGCACCGTGTTTGGTTCAATGGCGCCCTACCACAACCAACTACCGCAGTTCGTTTAGGCCCCTTATCAATTCAGGGGGCCACTTGGCCTGTATTGGCCGGGTATACCCCGCATCCAAATTATCTGGCATTACCGCTTGCGGAACTGCGCACTATGCATACCGAATTGGTGCGAGTGCATCGAGCCTTGGTGACATACGTTACAGGTAGCCTCCATGGAGCTGCTCCTGTAGTCGCAGGCCAACCAGCTATTGCAGCTGGAGTGACTATAAGTCCTGTCATGGTAAATTCTGTGATGGGCAAACGTCCACAAAATAAGGACGACTATCCTTACTGGCTTGCTGAAAAGTTCGATCAGATAGAAGCAGTGTTTCCACATACATCCCCAGTAGATAAACACCGCATCCTCACGATAAGTTTGCCAAAAGACATAATCCCCGATTTGACATCATGTGAAAACTGGGGTAAGGTATTCGCAGCAGTTTATTCAAAATGTTTTGGAACTCCTTCCATGACGGTTCTACCCTCTGTAATTAAAAAAGTACAGGATGAACATGGCCCTGAAGCGGCTGTGGAATTAGGGATGAGACTAGTGGGAGTGTTTGATGTAGTAGCTGAGCTGATCCTTGGAAATGTCAAGGGCGATGCTATGAACTTTCAAGTAGCGAATGCTTTGGCTTTGGTCCCAGAGTTGGACAGGCCTCGCGAATTACCGAAAATAATAGCCCGGGCTTATAAAACAATTGGAAGAAATAGCCTAGGCAACAAGCCTTTTGTAAAAATGCAGACTCAATCGCAAACACAAGTTATACAAACAAAAAGTGCATCTGAGAAAGATGATAAACCAGTCTTCACTAAAAAGAGTTGGAGACAGAAAAAACAGGGTAAGCAACAAAAGAAGCCGGGGTCGAGAGGCGCTTCCCCAGTTTCGGTTTCTTCTGAACGTACTTATGATTTACGTGATAGGTCAAGGATTAAATCACCAGAAAGGTTTCAGAGCTCTGATACGCGTTCTCCTCGTTCTTCACAGGCCCAGACGTCGTCACAGGCTGGTGGAGGAGGACGGCAAGATAGAGGAAGGGGCCGAGAGGCTCCCCAGGAGCGAGACCAACCTCGACAACAAGTCAGAGGGAAAGCAGAAGATTTTCATCTTCCTCGACCGCAATTTCAGAAGAAAAAGGTTGCCGCTGTCACAGCGAAATATGCCTCAGACCGTGAGAACGAGACTCCAGAATTGGACGTGGGCAGTGACCCTCCTAGACAGCGCCGCGGAAGTTACCATAGTGCGGGAGGCGCTACGTCCTCATATGGAGGCGACAGCAACTAAAACATTCGTTACTGTAGAGACAGCTGACACGAGAGTGGCACCCCCTGACAGACTATATAATATAGTCATACAAATTGAAGGTGACATACCGCGTGAAATAAAAGGGATTTTTTGGGAAAATCTAACCTCTTCATATGACATTTTGTTAGCAGAGGTGGATTGGCCACCCCCATTCGTTTTAGCTGCACATAAAGGAGAGGAGGTAATCCTTCCAAGCTTTTCAAGGCATGTCCCAAAAGACAAAGCTGAAGCACTTGCAGCTGAGTGGGCTGTGTACCTGGCACCAGCGTTATACCGCAACCATGTGGGATGGGATGAAGAATCACCTCCTCATGCAATACCTTTGCGGTCACTACCGCAGCCACAACCCCAATATCCCATCAAACGGCAGGCAAAAGGCCCCGTCTCCGAAATTCTGACACAGTTGGAATATCAGGGAGTAATCGAACCATGCGTATCACCTATGAACAATCCCCTTTTCGTGGTTTCTAAACCCGATGGATCGTACCGCTTAGTTTTGGATTACCGGCATTTAAATACTCATTGTCGGAACTTTGCGGTGCAAAATACACACAGTTCTGCGCTTGTAGACAGTCTTGTTCGTAAAAAATACAAAACGACACTTGACCTTTCAAACGGTTTCTACACGCACAACCTAGCCCCGGAGAGTGGTCAGTGGACCGCATTCACATCCGGTGGTAAATTATTCCAGTTCCGGCGATTACCCATGGGCTACAAAAATAGTCCGGGTATATTCGCCGCCCGTGTTGTTTCTTTGTTAAATGACATTGATCAAGACGCATGTTCGTACGTTGATGACATCTATCTGACAGACGACGAGTTATATCAGCATCTGTCCCGTGTGGACCGCATTATTCTTGAATTTGCGGAGCAGGGTTACAAATTTAACTTTGCTAAGTCACACATTGCTGAATTTACTGTTCTGTTCTTGGGCTATGAGCTCAATAACGAAGGTAAGGGCTTAGCCCCCCATTTCTTGGAAAAATGTGCACATTTGTGCCCCCCAAATACTCTGAAGAAACTTCAGTCTTTGCTGGGTTTCTTGAATTTCGGGCGTACTTACATTCCCGAATATGCCCAGCGTATCAAGCCTTTGTATGCTTTGATACAACCTACTTATTCAAGGTCTTGCTGGCTGCCTGAGCATACCTCAATTCTGCAGTCTTTGCAGACAGACCTTTTGGAGTCTAAATATCTTTCGACTCGTGATAACCACACAAACCTGGTGATTAGAATAATTCCGGGGGCGGTGGGATTCACCTATTTAACCTTTAATGAAGGTGATACAGTACCCATCGCATACAAGTCACATCTGTACACTTCCGCTGAATTGCGCTTTACATCTGTCGAAAAAGTTCTAACTGCAGTGCAAATGGCGATTCTGAAAGAACGCGCACTAGCACAGGGAAAGCGGATTCTGGTGGTAACACCCTGTCCTGCCCTAGAGGCAGTAACAAAGGCAAGTGTACCGAACTCAAAAGCAATGCATCCCCGTTGGATACAATGGGCTACATCCTTGACGTCTTCGGACGTCACTTTTGTATTTGATTCTTCTCTTCAGACTCAGGAGTTTTTGCAGTATGAATTCGTTCATCCTCCTCCTTTATTTTTACTACCGCTTGAGGATTACAAATGTGTGATCTACACCGATGGTTCGGCGCAACCGGCCACTGGGTCCAAGCACGCTTATTCAGCTGCATGTGCTATTGTTGCGGGTTCCTTTGTGGATGGCAAGTTCAAATCCACTGTAGTGCACACACGCACACTTGGGGATAGTACCGCACAATTGGCCGAGCTGCATGCATTACTACTTGCACTTGAGTTCGCTTCTCAGGATGAGACCACTCTTATTGTATGTGATTCTTTTTACTGTGTACAATCTTACAATGACAATCTGTTTTTCTGGTCGAAAAACGACTACAAGGACGCAAAAGGGAGCACAATCAAGCATAAAATGCTTTGGGTTCGAGTGGCAGAATTGCAACAACGTCTGCCCCTCACACAGGTGGTTCACACCTTAGGCCATCAGCGGGTGGGCGCACACGCTATTGGTAACGATCTGGCAGATGAAGCTGCCCGTTCAGCAGTAGTCACGTGTTCAGTAGCAGCGGTTACCAGGTCCATGTCTAAAATAGACCCTGTTATATTAGCAGCTATTGCTGCAACCAAGGAAGGTAATAATTACCCTACAGGTTTCCCTTCCAAGTATTCTTACAAATTAAGTCCCGATCAGGTTCCTTATGTAACTATACCTGACGTTGGAGATCGGCTGATCCCCAACGCGGACCGCAGGAGTGCCTTGATATCAGCTGCACACGAAGGCATGGCTTCGGCTCATGCAGGTGTGTCAGCTACGGTTTCCATCTTGCAGCAGCGTTATTGGTGGCGTGGGTTGTATAAAGACACCCGTGCTTTTGTGCTTTCTTGCGACGTTTGTCAACAGATTAAGCCTTCCACGGTAACACGTCCACCACAAACACCGCTCTGCATTGCTAACAGACCCTTTGGGTGTGTTTACTTGGATCACTGCGGTCCATTCTCATCAGACACTGCTTATAAATACATCTTAGTGGCAGTGGACTCGTGCACACGGTTTCTCTGGGTCTGGCCACAACGGAGTGCTGACGCCCGAAATGTAATCAGGGATTTGCGTGTCTTTGTGGGAATTTTCGCATGCGGCACCTTCCATTCGGACCAAGGTCCAGCGTTTGCCTCTAGGGCTTACAAGGATGCAATGGCTTCGCTTGGGGTGCGGGTGAAATTTTCGTCTCCGTATAGGCCTGAGGGCAACTCTATCGTTGAACGAATGAACCGTGACTTAAAGCAATCCTTAACAGCTAGGGTTATAGGTACTGGCAGGAACTGGCTGGCCCATTTGTATACCGTTCAGCGTGCACTTAATAATCTCCCTAGAAGACCTCTGGGTGGGCGGACCCCATACGAAATGCTCTTTGGCATAAGAATGTTTGTGCCTGACCTTGAGGGTCCAGACATCGCGGCGCAATCCGCCAAGTTTGATGTAGATAACCATTCTGCTATGTTACAGGACTTACAAGAAGCCCGAGACAAACTTGCAACTACACATTTGCCTTCAGCCACAGATCCTGCGTTGCAGATTCCGGTAGCCGGCTGGCTTCCGAAAATTGGAGAACTGGTTCGAGAGAAGGTTGAAAACAAAAAAGAATTTGGCCCCTCTTTTCGTGCACCGGTTCCAGTTCTTGGCCTGAAGGGAACACGTACAGTCATTTTACCACCGCTTCCTGGTCGCAAAGAGAACAGATACATCTCAGTTGAAAATGTCAAGCTACAGCGCCTGGCCGATCCTGAATAGTGTCACACCAGCGGTCTCTTGTCCTGCCATTTATCGGACATATGTTCATAGTCCATCAGCACGAACGATCGCTGATGCTGTAATTGAGATGGTTGATTTGCCTGAAACTATGATTGATCCCCAACTCTCCACCAATATCAACGAGGACGAGTATACTTATCCTGCATCAGAATCGGTGGCACATCAACCAACAACGCCACTGAGCCCGACTCGTTATTCCTTTGATTCGGATTCCACATCTTCAAAAGTTCCATCCAAGTTCAGCATTTTTATATCCTGGTTTAGAGACAATTTTTTGATTCCCCCTGGACATACATCTGGTTGGTACTTTTCTTGATATTTTTGTTCATGTCCATTGGCTTTGTCACAGTGTTTTTTCTACTAATCAATGGTCACTATTTACCTGAACGCTCTGCTGTAGACTATGTTTCTGGAACTTTGGCTCCTCATTCCTCGTCTCACATCATGAAGCGTGACCACACATTTGTGAACATTTCAGCTTTCC
The DNA here is from genome assembly GCA_963921515.1 of Calotriton arnoldi. Taxonomy (NCBI): domain Eukaryota; kingdom Metazoa; phylum Chordata; class Amphibia; order Caudata; family Salamandridae; genus Calotriton; species Calotriton arnoldi. The sequence continues at coordinate 509,056 of CAWUFW010001257.1, forward strand.
CAGTTGCTGATGGCATCGTATGGGATGCAGTGAACTATCAAATCCATGGTCCGACGGAAATTATTAATGTACCTAATGTCCTTCGTGTTTCAATGGGTGATGTAGTACAAAATAATATTCATTCTGATGATTGGGATGTGCATGCCGTTGAAGCATTGTTTGCCGATTTAAAATATTATGCATCTTTTAATGCTGAAGATTTATATATGAATTCTGCTAATTATGCCGATTTGTATTGTTACCAACATTGGGGTAATCATTTTCTCCATAAGCCCAGTGCCCTGCGTAGTTCTGTTAACTTTACCCAATGGGAACATTGTCCAAACCCCTTGCCAGGTAGCTCTCAAACTCTTCGAAATAAGTTTAATTATTTTACTGATTTTAATCGGTCGAACCCTGCATCCTATTATTTTAGACTTAATAACACATCAACTCAGAAAATTATGTTGACACACACCAAATTGCTATATTCAGGTTCCTTTCTGAGTGCCCTAGCTGTGGGAGGTTATGAGTATTGGGATAATACAGTGGATTTAAAATCTATTTGGGGCTCCAAGCCATGGCAGGTACAGGGAACCGAGGCATTGCATCGTGCTTGCCTCATCCCTACCCAAATTATGTTCCTAAATGCTTCCATCTATCAGACTACATGTTGGGGCTTAGCAACCACTAAACAATTGAATACGCCATCAATACCATCCCTGTCGAGTTTTCCAAATGAAAGCTCACGATTCAATATGTCCCTCGTGTCCCTGCAGGCAATGTTACAAAATAATTCGTTTAATGTTTCTGAGCTGGTTCAGTCACCCTGGTTAATATGGCCTATATCATCTAATGCATGTCAAATGCGTTTTCATGATACTGGTGCTAGCTACACACAGAATAGGCCTGATCCGAGGTTTACTGATGCCCGTACTGTCACTACATACTCTGTTGGTAAATTATGCAAACAATGGCTGCAACATTCGTCCCTTGATTCTGTTAAACAACATTTGTCCCTCCTTTCAGGCAATATTGATCTGTCCGACTTTGTTTTGGGACCTCGTGGTCCCCGACCTAAAAGATTCATTTATGAAACATATAATGAACTCTGGAAGCTATCACAAATGGAAGCTGCTTCCCGTCTTCGGGAAATAGATCAAGCAAATTTGGAAAAGGTGCTTGCTGTTGTGGACAATAGTATTAATACCCTGTCTTCTCGCATTTACACTTTAGAGAATATTGTGTCCTCTGTTGTTGATATTGTACAAGATGATGTTTCTGTGTTATATCATGGTCAGAATCAATTGCGTTCGGTTATGCAGTTTGCATGGACTTTACAAACGCTTAAGTTAGGTAAAGTGCCTTGGCATTTTTTGAACACCTCTGCCTTGTTTCTACCTTTTAACTTAACTGATAAACAGCAATTTATGTCCATGAAGGATGCAACTTACACTCTATTACATATCGAAAAGGTGGATCCTTTGCCGTTCTCTGTTGCAGAACTCGATTCTGCTGTATGGCTAGTCCATGGGGTTATAGCTTTACCATTTTCCTTATTTGAATTTGACTCGTGCATGAAACATTATCCTGTGGGCCGTTACCGGCCATTGGGCAGTGCTTTCCTGCATGAACTCTGGTCCTTGCCTTTCATGTATAAATGCCTTCGGGACGGCAAGGAAGTCTTTCTCACGGGGGAGTACTGCGACTCGACTATAGGTCATTCGCTTATTTGTAAACACATTAAATTGCATGGCTCATGCAGCGTTTCCTCTCCTAATCTTGCTTGTGTGCTGAAAGGTATTCCTGCTCCTGTTATTTCACCTACTTTCACTCTCCTTTCCAATGGTAGTTATTTACTTTTAAATAACGAAAACTGTTGTGGCCTGCAGGCTGGCATTCCTTACATTGTAACAGTTTCGCACAGGGTTGTCTGCTGCAAAAATGTGCTGTTTCCTCCCCCTCACGGCAGGGTTGATATCTCTATTTGGCCTTCCATCCCTACCATGGAAGCAGATTTCAATAGACTGAGCAGAATAAAGGCACTATTATTAAACGAGGAAGTTATGCTCACGTCCGCCCGGGAGACATTCATTCTCCAGGTGGCGAGTACCCACAGTGAAATACAGGCCCTTTTGAACACTAATCTCCCCCAACATTTTGGGGAGTTAATACATCGTATTTTTAACGCATCTAACACTGAAGGCCTAGTGCACTTTTTTAAAGTCGTGGGGTCGGGTTTGGTGTCCTCCTTCCAAACTATTTTTGGTGTCATCCCGGCTTTCATACATTCTATTTTTTCCAGTGTCTTTGGCGGTTTCCCATTGATCCTCGCTTTAGCGGCTGGTGTCTTGCTCTTAATTTGCTTTCTGCGCAATGGCTGCTCCCCGATGGGACCTGCTCGATCCAGAACGCCTCCAGCTGCTCCGTGAGCGCCTTTTGGCTGGTTTTGGTGTCTTGCCATTGGCGACACTGAGTGTGTCATATACTCTTTCATTTCGCTTTGCGTATTTCACTTGCGTGCAACCTGTGATGACTTGTGTCCGCTGTCCTTTCACCTGGACTCTGGATTATTGCCTCTCCAATTCGTCATTGTCTGTTCCGGATTTTGTTCAGTTGATGGGTCCCTTAGAGATCCATGAGCAGGACTGTTCCGTTGCTGGCTGTATGGCACGTGCGGCTGCACTGGGGATTTTGGCGCAATGGGATATCTGGGCGGCTGCCCAGGATCTCCTACAACGAAGCTGTTTCAATTATCACGCAAGCTGTCCCGCATTGCTTCTGGATGCTCCCTTTGCTGAGGAGCATTCCTGCTCTTTTGAACTCATGGATTGGATGGCATCTATGTTTTTTGACGATTCCAATGATGAACTCTTGGAGGGTATGGCTTTTTTCTGCACTTTCACTTTCATGGATTGACCTGCCCTTCGCCGTTTGGGCGCTCCCTGTGCTCCGACGTCAATTTTCTCCTCTGATGGGCCTCTGTCCTGGCCGCCCGACTGTCCAGGGGAGGGTGTCTTGTGGATTGTTACCTGCCTTGTTATTTTGGCCTAGGCCTGGCTGCCATGCTGCTTTTCTTTGCGCACGTTACACTGAGCCGGGCCTTCCTCGCCCTTTGCTCGTGCCACGTTCTTTTGCACTGTCTGCATTTTCTGTTGTTCACCTTTTTGGGCTCAGTCTGCACAAACATGTACAAGGTCGCATAACAATGTATTTTGGTTCTTCCTGATATGGCCAGTCTCGCGCACCCAGACATAACATTATGTGCAATTGCCATGAAGGATTTGATATGCTTTTAATGCTGTGGTTTACTAGCGCTTAACACACTTGGAGAAATCCCTTTCAGTGAGAAGAGCTATGATGTCCTGCTGATGTAATTCTGCATCTAGAGACTGAGGTATGGGGGTTCGCTAGTCACAGCCCAGAGGTCTTCTATTATTATAATAAACTATCTTACTGCAAGGGGAGGGTGGTAATGTTATTTATACGTTTATCCACTGAGCTCTGAGATGCTTTCCCCATTTGTATTCTATGGAATTGTAACCATGCTGCTTATATTAGTCATATGCATTATGCTATTAGTACTGACACGTGTACTGTACATTAGAGCACGTAAGTTGGAATAAACATTTTAACCTATCCAGTGTCTCTTACTACGCACCTTGTGGACAAGTACGAGTGAGTGACGAAAGAGTGTTCTTGCTTCTGTGAGTCCTGAGATAAAGATACCGTGTTCTGGGTTGTCCAAACATTAGTACTTGGGTGCTAATGGGATGCTAAGCTAGTTGGGTTGGGGTTTTTGGGTGCTACGGTATATGGTGGCAAACCACTGTATTCCGGGGTCCCATTTTCCTGTGCATAGCTCTGTGTATGTGCAGAAACCTTATGACACAACGCGTGCCCGTTTGGTGATTCCCTTGCGGGAGCGAGCTTTGAAACCATGTGTTTGTAATTAACATATGGTTCCTGGTCGCTCCCGCAAGGAAAACAGGCGCAGGCCCCCTCCTCTCTCCCCTCCCCCTGCTGCCTCCTCCTCTCCCGCCAAACCTGCTCTCGGCTAACTTTTGCGGCCGCGGGGCCGCGCTGGTCTTTCAGCGCTTGTTATAGATTGCTTCATACCTCAGTTTTTTTCATCTCAAAGCAGCGTAATCAACAACGTAACTATTACGCAATTTAATAGCAGTTTACCAACCTTAGGAGGATGGACGGCACAGTTGGCCTTGCCACGTTCCACAGCAGCATCTTAAAAATAATTTTACCTCCCAATATCAGGAATATTGGAAAAGTGTGTCGCTCATTTGAAAGCCTTACAGTTGGTGGCCTCTGTGCATCAGGAATTATCCGGCTCCCAACAGCAGCCTGTGCCACGGCCGCCAACACTGCAAATCCGTGTTGAAATGGTCCTTTTTTATCGTTCTTTGATGTATGAAAATAAACACTTCACAGCTGCTCCCAGCTTCCCGGGCTTATGCCAGGAATAACGGCACAGTGGGCGAGCTTAACTCGGTAATAACAGGATTGAGCGCGCCAAACACGCCAGGCCCGGGGGTTCATCAGGCGCAGGGCTGCTATTAGCAGGCAGCACCAGACAATCCTGTTACCCCTGTGATAGCGCGGCATCGCACATGGGAGGGGGCTGCCGGCAGACACGGGGGGCTCGCCATGATGGAAATGAGCGCGAGGACGGAAGCCGGGCTGTGAACGATAATGAGAGGCGCGTTCACAGCTTGCGCGCGTGCCGTGCGGGCGATGGATTTCCCGCCACCTCCCTTCTAGCTCTTTTCCAGCTTTCTGTCAGGTTGTTTAAAATGTGCCGCTGCGTGATAATGGGCACCGGCTCACATTTCAAACGTTTGCTCAATTTTACAAGCTATTAACCATCATGCTCTTCAGGCAGTTCAGGATGGACTTCCCCATTAGGAACAGGACGGATTTGCACAAGGCGGCTTTGGGTTACAGAGGGTGAAAAATGATGGGTTGAGATGCTACTCTGAGGGACTGCCAGTGGTTAGACGTTTTGGAAGCATTCCTCCCATCACCTTTAGTGTGATTGTCCCGATCTTCTCATACAGCCCTCATTTCAAGGGATAGGCACTCGTTACCCCTCATGGGCCCATTACATGCAAGCTGGCCATAATGGCCTTTCATGCTTTGCAGGGTAGGGGGTCTTTACAACTGTGGTCGCGTCTGGTGCTTCAGAAACCTATCACCCAACACTATAGATCCGCACAGTGTCCATTTTGACCAGTTCAGTGGTATTACACCAAACACCAAACACTTGAGGGCCACGCATTCTTGACGGTGCCAAGTTTATGGTACGCTGTCCCCACACGACCATATATTTTTTGCAAAGTCCTACACTTTTTCGATCTTACTTCACTATCTTTTCCTTCGTGGCTTTACTCTTTGTTGATTCTTCCCACCACTGTAAATGATGCCCCTTCAGCAGGGGAGCAGGTTGATCGAAAAACAAAGATGGTGATGCTGATAAATTACATTTATAGACTGTACCCATTCAACTTGCTGGCAATCTCTATTTCCCTTTTGAACTAAGCAATGCTTTCTCCACTTCTCTAGCAGAGGTGAGCGAGCCGCAGCTCGGGCTCAGCTCGAGGCCCTGTTGAAACTTCGAGTTCATAACAAGACAAGCTTTCATGCGGCTTCTTCCTGCCGCCCTACCTCTACCCTCATGCAGAAAGAGGTAAAAATAAAGCATTAACATTTGAGGTAAAAAGGAGAGAGATAGATGTTTAGTAGCTGATTTGTACAAAGTGAAATCAGAATACCTGGATTAATTGCGGCTTCCCCGGTTAAGCAAACTGTGGGATCTTAGGCAAATATGTTATTTTACTGATCATCCTTTTATGTCACTATTGCAAATCAAAGCACCTTCAAATATTGAGTTCAGAATATCAGCTGCACAAAAACCTACTGTGTTTGCTTTAATAGAGTATTATGTTGGTCAGTCTACGAGACACTAAGCTACATACCCACGTGACAGCTGTCTTGCCCCTTAGTTCACTAGTGGCTCTGTGGACAGAACGGGGGTGGGGACAGGAATGGTTCCAAGTTCATATTTAAAAACTATCCTTTCATCATATTTTAATTGTTTTTTTTTATGATTTATATGGTAAACATTTTCAGGGCTCGGCTCATGCACAGGCTCTAAGAGTCAAGCCAGACCCTTGGCTCAGCTAACCCTGGTAATATGTTGGCTCACCCACCTCTATTCTCTAGTGAGCAAATATCTGCACATTTTAGCTATTACCGTTTCAGGACCCCCACTGAGTTCACAGATTGAACAGGTCATATTGGTATATTTCATTTTAGTTTGATCGTGTAAAATCGTGTACCGTTTTCTGACATCAAGCCGCATCATGTTCAGTTTGCGGAGGTAAAGAGGAGTTGCTAAAAAGCTGCAGGTTCCAAATTGCTAAACATTGTGACCTCCTCCGGAGCGCTATATGAACTGGAAGAAACATTTTACAGTAAATATCGGGATTTCCCAATGTGTGGCTAAGTAACTGTAAAACCATTTTAGTTAGTAGGCAGAATGAATGCACCTGTCCTGACACTGGTCCTCACAAACATGTTAAAAAAATAAAAATAAAAAAAAAGGTTCACTGTTATCATTTCGTTTATTTACTGGTTTTTCAGAATGCGTAGAGACGGGCAGGTTGTGTCAGCGTTGCTTAGAGAGAAGCTCAAACATATCATAGAACAACAACATACTGTATTCATTGAATCCATCGTGCAGATGACACATGGGCCATTGTTACAGAGAGGTGCATTATTCATTTATGGTGACCTTGTACCCTTGAGCAATTCACTCGTGCAGGTCTTTATGTAGAGTCAAAGACACCGTGTGCCGTCAATGTAAAGTAGCTCTGGGACATAATGTGTATGCTGCAGATCGTTTGCAGGTCTCTAGCACACTGACCCATGATGCAGAATCGCTCTTTCATCCTTCCAAGGTCGATAAAAAGGCACTCCATTCAGGAGGCGTACGTCCAGGTCTTCCTTTTGGCACCTCTTGCTATTGCCATTGCTACCCCACATCAGAAGGCTCAATAGGGCAACTTCGGCAATAGAAAGGAAAACAAGCTTGAAGCACCTCGGTCATTCTCTTCTGTTTCAACAAACGTTCCTTCCCGTAGCTCCTTAGCAGCCAATAGGAGACCTGTGAAGGACAAGGGTGGGGGACCAGAGGTCATGTGATGTGATGGGCAGTGAAAGGGTGCAAGAGGCCCTTTCACGACCTCCAGCATCTTGGTGCAACAACGTCCAATCTACTGAGGAGTATATTTATTTAGAGAGCTACTAAGAGGGAAAACGTCGGCCGTAGGAGCCACAAAAAACTGTCTTTGGTATTTGAAGCCTTCTTTACATTTTTGTAAATCGACACAATCAGTGGTGCTCTTCCAGTAGGCACGCGTGACCTCACATGGACCATGGGTGTCCCATTTACTCTGTCTCTTTTGGTTTGGGCACCAAATTAGACATCTCTCTCACCCAACATCAGAAGCACCCCCCCCCTCTGTCTCCTTCACGCACTTGGCTCAGTTGTCAGCCGTAGGCCTACACGCCTCAGCTCTTTCTGTTCTGCAAACCTGAAGACAGACGAAGCCCACAAAAGAGTCAACATTTTAGTGCCTTATCAGCCAATTGGCTCAGTGCAACACCCACCACACCTCTAGCTGCTATAGTAGAGGGTTTAGGCATAGCCAATAGGTCTCGCCTTTGGGACCTTATAAGTGTTTAGTTATCCAGCACAATATCTTTGGTGCAACAACATCAACTGTTGCATGGCTAAACACTTATAAGGTCCCAAAGGCGAGACCTATTGGCTATGCCAATGCTTGTTATAGCTAGACAATGCTTCAAGGCTTCAAAACCTGAGAATATGGATTGTAATGATAGAGATAAGCAATCATTTGTACAAAATAATCTTGTCAAGGCGCTAACGCCTACATCGGAGGAGGCTGCCCCTATCAGTTATGGGGCGGGTTGCGCTTTATAAAACTGTCATTTTAACTTTGACCAATTTATTGTCTCTGCTTCACAACACCCCATATAAAATCCCGAAAGACTTTTCATTTGAGTTGATGATTTAGTTGGAAATCTTCACTGGCTCGGCTCTGGCTTGGCTGTTTCTGTGTGTTTCCTGGCTTGCCCACTTGCACTTTTACCTTGGCGACGTTGGGGAATGTCAGAAAACTTTGCTAAACTTCTTCAAGGAAAAGTGTCTGAATTCGCCGGACTTGTCAGGCGAAAGTTTTATTTTCACTGACGACTAATTATGATCACACGACAAACAACGTCTGTCTTACCACACTGCTTAAGAAAAGCATTAGGTCAAAATAAATCACACCGTTTTTATTTTATTTTTTAAATAAATGGCTTTGGAGTTTTTTATGCCCTCCCCGCCAATGTCCACAAGTCCATTCTAATAGCATTAATGAACATTCAGTAGGCATTATTTATTGTACTGTTCATACCCCTTATGCGCCCTCACAGCTGAAAGTAGCCTCTGACCTGTGAGCGATTCTGATAATGACCCATAGAACGGTCATTAACATTAACAGCAGTTCTGTTGTAAAACATTTTCAAGGCGTCTAGACGAGCTACCAAGATTATTTGTATTCCACAATACAGTAATTATTGTTTATTTTCCAAACAAGCTCTAATTCGCCCAGCAAGGACATAGCCTTCTTCTTAGACAACTGCGCCACACAGATTCTTGACAGAGCTTGTGAAAACGGCTTGCCTGTCCCGTAGTAGCCAATCTGGCCAGACCGCCTGGATTAATGAGATTCCTTGTCCTGAGTCATTTTGAATGAACCTTTTTTCCGAAGGTCAAGCAAATCCTGGCCTCGCCTTGAGAATTCCAGACAGGTGGTCAGCCTATCAGCTGCTTCCAGGCGCTTGCGGATGACTCACTCTGCATAATGGTGCATTGTGGAGCGTTTGGAAACGCGTCAGCCCCTGCATGGCGAAGGTTAACAGCTAAGCAGCCGTCCGACGGGACATTCTTATGTTGCTTCATTCGTTTGCAGCTTTGACCTCGTCTTCAGTTTAGAACCACAATTCTTGGACGCGCTGTGCTGGTTTTCTGCAGCTCGCTTAGATTGGAGCGCCTTGCAAGGCCTGAAACACTAATCCACTCGGGCGTGAGCATACCTGCCAACTCACACTGCATAATGCACTCGGGCGTGAGCTTACCTGCCGACTCACACGGCATAATGCACTCGGGCGTGAGCATACCTGCCGACTCACACGGCGCCACCGTTATCGGCTCCCATCACACGGTCTCCCGGTGAGGAGCTGATATTACAAGGTGGCAGGGAAAACGTGCTGAAAACCCTTGTAAATAGTGGTTTTCCTGCTCCTTTTCCGAGGCTTTGAACTGCTGACATCCATTAAAGTGTGTGAAAACACCCCAGGACATCGGCACCAACCTCAGCTAGCTTTTTTTTTTTTAGGGAGAAGGGGGCTTGGGGGCAGGGTGGGGTTCAAAAGTGCCTGGTAAGTACTTCTGGGCGTGAGGCCCTGCCCCCGTCAAGGCCCCGCCCCCTCCTCACACCTGAGATTGTTCTTTAAGTTGGCAGGTATGCCTGAGGCTCCAGACACAGCTCACTCCTTCTTCCTTACACTTACTTGGCAATGTGGGCAGAGGTAAGAGCTCCAACTCTTTCATCCTGAATAAAACTAGTGTTGTTGGATCCAAAGCGATGCTATTAAAGAAACATTTGTGCATATTCATCATTCTCTTGAAACGAGAAAGAACGATATTTTGTGTACTTTGGATCACCAAAGTAAAGCACCCTCCAGGCAAGTTAAAGACGCTCATATCTCTTGGGTGCTTCCCCTCAGAAAGTAACATAATACAGTTCTATTCTTTCCCCTGCTCTCTGTGCTTATTTGAGAATTTGCCAGTTGAGGGAAGGTTAAATGAACAGCAATGGAACCGGCCGTCTAAACCATCTGCAAAGAAAATATCACATTTCTGAGGCAAAAAACGTTGACGGCAAACCTACGCAATTTGTGGAAACAGTGGGAAAAATGTATATTGCAACCCTGGGAATGTTGGTAAGTCCATTGAAGACAATAGTGTGGCTCTGGCTAATAATGCCCCAGTTACTTACCGGTAATCTTCATTACTTCGAGTGTAGTCTTTCTAGCCACATGATTCAGCTCCACCACAGAACCTCCAAGCAATTTTACTCTCTGGTCCCCCCCATCCCTCCCCAACATGGCCGATCTTCTTCACCCTTGACCCAGTACAAGAGAAGGCACAGCCCACCCCACTTCCTGTCCAACTACCAAGCCCAGTAATTTCCACATGAAGCCGATAGCCAAACTGGGAGGGAGGGATGGGAACTCATGTGGCGATGAAGACTACACTCAGAGTAGTGAAGATTACCGGTAAGTAACCGGGGCATTACCGCCTCGTAAGTCTTCCTCACCACATGATTGACAAAGTGAGCATATACCAAAGCCAAGCGGCTTCATGGTCACCAGCAAGAAATTACTGGGCTTGATAGTTGGACAGGAAGTGGGGTGGGTCGTGCCTCCTTTTGTACTCACTTTGTCAATCATGTGGCGAGGAAGACTTATGAGGAGGTAATGGTTGTCGTTGGCTTTCACTGCAACATTCCAATGTTTTTCCTTGTATTACTCCCTTTTTAATTTAAAACATTCTGCCCTACCATCTATCACTTTTTTGTATACTTTAGTGTGTTGCTTCAAGTGTGATGGGTATGCCCAAACGTGGGTCTCGTGCACACTGTGTCACTGGAACCAAACTATAGGACCCGGACCCCCCAAGTTGTTCCCGGCCCCGCCCCCATCAGAACCCACAAATCAAGATTTGACGACCAGAGCTGTGGGTAAAAGAGGCCATGTTTATTATAAACCATCACATATAAACATGACAATAACTCATCCATAAGATTCAAATTTCATACAACAGATTTATCAACTTTGATCACTGAACGATATTTTCATTTATGTTGAGCATAACTTCATAATTTATCAGTAGAAATGACAGAACTTAGTTTATCGACAAAGAATGTTCTCTATCGCTCCAGCACTAAGGGGCCTTCTGGCTCGCACACCCCCAACTGAGAGCCACGCAAGGCGCAACCCACCTGCGTCCTTGAGAGGTGAGCCCCTGCCATCTGGTCCTTGTCCGCCACCTGAGGGGCCCACCCCTCCACCACCAGGCTGCCCATCGGGGCTCGTAGGGAATAACCAGGGGCTGATGCCCCATGCCATAGATTGTAAACTGGCGCCCTTGCCCCCAGCCGGTGTCTCCATTCTCTCAGGGGTGAGCTTACCGTATCTCCCCCTCAGTGCTGGCCTAGGGTGTATGCAGGCGGACTCCCCTTAACAATGTAAGGCAATTTATGTGGCCTCATTACCGCCACTCTTCATTCCACTTCCAACACCTTCCCAAGCTCTACCTCTAGGGATGGGTGGGTGGGAGATTCACGCAGTCCATAGCACACGGGCCCGGCGCAGTAAGGAAGAGAGGGCGAGGCCAGGGCAATGTGCCCTAAATAGGCCCGCTGCCCTCTCCTCCCCCCCCCCCATTACCGGCCCCGGCCGGAAGTGACGTCGGTGTTGACCCGGAAGTACTTCTCGCCGATCGCGGCGACCAATCACTCCATCAAGAGCCACAAGGGCGTGGCCGGGATCCCGGGGGCCCGCATCCTAATGGCGCGCTGCCTTATAGTACGCGCTTTTCCATAGGACCCGGACCCCCCAGGTTGTTCCCGGCCCCGCCCCCATCAGAACCCACAAATCAAGACTTGATGACCAGAGCTGTGGGTAAAAGAGGCCATGTTTATTATAAACCATCACATATAAACATGACAATAACTCATCCATAAGATTCAAATTTCATACAACAGATTTATCAACTTTGATCACTGAACGATATTTTCATTTATGTTGAGCATAACTTCATAATTTATCAGTAGAAATGACAGAACTTAGTTTATCGACAAAGAATGTTCTCTATCGCTCCAGCACTAAGGGGCCTTCTGGCTCGCACACCCCCAACTGAGAGCCACGCAAGGCGCAACCCACCTGCGTCCTTGAGAGGTGAGCTCCTGCCATCTGGTCCTTGTCCGCCACCTGAGGGGCCCACCCCTCCACCACCAGGCTGCCCATCGGGGCTCGTAGGGAATAACCAGGGGCTGATGCCCCATGCCCTAGATTGTAAACTGGCGCCCTTGCCCCCAGCCGGTGTCTCCATTCTCTCAGGGGTGAGCTTACCGTATCTCCCCCTCAGTGCTGGCCTAGGGTGTATGCAGGCGGACTCCCCTTAACAATGTAAGGCAATTTATGTGGCCTCATTACCGCCACAAGGGCGACCAGGGCCAACCGCCCTTCGCCCTCCCCACCACCAGACCACTCCTGAACCACCAAGTTCAACGATCCACAGGCTCACAGCCATGTCCAATTCAAATGCCCGGATCCATCAGTCCGGGTCCCAGGTCGACATGTGTCCACCATTGCAGTGAACCATACGATTCCCATGCCCGATTTGTGGGCGCAGTACCAGGTAGGCACGAGCCCCGGGCTCCGCTAGGCCATTCCGGCCTTCCAGGCACTTGGCCGAAACATTAAAGGGGGGTATTTTGACCTTAGTCCTGGCCCCCAATTTCGTCCTGGCACTATGGGACCACGCTATCTTGGATACATCCTATCCCATTGTGGGCAAACCCAGACAGAGCTTCCCTCGCGGCCCGGTGACCCAGTCCACACCTATCATTACCTCTTAAATGTAGGATAAACCTGCTCAGGGAACTGCAGTCCCCCATGGCACATGACTTCTTCCATCAGCTGTTAATGTGTGTCATCTGAAGGTCACCAACGTCACTCAGCCGAGGGAGGCATCCTCCCAGCCCCCAGCTTCCACTCACGCCGCTGCTGCCAACGAGTGATACAGGCCCAACGCATGTGCAAGTGACCCAGCACCTACACCACTTTGGCAGACATATTACCTCAATCTCGCCCGGCGAAATAACCAGCTTGCTGCGCATGACACAGCCCCAATTCTGATTAGAGTGACCAACTACTTCGGTCCCCCGCTGCAGTGGGTGGACCAAAATGTGCTATGCACACACCATGCACGAGTCTGCCCTGATGACGGGTGGGCATGTATGCCCCCATGAGCCAAGTCGGGCTCAACTAGAGTCCCCTCCTAGTAAGCTCAGGTTAGAACCTCCCCTAGGGAGTGAGCTTGTCTGCATACTGTGTCCAGGAACTGCAGACCCCCCCATTGCCCGGAGTCGCGGTACCCCTACCTGTTTGCTCCCCCTGAGGGCCCCCTAAAATGACCCTGCACCTGTTGCAGGAAATAAGGTACTTCTGTCGGAGGACTGCCCCCAAGTGGAGGGCACCCAACATGCATCTTGCTAAGACCTTACTCCTCAAGAAGGAATTGCCCTCATTCTGAGTCCCCTAAGCTTGGCGAAGAAAGTGACCCCATTCTGTTGGGCTCTCGCGTCAGATACAAGCCTGCTTTGTGATCCCCAAAATTCGCCGCCCCATGTGGGCCTCCAATGGGACAGGGGGGGGGGCTTTCCTCCTCCGCTCACACGCCCAGGCCCTGGAAGGCCTAAGCACTGTCGGTCATGACTTCTGAGTGCCCTCACAGAGCCAGGCCCCACCCCTATCCACCGAAGAGATGTTGACAACCTAGCTATCTGAGCTGCTGCCTGAATGGAGGCCCGATGGACCCTTGAATTCGTGCTTGTCATGTGCTCAGCTGGAATCAGCTAAGCCTCTTCCCCGGCCGACATTGCTGCCCAGGACCAAACATCAAAACCGCGGGCGTAGCTGAACGTGGCCCAGTGCCCAACACCTATATCCGAACAGGAACGTTCAGCCTATTCTTGTGGGGCCCCCCCCTCTCGGCCGGGTGGACCGTATCCACCATACGCAAGGAATGGGACGGCACCATCTACCCACGTGCGCCCTACTTGTACCCTAGAACCGGCTAGCAGCAGCTAATCTATCTTATTGGTTGACCCAGAGACTCACCACAATTGAAGGGGTATGTAAGAGTGCATCGCATGCACCGATAAACTAAAGGGAGGAATACTGGCCCGGCCATGGTAAACTACCTCAAGCCATAAATCCTTAACATGCCTGATCCTGTAGTAAGCTGGGTTAAGCCCTGAAAATACTGAACACCGAAGAGGTGCGGCTCATCACCACAAGATTAACTGATGTCTAGATGAGTGGCATCGCAGGACACTCTACCTCCCCAACTATCCAACGAAAGGTACACGACCAACCGGCATTCTGAAGGTGATAGAAAAGGCATCCTACTACCTGTCTGTATGCTGCCAACACTGGAACACATGGCGGACCCTGTGATAAGGGCGCCTCTGACTTATGAAAGAAAGGGACAAAGACGTTCCAAGCCAGCAAGCGTGCCTGCGTAAATTACGCAGCGCCACCCCTAGCCCATGCACGCTCTCCACTGGAGGGAGTAGTGCCGCAGAGGGGCAAGGGGCCCAGGGATGAACATGGGCATTGTATTGTAAGCCCCCTGAAGTGTCCATCTAGGACATTATCCCCCATTCAACACTCCCCGGGCTGTGTTCCTTGTCCCCTCTGATCTCCCCCGCACGAAGTTCCTGAAGCCCGCACTACTTGGGCATCCTCATCACCTGCTGCAACCTTATGTGCCCCTACTGCCCTTTCCTCCCTCTCGTGTTATAGATGCCATCCCGGTGCTGGAGACGCCCTCACAGAGGCCTACGATACCAATTGCACCGCAATCCCCTCGAAGCGCACACCGGGCCACGAATCGCACTAAAAAGTCTTCAGATGAATTTGGCACCAACCACTTTGCCAAAATTGTTAAATTACCACCGGTTGGCAATGGGAGTATCGGAGCACTTGCGCCCGCCCCTTGCGTAACTGACCGACAACCCAAGTGACTATCAAGTGCTTAGGCCCAATCCCAACATGCTGAGCGTCCCTGACGAATTCTACCCCAAAAGGGGATTCACCCCCATTTCATTAGTGTGCCCATTCCGATATCCTCCCTAGCCACGTCATCGAAATCTGGCCAACCAACCCGATTATTAATGTGGGTATCAGAGCACTTCATATGTGCCCCACTGTGTTACTGAATAACCCACATAATGCAGGAATTAAGTGAGTTGCCCAAAATCGCAAGATGTCGCGCGATCCCCGCCGAAACTTGGAACCTAACCCAGGGTTCACTACAATTTTGGCAATGTGACCAATCGAATTTCTTCACTAGCCACACCGTCACAATACTACCCCCAACCGATTAGCCATGTGGTATCAGAGCACCTCGCACAAACTCCAGTGCGTTCCTGAAGGCCACACCGTCACAATACTACCCCCAACCGATTAGCCCTGAGGTATCAGAGCACCTCGCACAAACTCCAGTGCGTTACCGAAGGCCACACCGTCACAATACTACCCCCAACCGATTAGCCCTGTGGCATCAGAACACCTCGCACAAGCTCCAGTGCGTTACACCAAAATTGGGGAAACAAGTGATTTGCCCAGAATCTCACCATGTTGCGCGTTCGTGCCGAAATTCGAACCTGGCACATCAGCTTTGCTGACGACCGCTATAGCCTAAGGCCACGCCGTCTGGCCTTCGAACCCTTATAAACGACTCCCTCTGTTTACACCCCTCTCGAACTGCCTAGTTCTTGATGTCAGTATCAATGGGGTAACCCGAAAGACCACTGGACTCGGGTAAATAGTGGTACACAAAAGATAGTCACAGTGGAAAATATTCACAATGTATCTGCAACCAATACATGGTCTATGTACAAAGAATATGACAACACCAATTGGCTCATTCAATAAATGATTATGATTTAATAAATATCACAAAAATTGTCATCATAGATCATAGGCTCAAAAAATGTGAACTGAATATCACATTTAACATTTAATAAAAACAGGTGCATACATCGTGAGGTGACAATATCCATTGTTACTAAGATTTGGGTGGCGGGATCGAAGGACATGCCATCAACCAGATTTATAACTTGCATCGTGTCACGGAGAAAAGACTTGGTGTTTTCCGCTAGAGGTTTTAGGAATAAATCCACATACTTGCACAGTGGTTCCAATATCGAGCCACAACCAGTCACAATGGGGCAACCAGGTGGTTGTTCTATGTTCTTATGGACCTTTGGTAACGTGTAAATGGTCGGTGAACGGGGCTCTTTCTGATTCAAGTACCGGAATTCCAAATCAGATAGAAAACCAGCCTCCTTCCCCTTTTCCGTCGTCCGTAAGATCATAGTACCAATCTTCTTAGTAGGGTTATGGTTGAGTTTGATGTAACTAACTCCATCATTCAGTTGGGAATAGAGTTCCTTCTTGTAGGCATCAACGTCCTGAACCACAATGGCACCACCCTTATCAGCCGGTTTTATTACAATTGAGCTATTGCATTTCAAACTTTCCAATGCATTTCTTTCCGCCGTTGTAACATTATGTTTCACATACTTCTTGGTTGAACAGATCATAAGTGCTTCCTTAAGGACCATGCTTTCGTAAGTAAGGATCCGATGGGAAACCATCTGGGATGTGGGTGTAAAAGTAGATGGGACACGCAAACCTGTGCAAGACACTGCCATATGCGGCGGTGAATGCCTGAAATGGTGCCTCAAGCGTATTTTCCGGAAGAATCGGTGTAGCTCACTCTGGATGTTGAATTTGTTTGGGTAAGTAGTAGGGACAAAGGACAGACCTTTCCCTAAGATGGAGCATTCATCATTGGTCAGTCTGTAAGAGGACAAATTGATGATTGGATCCTTATGGGGAGTTACCAGCGGTATACACGTCGTCTTGTATGAATCTCCCCATGCTGTTCCTCCGGGAATCTCACTTGCTTCTGTATTGGGTTCTGGCCCTGCTGTCGGCCTCTGTCCCATCCCTGGTCTTTTGTGGCTGGCCGCGGGAACGGCCCCTGTTCCAATTCCAATTCGTGTTCCTGCCCCTCGGGGGTCGCCATTGGTTGTCCTCTAAAAAAGACGGTGCTGGTTGAGGGTAATACCAATTATCCTGGTACTGGTACCGGGAGCTGGTGCCTGGCTGGTCCCCTTCACTCCCGGTAGACCCTGATGATTCGGAGAACATAGTAAATCTGCGATTCCCTCTGAAACCACCTCTCCCCTTATTAGTAAAACGTCCTTGTTGATCCTGCTTATAATAATCTTCTTGTACGTATGGATAAGTCTGTTTCTTGTCGTAGAAGCGGATATCTTTGGAGAGTTTATCCAATTTTTTAGCTTGAGTATTAACGTCGAATTCCTGGACAGTTTTCTCTAGGTGTTCTAAAGCCTCCTTGGCATTAGTCAGAGCACTGTCCATTGAGATTTCACGTTTTAGATCTGCACTTTCCTTCATAAGCTTATCAACTTGCTCTAGAGCAGTTTCCACACCCAACACCATCCAGTGGCGCGAGCAATTGTTGGCAACGAAGCTAAAGCCTTCCTTGAACTTGGGTTGGTCAACAAATATAGCTGGCTCATTCCTGACCTGAAGGCCTACAGGTATGATATTAGCCTGTAGGTACTTGGTCAGGAGGTGACCATGCAACCTAGTTCTAATTAGCTTCTTTTCTAGCCTCTCGAGCTTGGTAATCTTCTCGTTAAGGGACACATCAGTGCTAGGGGTATTTGAAGTGATAAATAAGTTATTGGAAGGATTTTCAATCAAATTTGCAATATACTCCTCAGTGTAAGAAAGTGTCTCACTTTCCGTCATACTGATGTAATAAAGAAAAATAAAAAAATGAAAGACCCTCGCAGGACAAGCCTGCACTTTAAAGAGTTTCGTATCAATGGGGTAACCCGAAAGACCACTGGACTCGGGTAAATAGTGGTACACAAAAGATAGTCACAGTGGAAAATATTCACAATGTATCTGCAACCAATACATGGTCTATGTACAAAGAATATGACAACACCAATTGGCTCATTCAATAAATGATTATGATTTAATAAATATCACAAAAATTGTCATCATAGATCATAGGCTCAAAAAATGTGAACTGAATATCACATTTAACATTTAATAAAAACAGGTGCATACAGCGTGAGGTGATAGGTGCGTAGTTGGGATAAGTGAAAGTGATGTGCAGGGGAAAGGTGGTGCATATATATACATCAATATACAATAGTGATAACCTAACCTGCCAAATTACTGGCAAACATACAATGCAAAATCATTTAAGTACTGAGGCCAATCTTGTCTACCAGTTTTTTCTAAACTTTCCCATTTCTTAGTCATGGAATGATGTCATTATAATTTTCCTTATTCACTGGTTGGCGCGCCCCGCATTTACTATTCTATACCGATTTTTCAGGTACTTTGGTTATCTGATCAGTGAGCTCTTGTCCTTGGCGCGTTGCTTGTAGCACTATTTCTTTAACTTGGGGATTACTTACAAGAATTCTTTCTTGTTTTAGCTATGGGTTACGTTTGAACCCTTGCTCTTTCAATACGGATACAACCGCGACCCTAGGCTATTGCGTACCTTTGGTTCATTTCTATACGGACTGCTGTACCTATCGTGAGTAATTGCTTAGCCTATCAAGGCCCTATGCTTCACTCCTCAATATCCACTAGTGTGAGCATTGACCCTAGCGGATTTTTTATGTCTCCTTTCTTTTCTCGGCTGTTTAGGAGCCTTGCTGGCCCACATCACTATCTTTCAGCCTGAAGATTCCTGTGCTGTCACTGGTAATTTACTCCTATTGATTCTCTGTTTGGATGCCCTTTCCATTAGACACACCTTACTAATTGTATAATATTACTCTTAGGTGCAACATAAACCCCTCGCTCCCTTTCCCCTCCCCCGTTGGTCCTGATGAAGACCCCACCTCCAAGACGTCAAATCTGCTGGTTTTTATAGGGGTCGAAACGTTGACATTTCCTTCTCTTCATTTATCAAACCTGGATGACAGAGAATTTATATCTGCATCTTTTGTTTATGATTTTGCACTTGTATGTTTGCCAGTAATTTGGCAGGTTAGGTTATCACTATTGTATATTGATTGTATATTGATGTATATATATGCACCACCTTTCCCCTGCACATCACTTTCACTTATCCCAACTACGCACCTATCACCTCACGCTGTATGCACCTGTTTTTATTAAATGTTAAATGTGATATTCAGTTCACATTTTTTGAGCCTATGATCTATGATGACAATTTTTGTGATATTTATTAAATCATAATCATTTATTGAATGAGCCAATTGGTGTTGTCATATTCTTTGTACATAGACCATGTATTGGTTGCAGATACATTGTGAATATTTTCCACTGTGACTATCTTTTGTGTACCACTAGTTCTTGATGTCAGCCGTCGTTACCACCAATTAGCATAAACACCCGTTTTCGGCCTATCCGTATTTACGCTACGTCAGGGTTCCCTCCCCATACATTCACGACCGCAAGACAGTTTCCCAACTAATACTTAAGTAAATTGCAGCCTTTCAAAGAAACACAAGCAGCTGCGAGGAAATCTTGCCGATTTGTGAAATAAATAAAGTGCACAGACTAGGTGGCTGCACTACGGGCAAGCCAGTCACTGTCTGCTGGAAACATCCCCGACACAACTAAAGCCTCAACCCTCCTTCATTGCGACGTCCGGTTCTCCCGACACCGGGACACACCCTGCCTGTCCTGTGGCTGTGCTCTGGCCAGCCCCGTCCCTGCATTGACATGCCAGTTTAATCTTGCAGCACCTCTCCCAAGTTAAATCTCTGCAATACCCTGTAATCATGGCACTGACAACAAAACGTAAGTGCCTGCTGGCCACCCCTTAACCACTCCTAAAGAAAACCAATATGAAACCGCAGTGAATGGAAACGCGCCGCCCTACGCTCGGTCAACCAGAACCTAAATAGCTGCATCCTCTCAAGAATGCTCCGGCTTTCTTCATGGTATCAGTGCACACACAACTCACAGCTGGGATCATTCCACCAAAGGAATCTGTGTTTCAGAAAAACGGCGCGCAAACTACTCACTATGAATCACGAGTGCCCAGAACCTCTCTTCTTTGTAGGGATTTGTGTTTGCACAACAACACCTGCTAGTTAAAAACCTTATTAGCACCATTTGGAGCCAACATCTCCACACTCAGTTAAATATTTTTTAGCAACACTCAAGCCCGTGTGTGCACAACAACACTCGCTGTTGGAATCCGTGCACACACTAATTCTGCCAACATAACATTGCATGCATGTGCACATCCTAAAACTGATTCGCGGCCCATTGTCCCCTACGGCATCGGTGCCGCTCCCTGCGACCTAGGCTTACACAATACCTAATATTTAAACCCTTATTAGCACCATTGGAGCCAGCATCTCACCCCCAAGTCCGTTAACGCACAACAACACTCGCTGTTGGAATCAATGCCCACGCTACTTCGGCCCAAATTAACACAAAGTGAACGCTGGGTATCCAGGCTTATTCTCCACAAAGGATGCATTACCACCTGAGGAAGACAGAACAATCCACCCTGAGCACACGTAGTAGCGCCTATGCTCGCAAACTCGGGCCAGCAACTACTCGCCAAGCCATCGGGCACCCGCATGCGCGGAAATGCCCCCACCAAGACCCCCGACGCAATCTCTGAACCTGACTGCCTTACAACCACCAAGGCGGGGAGGGAGGGGGAGCTCACCCATGCCCAATGCAATGCGGTCCCCCCACGCCGATTATGCTAACCCTGACCCAAGCTATGGAACGCTGCACGTGGCCCGAACCATCGCACTCACCGATTGACCGTGACCAACAGGGCCAACCTGCCCCCGCATGGAGCCTCCGCCGGGCACTTCACTCTAGCTGGGCGAGTAACACTCGAGCCCATGCGGCCCCCGGTCCTCGGGTGGGGCGGCGCCCCCCAACGGATTCACGCCACGGTGCGTCCCGATGCTCACTGCCCTGCAAGGCACTAAGAATAACAAGAAAAAGAGAAACTCCGGCGCCCATCAGGATTCTCTGCCGTCCTCTTCCCGACTGCTTCCGCTTGGCGTGACACCTCCGCTCCCGCGCCGGCGTCGAGCTTCTTGAAGACCAGATTCACGCAGTCCATAGCACACGGGGCCGGCGCAGTAAGGAAGAGAGGGCGAGGCCAGGGCAATGTGCCCTAAATAGGCCCGCTGCCCTCTCCTCCCCCCCCCATTACCGGCCCCGGCCGGAAGTGACGTCAGTGTTGACCCGGAAGTACTTCTCGCCGATCGCGGCGACCAATCACTCCATCAAGAGCCACGAGGGCGTGGCCGGGATCCCGGGGGCCCGCATCCTAATGGCGCGCTGCCTTATAGTACGCGCTTTTCCATACACGGCTGATGAGCGAAACTGGTCCTGCATCGCTTATGTTCCAGTCCCAGTTCAGGGAGGACCTGGCCTGGTAGTTTGGGCTCGACCTTTCCCATTGGAGCGGAGTTGACACTGATTTGCATATGGCTGGGTCCGAACTAAGGTTGCATGGTGTGCAAAATAGCAATGGACTGGGATGGGCCCCGAGTAATTACCAGTGGTTGAGATTAAATCAAGCATTCCATCTATCACTCTTTAGTATACTCATATTGCAGTCAGGGCTTTCCTCTCCTTAACCACAACCACTTCTAACCTAGTCCCTCATGTCTGTTACTTGAAATAGTAGCATATGGTGAGCTCTTTTGTCTCGCTTTCTGTAGGGTCTACTCGATCTAGCGTCATGACATTTGCTTACATAGACAAATCTTGAATATCTAGTTCACAATAAAGAGTGAGAGTTCTTCTCCTTCAACCCTCTGGAGATCCCCAGGGCCCAACTTGGTTGCCAATTTCTTTCAGCATATTGGTCCTTTCAAGGTCAAGTGCTTTGTTCACCTTTTCCAACTAGGAACATTTCCACTTCGAGTTGGTCAGTGCTGGGCACTTGTACTTGTTGCAGGGAAAATCCATATACCCTACGCTTCAGACTACACCGTCCCCATTCTAGCGGGTTGACTCTCTCATTGATGCTCTGGAGAGAGGATGTGGCGCTTCTGCCACAGCTGCTGACTTTGGAACTGGGGAGCCTCTGGGCAATTTACTTAATCTCCCTATTCCTAAAACATGAATGTGACCTTATGTAATGTAACTGGTGCCCGTGTAAAGCACTCCAATGCATTGGGGTCGAGTTTGGGGAATATAAAACAGCAAACAAATTAAGTTTGTTAAACTTGCATTCCTGATGGGAGATTTACTTCTCTTGCCTGTTTAGCGTGGCCAGGACTGGGTGCCTACTACGAGAGGGATTTCAAGTTTTTGTTAATTTTGTAACCATAAGGGTTAAAGAAATCTATGCGCCCTTTGCTGTTCCTTTCCCTTGCCCTCAGTACTCAACATTGTTGTTCCTCTGTCTCCAAATATGGTGAATTCTCTCACTGCATTCAACAAACCACCTAACCTCGGGATAAAGAAATCTGGTATTCCCCTCATTCTTCCCGCTTGCTCCTAGCAGTAAACATGTCCCTAAGAAATCAGTAATGTACAGATGTTTCATCAAGGAACAAAGGGTCATGTGCTTCCTTTTTGCAGGACTCTGGATCATTTCCACACAGCCTATGTTTACCCCACTCAGCTGTGAATCACACATCTGACTAACTTCTAACATGGCTGCCCCTTCAGGGAACATTTCTTGTTCTCTATCTGTTGTGGGTCATACAGTCGTCCTACCAAGCCCTGCATGCCTTACTTGGCTTGCTGGACTGAACCAAGTCTTTGTTGTCAGTTTAATCTCCTCAAATGCTTTGACGTTCAGAAGTCTCCTCTGTGCTCCTCATACCTCATCAAATGCTTACACGGCCAAGCTGCACACATGCAGTGCTGGCAACACATGTCCCTGTGTCCACCGTCAGCTTCTCGTGGCTTCTGTGGAGTTCAGCAGAAAATAAGTCAATAATATTTCCGAGTAGGCATCACACCCCATCTAGATTAAGTGGGGTTACTGGTATCTCTGAGCACCCGTAGTATTTAAAATCTCCCAGGCTGCCTCATTATACAAAGAGAGAATGCCGCACAGGTGGACCCCATGTTCTCACTCTTATTGTACTTCAGCAGATATGAAACCCCCACTTCAGCCCTGCAATATGATTCAACAATGAACGCTATGTTCTCACTATCTCTTCAGACCCTCTTAAGGAATTTTTAACTGTGATGATCTGGGATCTCGCACACAACGCAGTAAAGTGCGCCCATCTCAGTGGGCAGTTGGAAATACCCCCTCCGCAAGTGTACTCAGTGTTAGAAATGTGGCAGGCAAATCCTGGGAGCAAAGTGGATCACCAGAGCTCTTTCTAGCTCTCTCTTAATTCAAATGTTTTTAAGTTTCTAAATCAGAAAGATTGCAAGCTGGTACTCTATCTCCGCGGATCTAGAGCTGAAATGACAGAGAACCAGAAAACCAGAAAAGGTGTATGCATCTAACTCACCACAGCTTTAAGGATGAATGTCCTCAGCTGACAGTGCACCCCTACAGTCCTAGCCATTTCCTTTATCTCTGAAGTTCCCCAATATTTTTGCTTGTTTGCTCAGATTTATGACACCTAATCTGAACTCCTCCAGTGCAGAAATGTAATGAGTGCTGACCATTTCCTCAAGGCTAGGACTAAGCCTCCTGAAGATCCTGTTGAAGCTCTGCTGGCCTGCTCTGTTGCTAACATTACCTAGGAGGAAGCCCCCAGCCAATCCCAAGAGTCCAGGGAAGTGCCACAGGGAAGAAGGTTTTTGGGGGGCCATTGGCTAGTAACTCCGTTATCAGATATGTGGAACATTCTTTGACAATGAATAGAGACTCCTTCCACCAGCAAACCTTTAGGCACATACTTAGAGTTAGGCTCTCGCAGGACTGCCAGGGTACGAGAGGGATGTCCTTTGCTTCCCCGGCAGAAGACCGCCCCGTCATTCTAATAGATCTCGAAAGGTAGCCAGAGATCTCTTTACCTTCAGCGGAGCCAATGTTCCAATGAAGCTTTGCTGAGCAGATGCCATGTTTGATGCGCTGCTCTGTAAAGTTGTTTTTCAAAAGCAAACTCCAAGATGGGAGTTTGTTATTGCAAAACAGAAATCAAACAGACCTGGTGCGCTGTGAGTTTTCTCCCACCGTGTGGGGGACCATTTCTTTGGTTACCTGTTTGGAACCATTAAAAATATACTTCGGAACGTATGCCCTAGCAGTCATAAATAGCAGGATGCAACTCATGAAATCTGTGAATTAATCATGAGACATGCACATAAGTGGCAGTTCCCTACAATCTGTCTTCAATGCCTTAAACACATCAAAGTACAGAAGTGGCTTGCAATGACAATGCAAATCTGCATGCACAACTTCATAATATTGACATTAGTGGCACCACCTGCTTTCTTGTGGGGTGACCTCCAGATTCTTCCTCTAACTTTAATAATGATTCATGGAAAATTAGGTGAACTTTCTGATGTTTTTAAGCCACTTGCTTACCCTTCTGAAAAACAGTGCATGGACTAGTACATCGCGGTTTACATTTTATAGAACATCCATATATGTCAAGTTTTTGTTGGCAACTACTGAGCCAAACTTTCCCTTCAAGTGCTGGATCTTTCTGACTTTTGTGGTTCACACTCTCCTTTTCTTCCACTTTCTTTAGATCAAATGTCCCATTTGCTTCCCAAGTGCAAGTTGAGTTTGCTTTATGAAATCTTGGGGCATATTATCAAGAACGGCGTTAAAATTATCGCAGCTTTAGCGGCAGAAAACTGCCGCTAAAGCGGCGATAATGAGCTTGATAATATGCCCTTGAGAATTCCAATAGAAGCCCATGTTGACACCAGAACATGGGCTTCTATTGGAATTCTCAAGGGCATATTATCAAGCCCATTATCGCCGCTTTAGCGGCAGTTTTCTGCCGCTAAAGCGGCGATAATTTTAACGCCGTTTCTTGATAATATGCCCCTCGTCTTTTAGAGGTGTTTGCTGCCAGACGTGAAAGAGGTAAAAAAAAGTGGGAACTGCATGACATGTCAAAAACAGTGACATCTGAGTAGGAAAAATAATCAACATCTCTGGTTGTACTGTCAATGCAGACACTT
This sequence comes from Calotriton arnoldi, assembly GCA_963921515.1. Classification (NCBI taxonomy): domain Eukaryota; kingdom Metazoa; phylum Chordata; class Amphibia; order Caudata; family Salamandridae; genus Calotriton; species Calotriton arnoldi. The sequence continues at coordinate 534,169 of CAWUFW010001257.1, forward strand.
CACCATCACCTTATTTTACTCACACTTTTTGTCCGCCATTTAGAAATATGATAATGAGTGAAAAGCCTTAGTCCCAAACGTCAGGGGTGACACATTTCTAGGCAGAAATGTGACATAACAGAGGTGGCACTCTATAGAAGATAATATTTTCAGGCACATCGTGCAGTTTAAAATGTGGTTTACAACCTAAAGAGGGCAATGCCACAGTAGAAACTAACCTTCGCTTGCACAGAAAGCCCTAGATTTATCAAGATGTGCACATTGCAATGTGAGTGCCTTGCTCGAGTTTTGTACCCCTTGCACACAGATCATTTTGTGTAGAGGAACGAAGAAGGTTGACTTCATGAGAGGCACACTTTTCACCAGATTTTCACCTATTAAACACAGAAAAATCACGGAGGCCATGTTGCCCACTGTTTGCACCCTTTTTCATTTTACGTTAGTATTCCCTCAAAGCCAGGCCAAGCTACTTTGTTGATTTTAGTTGATCGGGCTTTGAGAGTAATCCGAGGGGTTTCTGTGCGTTTCCAACCAGTTCCGCCGACTTCGAATATATTTATTGGTAGTTATGCAGTGTGTGCTGCAAGTCCATTTCGCGCTTTCTTCGCAAAAATCCTTTTGGGCATGAAGGCTGCTCAACACTGCAGTTTGCGCCACTTTGTATCACACGAGTAAATCTGGTCTCATTTTACTGTCCGTCTGTTTGCTTTGGAAAGCAGAACCGCCATAACAAAGTTTAAGCTGTAAATCAATAGGGGAAGATTTTAATAACCTGTAAGGAAGAGCACAATGAGACTTTATGCAGCCTCAAACAGCTTCTCACAGAATTATTTATATCTGACGTCAACAACGCCTAGTAAAAGCATCGCTGAGTCATTTCTAATGTCTTTTTAATGCCAGCGTTTCCTGCCCATTTACTGCCATGATGCCATTACATCAAATATTGAGAGAGGTAGCTGCAACTGGTGCAGCAGGTGCGGTGCCACCCGGGCCCAGAGCTTGGGGGCCCATTGAACCCTGATAATGCCTGTATTTACCACCCCACCAGCAAAGGTCATTTCCTTGTTTGCACCAGGGTGCATGGCACCCCTGCATCGCTACTGCAAACGTTGCAGCTGATTCTTACGTGGTACATATTTAATTGACTGCAGGAAACAGTGACCCTTCTGTTCACCTCTGAGGAAAATGATGCAACCAAAATGTACCACGTAGTGCACGTAAAACGATCAGATTCGTCACCGGAGTAAAGATAAGCGCTATTTTAGTCACGTCACTGTCCACGAGAAAGGACTAGTCCATACATCTGCTTCTCGATTCCGGGAACACGTCCTGTAGGAAACCATAGAATCAGAATGGTGAAATGATACGACCCACCGGGCTTACTTCGGATTAATCACGAGCCCTTGGATGATGGAGTGGATGGCTGCAGCTCATGTCACGTTCTACCTTTGAGGCATAATAACTTAAACTGAAATACGGCAAGCATCAGTTTCTCCTGTGAATAGAGTGGTTAAAATGACAGCAGCAATAAATCACGGCTGTAAACTCCTGGGCGATTCTAACCTTACCGTAAATACACTAATACTTTTTCCCTTAACTCTGACAAAACAGTCACGGGTGAACCCATATAAGAAGAATGGACAAAAGTGTGCATAAATAACACTGTGTAAATCCATGCATCGTCGATATCATTTTTGGCATTTTGGGGACAAGTGGCGCATCACAGCCTATGAGAGGTTTCTGTCTTAATAAACCCTGCTTCAACCAGTCCTTACTTTGTGCCTGTGGTTGCGGGTGCTCTGAACAGGCACTCTTGTATTTTTTAACATCAGACTTTGGCCCAGAACAAGAGACAGAAAGGCAGAAAAGAATAAAAGGAGAACGTAGAGAAAAATAGAAAAACAGTAACAAAGGGCATTAGTCAGCCAAGGAGAGGAATAGAGTGATCGGAAAAGAGGTATGAAATGGAATCAAGACTAGGCAGCTCTGGAATTTGGTAGCGCTGGTGGGTTCCTAGAAATATTTTGGTGTTCTGCACCTTTAAAAAAAAAAAGAAAAGCAAGCAATGCGTTCATGCAAAAAGAACATAGAAATCTGCTGAAGTCAAAAACATATTTACTTTTTTGTATGCTTTTAGGGGCAGGAATCTGGCCAGAAAGTAGGTGTAGGTAGCCCCTTACTTGAGAACAATAGAAAGAATTGGAAATTGTGGTCAGGGAGGGATGTGCATGTGCAATATCATCTATGTGTGACTACTGAAAATATTTGCTAGTAAGAGTACTATCATGTTTTAAATAGGATGATACTCCAGGTGCTTGAGGCCTATATCTGGGAGGCCAGTGACATGTACTTGGCATTTTCTGCTTATGTTCCTCCATTATATTTTATATATTCATGAATTTGAATGCATATTTTTCATTTATAAATAAGTGCTTCATTTAGTATAACTCACAAATTAACATCATGTAGTATTTTCCTTATCATAGCTTTGTAGCACATCAAATGCTAATATATTTGTCATTATGTGATTTATAATGTGCTGTGTGTTTTAGTTAATGCGCAGCAGAACTAATATGGTAATTTATGCATTTTACATCATATAACATGAGGTCTGGCCCTTTCATGATAATCCGAAAAGGGGATTTAAGTCTAGTACAGACACATATTTGGGGAGTCTCCAGCTTTCTTTGGGAGATTTGAGCAAGCTGTGTGCTGCAAACTTCAGAGATGGACATTGGCTCCCCAGAGCAGGGACCACTTCTGCACATTTCTAAGCTTGAGAAATGCAATAACAGAGACAGAGAGCAACTTTCCTAAAAGCACAGAAGGTAACTGAAAACAATTCTGATATTAGATAAGGTATGCTGCTATGGGCACATTCGTGCGAAGAATGTTTAGAGAAGGCCTAGAGGGGAGGAGTTGGTTACCAAAGACTGCTTTAATCATTTAACGCATACATTTAATGAATACCGTGAACACTGTTATAGTTCTTTTTAATACACTGCTTTCATTGACACTGTTATGTTTATTTTTACATTTCCATCTAATATAATCTGCACTAGATTAGGGCATTCATTTTTTTATAAAGCCTTGTAAATACATAGTTTGCATTTCTTGTATGTGTCCATCCATGGGGAAAAGAGTTTCTGAACTCAAAACGCAACAAATAACTTTGTCGTCTCGCATCAATTATTGTTGCACTGTACACATCAGCCTCCAGTAATGTGTGAGAGGTTTGTGGGTTACAATTTGTCAGGTTCCCTGGCTCAGGCGGGTAAGCAGGCTAAGCCTGAACTTTGACAAGGGGTCTAGGGTTTCTGAAACAGGGCCATTTCTAGGTTGAGCCTCTACATGCGCTCTTGCTCGGGAGACATATTGTTTACCATAAAGGGCTTGGAGCCCACCCATTGCTTACCATTTGTTGACTTCAGTGTCACTCCTCTTTTCTGCCTCCTAATTGGCTAGCACAGGACAAGCATCACTTCCGTTCCTTTTTGTGGAGCATGGTCCAAGCACAGATTGATTCAACTAAATTAGTGCCTATCCACTGCTAGCACTGTGATTGAGGTACTTTTTTTTCTTCCCACTGTCACTCACCATTGCGCATGGTGCTTCTTTCCCCTACCACCCTTCCCTTCTCTGTCTTGCTGCCCCGTCTGGTGCTCTTTCCCTCTATTCCCAGCATCACCCTCATTTTCTTTTCCACTCTCCTATTGTTCCTGCTTCCAACTCCCTTCCCGCCACTTCTACGTATTGCTTCTCCCCTCCTGCTTTTTTTTACCATATCGCACATCAGCACGGGCTGCTTTGTATCATGGCTTTAAAAAAGTGCTATATCGCAGTCAATGCTGGCCAAGTCATTTTGCTTTTTTGTTTTCTTGACTTTAAGCTATGTTGCACAGAAGTTTATGCTGTTGTGCAACATATCTAAAAAACATTGGCAAAGCCAATAGCTCTCGCACAGGCAAAACATATTGGCTTTGTCAGTGCTTGTTGCTCCTAAAATTGCAAAATAATATCACCAGTGGCTATGGAAGGGCTCTGAGGTTTGCATCATAGCTGCCCACAATCATGGAATGGCAGTGGTGATTCTGGCTGCTGTGTGTTATTGTGTGATGCGGCGTGGTCTGGTTGCCAAAAAATGGATTGTGGTTATGGAGGGATGAAGGTGTCAAAGCCTGTAAACCAAGTCACTTTAATGCACACAACACTAGATATTTGTTTCCACTAAGAATGAGTATGTACAAAATGGTTGTGTCTATTTAGGGAGTATGCTCAGATTCCTCTTGGAAATTCTGCTCATTGATTAAGGTGAGAACTTTATTTACACTTCCTGTCTGAGGTTTACAGAAGAGGAACAGACTCAGACAGCCTTTGCATTTCAACAGAGAAGACCATTTTGTGCTGGTGACCTTCTTATTGCGCCATTTGATAACTTCACATTTGCTGTATTTTCTTCTTGTGGTCTCGTGTTTGGGTTTTGGACATTGCGAAGAGATAATAGTATGTCTTAGTTGAAAGGAGCACATCCACATACAAGCTAGTTCCCTTCTGTGCCAATGCTTTCTTTTCAATTTATTACTTTGATGTTGTCATTGTGTTTAGAGTCCGATGTGACAACAGGAGGGTAAACAGGGAACATTCCATGCTTTATCGGTTCCTGTCACCTGCCAGTGCTGTTGTAAATTCCTTCTGAAATGTCCATTGTTTACTGTTTGACTGCTGGTATTTCACAGCATAACAGATTGTGTCCATTTGAAACTGTTCTGTATTACGTTTTTGAAAGCTTCAATATTACACATGTGAACTCATAAGTGGACAATTCTTCAGAACACGTTTATTCAGGACTCATTATTACTAAAGGTTCTTTAATGAACTTTGCCCAGGAAGAAAACCAGCCTTAATTGTGTTTAATTTGCAGCACTTGTAACATTTATATTGCCTTCTTTCCTTTCTTTCTTGTTCCTTTCTTTCTTTCTTTGTTTCTTTCTTTTCTTTCTTTCTTACTTCCTTAATTCTGCTTATTTCTTTCTTTCCTTCTTTCTTGCTTTCGTTCTTTCATCTTTTCATTTCTCTTCCCTCCTTTATTCCCTGTTTTAAAATTCTTTCATTCATTCTTTCTTCCGTTCATTTTCATTCCTTTTTCCTTTTCCTTTTTCTTTTATTTTCTTTCCTTCTTTTTAACTTTCCCTTTTTCTTTCATTCTTTTATTCCTTCTTTCATTTTTTCTTACTTTCCTTTTTTCCTTTATTCCTATTTTTTCATTCATTCTGTCATCCATTCTAACTTTCCTTTTTTCTTTTAATCTTCCATTCCTTTTTTTCTTGCTTTCGTTTTTTTCTTTCATTCCTTATTTCTTCTTTGCTTACTTTCTTTTTTTTGTTCTTTTCTTTCATTCCTTCTTACTTGCTTTTTTCTTTAATTCCTTCTTTCTTGCTTTCTTTCACTCGTTTTCTTTCTTTTCTTCCTTCTTGCTTCCTTGCGTCCCTTCTTTCTATCTTGCCTTCTTGCTTTCCTTCTTTCTTGCTTTCATTCCTTATTTCGTTCTTTGTTACATTCATTTTTCTTTTGTTCTTTCTTGCTTTCATTTTAACTTTCTTGCTTCCTTCTTCCCTTCTTTCTTTCTTGCCTTTCTTTCTTTCCCTCTCTCTTGCTTTCTTTCCCTCTGTCTTATTCTTTACTTCTTTCTCTATCTTTAACTTTCTTTCTGTCTTTCTTTCTTTCCTGCTTTCATTCCTTCTTTCTTGCTATGATTCCTTCTTTCCTTTTTCTTGCTTTGTCTTTCTATCCTTCTTTCTTTCCTTCCTACTTTCTGTCTGTCCTCCTATCTCTTTTTCTTTCTTTCTTGACTGCTTTTTTTCCCTTCTTTCTTTTTTCTTATTCTTTCTTGTGCTCTTTCTTTCCTTCATTGCCTTCCTTCTTTCTTTCCTTCCTTCTTTCCATTTTTTTTGCCATCCTTATTTCTTGCCTTCTTTCTTTCTTGTCTTCTTTCTTGCCTTTTTTCTTTCTTTCTTGCCTTCTTGCTTTCCTTCTTTCTTTCTTTCCTACCTTCTTTCTTTCTTTCCTTCATTTAGTTTTCCTTTTACCTGCTTTCTTTCCTTCTTTTTTCCATCCTTCTTTCATTCCTTCTTCTTTTCCTTCTTTCTTTCTCAAAGGCAAGAGGCTGGCAGCCAATGGCACAATGATTGCTTTTTAGGTCTATGTTAGCCAAGACCTTTTCATTTTGCTAAAATTATCTGTATGACATAGTTTTTTAAAGGAGGTTTCAGCCACACTTCATCCTGTGGTTGTGTCATTCCCATTTTTCTCCAAACCCATTCAAGCATGCATCAAGGGGCAATGCGTCATTCCACTTCAGCCACCTGACTTAACTATGAGTTACATCTTGCTGCCCTTTCACAAAAAGCACATCCAAACACAATGTAGTTCCCTTCAAGCCCAGGGAATACTATGGTAATGTGTGCTTTTGAGACCAAAAATATATTTGCCTTCAATCAATGATTTGTTTAGATTGTAATACTCCCAGCAGCTCCCCAAACAATAAGTTTTGCAAAATCCATGAAGCAACAAAACAAGGATTGCCAAAAGGCTGGTGGATGACACCAGTTATTTTGGCTTTGCCAATGCTTGTTTAAAGTAACTTTTAATTCTCTTGACCTTGAAACTAAATCTAGATGTTGTTAAGATCTGTAAATTTTGCAGCAGATAGTGGATTACATGTGTTAAATGCATAATTACGCAGACATGCTGCTTACACAGAAGCACGTAATTCGAATGGGTATGTGTTTACTACTTTGAGATATGGAAGAAGGAATGCACAAATAGAAGGGCAAGCAAATGGAACAAGAAACATTATTGAGAAGAAATAATTTGAGATTAATTGGTGGGCAGAACGTATTGAAGATATCCTTGTGTGTTTTTGTTTATGGCCCTTTTTGAGCTTTATTACAGAAAAAGCTAGGAAAAAATAGTGCTAAATAGAGCTTTCTCCCTCATTTTACATATCTGAAGAATCTGTCCCAATATGCCAATCAGTTAGTTTCTTCTGAATTTAAGTAATCCTTTAAATAAAATCTTGCTGGAGAAATAATTGCCAGTAAAGGAACAAATCAAATCAAAGGGGCAACCCCAATAGATGTCTGCTAATGTAGACTGAGAACTAAAGTAAAAACATAACTTCCCATTTCAAGTATTTCACATTTACTCCTAACAAAGATAGTGAAGTTGTGAAAATTATTTCTGAGTGTTCTGCATCATCTTCGCCACCACCTAGAGATGAACAGAAAGAATAAATTAAACAAAAAATGGAAGAAAATCTTCAAATATTAGTCACTCTGAGGAATATAGCAGCTCTACTTTGATGAGCAGTGGCATGCAAGAAACACAACTTTAGAGGACATGTTTACAAAAAATTCTGACAAAATGTGAGATAAAGTTTTTAATTATGCATTAACCAAGAATAATCTGGCTCTTCCTTTGGCATAGTATCTTCAGAAGAGTGAGTGACTTAGCGAGCAAGTGAGTGAATGAATGAGTGAGTGAGTACATAAACTAAGATACCGGACATATTATGTCTTGCAGTGCGCCTAAGAGCATATCTTTGCACATATGACTACTGAAAAGCCACAATTTTAAAAGCTGTTCAAAGCTGTGAATGTATTTATATTATTTGAAAAAGTGGAGTTTCTACATTGGCAAAATAGGTTTGATTGGAATCTATTGTAAGAATAGCAAATGGTGTATTCTAATTCTGACCATCAGACAGCATAGTGTTTTTCAACCTCTATGATACAGTTCATGTGCCCTTTTTCTAGGCCCAGGTTATTGCAACTGTGGCATTCTGTGCCCTCTTCAACTGTATTGTGGTTATACCTCTGTATAGGGAACTGTGGTAATCGTGCCATTAATTAATGCAGCACCAACTCAGATGGATCTATTTCTCTTGTGTAGTGAGATACTTCGCTTAAGCAGTTGCGGCCGGCATGACTCGCGGGTGGGGGGGCGGAAAGTCGAGCAGGGAGGGGGGGTTTATTAAAAAGAAATTAATACTTACCTCCGCCTCTGTCCCGCGTCGTGTCTCCTCTCTCTGCTCCTCACAGGAAGCAGCAGCCTCCCTCACCTCCCCTGAGCCAATCACAATGCTGCAGTGGCAGCGTTGTGATTGGCTGGGACGCCGACCGCACAGGCGTCTATGGGGAGGCCGTTTTCTCTATGCAGACTGCATGCAGCCTACATGGAGAAAACGGGAGAGTGTGCATGACTGGTTTGGTCGGCCCTGGGGCCGACCAAACAGTCAGCGCCAACAACAGTGGGCAAGCCACTCCTCCCCTGCCTGGAGCAGGACCGCCCACCCCCAACCAAACCCTGCCTTCTGCTTTCTCGCAGTGCGAGAAGAAGAAATATAAAATGGTATTCACACCATTTTATGTTTCTGCTTCTCGCACTGCGAGAAAGCAGTGGGGCGACGCTCCTCCGCCCACGTGGAGGAGCCACCTCTGCGCTTAAGCAGCTTCTTTTCCGAACCACCCCAGTATAGGCTTCAAGGGTGATTTATGCATCCATGATTTGTTCAAGAGCTTTGATTTTTTACAACTGAGGTAATTGGTTCTCTGAATCGTTTTTAGGAGGGAAGACCAGCCAGCTTTTTTCCTACATTACCTTTGAGGACCGTTCAGTCTTCAATCTACGTCGGTCCATTCATAAAGAACTGAAGATTTATGATTAGTGTTTGACTCATGGAAAAATCTATATGTTGTTAGTTAAGATTGATAGCTTCGTGGAGGCGTTCCAAAGTTGGAAATAGTAGGACTACATGTGAATTAAAAATACTGGGTACAATGGGCAACTTTAAAGCACATGCATGACGTTCCACTATTTACTCTGGGGTGTAAACATGAACAGGTGTTTTTGGTTCTCCCATTCAAGAAACAATGGGATCACATGCTCTGGGTAAACGGCACATTACACCCTGTTCTTATCTATTGGACCCTTTTTTAACCAAGCCACCCAGAGAAGAAAACAACTGATGGACAATATTGCAGGTTGTAAAACAAAATCCAAAAGCAGAACATTTATGCAGTCCTTCCTTTAAAAGAAACAGTTATGATTTTAAGATTAAAAACAACAATGGGCTAATGCTGAACTGTAAAATATGAAAAAATGAAAGCTAAGGGGGCAATCCCAAAAGGTAAGAATTAAGAATCACTTTGGAAGTTGTTAATTATCTGGTGAATATATATTCACCTTGAGAAGGAATGCAGAGAAATAGTTTTGAACATGTTAAATGAAGGACAGTTACAACGTCATATTCTGTATTAATGAATTTAGATCATAATAGTTTATATTCCTCTTAAGATCAACAGATCATGATGGACAATTAAACTACAGATGTCGTTTGTACATCAAAAGCTGTAATTAGTGCCACAACAGTTCCATCATAAACAAATAAGCCACAGCCAACACAAGTTGCACAGTAATCTAATCGCTTCTTCAGTGCTGTAAAAAAATATACATTGAAAAATGAGTGGCACATAATAACAGTCTTAAAAATAGCATTACTCTTACACATTTTTTGACAAGACATCAACCTAAAGTAAACAATCTGCATGTTCTCATTGAAACTGGGTCAGGGAACCCTGATTTAACTTATCGTGTGATTTTGGTTTGTTGGTGGGTGAAGACTTTTGTTGGAAAATACTATTGAACCGAGACCACATGTATGACAAAATGATAACTCTGATTTATGAACTATGAGCAAAGAACTTGGTAAGCATTTATCTTTGCACACAGGCAAGTCCAGAATGTTTTGAGATCAATAGATGCTTGTTATTAAGCATTGGTATATCTATTTTGTATGTGTACAACAAGTATTTTTGGATGTTATCTAATTGTCAATGATTTGGAATTCATACCTACCTATTCGCTACGTATATTATCGCCTGACCAATTTGAGAAGGATATCATTAGATTTCAGGTGAAATACTGCACTCATTGTAGATTTGAAGGACATTAAAATCTGTTAGATATAGAGTTGAAATATTCCCTGTTAAATGAACTGGAGTGATATAGTTCAGTGATGCTAGTATCGCTAGAAATACAAATTTGATTTTGACTTGGGACACAGTTGTTAAGCATTAAGGGATATAACAATAGATTTCATTGCTAAATATATGAGTCACTAATTCAAAAATGATTTATTTAATGATACCGCTATCATTAAAACTGATAAATTGAATGTTGGATTGAACTCACCATTGGCAATATTCAAAACTATCATTAATGTAGGACAATCAAAATTAAAAAGAGTATCTCATGATGATTGGTGCATGTTAAAATTGTAACTTCACCTCAACAAACATAAATTCTTATTAAGGTAAATCTTAGTTTGACATATTAAATTTGTAATGAGCCAAGTGTGATCTTACATCTGAAGGTGTAAGAATGTGTTTCTAATTTTGTTAAGGACTTTAGTATTTCAGCTTCAATGAGAACAACATTCAGATGGTTTACTTTAGATCGTTTTTTTCCAAAAACCTGCTCTATATCTCAGGATAAAAAATCATGGGCATTCCCCACACCTCTTATTGGTGATAATACTTCAGGTACTAGCTAGACAATGCTGTACACTTGGGGTGCTCCTATCCTCATTTAAAAATCTTTGTGTGACTATCTCCCACAAACAATATCCTGTGTGTATTTCTTACTTCAGGTAATTTCTCTCCTCCACCACCAAAAAAGTGTGTGAAAGGTGAGGAGGCACCTCACGGAAACACCCTCCAGGGAGCTGCTGATAGGTTCTCATCAATATGCTCCACTTATCATCATCGGCAGCCTCCACACCATATGAATTATATAATGTATGTGAAAAATTGTGCACAACTTAATTGAAACAAAAATCGTGAAAAACCTGACCCCCTCATGTAAGAGCAATGGAAAATAATTTTTCTAGCTCCTACACTATAAAAACGAGCTAAACAACCACTGGCACTATCTCCAATTTTATTCACTGCTGTGTGTTTGCTCACATTAAAAACAAGACCTACTGTCGTGCTTCATCATTTCTATACACAAAGCTTTCAATTAAGTTGTGCACAATTTTTCACATACATTATATAATTTATATGGTGTGGAGGCTGCCGATGATGATAAGTGGAGCATATTGATGAGAACCTATCAGCAGCTCCATGGAGGGTGTTTCCGTGAGGTGCCTCCTCACCTTTCACACATTTTTTTGGTGGTGGAGGAGAGAAATTACGTGAAGTAAGAAATACACACAGGATATTGTTTGTGGGAGATAGTCACACAAAGATTTTTAAATGAGGATAGGAGCACCCCAAGTGTACAGCATTGTCTAGGTAGTACCTGAAGTATTATCACCAATAAGAGGTGTGGGGAATGCCCATGATTTTTTATCCTGCGATATAGAGCAGGTTTTTGGTGATGAAAAAGTTGTGAGTGGAGGGCAACCTGCGCTATTTCCCTCTGTAGCTCCTTTTGTGAAGGGTTACTTTAGATCGGTGCCTTGTCAAACAATTTGTAAAAGTAATGCTGTTTTTAGGAGTGTTATTTTATCCAGCCTTGAAGAAGCGGTTTGATTACCATGAAACGTGTTGACTGCGGCTTAATTTTTCAAATGGAACTGTTGGTCTTAAGAGGAATATAGACTGTCATGATTTAAAATCATAATATATGTGTTGTACCTAATAATTATCATACAGATGTAGTAAATCATTTAATATTTATGATTATTTTGGCTCCCTATGAAATACTGTAGATGTAATTTAAGGGATCTGTCAGTTGGGTTACTGACTATAGTGGGTTTAAGCCAACACAGAACCTTATGCATTTTTTAACCCATGACCTAAACTTATTCGGTAGCAATGTCTACTTGTTCCACCATGGTAACCTCACACACAACCCAGCTCAGAAGCGGTGCCATCATGTTGTATGAGACGCAACTGTCCCTTGTCCCCTCTATGCCCTTTCAGTAGAACTCCTGGAACTAAAGATAAAAAAAAACCTTGAGATAGAGGGAATGCCATTTGGGGACATATGGCAGAACATGCTTATATATGTTGATGGCATTTGTCTGACACTGGGGAAACCAGAAGAAATGATTCCGGGGTCCTGAGGTCCTGAATTGGTATGAGCCAGTTTGGAGTTCAAATTGAGTCTGGAAAAAACAGAGTTGATGAGTATATTTTTAGACACAGGATGGCTGGAACAAATGGAATTAATGCCCCCATTCCGGTGAGTAAAAAGTAAAAATAATTACCTGGTGATATTTATTACCCCTACTCTAAAGGACAATCTATCTGACTCTGATAGCAAATATAAACAAGCATTTGCAATGCAATAGGTCTCGCATTTGCGAGAGTTTGAGCTATTTTTATTGTAAATGACATTGCCTTTTATTTATGTTTTGGTTTTTGAAACATAAATTAAAGCCATTGTGATTTACAATGCCAATAGGTCAAACTCGCGTAAATGCGAGACCTATTGCATTGCAAATGCTTGTTGTTACCGAAAAGCCCTTTCCACAGCGCATACTGGCTCCTTTAACGTTACTCACAAAAACAAACAAGTACAGGTAAAGCACGAGATGGCTTCGTGTTACCAAAAGCACAATGCTCCAGCACTGGAATTTTATTCAACATAGTGGCAGAACTTAAATCCCAATGGCAGGAGTCAGGAGGCCTCACAAGGAACATATTAACCTGTAATAATGTGCTAGAATCTGTTGGAGGAATATGGTTAAAGACCAGTGTGCACACTGATGAGAGGCATGTGAGTCCAGGACAGTGTCTCCTATGAATGAGCAGTGCGGACCCTGAGTAACAGTCTCTTAATCATGCAGTTTTGCCATCTGCACTAGTCCGGTTATCATCAGCGCTATTCTTATTGTTGTCATCGGCACTAGTCTCGTTGTCATCGGCACTAGTCTTGTTGTCATCGGCACTAGTCTCATTGTTATCATCAGCGCTATTTTCGTTGTTGTCATTAGTGTTGTCATCAGTACTAGTCTCATTGTTGTCATCAGCGCTATTCTCACTGTTCTCGTTAGCACTAGTCCCACTGTTATCATCAGAGCTATAGTCATTGTTATCATCAGTGCTATTCTCATTGTTGTCATGAGCACTAGTCCCATTGTTATCATCAGAGCTATTTTCATTGTTATCATCACCACTAGTCCCGTGGTTATCAGGGCTATTCTCATTGTTGTCATGGGCACTAGTCCCATGGTTATCAGTGCTATTCTCATTGCTGTCATGAGCAATAGTCCCATTGTTATCATCAGTGCTATTCTCATTGTTGGCATTGGCACAAGTCCCATTGTTATAATCAGTGCTATTCTCATTGTTGGCATCAGCACTAGTCCCATTGTTATCATCAGTGCTATTCTCATTGTTGGCATTGGCACAAGTCCCATTGTTATCATCAGTGCTATTCTCATTGTTGGCATCAGCACTAGTCCCATTGTTATCATCAGTGCTATTCTCATTGTTGGCATCGGCACTAGTCCCATTGTTATCATCAGTGCTTTCTCATTGTTGGCATCGGCACTAGTCTCATTGTTATCATCAGTGCTATTCTCATTGTTGACATCGGCACTAGTTCCATTGTTATCATTGGTGCTATTCTCATTGTTCGCATCGGCACTAGTCCCATTGTTATCATCAGTGCTATTCTCATTGTTGGCATTGGCACTAGTCCCATTGCTATCATCAGTGCTATTCTCATTGTTGTCAGGAGCACTAGTCCCATTGGTATCATCAGCGCTATTCTCATTGTTGTCATGGGCACTAGTCCCATGGTTATCAGTGCTATTCTCATTGTTGTCATGGGCACTAGTCTCATTGTTATCATCAGTGCTATTCTCATTCTTGGTATCAGCACTAGTCCCATTGTTATCATCAGTGCTATTCTCATTGTTGGCATCAGCACTAGTCCCATTGTTATCATCAGTGCTATTCTCATTGTTGGCATCGCACTAGTTCCATTGTTATCATCAGTGCTATTCTCATTGTTTGCATCAGCACTAGTCCCATTGTTATCATCAGTGCTATTCTCATTGTTGGCATCGGCACTAGTCCCATTGTTATCATCAGTGCTATTCTCATTGTTGTCAGTAGCACTAGTCCCATTGGTATCATCAGCGCTATTCTCATTGTTGTCATGGGCACTAGTCCCATGGTTATCAGTGCTATTCTCATTGTTGTCATGGGCACTAGTCCCATTGTTATCATCAGTGCTATTCTCATTGTTGGCATCGGCACTAGTCCCATTGTTATCATCAGTGCTATTCTCATTGTTGTCATCGGCACTAGTCCCATTGTTATCATCAATGCTATTCTCATTGTTTGCATTGGCACTAGTCCCATTGTTATCATCAGTGCTATTCTCATTGTTGGCATCGGCACTAGTCCCATTGGTATCATCAGTGCTATTCTCATTGTTGTCATGGGCACTAGTCCCATTGGTATCATCAGCTCTATTCTCATTGTTGTCATGGGCACTAGTCCCATGGTTATCAGTGCTATTCTCATTGTTGGCATGGGCACTAGTCCCATTGGTATCATCAGTGCTATTCTCATTGTTGGAATTGGCACTAGTCCCATTGGTATCACCAGCGCTATTCTCATTGTTGTCATGGGCACTAGTACCATTGGTATCATCAGTGCTATTCTCATTGTTGTCATGGGCACTAGTCCCATGGTTATCAGTGCTATTTTCATTGCTGTCATGAGCAACAGTCCCATTGTTATCATCAGTGCTATTCTCATTGTTGGCATCGGCATTAGTCCCATTGTTATCATCAGTGCTATTCTCATTGTTGGCATCGGCACTAGTCCCATTGTTATCATCAGTGCTATTCTCATTGTTGGCATCGGCACTAGTCCCATTGTTATCATCAGTGCTATTCTCATTGTTGACATCGGCACTAGTCCCATTGTTATCATCAGTGCTATTCTCATTGTTGTCAGGAGCACTAGTCCCATTGGTATCATCAGAGCTATTCTCATTGTTGTCATGGGCACTAGTCCCATGGTTATCAGTGCTATTCTCATTGTTGGCATCAGCACTAGTCCCATTGTTATCATCAGTGCTATTCTCATTGTTGGCATCGGCACTAGTCCCATTGGTATCATCAGTGCTATTCTCATTGTTGGCATCGGCACTAGTCCCATTGTTATCAGTGCTATTCTCATTGTTGGCATCGGCACTAGTCCCATTGTTATCATCAGTGCTATTCTCATTGTTGGCATCGGCACTAGTTCCATTGTTATCATCAGTGCTATTGTCATTGTTTGCATCGGCACTAATCCCATTGTTATCAGTGCTATTCTCATTGTTGGCATCTGCACTAGTCCCATTGGTATCATCAGTGCTATTCTCATTGTTGGCATCGGCACTAGACCCATTGGTATCATCAGTGCTATTCTCATTGTTGTCATGGGCACTAGTCCCATTGTTATCATCAGTGCTATTCTCATTGTTGTCATGGGCACTAGTCCCATGGTCATCAGTGCTATTCTCATTGTTGGCATCGGCACTAGTCCCATTGTTATCATCAGTGCTATTCTCATTGTTGGCATCGGCACTAGTAACATTGTTATCATCAGCGCTATCCTCATTGTTGTCAGGAGCACTAGTCCCATTGTTATCATCAGCGCTATTCTCATTGTTGTCATGGGCACTAGTCCCATGGTTATCAGTGCTATTCTCATTGTTGTCATCGGCACTAGTCTCATTGTTATCATCAGTGCTATTCTCATTGTTGGCATCGGCACTAGTCCCATTGTTATCAGTGCTATTCTCATTGTTGGCATCGACACTAGTCCCATTGTTATCATCAGTGCTATTCTCATTGTTGTCAGGAGCACTAGTCCCATTGGTATCATCAGTGCTATTCTCATTGTTGGCATCAGCACTAGTCCCATGGTTATCAGTACTATTCTCATTGTTGGCATGGGCACTAGTCCCATTGTTATCATCAGTGCTATTCTCATTGTTGGCATCAGCACTAGTCCCATTGTTATCAGTGCTATTCTCATTGTTGGCATCGGCACTAGTCCCATTGTTATCATCAGTGCTATTCTCATTGTTGGCATCGGCACTAGTTCCATTGTTATCATCAGTGCTATTGTCATTGTTTGCATCTGCACTAATCCCATTGTTATCAGTGCTATTCTCATTGTTGGCATCGGCACTAGTCTCATTGGTATCATCAGTGCTATTCTCATTGTTGGCATCAGCACTAGACCCATTGGTATCATCAGTGCTATTCTCATTGTTGTCATGGGCACTAGTCCCATTGTTATCATCAGTGCTATTCTCATTGTTGGCATCGGCACTAGTCCCATTGTTATCATCAGTGCTATTCTCATTGTTGGCATCGGCACTAGTCCCATTGTTATCATCAGTGCTATTGTCATTGTTTGCATCGGCACTAGTCCCATTGTTATCAGTGCTATTCTCATTGTTGGCATCGGCACTAGTCCCATTGGTATCATCAGTGCTATTCTCATTGTTGTCATGGGCACTAGTCCCATGGTTATCAGTGCTATTCTCATTGTTGTCATCGGCACTAGTCCCATTGTTATCATCAGTGCTATTCTCATTGTTGGCATCGGCACTAGTCCCATTGTTATCAGTGCTATTCTCATTGTTGGCATCGACACTAGTCCCATTGTTATCATCAGTGATATTCTCATTGTTGTCAGGAGCACTAGTCCCATTGGTATCATCAGCGCTATTCTCATTGTTGTCATGGGCACTAGTCCCATGGTTATCAGTACTATTCTCATTGTTGGCATGGGCACTAGTCCCATTGTTATCATCAGTGCTATTCTCATTGTTGGCATCAGCACTAGTCCCATTGTTATCAGTGCTATTCTCATTGTTGGCATCGGCACTAGTCCCATTGTTATCATCAGTGCTATTCTCATTGTTGGCATCGGCACTAGTTCCATTGTTATCATCAGTGCTATTGTCATTGTTTGCATCGGCACTAATCCCATTGTTATCAGTGCTATTCTCATTGTTGGCATCGGCACTAGTCCCATTGGTATCATCAGTGCTATTCTCATTGTTGGCATCGGCACTAGTCCCATTGGTATCATCAGTGCTATTCTCATGTTGTCATGGGCACTAGTCCCATTGGTATCATCAGCGCTATTCTCATTGTTGTCATGGGCACTAGTCCCATGGTTATCAGTGCTATTCTCATTGTTGGCATCGGCAATAGTCCCATTGGTATCATCAGTGCTATTCTCATTGTTGGCATCGGCACTATTCCCATTGTTATCATCAGTGCTATTCTCATTGTTGGCATCAGCACTAGTCCCATTGTTATCATCAGTGCTATTCTCAGTGTTGGCATCGGCACTAGTCCCATTGTTATCATCAGTGCTATTCTCATTGTTGGCATCGGCACTAGTCCCATTGTTATCATCAGTGCTATTCTCATTGTTGTCATGGGCACTAGTCCCATTGGTATCATCAGCGCTATTCTCAATGTTGTCATGGGCACTAGTCCCATGGTTATCAGTGCTATTCTCATTGTTGGCATCAGCACTAGTCCCATTGTTATCATCAGTGCTATTCTCATTGTTGGCATCAGCACTAGTCCCATTGTTATCAGTGCTATTCTCATTGTTGGCATCGGCACTAGTCCCATTGTTATCATCAGTGCTAGTCTCATTGTTGGCATCGGCACTAGTTCCATTGTTATCATCAGTGCTATTGTCATTGTTTGCATCGGCACTAACCCAATTGTTATCAGTGCTATTCTCATTGTTGGCATCGGCACTAGTCCCATTGGTATCATCAGTGCTATTCTCATTGTTGGCATCGGCACTAGTCCCATTGGTATCATCAGCGCTATTCTCATTGTTGTCATGGGCACTAGTCTCATGGTTATCAGTGCTATTCTCATTGTTGGCATCGGCACTAGTCCCATTGGTATCAGCAGTGCTATTCTCATTGTTGGCATCGGCACTAGTCCCATTGTTATCATCAGTGCTATTCTCATTGTTGGCATCGGCACTAGTCCCATTGTTATCATCAGTGCTATTCTCATTGTTGTCAGGAGCACTAGACCCATTGGTATCATCAGTGCTATTCTCATTGTTGTCATGGGCACTAGTCCCATTGTTATCATCAGTGCTATTCTCATTGTTGTCATGGGCACTAGTCCCATGGTTATCAGTACTATTCTCATTGTTGGCATGGGCACTAGTCCCATTGTTATCATCAGTGCTATTCTCATTGTTGGCATCAGCACTAGTCCCATTGTTATCAGTGCTATTCTCATTGTTGGCATCGGCACTAGTCCCATTGTTATCATCAGTGCTATTCTCATTGTTGGCATCGGCACTAGTTCCATTGTTATCATCAGTGCTATTGTCATTGTTTGCATCGGCACTAATCCCATTGTTATCAGTGCTATTCTCATTGTTGGCATCGGCACTAGTCCCATTGGTATCATCAGTGCTATTCTCATTATTGGCATCAGCACTAGACCCATTGGTATCATCAGTGCTATTCTCATTGTTGTCATGGGCACTAGTCCCATTGTTATCATCAGTGCTATTCTCATTGTTGGCATCGGCACTAGTCCCATTGTTATCATCAGTGCTATTCTCATTGTTGGCATCGGCACTAGTCCCATTGTTATCATCAGTGCTATTGTCATTGTTTGCATCGGCACTAGTCCCATTGTTATCAGTGCTATTCTCATTGTTGGCATCGGCACTAGTCCCATTGGTATCATCAGTGCTATTCTCATTGTTGTCATGGGCACTAGTCCCATGGTTATCAGTGCTATTCTCATTGTTGGCATCGGCACTAGTCCCATTGGGATCATCAGTTCTATTCTCATTGTTGGCATCGGCACTAGTCCCATTGGGATCATCAGTGCTATTCTCATTGTTGGCATCGCAGTGTTCCTCAGAGAAAAATCTAAGAAAGTTTCAAAAGAGCAACCTGTGCCCGACAGGCACTTCAAACTTAGCAGTCCGTCAGGAAGTACATCGAAGAGCAGAGCCCTCCACCGCTGCAAGTAGCTGAACTGAATGCCCAAAGGAACATTTTGCGTGCGTGGTGTACATTTATCCTGAGTTCGCCACCAAACCTGTTACACTGTAGTCAAACATTCCTCCGTACATCCACGCCAAAGACAGTCAGCAGAAAACACGGGAGTTCTGCCTCACAGAAGTCCGAGGAGCGGCCTAAAGATGGGGCAGACATGTTTATACTGTGTGAACATAGTGAACAAAGTGCAATGCATAATACTTCAATACTTTTAAAAGCAGCTGCGAAACTTATTTCAGATACTTTCTGGAAACAAGGCAGCAGTGTAAAAAGCACATGCGGCTGAAACTGCCTCCTTGAAACGAAAACTAGACAAGCGGCAGTGAAAGCGATCGCAAAAGCGATCGCTATTGTTAAAAAAAAAAAAAAAAAACACGCCCGCGAGTGGTGCGCGCCCGCGAGTGGTGCGCGCGCGCGCCACAGCGAGCCATCTGGTTTCCATTATCGCGCCCGTGTCTGGGCACGATAATTGAAACCACATGGCATCGGTGCACGTAATAGACACTGATAGGCCATGGGCGGAGCAATGCGACCGCCTTTGGCCAATTGCGTGCTGTGTTTTAGACAAAGACGCACGCAAAAGCCAATGGGGTAGCACAAATGAATCGCACACGCACGAGCGTGTGCGATTCCTAGGTCAGTGCTGAATCCCCGTTTTACACCTACTAAATGTCTCGCGCTGCGCGAGCACTGCTTTGCAGTGCAACGCTAGGCGCGAGACCTAAAAAAGATCTTGTTATATGTCAACCTGTGTTGCTTCATGACTGGGGAGTGTTGGAAGTGAGTAATTACTACTGGTTGAGCTTAATTCAGGCATTCCTTCCATCACTTTTTTGTATCCGTTAGTGTGTCGCCATAAATGGGATGGGTATGTCCAGACGTGGGTCCAGTCCACACTGAGTCACTGAAACCAAGCTGTACCTAGCTGATGAGCCACAACTAGGGAAAACCCGGTCCTGGGTTGCTTGCGTTTCGGTACAGCTAGGACGTGGCCTGGTAGGTCAGGCTGGGCTGTTCCCACTAGAGCAGTGTCAAGCCTGATCTGCATTCGGCTGGATCGAAAGCGTGTTGCACAAAATAATGATGGACTTGGATGTGGCTCAAGTAATTTCCAGTGGCTTAAATTAATTCAGGCATTCCATCCACCACTTTTTGTATACTTTAATAGGGCTGCATGCCCTACATGTGTCAGACTCGGTCTGTGCCATATATGCATGGGTGTATACATCTTAATATGAGCATGTTTTATGAAAACCCTGATTTGCATATGGCTGGATCCAAACTGAGGTGACGTGGTGCGCAAAATAATGATGGGCTTAGATGCGGCCAGAGTAATTTCCAGTGGCTCAGATTAATCCAGGCATTCCATCCCTCACTTTTTGTATACTTTATTATGTGTACTGGGCTGCATGCCTTACATTTGTCAGACTAGGTCTGTGCCATACGAACATGGGTGTGCACATCTTAATACATGCAAGATTTATGAAAAGTTTGTAGATGTGACGCACCAAAGCGCATTTCATGTGACACGATTCTATGTATATCAGCATATGTCGTAAGCTCCCAGTGATAAACGGAGCAAAACCAAATGGAACTTCTTTGTGTAGATTACTAAACAAAGACAATCAGTGTGATCTTGTTTCTTCCCAGCCTTCTATCCTTGCACTCATGGAGCTTGTCATCATCCAAATGGTCTCTTTTGTGTTCTTTGCACTCACCGAGGAGCATTTCACCTCATACTGCTAGACTCTAAAGTGCAATGGGCCACCACCATATCACACAACATTATCAGTCTGTATAACAGCATAACACCAGATATATATATGAGTTTGACTCTAGATTATTTTGTACTAAGACATCTCTATTATACTGTATGTTTTCCTGGGTGCAAAAATGAGCTTTGTGTCTGATGTACAGAACCACTTTACAGTCGCAAACCCTGCAGTTCACCAAATTTCAGAGAGTGTGACTGCAAAATTGTGTTTTGCCATGTTTTGGATCCATTTTTGAAAACAGAAAAGCCTTTCCAAATTGTAAAATGAGGTTAATGACTCATTTTGAATAGCAATTAGGAGTGGGATGAAAAGGGGCATCCCCTCCTTTTGGTAATTCGCAATTAAATGTATCATTGGGTTGTGAAGGCAATTGTAGTCACAAACAATTGAAAAGTTCATCATCATCAGCTTTATTTCGGTTCATAAAATAAACCATAAAAGCCTAGTTACACTCTAAAATGGAAATCAAAATGCAACAGTTAAACACAACAGCATGCAATATAAAACAAATTCTACGCCGCCCAGCAAATCAACAAAGTAGACATGAAAACATCCATAAATATAACGTGCAAGAAGGAACATGTGCACCTTGTCATTGATAATCTGAGTGCATGACCTAAAGACAGCCGCACAATGCAAAGCTAATGCAGTCAATTAAAACAATAAAGAACGCCTATGCTGTAATGCATGTTTAAGAAAAGTGGCCATGCCAAAACAAACCCCTGGAGTCGGGAGCATCTGTAAATAAGGGTAGGAATATGTGTTCTGTCCATCGTATGTCCGAGTTCACTACCCCCCCCGCCCTGCCCCTCCCCCGCCCAACGCTCCACACCACTCCCTCGGCAAGCCGCCACTGTCGACACCTAATCAAACTGAGCCTAAAGCATGAGAGAAGGACCCTATCCCTTCCTCTCGGCACCGTGGCCGGGTAAGGTCCCATTCCAGGGGCAGTTTGTACCAACGGATACTCTCTATTAGCGGGCTTCCGCAACTCAGACTCCTCCCTTTCCCTGCTCATAAGGTCCCTGAAAGCGGTTTTTAACCAACTTTTATCCCTCGCAGTAATATCACCAGGCAAGGAAAAAATATCAGGTCTACCCAATTTATTGCACATATCCTTAACATACCTAAGCCACGGGATACGGAGACCCATGTCACAACCAAGGCAATCCAAGATGATGTCCCTATTCAGCGAGGCCAGCCTGGTTTCACCAGATGGAACACCGTAGCATCGGGGGCCAGTTTAATGGTGTCCACTGCATACACAGGCCCAATTCCTTGTGGATAGCATAATTAGGGGACCCTAGTGGCACTCCAAGGATACGTCTGCAGATCCTGTTTTCCTCAGCCTGTAATCCTTTGATGGCTTTATACCCCCACAATTCAGAACCATAGAGGAGGATCGACACACACTTCCTGGTGTAGATCTCAACAAGAGCCACCACAAGCTCAATTCCTATCTTTGACACCAAACTAAAAAGTAACCCTGCTGAATTACAAAACTTTGGGCATCTCTCTTTCAGGCAGGGCGCCCAAGACTCTTGTGAGTCAAAGGTGACCCCCAGATAAGGGAATTTGTGAGTTCATCCCAGGGCGGTACCCTGCAGTGCAAAACAACACAATTTTAACAGGCCAATCTAAACATTTTGAAAATGTTCGTTTACAGTCCCAAACTGTTCATAAAATAGGCAAACAAATTCAATAAAGCCTGGCGGTCGTTTGGTGTTCGGGACATTAGGACAGCATCATTTGCATACAGAAGAATGGGGACACCCCTTCCCTTCATGGTCAGCAGGTCCCTGACCATGGCCATCAGAGCTGCTTCCAGTCCGTTAATAAACAAAAGAAACAAGAGCAAGGACGCAACTCTGCTGAACCCCATATCCCAGACCAAAACTCTCCGTGCATTCACCATTCTGCCCAAATCTGACGAATGCACTCAGGCCATAGTGAAGTGCACATGGAAAGGCCACCAGGCCGGGATCAAGCCCCAGGGATACAAGAACTTCCCTAAGTTTGGTTCTGACTATGATGTTAAAGGCACAGGCCAGGTCCATAAAAGCAAGATACAAAGAACCGTCTTTGGCCACAGCATATTTATTAATAAGGAATCCAGACCATGTCTAAAGCCATTCTGGATGCCGGAAATGATGTTATTGCCCGAGGCCCAAGACAAAATTCTGTCAAGAATAACCCTACCAATAACTGTAACAGCAGAATCCAAAAGGGATATGGGTCTGTAACAGCTAGGGAAGGCCCTATTCCCTTTTTCAAAGAAAGTAACTATAATGGTGGAACGCCACGACTTGGGCAAGTAACCCAGACATGCTAGGCTAGCATAGTTTGTTAAAATAGGTGTCCAAAGGTCACCTACAATTTATATAAGTCCATGGGCACACCATCATGCCCTGGAGCTTTGTGCGTCAGGCTATTGTGGATCGCTTCAGCCATTTCTTCCACTGCAAATTCAATGTCTAGCAGATAGGAGGGCACAGGGATTACAGATTCGGTACTCATACTGTCATTCATGTGATAAACTTGTTTAAAGTAAAGTAAGCGATTGGTGTCAGTTTTCATCAGCTGGTTGTGATTGACCATATGCCAAAATAGGCCAGTGTTGCCGGTTCTACAGGCAATGACCAAAGTGCACCAAACCTCCTCCTTAAGCTCTGCCTTCCTTCTACGGATGGCTAACTTATATGCCTTCCTACAAGAAACAATCTCAGCCGGGGCCCTTGGGATTGCTTTCAATGCCCTCAGTAGGCAACAATTGGACACCATGCAAGTCATAGCAGACCAGGAGTGGGCAAAGGAATTGGGAGGGGGAATCTGCTTCATCAGGAAACTCTTAATAGTGGGACCTAAAAGATCAAAGACATGGGTACTGCTAGCAGAATCATAAGTTAGGCACAAGCATTCATAAAGTAACCCAATTGTTCCACACAAAACCTGCACAGAACATCAGGCATGTTGGCTGACTTCCAAACCAGCCTAAGCTCATCACCGCTCTGCAAGAGTTGAGAACCTCCCGCAGCAATGGCCCGCGAGCAAGGCTTCGGACAAAGCAGGGTGACAGAAAGAGGGTTATAGTTGCTGTGATGACTAGAGATAGCTTTCCCGTACCCCATGCAGCCAAGATGGTTTCTACTAACAAAAATATAATCAATAACCAATGAGCCTGCCCATCCAACAAAAATAGGTTGGTCATAACAATAGGTGGCAACCTATTTGAAAACATTACAAAAGTCATGCCTTAGGGGAATAGCAACTGACCTCTGTTATCACTGAAGTGATCCAGGGTGTCTGAGGAACTAGGTAAAGAGGCAGATAATTCTAAGTCTGAATAACCACCCTCCCCTGAACCCAATTTGGCATTGAAGTCCCTAGCCAGGACAGTGTTAAAACCTCCATTATGAAGAGTGTAGCTAGGTTCTAGATCACAAATAAAATCAAAAATAGAAACAAAATTAGGGTTAAACCTGAAAGAAACATTATCATTAAAAAAATTGATAGGCACAAAGTTAAAAGACTTTGACCACTTGACAAGGAATGCTTGAATTAACCTATTATACCAGGGGATTGGTAAAGTAGTACAATCAAGGGAGGTTTTGAACTAGACTGCTAACCGAACCCGGGCCCGACTCATTCCAGATGAAATAGCAGGGACTAAGTGACAAATGAAAACATCACAAAAAACTCCCTTGTGGCCCAGGTCTCCTGTAAAATAACAATATCATAAGAAAAAATGAAATGCAGCCAGGTCTCATCCCGGATTTTGGCAGCGAGACCAGCTACTTTCCAGCTAAACATTTCGAACTTAGATTTGGTGCCTTGCAACATTAATACAGACTCGGAGCCCGAACCCACACTTGAATTAGGGGCTGCCAAGGGAGGCGGGTCATTGGCCCTGCAGTGAGCCACAGTTTCAGAGCCGTGGGCACAGCACCCAACACCATCAGTTCATTAAGGAAAAGAAAATTTCAGTCAGTCAATACAACAAGAGCTGGCCAAGGCCGAAAATCGGTTAGTAAGGGGTACAGAAAAAAGGGCACTTGGTGGCAGCTCATAAGCTGGGAGCTCCCTTAGAGGCCTGGCTCTGGGACCCACCACCCCATAAAACTATCCCAGAGGGATAAATCTATCCCAGAGGCATAAATCAGCTCCTCAGCAACCGATTGTTTGGTGAAGTTAACATTGACGCAACCCCCTCGAATTTCTTTCTCATGGGCCCCATCCAGGGGACTCTGCATGCAAACAGAACTTTGGGGAACAAATTAAGTTAGTGACGAACATGTAGGTTCAGCCAGTGGGTGGCCTTGGTCATCAGCTGCTCCGAACTTTCAGTAGACCGTGGTTTTCACTTCAGGACATGAGCAAGGATGACAAAGTAAGGGCAGGCAGCTGGAGGTAAATTGAAGACAAAGGGCCCGATTACGATGCCGTAGGAAACAGCCCCTACCCTCGGTCAGAGCCGTTCCTAGGGGCATAGTAATTGGCTGTTCGGATTCCTTTCTGAATGGCCCATTTTGATGGGTTCGGTTGGAAAGGAATCCAAACCGGATTTCCAAATGGCCTCCGACGGGCTCTGTCATTTGGAAAGCCTCCAGTAATCCCTCGGGTGGCTATTTCCGCCCAAGGGATTACGATGGCAGATTCCAACAGCCTTTCTGTGCCGGCCTTTCCGACACAGAAAGACTGTGGGAATCCCACTTTGGGGCCCCCCAGCAGGGCCCCCATGGGTGCGAGGCCACCAGATAGTGGCCTAGGGGGGGGCACCTATGGTGCCACCCTGTTGATCCCGGCACCCTGCCTGCCACAGGGTGCAGGGATGAACTGCACCCCAGCTCTTTACAATGAGAGCATGCATTCCGGTCCGAATGCATGCTCCCATTGTAAAGAATAGGAATGCAATCGAACAGTGTTCGGTCGCATCCTAATTGCTGGGTTGGGACCGACGACAGGAGGTCGTTTGGTCCCAGTTCCCTGACGATGTCGGACAGACTCAGGTCCGTCCAACATCGAAATCGGGGCCAAAGTTGTTGCCATCCCTCGGATGATCCATGCCAGATGACCGATGATTCACTACCTGCAGATTAGCAGCGGTAGGATACAAACAAGTTATGGGCTCCTCCAAATTGGTTGTAACCCGTTTAGAAATCAAAGCTGTCCTGGGAATTATGTCGGGAGCCTTGGGGGGCAGCCAGTGGCCTGCTGGACCACAGCCTGCTCTACCCTTCCCCCTCCCCCAATGATTTCTCCAATTGGAAATGTTTTTTTAAAGGAGCACTGGTTCCTTTAAGGGGCAGGCTGCTTTAAAAAAAAATTGTTCCACGTTTGGGAATGCAGACACAGGCATGATGATCTGCTGTTCCTTGCAGGCCAAAAGCCCAGTGCTAGTAGCCAATCACAAGGCCTTGCAAGCAAGAACCTGCCTAATTAATATTCATTACACAGGCCATTTTATGACACCCTATGTCTGGACATTTTCTAAGGCAACCTTTTTGTACATAGGTCACATCACAAAATGAAAGACAGGTCACAAAAGGCTGATTTGCTGTAATTGTCTGGAAATGTAAGAGCCTTGTGCACTTTCTAAAAACATGGGTAAAACATTTGTGAAGTAGAAGTTTCCATCGCATTTTGCCTACATACTGATGGAATGAGTGTATTTCTTCTCTATTTCTTCCTCTATATCCGTTTCAAGTCATCAGGTGGTAAAAATGTGGCATAAATGCAATCTATAATATGAGTGACCCGAAAATAAATTGTGGCATGGCGGCTATTCCGTGTTAGCTTCTTATTGGTTTCTGGTTTAGGGAACCTCGAATACTGCGGTGTGGCAGCCAAGATTGCTTCCAAAATCCGTGGTTGAAATGCAGATAATGCCTTTTGTGAAACACTTGTGACCTCTGATGTTTTGGAAGGAGCCAGAGTCTAGCAACAAGTTTATGTGCTCACCGGACAGAGTTATTTTTCAAGGACGTCTGTACTACACACCATGTACCTTTTCTAGTGATGTTCTCTGGTTCCCAAAACACAGTGACTCTCAGTCTGTATATTGTTTCTCTAGGTTGTCTTCTTTTCTGATAATTTGTTGACAGTTTTAGCAGTCGATGTATTAGCATCGGCACTGTGGTCTGTCAGGGGAGAGAGGTTTCTCTCTGGCTATCGCCTTCACCTAATTTCTCCACCTGTTTTGATTGGCAGAAGGGTTTTGCATGGGTGTGCATGGAGAGGCAGCACTGCATAGCACGACATCAGCATTTTCCATTGAGATTAGTAGTCTTGCTGCCCAGGTCTGCATGAAATACATGCTGGGGTTTTGTTGCAACCATAAAGCAGCGGCACTTTGCGCATTAAAGTTTGGCTCGAATGATTCAGACTAAGGTGTGTATTGCATTGCTCTAGCCTTGTGCCAGCACATTTTGGGGCATATTTACGTTCCCTGGCGCATCCCTGCATATCAGCAGGGATGCGCCAGGGAAAATGCGTCACGCAAGTTTACCCTTGCGCCACGTCCGATGCCGGCGGAAGGTTGGCGCAGTGCTGAAGTTGTGTCGCAAGCGCGACGCAACTCCAGCACTGTTCCAACCTTCCCTATCCCTAACATGGTGCGTCAATCCTTACGCCTGCTTGAAGCAGACGTAAGGATTTGACGCACCAGCGTCAGAAAAGTGACTGCGTGAAATCTTGTAGATTTCACTACGTCACTTTTCCGAGGCGTTCCTGCGCCGGAACGCCCCCTGCGCCGGTACGCCCACATGAAACCTCACGCAGGTTTCATGTGGCGCAGGGCTTACTACGTGACGCATCTCCCTAGATGCGTCACGTTGTAAATATAGCGCAACGCGGCGCATGGTTTGCGTCGCCGCTGCGTCACATGCGTGACGCAACGGCGGCGCAAAGGTGGCGCAAGGGGCTTGTAAATATGCCCCATAGTACTTTTGGGTTTATATGTTTTTTCATTAATGCTACTGACCTCCAAACTATTTGGAACTAAACTTTTTACTGGAATTCACAAAAGCATAGAAGCATACATATACAGACCAAAACCCCTTTCAGACAACATTCCAAATGAATACAAACAGATTAGCGGTACTAGCACCCTGTTCAGTTATCATGGCTCATTAAACCACAGAGGACCAGATGCATGAATATCTGGTCACAAAATACTGGTAGCAAACTGCAACTGGTATTTTTGTGACTAGTCAAGATTTTTAAGAACCGACCTATTTACTTGTAGGCAGGGCCGGACTGGGAACGCTAACCAGCCCAGGCAATTAAGTCAGACCGGCCGCCGGGGAGGAGAGTCGGGCGGGGGTTTCCGGGGGTGTGCTGGTGGGAAACACTGCTGCTGCTTTTGGTACAGGGGGCTGATATTGCAGCACTACTGCAAAACTGAGCCCCTGTTCCAAAAATGTCCCCCTCCGGTCCAAAACTGGCACCCACCCTTCCAGCCCACAGGGAAAACGCCCGGTGCCTCTATGACCTGTCCAGCCCTGTTGCAGGTTCGTTCTATTTACTAATAGGTTGATTTCTGAAAATCCTAACTGGAGGGAGTCGGAATCCGACCTACCGCATGACTATTAATGACAAATTGGGACTCAATGTGATTGGATGCTATAACAGGGATGCTGGTCTGCTAGGGTCAGCAGACCACTGTGTCTCTGATTGCACTTTATTACAGTTATCTCTTTCTTTTTAAAATGAACCCGTTTTCCTTATAAGAAACCGAGCTGTGTTTAAAAGGAAAATGTTACTTTTGCTTTGTTTAAGAGCTTACAGTGTTCCCATGGACCGCTGCCTACTCAGAAACTTTTTTTTTAAATTCACAAAGGGGACGTGTCCCCAAAGAACCCACCCCAACTTGAGGGTCGATAACTTTTAACTGGATTATGACCACTATTTATATACTAAACAATTGATACATATGCATAAGCATAGCTATTCGAAAGGGACACATCCAAATAGCAATTCTTTATCAATTTCTAAATTCATTTTAAGAGTTGGTGAAAAGTCAACGACTCCTAAAATGGATTTAGTACATTACTAAAAGGAAGAGTTTTTCTGTCACAAACTCCTAATTGGAGCGTTTGCAACCAAAAACTGCTTTGTACATCTGGTTCTGAATCTGGTGCCAGGCCCTGTCGTGTCCTGCTAGCTTTGGGAGCTGCTCACTTCTTGGGTTGGAAGGGGGGGGCTTCTTCCCAGTCAGACCTTCTGCATGTTTGAGCACTCCAGGCCCGTCCGCTCCTACGCTGGCCCCAGCAGGATATACTAAATTCGTTGTATTATTAATGCCGTACGCACGCGCGGGGACATCTTCTGGCTCAAGCAGGCGGTGACATCAAGTGAGCAAGTTTAGCATCGAAACCTGCGATCCATCTCCGAGCTGTCACCGGGCCTGGGCTTACGTGATGCCCCAGAATAAGCACATTCCTCCGAAGAACACATTATACGCCATAATACAAACACTGCTCAGCTTGGCAGGCCCTCTATTTACAAACCGCGGGGCTCAGCTCTCCTCCGAGCAGCTTTCCCAGAAGGGCGGGCGCACGTTCCACCGAGAGCTTTGGGCCGTCGCCAGTGCTGGTCGCACTCACTCTAGTTTGGTCCGTCAACTCTCTCCCCTGCTGCTTCTCAGTGTGCTCGGCCTTTACCCAGTTAAAATGACACAGTTTAGTGCTGTGTCTCCTAAACCCCAGGTGAGCCGTTTTTCAATGAAGTAAAAAAATAAAAACAAGCATTGGCAAAGCCACTAGGTCTTGTCTCTTGGACCTATTAGTTTGCCCAAAACTTATAGCCATCCTGTAAAGTGTTCCCATTGCTGTGCAGCATGGCTAAATAATGAGAAAAACATATTGCAGGATTTTTTTAGGTGGGCGCCTTGCTAATGATGCGGATGCGTATTTTTCTTTTTATTTGCCGCTCCAACTTGGATTGGTAAGTTAAACAAATATGCCCAGAAGGGTTTAGTCTTTTGATTAGTAGGTAGGGGAAAGCATCACCAGCAAGGGGCACAGAAGCAACATGGGGACAAATTAGATGTTGGGAAGGAACATGGACGAACCACATGGGCAACAGAGAGAATCGTAAAGAGGGGAAGAGAAGAACACTTAGGAGACAGCTAGGAAACACTTTCACTCTTGGAGAGCTTAAACAAGAAAGAAAAAAATGTAGTGCCTGAATAACCGAGCAGTGTAAGGACACAGTGAAGCGTCCATAATTAACTAATAAGAAGCAAGCAAATGAGAGTGACAATGAAGCAAATCAATGCTAAGCAGAAGACTGCACATGCACTGTCTAATAGCTAACACCTAAAACACCTTACAGTGTGTTTGGAGGCTGCTCCTACAAAGAACGTTTTTGACAAATTTAATAGGAGTTAAATATAGAAAACATTTTGGTTGTCTAGAAGGTTCTCTACAAAGAAATAGATACCTTTCGACTGGATAATATTAATATTCCCATTCCAATTATTTTCAATTGTTTCTGCTAAATAAATAGTTTGAAAATGCAGACACAAACAATTGCATACTGCAGTAAAAAGTATAGTGAACTGTAAATGGGTTATACTCATTTTATCAACCTCAGAAGGATGAAATCCGAATTGCCCTGCTAAGATTCACAGCTAAAGCCTACATGTTAATGTTGACAGAGTGGCTCAGAGAGTTAATGTTCACCACTGAAATATAAAGGTATCTGCAGGTCACAAGTTGAAACTGCAGGAGGTCCAGTTCAGCCTTCCATTTTCCTTGGTAAGGTAAACTGTGCTTCATTAAATTAGGCAACAGTAACATCTGGTATTTACAGTGCCTAGAAACAGCAGAAGTGAGGTATGAAGCACTGCATTAAAAGGGAGTATTATTGCACACATTTCTGCAGCCAGTGCATAGGTCAGATGAACTATCTTACCAGCTAGATTCTCTCTCTCAAAGTTCAGTTGGGTGATGGTTTAAAAAAGATAACACTCTCAGCCCTTTATTAGGATTGAGCCTGCAAGAGCATGTGCTAACGCATGCCTCTCGCTTGCAAGACACTATTATATCCAAAAAGATCTCAGAGCCCACCCTTTGCTTACCATTTGTTGGCTTGCTTTGAACTTTTCTTTACGTCCTCGTAAATCGTCAACTCAGGTCTAATATCATTTCCATTCCTCTCTGTAGAGCAGAGACCAAGCACTAATTCAACTTAAACAGTGCACATTCGCTGCTCCAGACATGATTGAGGTACTATTTTGTACAGTTTAACATTGGCACAGCTTAATTTGATTCCTCCCTTATATGTTACTTCTTTACGTTGTTTTATGTAGATTAGCATTTCTTTTATTTTGTGTGTTCTAACATTTTAATAAACAAGGGGAGATTTTGAATTCATTACTGAAATGCTCTATGATAAAACTTAATAGAATCATTTAAGTAGTGCATACTAATGTTGAAGATTTTATTAGAAATGTAGTTCTTATTCATAATTATATGAATGATTTAAAATATCATCCTGCGTGATATTTCATATATGTATTAAATGTGAATGTGCATGCATATCTACTCAAACGTCAAGTGCACTTTAACTGCTGTGCTAACTTAGCGTAACCAAAGGTCTTAAGCTTCTGAATATTAATGTTTAATTTTCACATGAGAATTGCTTTGCTTGAATGTTCTCTCCTCTGCATGTGCAGATACAAGGCTTCATTATTTAGAGCTAGGCTTTGTTTATTTGTAGCAATAGTAAGGTTCAGGATGAATTTCTTGACAAGGAGAAGACGCGTTAAGGAGGTGAAAGGCGAGTTCTCATAGCGGAGAAGGGACTCTCAGGGACAATCGAATGTGCCCCATTGAAAGTGTGGGAGAAGAGCTGGATGTTGAACATTTTTACCTAGACGATGGAAATGTACAGGAAAGTGATGATGCTGGTTATCTTGAATGCTTTGTGTCTTAATAGATGTTGCATTGTTAGTTAGAGAAGGGTGACCTTTAGGATTCAGCGAGGTATAGACCTCTTATGCGATTCCTCTCACTGTTTAGCCTCATGCTATACCTTTTAGACTCAGAGTGCTTTTACGAAATACTCCATCATGTTGACACCTGTTCCTTGCTTCCCATAGCTTACTAGGGTTTCCCGAAGTTAGAATAGAGTAGGATAATTCAGATTGTATCGGAAATACTAATGACTAGGCTGGAGGATCGAATTCTGCAAATAAACCTTCAGATTCTTTTCCTCATCTTTTGTATCGCAGCCACCTAATTTTTGGTGTGTTTCCTATTATTTAGACTGAATTTCATTAGGAGATTTAGATTCATTCTTGTGATACTATGTTCTATAATATGCTTCTGAGACTCATCTATATCAGAGTGTTCCTGAGTCTGTAATAAAACCCTTTAACTTTCATCAGTAGTACTAGCCTTATTATGTGACTAATTCGTTACACTGTTGCTGGAATATGCACTTTATGTTTACTCCCTCTAACCTCTCATAAAGCTAATAAAGGTCCACCGACCAAGGAAAGGAACACAGCACCAGGATTAGAGCGTTCTCAGATGGCAGCAGAGGATGGTTAGTTCTTGAAGTAGAGGGAGATAGAAAAGTTATCCTAGACAAGTTTAGCCCCAAACCCCAGCCCCTAGAATCCATGTCCTGACATGAAGGATAGGACAAGGTCCAGCGGTTCAGAAGAGAGTGGTGGTAGCAGCGGAGGAGTGAGTGTTAATAGGGTTGTGTATTGCAGTGGTTTATACGTAGTTTGAAGGTTGTATGGAAATGGTCTGATGTCTAGCGGAGTTGTTTGAGTGTCTTGTGAGTGTGGTGTTAAGTTGAAGTTGCTATCAGGTCTGACTCGACCTAAGATCTTGGGTGATTTTACAAGTGTAGAAGACACTGTATTGTAATTTGTCTGCTGAGGTTTTGGGGGGTTTGGTGTGAGACGTCATCGGCAGGCCAATCAAGATAGGGCCTCTATTTCTATGTGTGGAAGTGATAGATGATCAGTGCCAGGAACCTTAGCGCAGAGGGAAATTGTGCTGATCAGGGTGATTCCCCACAGGTCGAGGTTTCATTTGAATGTATGTTAGAATAGAAATATTTCTTGGATGATTTCATTCTGTTGATTTCTTTGCATGTGTTGGGGAACAGAGACTGTTAGTGGAAATTGTGAAGGAGGATGAGCTGCTGCAAGGAGCAAGATTGGCGTCATAGTGTGCCTCGCTGAGATCGGTGGGTTGGTGTGAAACCGCACTGTTATTGGTTGTTCACATCGAGTGCCAGGCAGTTATTGTTCACTGGCGTGGTATATCCCGGGGCCTGCCCCTTTTTAATTTTTTTATTAACCCTTTCCATGCGCCCCCCGGCCGTCCGACGTCACGGTGGGCGTGTGCGGAGGACGGCCGGGGGCCATCCCAGACACGCCCACACAAGGGAACGCCCAGCACCGCGGCAGAATCCGCGCCGCGGTCAAGCGGTTAAACAAAAAGGGAGGGGGGCCGCGCAGCCCTCATCCTGAGCCGATGTCGGCCCAGGGGACCCCATCCTCCGAGGCCCAGCCTCTTATTTTTTATTTTATAATTGAAATGGAGGGTAGCTGAGCGGCCCCCCTCCAGGGCCATTTTCGGCTCCGAGGACCAAATCCCCCAGGTCCTACTCCTTTTTTAAAATTTTGCTTTTTTAAAAAAAGGGAGGGGTGCCCCCATAGCTCCCCACCCAAGCCATTTTCAGCCCCGGGGACCCCATTCCTTGGGGCCTTCCCCTCTTTTCTTTTTTGTTTTTAAAACAAGGGAGCCAGGCCTTAATATATATATTTTTTTTAAACGGGGAGGGGGTCTGCGCGCCCCCCATTCCCGGGCCGATATTGGCCCCAGGGACCCAATTCTCTGGGGCCAGGCCTCTTCATTGGGGACCGCGGAGGGAGCCTCAAGGCCCCCGTGGTCCTTGCCGACTTCCCGGAATCCAGGGAGCTGACCTGCTTTGCTTTCAACAAGCAAGAGCATTTTCTGCTCTCGCTTGTTGAAATCGGAGCACAGTTTGCTATGGCTTGGCATGCTCATATATCTGTGATAATATATTTCCATACACAATTCTTGAAATGAAATTAATCCCAAGATCACACTGCTAAGAAAAGTTCATAAACAGTACTGGAGATCAATTAAATCCGAGAAACAAGTTGTCGGTGCAAAAAGTTTGACAAAAGTGCTTTGTTTACAAGATCTTAAAGTGCCAATGCATCAATCTAAAAACTTGAGGAATGGTGCCCACATTTTTTTCTATTGATTTATGGGACAGATATCTATTTTTTTGTCCTATATATTAAAGTGCATATTGGTAAGTGTGTCAACATTCCATCTCAAATACAATATTAAGATCCACGTAGCAGACTATCAGTGCAAAGATTTGTTAAAATGTATAAAGGATCAGATCTTAAAGTGCAAGTGCAAATGTTTAAGATCATGCAGAGCTATAACAAAGTTCTATACTCATACATATATGTTATATATATTAAGGTACATGCTGGTAAGTATGTAAACATTCCATCTCATATACGCTCCTAAAGTCCATAAAGCAGACCATCAGTGCAAAAGTTAGTTAAAGTGCATAAAGGATCAGATCTTAAACTGCAATTGCAGAAGTTAGAGATCATGCAGAGCTATACTCAGCTTAAAATAAGTAAATTCTCAGAATAAGAGCAACTTCTGTTACCCGTCTTATATTCTTAAAGCCTCTCCCTCACCACCTGTCCTTAAGTGTCTAACAAATGTATATAAGACCTTAAAGTGCCAGGGCAAGAGTATAAAAATATAGATATATGAGAAACTATCTCCACATTAGCCTGAGTTTATAAAAGTGATGTCTAACATATGTCTCATGTTCGCAATACTAATCTATAACCATCATTTTGGATTTGTACATAGTAATTGGTCACAAAAATTCTTCCCAACATATGTACTTTAAGGGGTTGTGGAAAAATGGCAGATTATCAAAAATGTCCAAATCATTCAAATTTTAATTGTGGATGTATAATCCTGCATCCATATTCAGTCCGTTGGGGAGCTCTGTTCCCAATAGTAAGATCTTTTTGGATTACTCTTGACGTAACTCTAGTTCTAGATTTCCCCTTGTATATGTTGGATGCCATAATATTTCACATTTTCCACTTTCCCATCATGTATTTCCCAAACATGTTTAGCCATGGCATACTGATAGTCCTTCTTAGTTATAGCTCTCAGGTGTTGTAGTATGCGGAGTTTAAGTTTATTGATAGTACTTCCGACATACTTTACCCCGCATTGGCATTCAAGAACATAAACCACTGATTCTGTTTCATAGGTGATTTTTTCTTTTATCCTATTCATCTTCCCATATATGGTCTTATATTCTGTTTTGTTAGTTCCATGTCTGCAAGCTTTATACTTAGCACATTTAAAAAAAACCTTAGTTGGAACAGAGAGCCATGTGGTCACATTAGTTTGTGCATGGGTTGGTGTCATATAGGAACTTGTTAGGAGATCTCGAAGGGAAGGGGCTTTACTGTAGGTAATGTTCGGTGTTGCAGGTAGTATTTTCTTAAGATCTTCATCAAAGAGTAAGATCTTTCAATTATCTTTCTCTCTCACCTTCTTGCTGGATGTATTGTATTCAGTTATGAATCTGACATCTTGGATTGTATTCACATCTTCCACATTCAGTACCTCTTTTGGTCTTAACAGTATTTCTCATTTTTTCATGCTTGCTCTCTTAAGGGCATCCTGTAGAACTGTTTCCGGATAGCCTCTTATTTGAAATCTCCTATACATTTCTTTTGCTTGTTGTTTAAAATCGGACTCTTCCGAGCAGCAGCGTCTTGTTCTTAAAAACTCTCCATATGGGACACTCCGTTTAAAAGGTAATGGGTGTCCGCTGTTGGCATAAAGTATACTGTTAGTACTAGTTGGTTTCCTGTACATTTTAGTGCAAATCTTCTCTCTTTCGATATAAACCGTGATGTCCAAAAAGTTGATTTCTTTACCCTGGATATCAAAAGTAAATTTAGATTGTTCCGATTCAAGGATTTCAGAAAGTACTCTAAGTCTGACTTCTCCCCTTCCCAAATTAGGAAAAGGTCATCGATATAACGTACCCATAAAATAATTTGTTCCATCTTTGCTTTATTCTCATCGCTCCAGGCCACTTCTGCTTCCCAGCGACCCATAAATAAATCAGCGTATGTTGGGGTGAATGATGTTCCCATAGCAGTTCCCTGCACTTGCAAATAATATTTATTATTGAACAAAAAGACATTATGGTTGAGACAAAAATTTATCATATTGACAAGCATGTCCGATTGCTCTAGTTCTAGGGCTCTAGATCTAGGGAGATTGAACGTGTTTGCAGGTAATACTTGCATGCCGCGATACCATCTTGATGTTGTATTGATGTGTACAGTGGGACCATATCTACAGTTGCCATATGGTAGTTGGATTTCCATGCGAGTTCGTTTATTCTATTCAATAAATCTTGAGAGTCTCTTAGATACGACAGAAGACACACAACATAATGAAAGAGAAATATATCAATGAATCTGGAGGTGTTCTCTAGCAAGGCACCAATGGAGCTCACTATTGGTCTGCCCGGCGGGTTATTCAGATCTTTGTGCACTTTTGGCAGAAAGTAGATGGTTGGTATGATCGGGTGTGTTGTTTTTAAATATCTAAACTCTTCTATGTCCAAAAGACCCCTACCTTTCCACTCTGTGAGTTTTTCAAAGAATTGACCCATATGTCCTTTAATAGGATTCTCCTGGAGTTTCACATAATGGCTTTTTTTACTTAGCTGTCTGTTGGCTTCTGCTAGATATTTTTGCACTTTCATGATAATGATGTTCCCTCCCTCGTCACTAGGTTTGATAATGATACTCTTATCATTTTGTAGATCTCTTAGAGCTTCCAATTATTTACAGGTTAAATTCAAATTTGTACTTTTGTTTGTTCTGGTTTGTTTGCCAGTCTCCATGGGTATCATTTTCTTCAGCTCATCTGTTACAATTTCATAGAATAGATCAACTTTATTCCCAACAGGTAATTGTGGACAGAATTTTGATTTTGGTTTGCATCCACTACTTGATGTCATATCTGTGGGAATTTTTAAATATTCACAAAGATCCTTTTCTGTTAGCAGTTCAATTGGTTGGGCTTCCAATCCAGACACTTCTATTTCAAGACTTGTTAGAGATCTTAATGTTGTCAATTCATTCGTCGCAATTATAGATGGTGATTTATTTGGCTTGTCTTGTTTGTCCCACTCCTTTCTCTTTTGTGTGTAATATTTTTTTAACTTCGCTTTTCTAGTGAATTTGTAGAAGTCTATTCTTGTTCCAACAAAATCAAACTTAGTGTAAGGACAAAAGCTCAGCCCTTTGTTTAGAAGAGTCCTGTGATTTTCAGTGATGATTTTCTGTGAGAGGTTAATAATCAAATTGTTGTCTTGTGTTTTTTCCTTGATTAACGCTTTTTGTTTAGCGTTCCTCTTCCTCTTTTGGCTCCTCCCCTTTGATCTTCTTGTTTTGCAGGATTTTCTTGGGGTGGATTCATTTTTCCTCTTCCCTTTTGTCTGGTCGTCATTTGATAAAGTCTCATTTCGCCTGAGAAATCCAGACGGGGGAGTGATGTAGTAGGCTCCTCGTCCCCCGAACTAGCTTCTGAACTTTCAACACTGGAGATAGCTGATGTTGAGCTGGTTGCATTGAGGGTTGCCATTTGTTTCGCATTTAGATAGTCAAATCTTCTAGCAAATGTATATATAGGGCCTGCAGCATAATCTCTATTGAATTGTTTTGCTTTTTTTCTGCTCAACTTCCTCCTCATGTTGCTCTAGTTTATTTTCCATTTTCAGCAGTGCATTTTTGACGTCTTCCCTCTCCTGCGTGGTTTCTAG
This sequence comes from Calotriton arnoldi, assembly GCA_963921515.1. Lineage (NCBI taxonomy): Eukaryota > Metazoa > Chordata > Amphibia > Caudata > Salamandridae > Calotriton > Calotriton arnoldi. The sequence continues at coordinate 571,935 of CAWUFW010001257.1, forward strand.
GACTTGCTCTAGTTCCTTTATCCTATCAACAGCTTTTGTCAGTTTTCTCTCTGCATGTATGATTAGTGTGCGCATAAGTTTGTTGGAACACTCTGTTGTATCGTCCTGCAATTATTTAGACAGATCAGGGTCTAAATCACTCAGAGTTGGAAGCACAAAAATGCGTAATCCTCTCGGAATTCTTCCACATTCTAAGTAATTTTTCAAAGTTGTCATTTCCCACCATTTATTTATTTCTGTTATTCTCATTTACTCCAGTTCTTTCAGTGATTGTAGAGGTGATGTATCTATGGTTCTCGAGTCTCCTCCTTTATCTACTTGGTCCTTTCCAAATAGTTCGTTTGCCTTTAATTCTCTTTTAGCACGACTGTCAGTCATGGTTTTATTTGTTTACTTAGAATCGTCCTTGGTATGACTTGATATAGAGTTTGCTCAGTCTGTTCAGAAAAGATTCTTCCTATATTGCTCGATGTTAATTTGCAAGTTTTTACAACGATCATAACAGATTCCAATTAAAATATTTTATTTTCTCCTGTTTCCTTTGAATTCCTTATCTAATAATGACCTTATCTTTACTCGTTTGGTATCTGTGTGGCAAATATATATACATATATACATATACATATACATATATACATATATATATGTTCAAGACTCTGACCCAGCCCACCTGGATGGCCGCCAAATGGCAGAATGAATGGGAGTATTTTAAAGTGAACTGGCGGGAAACTGTTGTTGGAGCAGACATTTGACAAAGGCACAGTCTGAAATGCGTCATGCCGATGCTGTAAAGAAATAAAGCAACTCACCTGGAATCCCCGCTGTGTCCCTCTGGTTCTTTTACTGCAAGAATCTATCGTGACCTAAAGAAATTGAAGATCTTCATAGAAAGCAACATAGAACACCGTGAGTGCAGAGAAAAAGAAACATAGTACCCACTACAAACTCTAAGCCTAAAACACAAATAATATGGCAGAAAAAAGTAGAAATAGAGCACAAAGAGCAAACGAACTGCTTGATGATAATATGGCAACCAAGGGAATTACCAGCACCCGGGATGTACAGATAGATGAAAGGAAGAAAACCATACAGGGAGTCATTAAGGAACTACACCAATATAGATTCCAGGAAGTAAATAAGTGGTCGGAAAAGACCACTCTGGAAAAGTACATTGAACACACAAGAGTACCAAGGGGTCTCAGAATCCTAATAATGCCAACACTTAATGACCTGGAGATGGACTTAATTAAACAATGGCAAACTGACACAAACGAATGCTCATTCAAATTGATGAGAACTCTGATCATTCATGCTGAGAGAAAACTTGAAGCAGTGATTGAAAGTATTAAAAAAAAAAAATAATTAGAACAGTAGTTGGAAAAATACCCAGAGAATGAGGAGAAAAAAGATTTACTGGAATCCATGGAAAAGAAGATAGATAAACATGAGGCAGATATAGAAAAGCGAAAAGCGAGTAAATTCAACCGGGACCGCATTGATTATGCCAGTGGCCGAATATATACATTCGCAAGAAAATTCGACACACTGAGAAACAGAGTTGTAATGGACAAATGCGCAGGGTATGAAATGACAGATACAGCGGACAGCTCAGACCCCAGCTCTACAGATGAGGAGCAGAGCACTTCGAATTTGGATTTTTACGGGGAAATGAGACTCATGCAGATGGTCACGCGACAAAGAGGGAGAGGAAGAGGAACAACATTGGGAAGGGGACGAGGTCAACCTCAACCCCAACCACAAGAAGAAGCAGAAAGCGGATCAAAGAACAAAAGAGGAAGAGGAAAGAAACAGCAAATCTAATGAAAAAATTGATCAAAAAGGATCTGGTCATAAACCTCTCAAAGAGAACCTTGAGCCCAGATCAAATTAAACTGCTTAATAAAAGCCTATCCTTCTGTCCGAATCAAGATATGGATCTACCTAACATCCGGATTGATCTATATAAGTTCTGTCGCAAACTGAAACTCAAAAAATATTATGAGGAAAAAGTGTCTAATCAAGAATCAATTATTCCATCTTCGATGGGTATCTCCCCCTAGACCTCAGATATGTTACAACATTACAACATTAAGAACATTGAATAGCCTTGAAAAAACCTCGGAAACACCAAGTTCTTCAATGAATCAACAAAGAGAAAATGACATTCTATTCTGTCAGAACATGGGCATTGCTACTGGGAGGGGGGGTGATAGTGGACTTAAGGTACAATCAACATTCTGTCCCCAACTTCCACCGGGAAACAAGATTGACATTTTCCAAGAACTTATGGTGGATGACATTAACAAACTATTATCCCCCAGGTTAAGATGTAAAAAGAACCAAAAAAGAAAATGGAATCTAACACTGGGTGAACATAAAGCCCTTAAAGAACTTAGAAGTGATCCACAAATTATCATAAAAGCCTCGGATAAGGGCGGAAATATTGTGGTCCAGGAGGTCGAGGACTATGTAGATGAGGCTATCAGACAAATCTCAAATAAAGATCACTACGAGTGTCTAGATAAAAATCCAACGGAAACCTGGACACAAGAATACCACCATAAATTACAACAATGGAAGGAGCTGGGGTTGATCGATTTTGAGGAGTATATGTATTTGAAGGTAAACCATCCCATCGTCGCAACCATATACTTCCTACCAAAAGTACACAAATCGGTCAAAAATCCCCCAGGAAGACCAATTGTGAGCTCGATCGGATCACTCCTAGAAAAAACTTCGCGCTTCATTGACACTTTTCTGATGGAATATGTGACATTATTGCCATCTTATTTAAAAGACAGTACAGACTTCCTTAAAAGATCCAGAATATTGAATGGGGTGATGGACTCATCATGGCTACAATAGATGTGTGTTCCTTATACACTTCAATCCTACATTCTGATGGAATCAATGCTGTACAAGAGTTCCTAAAAACTAGATCAGTAAGCTTCTTAGAGCACTCAAGTATGCTCTTAGAAATGCTATCCTATTGCCTTACTCACAACATCTTCCTCTTCAACGGCAAGCTCTTCCTACAGAAACAGGGAACGGCAATGGGTACATCCTTTGCTCCCACGTATGCGAATCTGTTCATGGGAGCGTGGGAGAGGGGTGTACTAGCCGGCAATTGTAAATCCAAGATTAAACTCTGGACCAGGTTTATTGACGACCTGTTTATATTTTGGGAGGGTGAACAGAGTGAATTGGAAAACTTCATTGAACTACTGAACATGAATGACTTGAATCTAACCTTCACATCCACCATCAGCAAGAATAGTGTGATATTCTTGGATGTAGAAGTATTTATTAAGAACAACAAAATGTGCAGTAAAATACATCGGAAACCGACTGCATGCAACAATATACTGCACGCAAATAGTGGGCACCCGCAACATCTAAAGTGGAGCATACCATATGGACAAATGTTGTGGGTCAAAAGAAACTGTTCAGAGACAAGTGATGTAGAACAACAACTGGAAGAGATGAGTGCAAAAGTTAATTTGAAATCACAAGAAACCTTGCTAATATCTCAGGAGGAAGATCTGGCAGAACAGAATGAAGACATGGAAACAACACGACTGATCATAGATTTTAATAATGATAACAAGGAACTGAAAAAGATTGTAAAGCAGAACTGGAATGTATTAATGCTGGATGAAACATTAAAGAAAACGTTACCATCATGCCCGAGCATAACATACAGGAAAACAGCATCTTTAGGGGATATACTGACACACAGTCATTTTGAAATCAAAGCCCCCAGAAAAACATCCTGGCTGACCACTCCGGGATTTTGGAGATGTCCCAAATGTATAGCATGTGAGTATGGCCAAAACACCTCATTGTTCACATTACAGAATGGAAAAATAGAACAGATCGTGGACCACATTACATGTGAGTCTAAATATGTAGTTTACATATTAGAATATCCATGTAAAAAACATTATGTTGGGAGTACGATCAATAAGTTAAAATTAAGGATACTTCAACACCTGAGAGCCATCAAGAATAAAGACTTTACCTACCCCATTGCAAAACATTTTTTTGAATACCATTCTAGCAATGACCGCGACCTGAGATATTTTGGCATACAAATTGTGCCTTTAGGATGCAGGGGTGGCAACAGAACAATGGAGCTAAGAAAGATGGAGTCCAGATACATCCTAGCTATCGGAACAGAGCAACCTTTTGGTCACAATCTGGATGTGGAGCTCCATATACATCTACAATGATGGCTCTAACATCCTTAATTGAACTCCCACGTCATTAAATTGAAGGAAAGAAAAGGGACAAGTTGAATAATCTCCAAATGAGAAATTACATTGTACCATAGTGAACTATGTGAAGAGATAAGATTTTAAAAAATGGGGAATGGAGAATTATGTATTTATTTATTTATTAATTCATGCACATTGTCACTTTAACAATTAAATGGGGACTTGATATGCTTAGGGAAGGTGGATTAACTCCCTTTCCTTTTTCAAAAAATCCAACCTAAAAGAAGTTGAGATATATATATCTTCTACTAAAGGTAAAAAAGTGTTATGCCTTTGAAGGACCTTATGGTTAAGATTTAGAAATAGCCAATAAAATCTACCACATTTAGGTCTTTCTAAAGACTAACTCCTCCTGCTATCCATACTGTTTAGATGATGGGGTCCACAATGTTGAAACCTCTTTTTAGAAAAATTTCTATCGCCAATATTATTTTGATGATCTCCAAATTGTTTTTAATGACATGAAGTTTGTCGGATTATTTATGTACTCTACATTTATACGTACAAATGTATATATAACTATATATTTATATATGTGTGTATATACTGTTATCATTGAGATGTTTAGCTTCCCTTACTTTAAAAAAAACCTTTAAACTTTTTTTAGGTTTTAGTGGAAGAGGAAAAGAAAAAAACATAGGTTAAACCTCTAATGATGCTACTGACAAAACTGAATGACCTGTTTGCATGAATTTTAAACTTTTAAATTTTTAGAATTAACATCTATGCTGCTAAAAATTGAATTTTACTTTCCCCCGTTTACTATGGAAATGTTTACATGTTTTGGCTCTCTTTTTAGAAGAACTGCTATATTTGATTTATAATTGAAAGCACTTTGATGCATTGGCACTTTATCTGTACCTATTACACTCTTCTTTTTACTGTATTATGCTTCAAGCTTTTACTAATTTTATTAATGTACTTTACAGTTACTGAAAAGTAAAAGTGGTGGTAATGTGAGTAGTGGGTCAGCAGTCTAGAAACAAGCACAAGGGTAAAAACAAACAAGGGATTATAATGAGCACCTGTCACTTTAAATTGGCGATCTAGACAGCTGGACTCTATGGTCCAGTTGAAGGCATAGCGCCGAAACGCGTAGACCGTCCATATCTCTGCACAAATGGTGGATTGAAATAAATATTTAAAAAAGAAACAATTGCCCAGACCTGATTTCTTCACGGTGCCGCGGATACCTTGCTGAGCAGAAGGAGCAGCGTTGGTGAATGTGATAATATATATATGAGAAGAAGAGGTTTTGCCCCCAGTTGGAACGCACCCGCAGGAGACAAGTGAAGATCAAGGGAAGTCTTGTCACGGACCTTCACAGCCAATCCTGACGCGTTTCGGGCGTGTGCCCTTTATCAAAGGTGAGCTGCGGCGTAATGGCAAACAACAGGGCTTCCAGCATTTTACCCTCTTTTATTTTTAGTTCAACAATCAACATCAGGTGAGTTTGCATAACATCGCATAGCATCCTGGGACTGAAAGTCCTTCCATAACACCCATGTGGGCTGTAGCCACCACGCCGTGAAATTCACTCCATTTAGGGTCCACTCAAAGCTGCTCCCCCCAGTGTCAACGATCTCATCCTGCTCCACATACAGCTGCCCACTACAGGCAACACGGGATCCGCGCAGATAACGCGGCAGTGCCGTTCCGCGACCGGGCAGGCCGCAAATATGAGAAGAAGAGGTATTGCCCCCAGTTAGAACGCACCCGCAGGAGAGAAGTGAAGATCAAGGGAAGTCTTGTCAAGGACCTCCACAGCCAATCCTGACGCGTTTCGGGCGTATGCCCTTTATCAAAGGTGAGCTGCGGCGTAATGGCAAACAACAGGGCTTCCAGCATTTTACCCTCTTTTATTTTTAGTTCAACAATCAACATCAGGTGAGTTTGCATAACATCGCATAGCATCCTGGGACTGGAAGTCCTTCCATAACACCCATGTGGGCTGTAGCCACCACGCCGTGAAATTCACTCCATTTAGGGTCCACTCAAAGCTGCTGCTCCCCCCAGTGTCAACGATCTCATCCTGCTCCACATACAGCTGCCCACTACAGGCAACACGGGATCCGCGCAGATAACGCGGCGGTGCCGTTCCGTGACCGGGCAGGCCGCAAATATGAGAAGAAGAGGTTTTGCCCCCAGTTGGAACGCACCCGCAGGAGACAAGTGAAGATCAAGGGAAGTCTTGTCACGGACCTCCACAGCCAATCCTGACGCGTTTCGGGCGTATGCCCTTTATCAAAGGTGAGCTGTGGCGTAATGGCAAACAACAGGGCTTCCCGCATTTTACCCTCTTTTATTTTTAGTTCAACAATCAACATCAGGTGAGTTTGCCTAACATCGCATAGCATCCTGGGACTGGAAGTCCTTCCATAACACCCATGTGGGCTGTAGCCACCACGCCGTGAAATTCACTCCATTTAGGGTCCACTCAAAGCTGCTCCCCCCAGTGTCAACGATCTCATCAATCAATCAATCAATCAATCACAGAATTTGTAGAGCGCACTACTTACCCGCGAGGGTCTCAAGGCGCTGGGGAGAGAGAAGGGGGGGGGGTGCTGCTACTGGTCGAACAGCCAGGTCTTGAGTAGCCTCCTGAAGGTCAGCAGGTCTTGGGTCTGTCGTAGGCTTAGTGGAAGGGTGATCCAGGTCTTGGCGGCGAGGTGTGAGAAGGATCTGCCGCCGGTGGTTGTTCTTCGAATGCGAGGGACGGTGGCGAGGGAGAGGTCGGCGGAGCGGAGCTGGTGGTTGGGGACGTAGAAGAAGAGTCGTCTGTTGAGGTAGGCTGGGCCAGTCTTGTGGAGTGCCTTGTGTGCGTGGATGAGGAGTTTGAAGGTGATCCTCCTGTCGACGGGGAGCCAGTGCAGGTTCGTCAGGTGGGGGGTGATGTGGCTGTGGCGTGGTACGTCGAGGATCAGGCGTGCGGAGGCGTTTTGTATGCGTTGCAGTCGCTTGATGAGCTTGGCCAGGGCTCCTGCGTAGAGGGCGTTCCCATAGTCAAGTCTGCTACTGACGAGGGCCTGGGTGACTGTTCTTCTTGTGTCTGTCGGGATCCACCTGTAGATCTTGCGAAGCATGCGGAGGGTGTTGAAGCAGGAGGAGGAGACTGTGTTGACTTGCTTGGCCATGGAGAGCGTTGAGTCGAGGATGACTCCCAGGTTGCGTGCGTGGTCGGTGGGTGTCGGGGCTGCTCCCAGCATCGTTGGCCACCAGGAGTCGTCCCAGGCTGAGGGGTTGGAGCCGAGGATGAGGACCTCCGTCTTGTCCGTCATCCTGCTCCAAATACAGCTGCCCACTACAGGCAACACGCAATCCACGCAGATAACGCGGCGGTGCCGTTCCGCGACCGGGCAGTGGGTGTGTGCTCTGCCTTAGTGGGCGTATGCTACTTTGCATTGTGGTATTTGCAGTCTCTACCCACCAATAAAGTCCCCCAGTGGGTGTTGCCGTATTCCTCTGATCCGTGTAATAAAAAATCCCCAGTGGGTTGATACAAGCAGGCAATGTGGAGTCAGCTGCCAATATTCGTCTCTCACTGTTGAGCTATTCCGTCCTTGAGTTTGCGCCAGGTCCACCTGACGCCAAAGGTCTGCAATTACGCGGCGGTTCGTCCTCGCGACTTAGCACAGCCGCTAACATCCAACAAACAAGGTTTACCCTCCCTTCAGGACGCCCACCCGGAAAATAAACTCTCTTGAAGTGAGGACTGCAGCGACTTCAACATTCCGCTTTAATCCATAAAGACTGGCTTGACGCGTTTCGGATTTCACTCCTTGTTCACAAGCTGCACACAAGGAACAAACAGCAGCCATTGAGTAGAGCACCTGCAATCTATTAAGTGAGTCCTGCCCCAGTGGGCGTGTGCTCCGCCTTAGTGGATGTATGCTACTTTGCATTGTGGTATTTGCAGTCTCTACCCACCAATAAATTCCCCCAGTGGGTGTTGCCGTATTCCTCTTATCCGTGTAATAAAAAATCCCCAGTGGGTTGATACAAGCAGGCAATGTGGAGTCAGCTGCCAATACTCGTCTCTCACTGTTGAGCTATTCCGTCCTTGAGTTTGCGCCAGGTCCTCCTGACGCCAAAGGTCCGCAATTACGCGGCGGTTCGTCCTCGCGACTGGGCACAGCCGCTAACATCCAACAAACGAGGTTTACCCTCCTTGAGGATGCCCACCCACAAAATAAACTCTCTTGAAGTGAGGACTGCAGCGACTTCAACGTTCCGCTTTAATCCTTAAAGACTGGCTTGACGCATTTCGGATTTCACTCCTTCTTCACAAGCCGCACACAAGGAACAAACAGCAGCCATTGAGTAGAGCACCTGCAATTTAGTAAGTGAGTCCTGCCCCAGTGGGCGTGTGCTCCACGTTAGTGGGCGTATGCTACTTTGCATTATGGTATTCGCAGTCTCTACCCACCAATAAATTTCCCCAGTGGGTGTTGCCGTATTCCTCTAATCCGTGTAATAAAAATTCCCCAGTGGGTTGATACAAGCAGGCAATGTGGAGTCAGTTGCTAATACTCGTCTCTCACTGTTGAGCTATTCCATCCTTGAGTTTGAGCCAGATCCTCCTGACGCCAAAGGTCTGCAATTACACGGCGGTTCGTCCTCGCGACTGGGCACAGCTGCTAACATCCAACAAACAAGGTTTACCCTCCTTGAGGATGCCCACCCGGAAAATAAACTCTCTTGAAGTGAGGACTGCAGCGACTTCAACGTTCCGCTTTAATCCTTAAAGACTGGCTTGACGTGTTTTGGATTTCACTCCTTGTTCAGAAGCCGCACACAAGGAACAAACAGCAGCCATTGAGTAGAGCACCTGCAATTTATTAAGTGAGTCCTGCCCCAGTGGGCGTGTGCTCCGCCTTAGTGGGCGTATGCTACTTTGCATTGTGGTATTTGCAGTCTCTACCCACAATAAAGTCCCCCAGTGGGTGTTGCCGTATTCCTCTAATCCGTGTAATAAAAAATCCCCAGTGGGTTGAAACAAGCAGGCAATGTGGAGTCAGCTGCCAATACTCGTCTCTCACTGTTGAGCTATTCCGTCCTTGAGTTTGCGCCAGGTCCTCCTGACGCCAAAGGTCCGCAATTACGCCGTGGTTCGTCCTCGCGACAGGGCACAGCCGCTAACATCCAACAAACAAGGTTTACCCTCCTTGAGGATGCCCACCCGGAAAATAAACTCTCTTGAAGTGAGGACTGTAGCGACTTCAACGTTCCGCTTTAATCCTTAAAGACTGGCTTGACGTGTTTCGGATTTCACTCCTTGTTCACAAGCCGCACACAAGGAACAAACAGCAGTCATTGAGTAGAGCACCTGCAATTTATTAAGTGAGTCCTGCCCCAGTGGGCGTGTGCTCCGCCTTAGTGGGCGTATGCTACTTTGCATTGTGGTATTTGCAGTCTCTACCAACCAAGCATACGCCCACTAACACGTCAGGGACTTTTAAAGAATTGGAATGATTGTGCCGGCTGCAAGAATAAAGGTTCAGTGAATCATCTCCCGTGGAGCTGCGTCTTTTAAGCTCAGGGGCACTTTTTGGGACATATATATATATATTCACTGAAAAAACCACAGGTTTCAGGGACGTTATAGTTAGTTGGACATTTCACTCGTACAAAACCAGTGAAATTCGCCGTTATAGTTAGTTCAGCTAACTATAACTTGCGCTCCCGCAATGCACTGCTGATGACGTCACATATTACATCATTCATGACATGGTCAGTGACATCACTGATGACATCACTGATGACATCTCAAATGACATCACTGATGACATCACTGATGACATCATCCAGTGATGTGTGTGTCTAAAAAGTTTAAGTATGTTTTATATATATATATGCCAAGGTGTATTGAAGAATGAGTGGGTGTATAAGTGTCTGAATGGATAATTTAGAAGGTGTGTGACTGACTGTATAAGTGAGTGATTAGACATGTCTTGGTGAATGCATGGGTTAGTGATTAAACTGTGTAAATGTCTGTATCAGTCTGTCAGTTGGTGTGTAAGCGCCTCCATGGGTTGGTGAGCAGCTACATGAGTGTCTATATGGGTTACTAATTGGTTGTCTGAGTATCTGTATGGGTGCCTGAGTGTCTGTGTGGGTGGGTAGGGGTGGGTGACTCCCTGCATGGATGTGTGAGTGGGTGATTCACTGGGTGTATGGGTTCAAGAGTGCATCTGTGATTGGCTGTATGGTATGGGCGAGTGTGTGTATGGCTGTGTTGGTGAGCGAATGGATGTCTCAGTGGTACATGTGTGAGTATCTACATATGTATGTGAGTTTTGAAGTATATAAATGACTATATGTGAGAGTGAGTGATTGTGAGAGTGGCTGTATGAATGAGTGTGTGCTTGTGTCAGTGATTGTATAAGAGAGTAAGTATGTGTTAATATCGGTATGAATAAGTGAGGTGGTGTGTGTATAATTGTGTAGGTGAGTAAATGGGAGTGTGATTGATTCTTTGCATGACTGACTATGTGTGTGAGTAACCTTATGGGTGAGTGGCGGTGTGTGAGTGTCTGTATAGGTGTATGAGTGCATATGATAGTGCTGTATTGATGAGTGACTGCATGTATGAGTGACTGTATGGGTGAATGAGTAGATGTGTGTGTAGACCTAGGAATCAGTGAGTGGGTATGTAGTAACTGGTATTGGTGTGTCTTTGGTTTCGAAAATGGTAGTCTGTATTTTAGAGTGGGTGTATCAAAGGTTATATTAGGGTGTGAGGAGGTGCATCAGATTATCACATGGATGATGTCATCAGTGATGTCACTTGAGATGCGATCAGTGATGTCATCAGTGATGTCACTGACCATGTCATGAGTGATGTAATATGTGACGTCATCAGCAGTGCATTGCGGGGGCGCGAGTTATAGTTACCTCAACTAACTTTGAGGTTTTGTACGAGTGAAATGTCCAACTACCACCTGAATCCTGTGGTTTTTTTCAGTGAATTTCTAAGGTTTTTTAAATGCTAATTTCTAACTATAATGTCCCTGAAACCTATGGTTTTTTCAGTGAATTTCAAAGGTTTTTTAAATGCTAATTTCTAACTATAACCCCCCTGAAACCTATGGTTTTTTCAGTGAATTTCAAAGGTTTTTTAAATGCTAATTTCTAACTATAACGTCCCTGAAACCTATGCGGCAACGCCCTATACTTAGGAGTAGCAAAAAAATGCCTGAACAAACTGCAACGCATTCAGAATGCGGCTGCAAGTTTGGTCCTTAATCTTCCCAAAAGAGCCTCTTCTTCCAGAGCCCTGGATACCCTCCACTGGCTGCCAGTGGAAAAAAGGATCTTCTACAAAGTCACGTGCTACTGCCACAGAATTTTGCAGAGAAGAGGTCCTAGCTATCTTCATCCCATTTTAACTCAATATAATCCCGTTCGCAATTTGAGCTCGACGGGAGCACATTTGGTCAAAGTGCCTAAAGGTCAAAGGGCCAGAAAGGGGGCACGCTCCTTTGGATATTTGGCAGCCAAAAAGTGGAACTCCTTACCTTTCAGCCTGAGAGCTGAGTCGTCTGAGAGCACCTTCCGTAAAGGCCTAAAAACCTGGCTTTTCCACCCTTAATTTAAATCTCTCCTCTGTGCCTCTGCTTTGGTTCTTTTGTGGACTCTTCTGGTTTCTCTGTTCTCTTTTCGGGGGACTGGATCCTAGCGCGGGGATACACCGTTGGGTGTAACCAGGGACTCTATAAATAGAATTATTATTATTTTTATTTTTTTTGCCGAACGATTTGTCTGCCCGCCTGCCTCTTTCTATCTCTCTTTCTCTTTATCCTTCTCTTTGTTTCTCTCTCTCCGCCTTCTTTTACTCTGTGTCTCTCTCTCATTTGAATAATGGTCGGTGTCAGCCAATTTTAGTTCCAGGGCATTGGCGCAGGTCATTGCCGCAGTGTCGTGATTGGTTCCGTGTCCAAATCGTCATTTGCTCGTTATTGACTTTGAAAGTGCACAATGCGCGGCACAAGGCACAGACACACTTCAGAGCGCACGATGTGTCAGTCCGTTTCCCACCCTCTAGGGCGACCCCTGTCTCTGGGGCATTCCTGACGATGTTCACCCTGATGGTTGAGCCGCTCGCCCCTGGTGGGAAGTTGGTTGTTGGAGGAAAGGTCGGCTGAAGGACAGAAAGTGGCCAGGGAGGGCGAGGGGCCTGGCCACCTTGTGAGAAAGGTGGTGAAAGCCTGGACCTTAAACCTGAAGCCAAAGGCTGGTCGGAACAGCAGGTTCCTTGTTCGAGAGGCCATAGGCCAGTCCAGCTTGTTCTGGAGTCTGTCCCGGCATGGGGGGGGCGGGGGGGTGCTGCCCCATCCTCCATGGAAACCTCTTCTGTCACAGGCAGCAGCCTTGGCTGCAGTATAGCGTCCCGGCCACAGCATTTCAAGGTGGGCATTTTTCAGGCTGTTTGGTTTGGGCTGTAGCCCAGACCCCACTAGATGTATTTGTTTATTTATTTTATTTGTAAAGCCACTCCACGCTGCTGGGAGCCGCCTCAGGGCGCTTTTAAGGGAAAAGACATGACAAAGGTACGCACCAGGGATATAATGTGAGGGCTAAGCAGGAAAATGTTGAATTTCAGCCTTTTTGGCGACTCTACATGTGACGCCATCACTGTGGTATGAAGGTGAAGCCCTGCAAAGGATTAGCGAGGGCACGCGCCAGCCTTAAGATGGTCACCCAGTGGGTCTGGCCTTGTCTGTCTGAGAGGTGTCTCACCAAGCAGACGGGTGTCTGACAAGGTAGGGGGCGTCTAATCAGGTAGGGGGCATCTGACAAAGAGAGCGGTCTGAGTAGGTAAGGGGTGCCTGACAAAGATCGGGCGTCTGACCAAGGAAGAGGCATCTGACCAAGTAGGGGGTCGTCAGCCCAAGCAGGAGATGTCTGAACGAGCGGGTGGTCGCTGACAAGGTAGGGGGCATCTGATCAGGTAGGGGGCATCTGACAAAGACAGTGGTCTGAGCAGGTAAGGGGCGTCTGACAAAGAGGGTGGTCTGACCAGGCAGGGTGCGTCTGACCAAGTAGGGGGCGTCTGATCAACAAGGGGGAGTCTGACCAAGTAGGGGGGCGTCTGCCCAAGCAGGAGATGTCTGACCGAGTAGGTGGTCGTCTGACAAGGTAGGGGGCGTCTGACAGATAGAGGGCCATTTTGAAGCTGCTCCGAGCACTGGATATTGTCTTTGCTGGACTTAGAGCCAGTGACGTTGCTTCACAGGTCTGTAGAGAGGAGTGCGGGTGAGCTTTAGACCTCACGAGTTCCTTGTCCATGAATTGACTTATTATAATGCATTATTGGACACAAGGGTAGTCTGTTCGATGGCCCCACCCCGCCCCAACCTCTCAGCAAAATGGCATCTTTCTCATTAATGAAGCTGGGAGACTTTTCAAAGCTTATTAAAGTAGAATTAATACCAGTTTTATGTTTATTGTCCCCCCATTTTGCCCTTTAAAAGACTTTCATTGGCCTTCAGCACCTGTGCAACCACTTGCCAATTGAAAGAAACTGTCGTTTCTTATGTGTTACTAAACCAAGGTGCCCCTTCTCGCCCCCACCCCGCGCATTCCTACCCCAAGCTGCCCCCTCTCTCCCCATCCCAGCAGCACGGAATTAACGGCAGCAGGCCCTTGCAGCAACACCGGATTTAATGAAAGTGGCCGCCAGAGGCTCCCGGCGCTGTCTGCGCCCGGCCTCGGAGGCCGGTAATTTAAACGTCGAAGGAAAGGTTGAAGCCCCAGAGTCATTGAAACAAGCGCCTTTGATTGTTTTCAGATTGGATATTCTTTCTAATTTCAACTTAAAGCAAGAACCTGTGCTAAGGAGTGACACTGGCCTCTCTGGAGTTTATTCAGAACATGGCCTGGCCGTGGAGCAGCCTCCGTCCGCCAGGGCTCCCTGCCCTGTTGTAGCCAGGTGAGAAGTGTGTGCAGGATCACACATACGATCACTCATGGTACTGCCACGAGGAGTATCTTCACACAAGGAGCAAAGGGAGTTTCAGCGGCCCCCGCTAATTAATTGGGCATTGCCCCCGGGACCTGGCCCACCCGGGGGCTTATAGAAAACAAAGCGCGGGAGCCCGCGCTTTGTTTTTAAAAAACAATTTTGGCTGGATTTGCGCACCCAGTGCGAATTTGGCCAATTTGTTTTTGTTAAAAAATGCTTTGTTTGGCCCTGGGGGTCCTTCTGGGACCCCCTGAGCAGGCCTAGGGGGTCAGGGTGTTTCTACCCTGCCCCTTTTCTTGTTTTTTTATCTTTTTTCTACTGTTTTCTTGTGACTTGGTTTCCGAGTCACAAGATGGCTGCCTACACATTCTGGTTTGGAGTGTTGGCAGCCAATCAGAATGAAGCTCCTGCTCGGGAGGGTTCATGAATCCTCCTCGGTGCTCAGACATATAAAAAAAATTGGGGGGAATTTCTCAGGAACTACTGAACGGATTTACACCATTTAAAAAAAAGGGCACTTTCTGAACCAAGAGCTACCTTTTTGCCAAATTTGGTGTAATTCCGTTCAGCAGTTCAGGCTGTAGCCTGTTTCAAAATTCCTATGGAAGATAACATGGGGAAAACGCGTTTTGGGACCCCCCTTTTTTCTGGTCCCCTGCTTGACATATCACCACAAAACTTTCAAGACAGGAGCTGACCTGAGTGAACCATTAGTCTTGAAAATTTTGCGATGATTCGTCAAACGGCGCCAAAGATATTGGCAAAAGAAAAAACGCTTTTTGAATAGAAACAAGGTCCTAACTATAACTACCTACTGGCGACTGCCAATAGGTAATATATATACATATATATATATGTATATAGATATGTACGTGTGTATTTATGTATGTGTATATATATATGGGGTAAAGAGCTTATGCCCAGAGCTAGTGGCTCTCTAAATGCTAAACAATAGTTTATCATCAAACATGTACAAGAGGCACCTGAGAAAATCGACAATGCAATTCCATATTCTCAAAATTAATTTAATTAGTTAAAATATATCAATGTCATTAATAGGAATCCAATGTTTGTATAATCATCAACATGTAATAAATATTTGAATTACAGTTAGGGCCGGTGAACAGAGTACCTTAAATCCTGGTTGTGGAGCATTGCATGGATCCGCGTCGAAGGAGCACCACGCAGCCGAAGCGATGTATCAGTTCTGAGATGTGGCCAGGCTGTGGTCGAGGTCCTGTTGCATCGTCATCAAGGATCCCTTTGACGGAGCTTACAATGCAAAGTCTGCCTTCGGGATGCGGAGTGCCGCTGGCAATGCGTAGGGGTGTGGAGTTTGCGTAACTCCGCGCTCCGCTTGGAGCGCGGAGTTCGGTGAAAATTCTGCACCTGCCACCTAGCGGACTTTGCCGGCGCCAACCCACTAATAAAAACAAATGGGGCTTAGCATTCTGCTAATTGACAGCTCCCTTAATCAACCAGGATTCAAGGTAGAGACTAGAGTTTTCCTGCGACCAATCCTTTGAGGTGGCGGGACAGCAATGGGGCCTGGAGAGTTGGGGAGGTCGGGTACGCCAAGGGTCAAGGAGCCCTGGAGCTCCGCTAGACACCAGCCCTGCAGGAGCAGGATGACCAAAAGGAGGGGCTGGAGTATTAAGCGCTGCCTGAGAGATCCACTGTCACCAGCCACTTTCTGGCCGGGGCCGTAGCTGGCATAATGGAGGACTGCCTCATGTACCCCATGGACTACATGGAGCTGAGAGGGGACTGGGGTACGAGGCACATTGTGCTGGAGGAAGGGGATGCTGGCTGAAGGGTTGGGTGAAAGGAGGTTTTCAGTAATACATGAAATAATTTTTTCATGTATTTAGCTTGTTTATATAAGGCCCATGGTTTCCAGTATATGTAATCATACTTTTCTAATGTCCTTTCTTAATTTGATGCACTGGTTTGGGTTTTTAAATTATACAATTTTTGCGGTTTAGTGGCAGATAATAGCTGAAAGATGGCATCCAGGAAAATGAGAAAAATAAATACATCCTCAGGAGTAGCCAGCAGGAACAGGCGCGCACATTCATTAACCAAAGCTCTGGCTGTTTTGAAATGTATGACTAAAACCTTAAAGGAGCGAGAATGGATATTGTTGAGTCTTACTATGATGTAAAGGAATGTAGTGTATCCTTTTGGTGGTCACATACTTGAATGTTAAATATCTTTTGTTCATCATTACGTCGTGACATTGTGCATGTTTTTACTAGCGATGAGTGGCTCAGTGTTCCGTTCAAAACACACCACGTGCTTCATTACCAACTGCCTATGATTTTCAGACTCCATTTCCTGCCCCGACTCCTGCAGCTGTTGATTTGGTATATGCATGCCATAAAGGAAACTGTCCCAGAATTGCTCTGGTGTTAAGTGCCCAAGTTTGCACTATCGTTATTTGGGCTCCACAGAATTCTTACTGGTTTGTAGATCTGTAATTTCAACAGCATGATCTGTGGGATGCACATTCATTTCAGTTTGCTCTAATGCTACGAAAACGTTACTGACTTCCATAAAGGGCTGCAACTATCCTACGTTATGGTTAGGATCAGGTGGCATCATTCCGCCGGACACTGAACTCCATAGAACTTCACTGAGTTTTTAGATAACTCTGCGGAGTAGAACTCCGCGAGCTCCACCCACTACTAGTGATGCTTTGGTTCCGAGGAACTGAGAGGCTGCGATGTGGAGAGCGGCATCGTAGTCGAGACTGCTGTCGATTAGAGATGTGCGGACCTGGGCTGGGGATGTGCAGTGTCATCATGGCAATGCATTGGTTTTGAGGACTGCAGGGGTGACAGAGGTCTGTGCGATGGGTCTAATCCACGTAGCAGTAAAGATGCATCGTTTCTGCTCAGGGATGTGCCTCTCAGCTAAAGAGATGCATTGGTTGCGCTTTTCAAATACATTCCACTCTAGGCTGTCCAGGGCATACCCTATGCACCACCTATATGTATTAAAAAGGAAGGTGTGGGCATAGCAAAAGGTTTATTTTGTAAGGTTGAAATAGCAGTTTAAACTGTACACACAGGCTCTACAATGGCAAGCCTGAGACATGTTTGAAGGGCTACTTAAGTTAGTGGACCAATCAGCGCTGCAGGCCCACTATGTTAATTGGGTATGAGCAAATATTACCATGTTTAGAGGAGCGAGCACATGCAATTTAGCACTGGCTAGCAGTGGTAAAGTGCTCAGAGTCCTAAGGCCAGCAAAACCAAGGTCAGACAAAATGGAGGAGGAAGGTAAAATGTTGGAGGGAAGACCACCCTAAGGCTGACAGATATAACAGTGTGATTCCTATTATTTAATGCTGAGTCATAATGGATTGCAGCCTGTAAGGTTGGAGCAGACTTAAATACTTTTGGGGATGGTTGCTTTTGGGTAGGAAGCTGGCTAAATTCAGTTATCGATCTGTATCATGCATCATCTGCATACATGTAGAGATAAGAGTAATCACCTTTTAGAATGAGTAATAACATTGGAAATCAGCGTTTTGACACAGATTTCAGAATTGGCATTCTAGAATTCTAGGTCATTTTACAGGTACAAATACCTCAAGGTTTGAGATTGCAAATTAGGAAAAGTACAGTCGTGGTTTGGCCAGAGAACAGGCGAAGCAAAACTGAAAAGTTTCCAGCAGTGGTATCTAACAGGGATCTTGACATTCAGAGCTATAAAGCGATACCAAAGGGGATGATGGACGGAGCGTTTGAGCTAATCAAACACTCACCCCCAGTCAACTGATCTGGGTTTAATCCATCATCATTCTTTAGCTCACTCCACCACCCCAGTTCAGACATGGCCATATGCAAATCAGTCTGACCCTGTGCCTCATGGGAACAGTCCAGCCCGAACTGCCAAGCCATGTCTTCCCTGGACCGGAAACAAGCATCCTGGGACCGGTTTCTGGCTATTCAGCCGTCATCAGCCAGGCTAGCTTGAATCCAGTGGCAAAGTGAGCAAGGGACCCACGTCTGGGCATACCCTGCCAACTTAGGGCGAACAAAGCGATACCAAAGGGGATGATGGACGGAGCGTTTAAGCTAATCAAACACTCACCCCCAGTCAACTGATCTAGGTTTAATCCATTATCATTCTTTAGCTCACTCCACCACCCCAGTTCAGACATGGCCATATGCAAATCAGTCTGACCCTGTGCCTCATGGGAACAGTCCAGCCCGAACTGCCAAGCCATGTCTTCCCTGGACCGGTAACAAGCATCCTGGGACCGGTTTCTGGCTATTCAGCCGTCATCAGCCAGGCTAGCTTTAATCCAGTGGCAAAGTGAGCAAGGGACCCACGTCTGGGCATACCCTGCCAACTTAGGGCGAACAAAGCGATACCAAAGGGGATGATGGACGGAGCGTTTGAGCTAATCAAACACTCACCCCCAGTCAACTGATCTGGGTTTAATCCATCATCATTCTTTAGCTCACTCCACCACCCCAGTTCAGACATGGCCATATGCAAATCAGTCTGACCCTGTGCCTCATGGGAACAGTCCAGCCCGAACTGCCAAGCCATGTCTTCCCTGGACCGGAAACAAGCATCCTGGGACCGGTTTCTGGCTATTCAGCCGTCATCAGCCAGGCTAGCTTGAATCCAGTGGCAAAGTGAGCAAGGGACCCACGTCTGGGCATACCCTGCCAACTTAGGGCGAACAAAGCGATACCAAAGGGGATGATGGACGGAGCGTTTGAGCTAATCAAACACTCACCCCCAGTCAACTGATCTGGGTTTAATCCATCATCATTCTTTAGCTCACTCCACCACCCCAGTTCAGACATGGCCGTATGCAAATCAGTCTGACCCTGTGCCTCATGGGAACAGTCCAGCCCGAACTGCCAAGCCATGTCTTCCCTGGACCGGACTGGACGGGTATGCCCAGACGTGGGTCCCATGCTCTCCATGCCACTGGAATCAAGCTATCCTGGCTGAAGAGGGGTGAAACCCCGAAACCGGTCCTAGGATGCTTGTTTCCAGTCCAGGGAGGACCTGGCTTGGCAGTTCGGGCTGGACTGTTCCCATGAGGCTCAGGGTCAAGACTGATTTGCATATGGCTGGGTCCAAACTGGAATGGCATGGTGAGCAAAAAAACGATGGATTTAGGCCCAGATCTCTGTACTGGGGTGAATGTATGACATTGTTCTGCATTCTGTCCATCAACTGTTGTTTTTGCATTTGTCACCCCGAGTGGGACGGGTATGCCCAGACGTGGGTCCCGTGCTCTCCATGCCACTGGAATCAAGCTATCCTGGCTGAAGAGGGGTGAAACCCCGAAACCGGTCCTAGGATGCTTGTTTCCAGTCCAGGGAGGACCTGGCTTGGCAGTTCGGGCTGGACTGTTCCAATGAGGCACAGGGTCAAGACTGATTTGCATATGGCTGGGTCCAAACTGGAATGGCATGGTGAGCAAAAAACGATGGTTTTAGGCCCAGATCTCTGTACTGGGGTGAATGTATGACATTGTTCTGCATTCTGTCCATCAACTGTTGTTTTTGCATTCAGAGCTATAAGGCAAGAGGGTGACATTAACTAATCGAATCCCTATAAACAGATTATGACCTGGCACTCATACAACAGTACAAATACCTACAACTGAGACACGCACTAGAGGCAGAACAGATAGATTGGGTAGATTTATCTGATAGTAATTCACTAGAAGGGAGAGCTCTACTAGACACACTCCTCAACAAGTCTCCCTCATTTACTGCACCCTGAATAACAACAGGCCAGATTACCTTCATAAATTAAAGGAAAAATGGGAGACAGGAGGGTTACACAGAGGATGTCAACTAGGAGGTGGCCCTGATGCACCCCGGTAAGGAGGCCATTGAGGCAAGACTATGACTTATCCAGCACAAGGTATTTCACAGAGTCTATTACCACAGACGTAGACTAAATAAGATGAGGAGGGCTTCTCCGCCCAATGTGTAGGGGGGTGGAGGAGACTTTCTTTCACACAATCTGGGGACAACCAGTGATTAATATCTGCAGAGACCCCTGAGGCCATCGGGCCCTGGTTCCAGCCACACCTCTATTCATGATACTGAGAATCCCATTTGATGTAGACCTATTGGGATTGATAGAAGCAAAGAGAGAGAGATCGCTAAAATGTGGTAGAATACAGAGGCCCTCACAACACAGACGTGGACAACAGGCATGATAGAATGTATGGAATCAGAAATGGCAGTATACAAGGCGAGAGGTTGTCCGAATACATTTTTAAAATTTGGGGGGCTGGAGGATGTACAAAGGGCTGGATAGAGAAACCCACATAAACTGGGTGGAGGTATGCAACAGGATGAACACTAGGAGTAGACCATTTGAGTGAGAGAAAGGAGTTCAGAGGTGGTAGGAGGGCAGCGAAGGGAAAGACAGTCTTTACCTTCTATGAGACTGAACTGGTGGGCCAGTCAAAGAACTGTAATATAAAGAAACCTGAGCAATGTAATATTGTTGCTATACATTGTGACGGTAACTTCTGTGATGATCTACAACATTTAAAACTGAATAAAAATAGTTGAAAAAAGAAATAAGTGCACATGTCCACATTTATTGTTAGAAACCACCATCCACAAAACTCGAGCCCCCATAGTGCGTGCAGGCAGCCCTGGGAAAGCCGCCGGCTCGGGGAAGGAGACGTACGCGGTCCACGGGGGGCTCGAGACGGCTGCTGGAGGTACGGGCAGCAATCAGGCGGCATCTGTTTCTGCTGGAAAGGGAAAGCAAACTCTTCCTGCTTTGATCAAACTGCAAGCTGGGAAGGTGAAGACCCCCGTGAATGCAGGAAGCAATAAGCTGGGGCAGTTGGCGGCATCTGAAATGACTAATGCTACGGTCTTGGAGGTGACAGGTGCTGCCTCTACCCCTACCGACCTTGTGTCGATGGCCTCACTCACTGTTGCAACGGAGGACGGCAATCTGATTCAGAGTGAGCTGAGGTCTCGGGGTTGTACCGGGGCTGATATCACAAATGCCAGGTTGTTGCTTGATCCTAGTGGGGAGCTCCCTGTAGATCGAGGCGGAGTGAATGGGGAACTCCAGTCAACGCCGTCGCTCCCGGGGAATGGAATTATGGGAGTTGTAGTCCCACATGTTGAAAGCACTGCTATTTCTGCTCAATATACTCCCGGAGTCTCTCCCCAAAGTGGTGTGGCGGCAAGCCCAGTGTTGCAAGAGGTGGGTTCTAATGGCGTAACTGTGGTAAAAAATAAAAATGTAAAGGAACCTGAAGGGGGAGATAAATTCTATTCATTATCTGATCACACTGGCTCATCAGAGGGCGATGACCTAGACAGAGAGTGGTCAGTCGATGACAGTGATTCTGGCGATTGGCGATCTAATGAAGTACTAAGGGGCGAAGCCTCGCGAGGTCCTCATACAGTCCGAAAAGCAATAAAATTGAAAGATCAAGGGGCTTCTCTGTTAAGCAAAGACCCAGGGTCGTCAGCCTCAATGGTTTGGGATTACTCTTTTTCTACACAACCTGGCTCTGTGGGGAGTGCTATAGTTTTGGCTGGAGGCAGCGTGACTGACCCCCCCCAGGCTCCTCCTGGAGAGATGACACTCTCAATCATCTATCAGACTATTATGGCGCATCGTGAGGAGACGCGCCAGGAGAGTGTTCGTACGCAGGGTGCATGCCATAGGATGCAAAACTCTATCCAAAGAGTCGCTAAGACTTGCTCTGACATTGCTGCTAGAATTGTCGAAGCTGAGGAAAGGATTTCTACGTTGGAGGACGATTTGGCTACTCAGAAGGGTCTTACGGATTTGATTAAAACACAAAGGGATGACATGCTCTGGAAACTGACTGATCTTGAAAATAGGGCCAGGAGGAACAATCTGAGGATTCTGGGGGTTCCAGAAGGCAGAGAAGGGTCGGACATCAGACAGTTCGTAGTGGAACTCTTTTCTGAAGCTTTTCCAGATGTTAAGCAGTGGGACTGGCAATTGGAAGTGCAACGTGCGCATCGTTTCCCTTTTAAGCAGAGACAGAGGTCTGGGCAGGCTAGTGATAAGCCTCGGGCAGTTTTAATTTGTTTGAACAACTTTCTGGCTAGGGAGAAGATCTATGACCTAGCTAGGCCAGACAGGAAGAGGGTGGGGAAGGATTGTGAGTTCTTCGTTAGGCCAGATTTTTGTCCGGCAACAGTTGAGCGGAGGTGGCAGCTCCGCCAGCTAATAGCCCCGTTTCAAGCGAAGGGTTCTCAAGCCTTTCTTCTTTATCCCTCAAAATTGAAAATAATTCACCAGGGCCAGACTAGATTTTTTTTTCCGGAAGTTCAGGCAAAGGAGTTTTTGGATGGTATCTAGTTAAACTCTGCTGGTCTTCTTTTTCTTTTCTGCCATGTCAGGGGCTTGGAGGCGGAAAAAGCGGGGGTTGAACCGATTGGTATTTTGTTCTATAAGTAAAAAAGAATTTTATTTGGGTAGGATCCCAATCGGTTTAAATTCTCGGTTGTTGGTAACAATGGGGGGAAGGGTCTAGGGGAGAGTGAGGGAAGCCAGCTCCTTTCATCACAAGGACCTCGGTCCTGTTGCCTTACAAGAGTGGTGTTGGGGTGGGGGGGGTTGGGGTAGGGGGGTTTTAGGGGTTAAGGGTGGAGGTGGGGTGAAGGGGGGGTCACTAAGGTGCTGGACTTATGCTATAGTCATGGTAATGTTATTTGTAGGGGTTATGGTATCTCAGTATTTATGATTAAAAAGGGTAATGGTTTGCAGTGGAGAATAGGGTTTTTTTTTTTCATGTATAAATGGGCCAGGGTAAATTGCGGATAAGTTCCTGGAATATTTGTGGCCTAAATGATCCCAAAAAATGGGCTTTGTTTTTCAAAATTGTCCAAACTATGCAACTGGATGTTTTGTGTCTGCAAGAGACGCACATACCTTGGGGTAAGAGGGAGTGTCTGAAAGTCCCTGGATATGACTTAATTGCCTGCTCTCGACAGTCATCTATGATTAGAGGTGTCGCTATCTTGCTGAGGCGAGGCATTGGGTTTTGTAGAAAGGCCCGAGAGGATAGCTTAGGCAGATGGGCTATAGCTGAAATACTGGTTGAAGGCAGGTTATTATCTATATGTACTATATATGCCTCAAATGCAGATGATCCAGAAGTGATAAAATGCTTAAATGTAGAATTAGCAGCTTGGACACATCCAATGCTGGTCTGTGGGGACTTAAATATTAATTTGGCTGGCAATTTTAATCTGGCAAGTGCTCAAAAATATTTTGGTAGGAAACCCAGGGTCTTTAAAGCTCTTCAGACTTTAGTTCAAGAACATGCATTAATGGATGTCTGGTATAGGCATAATAAAGATAAAGATGGGTATACATATTATTCTGCCCCCCATAATAAAATGGTTCGGCTGGATTATTTTCTTATGTCAGATCTGGTGGCAGAGCTGGTTTCCAATGTACGAATATGGGGAAAATTCAGGTAGAATTCTTGCTAAAAGGCTCCAACAGAAAAGCTTGTTAAATCGAATCACTAGAATTCAGGATCAGCAGGGTGTTATACAGGATACGCAGGAGGGGGTTATGGATGTGTTTCAGAAGTTTTATATCTCATTATATATGGAAGAAAATGTTAGATCTCAGTCCGAGCCCCAGGTTGAGGGCTTTTTTCTGGATATTGGTACCCTCAAAGTTACAGTCGAACAGAATGAGGTTCTTTCTGCTCCAATTATGTGGGAGGAGGTTGAGTCAGCAATAAAATCGTTGGCTAATGGAAAGGCTGCTGGTCCTGATGCCATTCCGTTGGACTTCTATGGGGCATTTTGCTCAGAGATCCATCAGGATATTTTATCAGTCTTTAGGGCAGCACAGGGGGGGGCTATACCGGAATCATGGCGGCAAACCACGATTGTTCTTTTTAAAAAGAAAGATAAACCTGAGCTAGACCCTTTATCTTTTCGTCCAATCTCTTTGATAAATACCGACAATAAGATATATTCTAAAATTTTATCTTCTAGACTTGCAGAGGTAATTACCCCGTTAGTCTCTGTACGCCAGCACGGGTTTATCCCGGGTAGGGATACGGCCGACCATGTTCGGCGGGTTATTGCCCTATTGGATTGGGCTCAGGTAACTTCTTCTCCCCTCGGAGTGATCCTGTTGGACGCCGAGAAGGCGTTCGACAGGGTCTCTTGGGGGTTCTTATGGGCGGTGCTCCATTGGAAGGGTTTTAGTACTGAATTTATACAGGCTGTTCAGGCATTGTATACTTCCCCAGCTGCAACACTGCGTATTTCTGGTCAGGAGTCAAGGCCATTTAACATCAGCAGGGGCACCAGACAGGGGTGTCCCTGCTCGCCTCTCCTTTTTGCTCTGTACATTGATCCTTTTCTTAGTAAGATCGAACGTAAATCGGATATCTTGCCGATTAGGGTCAATGGTACAGAGTATAAGACGTTGGCCTATGCGGACGATATTGTTGTGCTAACTAGTGATGTTCGTTCTGCCTGTGCTGCCCTAGAGACTCTTGCTGAGCAATATGGTCTGTTATCAGGGTATAAACTTAATGTCTCAAAGACTCAGGTTGTTCAATCAGCTGCTATGTGTCCTTCTGCTGCTCCGGTGGTTACGGAAGCAATTTATTTAGGGGTCAAAATTACTAATATTGTGGATAATATCCCTGATCTTAATATCCGCCCGGTGATTCAATCTGTTCATACTAAGCTGGAAAGATTGGATCATTTGCATCTTTCTTTACATGGTCGTTGCAACGTACTTAAAATGCAGGTTCTCCCAAAGTTCTTGTATTTATTCAGAACTATCCCATTAGAGTTTTCGCAAGTCAGTTTGGCCAGGGTTGATAGGATCTGTTATAGGTTTCTTTGGGGATATTGCCACTCTCGCAGGGCAGCTAAGTGGATGTGCCTCCCTAGGATTCGTGGGGGGTGGGCGGTCCCAAATTTTTTATTATATTACTGGTCGGCCATGCTGCAACATTTTGGGCTACCGTTGTTGGGAGATAGGGCAGAGGTTCCGCTTTCTAACAGACCTTCTATTTTTGAGATAGGTCTGGGTGAGGCTGCCAAGGGTATTCTAATGCAAATTCTTGAGCTATTTTAAGAAAACAAGGTTTAAAGTTATTGGGGCTATGTTTTCAGTCTGGCGGAAAATTCGGCGCAAATGGTCAATTTCGAATATTAATTTTTATACGCCTTTTAATGCTGTCCGAGTTTTGCCCCCTATTTTTCAGGATCAGTTTATTTTCAGATGGCAGTTATTGGGTCTGCGGGATATAGGCGACTTAGGTTCTGGTGGGCAGCTGGCCTCTTTTTCTTTTTTAAGAGATAAGTTTCATTTAAATATTCATGACTTTTTCAAATACCTCCATATTAGAAGTTTTATTGATAAATATCAACATGATACTCCTACAATGTTTGATAAGCTCACCATAATTGAATTAATTCAAAGGAGGGCTAGAATAGGTATAATTTATCAATGTCTGCTATCTGATTTTTCGGATGACCTTGATTTACAGAATTCTAAGTGGATGGGTAAATTGGGTAAGACTGGGGTGGATATAAGGCCCGCATTGGAATTAGCAAGCTATGTTTTAGTCTCTGGCAGTTTACGGACTCAAAGCTATATGGCAATGTTTGACTTATACTATACACCGGCGAAAATTGCAAAGTGGGGGGGCCGGAGGGGTGATTGTTGCGCTAGGTGTGGGCTCCAAGCAGCTGACGCTGTACATATGTTTTACTCCTGTCCAAGACTAGGGCAATTTTTGTATGAAGTGGAGTGTTTTTTAAATTCGAGGCTTAATATCCCGGTTACCATCTCTTCGGAGATGGTAATAATGGGGTGTGAAGGCACTGTGATGGTTGAAAGGACGAGATATACCTCTGCTTTTTTATTTGTAGTCATGGCTATGATTCGTTTATGTATTACTTCACAATGGCTAAGCCCTGAAGCCCCTACGTTCTTTAATTGGAGAGCTAGGATGTTAGCTTTATATAATTTGGAGTCTTCAGTTTTTTTATTAAGGGGGAGAAGGCGGCGGGAGTTAGCCTCTAAGGTCTGGGCCCCGTTAGAGGAATGGCTAAAGCAATGATCTTCAGTTTTGTCTGATGTATCTCATTCCTTTTTCTCTTTATTGTCTTTTTTCTTTTTTTCTTTCTTTTTCTCTCCACTGCGTGTATCATGTGTCTGGTTTTCGTATATTAGTATCCGTATCGGCTTTGTATGTTTTTGTAAATATGGCTTATCATGACTAGTTTTTTTTCTAAAATAAAAAAATATAAAAAAAAAAAAAGAAACCACCATCCACTTTCCTCCACTGACATCACCCGGTGTTTGCATAGAGAAGGTCAAAGCCAGATTGCAGCATGCAAGGGAAATTTAGCTAGCAGATGCACACAATGAAATAGTACAGGTGCTTCCAAGAAGGCTGGTTTTAATAGAACTGCCATAGAATTTTTTTTTGTTTTAATGCCCATCTTTGGACAGTATGATTTTTATTGGCATAAATAATATGTATCACTGGCTTTGAACTGCTGTACTCTGAAAACATAGTTTAAAGATATAATTATGACTAAAAATAAAAAAGGATATATAATTGCAGAAGTATTAGCAAAATAAAGTATTGGCTGGCACTGAAATGCACTTCTTTTTAGGTGGTTATGTACATGTTGTTAGGAATGGGGTCTCTAGTTGGCAGTCGATTTGCTCCCTGTCCAAGTAGGGACCCTCATTCAAGTCAGGATCACACAATTAAAATAACTACTGCTCACACCCTTGGTAGGTCGGCATGAGCAGTCAGGCTTATCTTAGAGGCAATGTGTAAAGTATTTGTACACACACACAGTAACACAGTGAAAACACTACAAAAGTACTCCACACCAGTTTAGAAAAATAGCCAATATTTATCTGAGTAAAACAAGACCAAAACAATAAAATTCCAACATATACAAGTAAAGATATGAATTTTGCAAGTATAAACTTAAAAATACAGTTCCTTGAAGTCGATAGCGCCAATAGGTGCTATTGCGGCATCATGAACAACACAAATCCAACAGTTCAGTGATATGGCATCGGACAGACCCGCAAAACAGTACCTTTGAAAGTGAAGGGGCCTCGGGGACCTTGCGATGAAATCTGAAGATGATGCGTCGCTGGCATAAGTCGGGCAGAAGTCTTTGAGGCTTTGCAGTTACATGCACTGGGAATTGAGCTCTGAGATGTCGAGGTCAGGAGCGCTGGCATCGGTGGGGCTGGGGCTGCGATGTTGTCACGGTCGATGAGTCATGTTCTTCACGAGCGGTGACCACGACTTCGCTGCAGCGTGGCGTCGGTGCTGAAGTGCTGTCGTTGGCAGAAACAGGGCTGCGATGTGAGATGGGGCGATGCGTTATGCTCTTCACAAGTGATGCACTCAGACATGGTGCAGGCAGCAGCATCGGAGACGAGGTTGGAGTCAATGGCACTGTCGTCGGTACACCAGGGGCTGCGATGTTGTTGAGGTGATGCGTCCTGCTCTTCATGAGCGGTGCTTTCGGCTTTGTTGCAGGTAGCAACATCGATGACAACGTGAAGCGATGTCATCAGTGATGTCGGGGCTGCGATGTCGTTGCAGTCAATGCGTCGTGCTCCTCGTGAGCGGTGACCACGTCTTTGGTGCAGAGAGCGGCATCAGGGAGCGGTGTCTGGGAAAGGCGTCGGGTTTGTATTTTTGGAGGTTACAGCACAACCACTCAGTTCCCAGGGCCCAGGACTGGTTTTTGCAGGACTCACAGGAGAAGAGTCTCAGTGCTGGTATCAAGATGTGGATGAAGTCTTTTATATCTCTTAGACTTCCAACAGGAGGCAAGCTCAACTCAAGGCATTGGAGATACTTGGAAGGCAGGATACAGAAAGCAAAGTCCAGTCCTTTCACTGCCCAAGACAGAAGCAGCAGCAGTAGGCTAACACAGCAAAGCAAACAGCAAAGTGGTAGTCCCTCCTGACAGCAACACAGCTCTTCTTCCTGGCAGTGTCCTCAATCCAGAAGTGTTCTGAAGATATAGTGTCACAGCTCCAGTACTTACACCACTTTCTTCCTCTGAAGTAGGTAAACTTCAAAGGAAAGTCTTTGTAGTGCAAGAGACCCTGCCTTTCCCTGACCTGGCTCCAGACACACTACAGGGGGGTGGATACAGCTTTGTGTGAGGATAGGTGCAGCCCTATTCAGGTGTCAGTGACAACTCCTCCAACCACATCTAGCTCAGGAAGGCCCATTAGCCTGGTGATGGCCCATCAGGATATGCAAGGCACACCCCAGCTCCCTTTCTGTGACTGTCTAGGGTGAATGCACAAGAGCCCAACTGCCATCCACACCCAGATGTGGATTCTACAGGCAGGTAGAGGCACAGAATGGTTAAGCAAGAAAATTCCCACTTTCTAAAAGTGGCATTTTCAAACACGCAATTCAAAAACCAACTTCACCAAAAGATGTTTTTTTAAATTGTGAGTTCAGAGACCTCAATCTCCAAATCTCTATCTGCTCCCAATGGGAAATTACACTTAAAAGATATTTCAAGGCAATCCCCATGTTACCCTATGGGAGAGAGTCCTTACAATAGTGAACAAGCATTTACAATGCAATAGGTCTCGCAGTGACATTGTTTAAAGCTATTAGCATTGTAAATGACATTTTTTTAATATTGTTTTTCGTTCCTAAAAAGTATACAGTATACCTTATTAATTATGCACTCCCTGAAGTGTGGAGCAGTGCCATGAGAGGTCAACGAGTGTGCGTCCCACCGCAGTATGACCGTACCGCGTGACCCATGTGCCGCCTCCAGGGTACGGGAGGCAGAAGCGGCATCGCAGGTCCTCTTGAAGACCATTGTAGCACTAATTCTACATTTTGGTACTAGGGCATTTTAACTTCGTTGTTCCTGCCAGATACAAAGAGAAGATCCTGTGTTATTCAGTGCCCTCGTTACCTTTTTTGTGGGTTGTGGTGCTTGTCACTTCGCTGCCCCGCCGGTGCACACGACTGGGCACCCCACCTCGTGTGCCATCTGCAGGGCCTCTGCCCTCGGATCACTGGTTTCGGTTTCTGGAGTGGCAACATAAACAGTTGCTCCCAAAGGACTAGCCTGAACACTTAGGTGAATATCCCCTGCACCAGCATTCCACGGAAATTCTTTCCTAGCTCTCCCACGTCAACGAGCACGGCTCCGCTCGCGACACCGTATGACGTCATCGGAGCCATAAGAGGACCTCGTCGGCGTGCTGACGTCAGTTCCACCCATTTTTTCCGTGCCACCGAGGCAAACAGGGGACCGAGACATTTTCACATGTATACATAGTATAATAAATATATATATATTCACTGAAAAAACCATAGGTTTCAGGCACGTTATAGTTAGAAATTAGCATTTAAAAACCTTAGAAATTCACTGAAAAAACCATAGGTTTCAGGCACGTTATAGTTAGAAATTAGCATTTAAAAAACCTTAGAAATTCACTGCAAAAACCATAGGTTTCAGGGGCGTTATAGTTAGTTGGACATTTCACTCGTACAAAACCATAGAAATTCCCCGTTATAGTTAGTTCAGCTAACTATAACTCGTGCACTCGCAATGCACTGCTGATGACGTCACATATTACATCACTCATGACATGGTCAGTGACATCACTCATGACATCACTGATGACATCTCAAATGACATCACTGATGACATCACTGATGACATCATCCAGTGAATGTGTGTTTTTCTGAAAATTAAATATGTTTTATATATGTATATCTCAAGGTCGATGGAAGAATAAATGGGTATATAAGTGTCTAAATGGATGATTTTTTTTGTAAAATTGATTGTATAACTGACTAAGTGTATCTTAGTGAATACATGGGTTAGTGAGTAATGTTTAAATATGAAAATATCTGTATCAGTCTCTCACTTTGTGTATAAGTGGCTGCATGAGTTGGTGAGTAGCTACATGAGTGTCTATATGGGTTATTAGTTAGTTTTTTGAGTATCAGTATGAGTGTCTGAGTGTCTGTATGGTTCGGTGGGGGTATTACTTAGTGCATAGATGCATGAATGAGTGACTCACTGTTTGTATGTGTTGAAGACAGCATGTGTGCAGGACTGTATAGGTGGATGAATATGTGTATGGGTGTGTTAGTGAGTGAATGACTGTCTCAATAGTGTCTTTATGAGTAACTACATATGTTTTAAACTAGTATATGTGAGTATTGGTGTATATAAGTGAGTATATGTGAGAGTGAGAGATTGGAAGAGTTCCTGTACAAATAAGTAGGTGTTTCTATAAGTGATTGTTTAAGAGAGTAAGTATGTGTAAGTTTCTGTAGAAGTAAGTGTGGTAGTGTGTGTATAACTGTATATGCAAGTAAATGGATGTTTGATACTTTGTTTGCATGTGTGACTATGTGTGTGAGTAACTCTATGGATGAGTGGCGGTGTGTAACAGGATGTATAGGTGTATGAGTACATATGATGAGTGAGTACATGTATGAGTGACTGTATAGGGACTGTTGGTGAATGAGTGGATGTGTGTGTAGATCTTGGAATTACTGAATAGGTGTGTTGTAACTGGTATTGGTATGTCCATTGTTTTGAAAATGTTAGTTTGTATTTTTGAGTGTGTGTATCAAAGGTTATATTAGGGTGAGAGGAGGTCTGCCACTCTATCACAAGGATGATGTCATCAGTGATGTCATCAGTGATGTCATTTGAGATGTCATCGGTGATGTCATGAGTGATGTAATATGTGATGTCATCAGCAGTGCATTGCGGGCACGCGAGTTATAGTTAGCTGAACTAACTATAACGGGGGAATTTCTATGGTTTTGTACGAGTGAAATGTCCAACTAACTATAACGCCCCTGAAACCTATGGTTTTTTCAGTGAATATGTATATATATATATATATATATATATATATATATATATATATATATATATATATATATATATATATACATAAATGCTATAAAAGGATACTTTGTGTGTAATATAGTACAATGGGCGATAACTTTTTGTTGGCATTTTAATACCAATTAATTTGTTTGCTTGTTGTTAAACATTTGTAAATTTCTTTGTACATTTTATTTGTATACTAGCATATTTATAAAAGGTAAAACCATAGTAACAGTATGTAGTATGTAAATGTTTTAGTTATGAAAACATTAATGTATAATTTCAAATTTACTTACCTTTAACTGTAAAAAGGATACTTTGTGAAGGGTAAGTGGTTTAGAAAATGTTTGAAACCAGTACAACAATAGCAGCATACAAATTACAACATATTATGTTTAAAATAATTAAAAATGGACGATAACAATGTGCTGCTTTAGGGGTTGGAAAGTATTGCTTAAGGGGTAATGGAACTTGGTAATAGTTTATACATTAAAGTATAGAGAAATTTACTTACCTTTAATTGTTATTTTGATTGTGTTGCATTGTTTTAATACTGTGTTTATACATATATATAATATAGAGACAATCTGTTATAAGGATCGTATGTACAGAGAATACCGTGTAGAACATTTTGCAAAAGAGCAGATTTACTTACCATTAAAATGTTTTATGTATGCTTTTATTTATATATTATATATATATATATGTCTTAACAGGTATTATTTTGGCAGGATAGGTATTACAGAAAAAAAGCAAGAATTATTTTTAATAGTACAACACAAAAAATAGCAGATTATATTGTTGGTACATGTTAGTAATTGTACTTTATTGCATCAGCTAATATTTTCAGCAGAGATGCTGTATTGGTTATAGTAATTAGTGTATTTTTGTAAATTTAATTAATATACACTTTTGTTGTTTTCGTATTAAAAAAGAAAAAAAATGTTTATGGGCATTTATTCAATTGGATGGGAAAAAGAGCAAGTATTTGTTATAAATGACTAAAAAAATACAGGAAAATTTACTTACTTTTAATTTTGTTTTGTGTTTCTTTGGATTGTTGTAATACTATGCTTATATATATTTTATATATATATATATATATATATATATATATATATATATATATATATATATATATATATATATATATGCTGCAACAAGGATTGTGTGGGCAGGGTAGGCTGTACTTTGTGTGGGCAGTTTATATACAACAATTATAAGACCTCTACCCTAGTTATGCTGTTTCTGGTTTGTAATATAGGAGGGGCGTTATTGCGAACTCTGTAGCGCACAGTTTGCCATGTGTGTGGCATCGCAGCGCTGATAGTAGTCCAGTGGTGGCTTTCCAGATGGTTCTGTATTTTCCATCGCAGACCCACGTTGGGTTCACTTGTGAAGGCAGGTTACCAGTAGTGAGAGCGCGTATGTTCCTTTGGGTACGGTGAGTGTGACAGCTTCAGAAAGATGTGGGCGAGTCACCGTGTAAAAAGCGCATCAACGCCTCGTCATAGGTAGCAAGCGCTATATAAATGCAATTTACAAGTACCCTTCCCCAGTCATCCTTTGTTTGCATTGCTCCTCAACTAGAGCCAGAAGAATGAATTTTGGAGCACCAGGCAAAATGATATTTTGCTCTTTGGTGGTTTCCGTCTCCCTAACGAAATGGCCACTGTGATGTGATTATTTTAACATGGCACCTTCATGTGGCCTTTTGTGGTGACACAATAAAGCAGCTGAATGCATTGGGCCTCATGTAGCGCACTGTTTGCCGTGTGTGTGGCATCGCAGTGCTGATAGTAGTCCAGTGGTGGCTTTCCAGATTGTTCTGTATTTTCCATCGCAGACCCGCGTTGGGTTCACTTGTGAAGGCACGTTACCAGTAGTGAGAGTGCGTATGTTCCTGTGGGTACGGTAAGTGTGACAGCTTCAAAAAGATGTGGGTGAGTCACCGTGTAAAAAGCGCATCGACGCCTCATCATAGGTAGCGAGCGCTATATAAATGCAATTTACAAGTACCCTTCCCAGTCATCCTTTGTTTGTATTGCTCCTGAACTAAAGCCAGAAGAATTAATTTTGGAGCACCAGGCAAAATGATATTTTGCTCTTTGGTCGTTTCCGTCTCCCTAACGAAATGGCCACTGTGATGTGATTATTTTACCATGGCGCCTTCATGCGGCCTTTTGTGGTGACACAATAAAGCAGCTGAGTGCATTGGGCCTCATTTAGGACTAGCCCTGTCAATAACCCCCCCTCTGTTCACCTGGAAGTCGCCCCACCCCCCACACCTTACTAGTGTATACAGCACTTGGTATCACCCTGGCAGTGTTCACAGTTTGTATACCCCAGTCCTGGTAGAACACAGAGGTCACGTAAACCACTGTACTCAACACCACGTCTGACCACCTAAATTGTTCATTATTGTGTATATTGTAGCCTGCTGGTGGGGGCTATATCAATCGTTAAAGACCTCTACCCTAGTTATGCTGTTTCGGGTTTGTAATATAGGAGGGGCGTTATTGCGAACTCTGTAGCGCACAGTTTGCCTTGTGTGTGGCATCGCAGCGCTGATAGTAGTCCAGTGGTGGCTTTCCAGATGGTTCTGTATTTTCCACCGCAGACCCGCGTTGGGTTCACTTGTGAAGGCAGGTTACCAGTAGTGAGAGCGCGTATGTTCCTGTGGGTACGGTGAGTGTGACAGCTTCAGAAAGATGTGGGCGAGTCACCGTGTAAAAAGCGCATTGACGCCTCGTCATAGGTAGCACGCGCTATATAAATGCAATTTACAAGTACCCTTCCCCAGTCATCCTTTGTTTGCATTGCTCCTCAACTAGAGCCAGAAGAATGAATTTTGGAGCACCAGGCAAAATGATATTTTGCTCTTTGGTGGTTTCCGTCTCCCTAACGAAATGGCCACTGTGATGTGATTATTTTAACATGGCGCCTTCATGCGGCCTTTTGTGGTGACACAATAAAGCAGCTGAGTGCATTGGGCCTCATTTAGGACTAACCTTGTCAATACTCCACCTCTGTTCACCTGGAAGTCGCCCCACCCCCCACACCTTACTAGTGTATACAGCACTTGGTAACGCCCTGGCAGTGTTCACAGTTTGTATACCCCAGTCCTGGTAGAACACAGAGGTCACGTAAACCACTGTACTCAACACCACGTCTGACCACCTAAATTGTTCATTATTGTGTATATTGTAGCCTGCTGGTGGGGACTATATCAATCGTTAAAGACCTCTACCCTAGTTATGCTGTTTCGGGTTTGTAATATAGGAGGGGCGTTATTGCGAACTCTGTAGCGCACAGTTTGCCGTGTGTGTGGCATCGCAGCGCTCATAGTAGTCCAGTGGTGGCTTTCCAGATGGTTCTGTATTTTCCATCGCAGACCCGCGTTGGGTTCACTTGTGAAGGCAGGTTACCAGTAGTGAGCACGCGTATGTTCCTGTGGGTACGGTGAGTGTGACAGCTTCAGAAAGATGTGGGCGAGTCACCGTGTAAAAAGCGCATCGACGCCTCGTCATAGGTAGCAAGCGCTATATAAATGCAATTTACAAGTACCCTTCCCCAGTCATCCTTTGTTTGCATTGCTCCTCAACTAGAGCCAGAAGAATGAATTTTGGAGCACCAGGCAAAATGATATTTTGCTCTTTGGTGGTTTCCGTCTCCCTAACGAAATGGCCACTGTGATGTGATTATTTTACCATGGCACCTTCATGCGGCCTTTTGTGGTGACACAATAAAGCAGCTGAATGCATTGGGCCTCATGTAGCGCACTGTTTGCCGTGTGTGCGGCATCGCAGCGCTGATAGTAGTCCAGTGGTGGCTTTCCAGATGGTTCTGTATTTTCCATCGCAGACCCGCGTTGGGTTCACTTGTGAAGGCGCGTTACCAGTAGTGTGAGTGCGTATGTTCCTGTGGGTACGGTAAGTGTGACAGCTTCAAAAAGATGTGGGCGAGTCACCGTGTGTGATAAACTCATTAGTTATTTGGAAAAGGATATTATTTATTGCGGTCGGGAGTGGGATTTGATTATCGTCCATCAGGTCGTAAAAGGGCTCTACGGCAAATTGGAATGGACGTCTCAACTACACACCACCTGGTGGAAGCTGCTTGTGCCTTGAGGCTGGAAGTGAAGCGGCGAGGGCGGAGAACAGTCTCAGAACAGCCGTGCATACAGTGTCAACAGTTACACTGTGAAACAGGATTTGTGCAAAGGGAAAACGTGCAAACTGTCAGTGATTGTGACTCGCAGTCTCACGAGTTCACGGAGTAAAAATAAATAAATAATTAAATAACAAGCTGTTGCCGTTGCGCCCCACAAAGCACTTGAGGGAGGGGAGGAACAGCAGAGAGAGTGGGGTGGGGGTGGAGGAGGGAGGGGAGGGGAGGGAAAGAGAAGACGCACGTGAGGGCCTGGAAAGCAGATGCCTTGGTGAACTCTGCCTGATCCTTAGTTTAGCACGCCTTCTCAGATAAAGAAAACCATAAAACTGAGAGACGCCGTAGACTCGGTGTCCCAAGGGCGTGTACAAAAAAGCCACAGGGCGGTAACCAAAAACCCTGCAGAGCAATCACAAGACAGGGTTTTAAATAAATATCGACATTGCTCAATAGAAAGCATAGGCGGTAACAGAAGTCCCTCTACACAAAATACTTTACCCCAATAAATCTCGCTACGCGTGCAGCACTGCTCGCTGCAATGCTAGGCGAGACCTAAAAACGAAATTAGCAATATTTCACTATTAGGACATGTAAGACACACCAGTAAATGTCCTACCTTTTAAATAAACTGCACCCTGCCCATGGGGCTGCTTTTGGCCTACTTATGGGTGCCTTACATGTATTAAAGGGGAAGGTTTAGGCCTGGCAAGTGGGTGCACTTGCTAGGTCGATATGGCAGTTTAAAACTGCACACACAGGGCCTGATTCACAGAACTAACTTACGTCAAAAACGTAAACGTAAACGTAAAGTTAGTACTATTCTGTGAATACCAAAATGAGTAAGTGTATTCTGTGAATACCTAAAAAGTACTAACTTTACGTTTACGTTTACGTTTACGTTTTTGACGTAAGTTAGTTCTGTGAATCAGGCCCCCAGACACTGCAGTGGCAGGTCTGAGACAGGTTTGCAGGGCTACTCATGTGGGTGGCACAATCAGTGCTGCAGGCCCACTAGTAGCATTTGATTTACAGGCCCAGGGCACACCTGGTGCACTTTACTAGGGACTTACTAGTAAATCAAATATGCCAATCATGGATAAACCAATCACCGATACAATTGAGACAGATAGCACATGCACTTTAGCACTGGTTAGCACTGGTAAAGTGCACCAAGTCCTAAATCCAACAAAAAGAGGTCAGAAAAAAATAGGAGGAAGAAGGAAACATGTTTGGGGATAACCCTACAAAAAGAGCCAGGTCTAACAAATGTAAACAGCAAATGCCATCCCCCACAATGCAGGAGAGCCAATGATTTATATGGGCTAACCTACTGCCCCATAGTGTATGCTACAGTGGGCAGAAGTAAAATGTGAAAGACAGCTGAGCAGACCAATAGATTAAGAGAGCTGCCCCAAATTCCCGTATGTACTTTTTAATTTCTGATTTGTTTTATTAAATGAGACAGGCGAAACAGCTAAAGCGGTCTCTGGGCCAGACTTAAAAAAGCTACCCAAAATGAACTTAACATGGCAAATTAGCTTTTAGGATCGGACCCAAAGAACAGAATAATAATACGCACAGAAGTGGGTGGTGGAATTTAAAATCCCATCCAAAAAGCAAACCTCAAAATTTCTCATAATCTTATTCATTATGCAGAGTAACAATTGTAAACAATGCACTTTCCATTCAGCTTTTGTTGTTGTAGGATACATTATTTATACCTCTATAGTGTGCAGGAGTTGTCAATAACCAGTGAAAGGCTGTTTATAGCTCCCCCTTGGATTCAATCCACTCAACAGCACATCAGCTCGCTGTAAGAAACCCAGGGCTTCCATCAGTATCCGCTCACTCAAGCAGCCTAAAAATAAAGCTTTCACTCGGGTAGAAGGCCATCTTTCATTCGCAGTAAAACCATTGTTTTGATACCTCATTGTACCTCAGTGCTATTCCGGCAACCGTGTTTATTTTTTCCATTTTTACCCGATCAATCTGTAGTTGATATTGATGTCTGATATGCAGGTAAATAATTAATAGCTTTCAAATGAGTAATGTCTATTAATAACTGGGAAAATGGGTTTATTTTTATCTCGAGCTTTCCATCCCGTGCGTCCATTGTTGCGTTAGAAACTACGTGCAGGTTTTTTTTCTAAATTTTTGCTAGTAATGCGACCTTTGCGAAGGTTATGAAGCTCAAGATAAATATTGGTGTTAAAAAAAGTTCTGCAAAGACTTTTGGTGAGAATTTTGGCGCACAGTTGAAGAGTATGGCAAACTTTTGAGCCACTGCCCCAGAAATGCAAAGCTTGTAGGGGCTTATTTACAAGGCTCTTGCACTACTTTTGCGTCATTTTTAACATGGAAAAAGTGACGTAAAAGTGGCGCAAGGGGCTTGTAAATCTGCCCCGTAAACTTTACGAGACAAATATACATTTCATCCATTCCTGAGCAAGAGCTGCGATTGGCACATTTGTGTGCCCAGTAGATTTAGCAGGGATACGACCAGCCATCCTTTCCGCTCTCCCTGCTTTTGTAAGTAGAGGGCAGATGTACAGAGGGTTTTTGCTATTGCAAAGCCTGAACTATGCCAAATGGCAGGTTTGTGATCACAAAAACTCAATTTACAATGTTCTAAAGTGGCACTGCAAATCTTAAATGGATTTTACGGTTCT
This sequence comes from Calotriton arnoldi, assembly GCA_963921515.1. Taxonomy (NCBI): domain Eukaryota; kingdom Metazoa; phylum Chordata; class Amphibia; order Caudata; family Salamandridae; genus Calotriton; species Calotriton arnoldi. The sequence goes on from CAWUFW010001257.1 coordinate 609,946, forward strand.
TGCAAAGCGCAAGGAAAAGGGAGACACAGAGGGATACGCCCCCAGAATATTGAAGCTAGAATATGGAAATACCTAAATGTCCAATGCAAAATCTCAAATACAAAATATTGAAAGGTAAGCAAGTATAGACTTCCGATGCCTAATTTCACTTATATGTACCTTGACGTTATATACATATATATCTTCAAGGTACATTTATGTGAAGTTAGGAATAGTAACTCTATGCTTCCTCTATATGTACTTAACTTTTAATATGTTGGTTTTTGATAAGTTGTCAACGATATTCTTGTACCGTGATATTTTCAGCCTCGATAATCAATACTACAATCTGTATAGGGACATCTGCCCTCCCTTGCACCTCATAAGGAAATGTTTAAATGGTTTGTAACTGTTCCTGCAGTCAGTGCCTAATATGTAAAATAGTATGTGCCCAGTCAGTGCTTAATTTGAGCCGGTGGTTTCCTGTGCTCGGCACCGGCACTTAATTGTCAACACTGGCACTTATGACGCTGTTCGTGTTATTTAGGGATTAACAGAACAACTGTTATTTATTAATTCAATGTGCAATAAAAACAACTAATACCTACCACCCAAGCCATTCTTATGTTTATGGGGGCCTCAAATAGTGTGAATTGTTACACTTGCACACAGGTACTGTCATTAGCAGTGCTGGCACGAGCAGTGGGTGGTGCAAGCTGACGTGGGCCCTGGCACTTATTCTTTTTTTACAAACTAAGCACTGGTGCCGGTGCACTGTTCAGAAGCCCGCAGCTAGCACTGCTGAATGTCAGGGTTACCGATAACCAAGGCTGTCTAATCTGGATACCAACCTCATGCCTCTTTGAACCACCACATACACTCCCTGGCCGTTTGTCTCGCTCTTGGAGGTTCTTTTTAGGTCTCGGCTCTAGACGGCGCTCATGCGCTGTCTCGAACCGAGACATGCTGTATCTGCTTTGGGGGCTTACAGTCCGCCCATAGGCTTCCCATTTACTGGCACAATCGTCGCTCCATTTTTTGTTCTCCCCTTTTGTCAAGGGCAAGCATACGTTAAGCCTCTTCCGGTGTTTAGCCCTTCCCTAGCACACCGCCCAACTTCTTTTAAATATACCCAGCAGCCATTTTCATCTATTGTTTCGGGACTACTTTTTTATTTTTATAAATGGGTGACCTTGCATGCATCTGGCAGCACTTTCTGTAGACGCAAGACTCACTGCACGATGTATTTATGGCAATTTTCTGCTGTGTACAATATTGTACAAACACAGTAATACGCGTATACTTGTATTTGATCTATGGCAATTTGCTGTTGTGTACAATATTGTACAAATACGCTAAGGCGTGTGTACTTGTATTTGATCTACAGGCAGCTGTCCATTTTGTCTTCGTATTTTGCCATATGACGTGATCAAACACTCACAGCAGATTCCTGGACATGTGGTCTCGTCAAACACTTCTAAGCTCTTCAATTTTCTTTGGTCTACTGACGTTGCTGCTGAATACCGCAAAATTGCTCTTTTGGAGTGTCTGTAGATCAGTCCTTCTTCGTAATAACAGTATTGTCAAAAAACAGTAGAGGGCACACATGCTCTATTCTAGATGATAGATCACATTACCCAATGTTGCATTCCCAGTTAATCATCAAGAAAAAAAAGATTCAGAACATCTGCATGCTTCTTTGTGTTGGGCTGTCTCTGTGGAAAATTGTCATATTGTTTGTTAAATTGAAACCATAGAAGATGATGCTGGGCTTGCTTGAAGATGGTCTAAATGCATGTGGACCTCGTTAAAAGTGGTGTGTCACTGTTTTACTGTAAAACAACAAATGCAAAAACGGGGCCCGAGTGCAACTAGAAGTCTAAGCGCACCCTTTGTGGACACCATAACTCATGAAACTGCTTGCTCATTCAACCTTTTTACTTAATATTTCTCTGCGTATATTTATCCAAATTATTTAGCATTATCTTACTGTTAAAATATCGCAAACAGTTTTAAAATTATTGGTTATCACGTCCCAAATATTTAGGTGAGACCCTCACGGGTGATTTGCCACGCTTTATAAATCCTGATTGATTGATTTATTGAAACACATAAATATATATATGGAATAAACAAATAGAATTCTTATTGTAAGCAAAAAAAGTAAACGTGATCATAAGGCATTGTGCTCTCTAACGTGTTAATCATTTTTAGGTGGAGCCTGGGCAGAGCATGTGCTGCTCTGTGAGCCATGCTGTATTAGAGTATGTACTTGAAGCCCCGCCCACTCTCCGCCCATATTTGTCATTGGCTTGTGTCATTGTCCTTCGTAAATGCTGGCTTCTGATTCGTCATTAGGCTTGTTAGTCCCTCCTTAGTACTGCCTTGTCTTCATTTGTAACCTCCCATGAGGACTTTGCCCTTTTACTTTAGTTGTTATACGGTACGTCTCATTTAGTCTGTTAGCACTATTTTTTTTAATGAGTTACAGGAAGCACTCAACCAAACACAATTTTAAACTATGGGAAGGAGCCGGTTTAAAGTGAATGTGTTAAAGTGCCGCTCAAAGGTCGTGTTAATTCGCACTTGTTATGGGTGGTTAAAGGCAGTGCGCTGTAACAGTGAGTTTGCAGCTTATTTTTGTTACGTAACCTCTTTTGATAAACTGCATGAAAGTGAAAGATCCGGTAGCCTACTGAAGCAGAATTGAGTGCTCTCGGGCGATGATGTCCCAGGTAGCCATTCATGTTTTACAAGTGTGTAGTGATTCGGGTCTTTCCCTGTTGCCAATGTGCTGTGCTACATTGCTGTTCAACAGGCCGCAAGCATCATGCTACCGGGAAGACAAGCGGTGGCACGCACTGTGAGTGCAAAACTTGAACACAGGCCACGTACCTAAACAGACACAAACATAGACAGTCAGTCACTATGTCACTTTTTTCGCTACGACAGACTCGAGCCTCATTGGTAATAAGAATTCCATGAGAAACTATTTGGTTTTCTTTCCAAGAAACTGATTTACGTTTCTCAGTACCCCAAGCTTAAAATCACAATAGAGCTGTTTTTAAAGCTAGCGCATTCTGATAAAAACAACAGTAGCATGTACATGTAGAAGTGTGCTTAGCTGAAACTTGTTTCTAAGAAATAAAACTGCTCGTCTGTTAATAAATTGGCACTTTGCCAGGTTTTGTGTAAAAAAAAATATAACACACTGCGCCAAAAAACGCTCTTACCAGGAACACCCAAGGGAGTCCTCAAACCACCCACCAACAAACAAGAGGGTTACGAGCAAAGAGCCTTGCTGGCCGGACAGACATACTCTGCTGGAATGTCCTTTTTCTTCAGTGACCTATGACATGAGGAAAAGTACCTGGGGGCAGATTTCAGAGCCCCTTGCGACACATTTGCGCTGCCGTTGCATCACTTCTGTGACGCAGCGGCGGCGTAAACCATGCACCACGTTGCGACTTATTTACAACGTGACGCATCTAGGGAGATGCGTCATGTTGTAAAGCCCTGCGCCACATTAAACCTGCGTCAGGTTTAATGTATGCAGGGTGGGCATTCCGTCGGAATAAGCCTCGTAACAGTGACGCAGTGAAATCTACAAGATTTCACTGAGTCACTTTTCAGAGGCCGCTGCGACAAAACCTTACGCCTACTTGAAGCAGGCGTAAGGAGTGGCGCAGCACGTTAGGTATGGGCGGTCCCTGAACATTGCTGGAGTTGCGTCGCGCTTGCGACACGACTCCAGCAATGCGCCGCCCTTACGCCATCAGATGCGACACGCATCTGTCTATCCCTGCGCCACGGTGCGCCGCATTGTAAATGCGACGCATCCGTGATGGTGCAAGGGTAGAATTGCGTGTCGCATCGGTACTGGCGCATCCCTGCTAATATGCAGGGATGCGCCAGTCCTTGTAAATCTGTCCCCTAGGCTTTTTAAGGCTAAGAAAATGGTTGGCTGCAAGATAACCCTGTGCCACCAGTACACAACGGTACCCTCAATTTAAAAAAGAAATTTACGCCAGTAATGAATCACATTGGGGCAGATTTACAAGCCCCTTGCGCTGCCAGTACGTCACTTTTTGTGATGCACTGGCAGCGCAATACACTGCCCCATATTTACAAGGACAGGAAAAGCCACCCTGCGTGGCTTTTCCTGTCCTTGTAAATATGGCCCCTTAACACGCAGCACTTTGCGTGAAAGGGGCGTTCCATGGGTGTTGCTGTGGGTGTTCCCACTCAACACCCATGGAACGAGACACATTTCCAGATTTACAAGGAATCGTAAATCTGGAAATGCGTGTGAATGCTACGCCTACCCAGGGGAGGAGTAGGGAGGCGCAACGAGGAGAAATGTATTAATTTCTCCTCGTTTTTGTTTCCTGTTTCTATGCGTGCTGCATTCTGCAGCACACATTGAAAGAGGAAATCACCTCGAATTATTGTTTTTGTTCAGGAAGGGTTCCCTTCCTGCACATAAACAATCATTGAAAGAATGCTGTTTTTCAACTTCTATGTGTGCTAATGCAGCACACATAGAAGTTGAAAAGCGGCACTTTAGATTGTTTTTGTTCAGGAAGGGAACCCTTCCTGAACAAAAACAATCTCCCCACGACGCAGGCATCCTTGCACCATGGTGCAAGGGTGCCTACGTCGGCGCATGGCAGCAGTTTGTGTGCCAGCGCAGGGGGAAGCACAGAGGTGCGACATATTGTTGTAAATATGTCGCATCGCTGTGCTTTCCAAACTAACGCAGTACGGCTCAGCAAAATGACTTGCTGCACCGTGCTGCGTTAGTTTATTGTAAATCTGCCCCTCAGTTTGCATTGTGTCCTATCTAAATGATCATGATCAGTGTAATTATAGACACATCGACCTAAATAGCATACATTTCCATAAAACTTAAAAAATATAACCATTTCACATTTCAAGTTATTAAATATAAGTGACACAGTCAACTGTATATTTGCATCTCCTGATTGGCAGTTGAGCCTAGAGACAAGCTGTGACTGAAACAATTTTGATCCCCCTTGACTTCCGGTACGTGTTTCCATCCAACCACAACTTAGACAAAAGAAATTCTTGCAGTGACCCATGGAAGACTCAGAGACTCTGACAGGGAGGCCGGGAGAGGGGCCCACTCTCTTTGTAGCCAAGCTGCAGCTTTCCATGATACAGCAATGCACTAAATGTGCGGGTTGCTGCATTCGGCTGGGTGTCGGCACCCTGTATTCTGAAAGTTCCAGAAGCACCCCTGGGAAGCTGCCACTGTCAAAGACTGTCAGGAGTACGTACTCACATGTGCATCCATTAATGCACACAAAAATGTAAAATGTACCTTTTGGAATGTGGATATGTCATGTTAATGTGGCTGTGCATCTGTCAATATCTTTCCTGTTTCTTCATGGTTAAACTATTTTCCACTTGGAGAAACTCCTTTCCCTAATACCAACACCAATGTTGAGGACCCCCACCCCAAAACCCCAATATGTAAATAAAGTTACTGCTGTTCTTGACAACGGGAATGAGCTGGCAATACCACAAACTTTTCACCATTCTGCAATGTCCAGAAAGCCACCCCAGAGAGCAGATCTTGAACAAATTCTGTTGTATGGTTAAATATTTAAGTGTGACAAATCCCATTTGTGAGTGAAAATCAACACTATTCTTGATTTTCGGACTCAGGAATGTTAATATCTACTTATTAATTAAGGTATTTGCGTGTTATGTAGTTGCTCAAAAATGTTTATGATTCGAGCCCTACATAAATTTCATACAGTGATTTTTCCTGCACTTTTCTATGTCAAATAGGTGGAGAGTTAATACTGCACCCATCTATAAAGTCTTGTGCACAGACATCAACCAATTCACAAATGAATTCATGAAAACATTCACAACTCGTGTGCAAAGGTCTTCCACCGTTTCTCTGCCATGCCCCTTTTTAGGTCGAGCCTGGGCAGCGCATGCGCTGCTCTGCGAGCCATGCTGTATTAGAGTATGTACTTGAAGCCCCGCCCACTCTCCGCCCATATTTGTAATTGGCTTGTGTCATTGTCCTTCCTAAATGCTGGCTTCTGATTCGTTATTAGGCTTGTTGGTCCCACCTTAGTACCGCCCTGTCTTCATTTGTAACCTCCCATGAGGACTGGCCCTTTTCCTTCGGTTGTTACACGGTACATCTTATTTAGTCTGTAAGCACTATTTTCTTTAATGAGTTTCTCTTACTGCAGGAGGGCAGGAGGGTCTCTCATGCGCAGTTGTGACCACCGGCTTGTTTAACTTGTAGGAAACGGGGAACTCTTCAGGGGTCATGGGAGACAGAAGGGGGCAACTGAGCGATGCCTTTAGGGAGGTCAAAGGTGCGTGATGTAAATTCTGCTAGATCGGACGTGTTTATTTTCTGAACGTCTATGTTAAACATGAATATGCTTTAGGATTGCTACTCCGTTCACTTGCTAAAAACCATGACTTCAACAAAGGGCTCTTACCCTATTTTCTCAATTTGTTCCTCTGTGACATGGATCCAAAAAAGAAAGAAAGTCTTTGGCTGCAAATGTCTCTTTGGACCTGTAAAGGGTGTGCTTTCACCCCCAGCTTAACGTTACTCTCGCTCATTTGCTTTTCTCCCCCTGCTCGCCACATTGCTCTGTCTATTGTTTGCTTCCCTGTGCCCTCTGCGCCCCTTCCCCCACCGCACATCATTTTTGCTTCCCACAACCGCACCCTCAGTATTGCTTCCCCACACCCTCCCCGTCTGGTTCCTTCTGCTACCTTCTGTTTGCAAACCCCCCCCCCACAAACACTTTTAAACAAGCATTTGGAATGCAATAGGTCTCGCATTTGTGAGAGTTTAAGCTATTGGCATTGTAAATGACAATGCCTTTTATTTATGTTTTAAAAACCAAAACATAAATAAAAGGCATTGTCATTTACAATGCCAATAGCTCAAACTCGCGTAAATGCATGACCTATTGCATTGCAGATGCGTGTTATTATATAATGTACTGACATAATATTGCGTAGGCACTCCTATTGCCGAGACCGATTGGCTATGCCAATGCTTGATTTCCCTGTATTCTCCTTTTTTCACTGTTTCATCATTCATTATTTCCTTCCTTTTTCTTTCTCCCTGTTCTGTCTTCCTCTCTCATGTTCTGGGTCAAAGTCTGATGATAAAAAATAAGCCTGGCTCCCAAAAATGAATGCCATTGGGCCCCTGCAGCCACTGGCTCAAATTAAGCTCTGGGTGTAGTTGCAAACTATTGACAGATTGCCATCTATCGAGAGCAGTCATTATTCATCCTCAAAAATGAAGTAGACACTGACGGACAGCTTTAACTTTGTGAATGACAAATGCACTCATCAGTGGAAGCAAACAGTAGCCCAGGAACTGCTATGTGTTCTCACTATGGACCAGATATAAGAAACACTGGTTGTGATTTACGACCAGTGTGAAATTTTGTGAACCAACCTATGTACTAATAGGAAGGTTTACATATTAACGAATTGTAGTATGTACAAGCCGACCTACCTCATTAATATTTATGGAGTAGTCACAAAGTGTGACTGTTTTTGATAAGTAGCCATTACATGGATGGTTGCCTTCTGGGCTGAGCATACCACCATTTCTGTGAATGCTTTTAAATATTATTTTTTTTTAAAGCAGACTGTTTTTCGTAAAGGAAATAGGCTGCGTTTTAAAAAAAAGTTTCAAACTTTGTTTTTCAGAACACAAACTAGAAGGGATTCCCAGGGGACCCCTTTCCTTTTTCAAATTGGTTACCAGCCCAAGTTCGTAGTCAGTAAAATTACAACATTCTGCAACCAGTTTTCGGTTGCGCAACATTAATACATACAGTAGCGGATCGGTATTTGGAAGGGACACCCTAAACACGCCCCTTCCAAATAGCGATTTGCTATCCCCTCTAAAACCATTTTGCAGTTCAGTACCAAATTACAAAATGGGCTTAGTATATTGCAAAAAGAAATTGAGTTGTTGCAAACTCTGAATCGGTGTGTTTGAAATCACATAAATGATTTGTACATCTGGCACAATGTCTGCAATTGGCACCTAGCAAATGCAGAAATAGGGGTCTGCTGTCCCGTAAAGTCGTTTATCTCTATATATGCAGCCATTTGCAAAGAATTCTCAGAGAGTATACTGCCACATGAAAATTAATGAGCCAGGACTTCTGTAAACCATTGAGAATGGTCGTTATGCTCTGTGCTAGTTTAGTGCATCTAATAATTAATTCTGCAGCCCTGCATTTCAGTCATGGTTCCCCATCAAGGTGGCTTTATGTAATCAAGACAAATCAAAGTCCTGACCCCTTGAGGTAGGCTCAAGATTTAGTTCTATAATATTGTTACACTTACCAGAAGAAATAATCCCATTCCTTGTTTCCTTCTAGAGGAAGAACATTATTCAACCACATTTAGGGGCATACTTATTAAAAAATTGCACTACGCAGCAAGCCACCTTGCTGCCCTGCGTGATAGGGAAAGGGCAGGAATGAGCCATATTTAACATTATATGGCTCATTCCTGTCTTTTCCCTGCGCTGGTGCACAATGTGCTGCCTGCATTGTAAGCAGGATTTGTTGATGTGCATGAAGGGACACCTTCCTGCACAAAAACAATCCTCTGATGCATTTTCCTCATTTTATGTGTGCGGGAAAATGCAGCACACATAGAAAGAGGAAAAAACAAAGAGAAATAAAGACATTTCTCCTTTTTACGCCTCACCTAAGGAGGAGTAGTATTTTGACGCATCGGTATTTGGAAGGGACACCCTTAACACGTTCCTTCCAAATAGCGATCTGTTATCCTCTCTAAAACCATTTTGCAATTCGGTGACCTGTTACTGAATTACAAAATGGGCTTAGTATAATGCAAAAAGCAACTGAGTTGTTGCAAACTCTGAATCGGAATCGCAGTGTTTGAAATCACAAAAATTATTTGTACATTTGGACCAATGTCTGCAATACTGGCACCTAGCAAATGCAGAAATAGGGGTCGGCTGTCCCGTATCTCTATATATGCAGCCATTTGCAAAGAATTCTCAGGAGTTATACTGCCACAGGAAAATTAATGAGGCAGGACGTCGGTAAGCCATTGAGAAAGGTCGTTATGCTCTGTGCTAGTTTAGTGCATCTAATAGTATAATTCTGCGGTCCTGCATTTCAGTCACAGTTCCCCATGTAGGTGGCTTTATGCAATCAGGACATGGCAGAGTCCTGGCCCCTTGAGGTAAGCTCAAGATTTTTTTCTATAATATCGTTACACATACCAGAAGAATTAATCCCATTCCTTGTTTCCTTCTAGAGAAAGAACATTATTCATACACATTTAGGAGCATACTTATTAAAATATTGCACTGCGCAGCAAGCCACCTTGCTGCGCTGCGTGATAGGGAAAGGGCAGGAATGAGCAATATTTAATATTGTACAGCTCATCCCTGCGCTGGCGCACAATGTGCTGCCTGGCACCAATGCAGGCGGTGCCAGCATTGTAAGCAGGATTGTTTTTGTGCAGGAAGGTACGCCTTCCTGCACATAAACAATCCTCTGAGGCATTTTCCTAATTTAATGTGTACTGGAAAATGCAGCACACATACAAAGAGGAATAAACGCCTGGGGAGGCATAGTATTTTGACGCATTCCCAGTTTTACAAGTGATGGTAAATCTGGGAATGAGACAAAATTCAAGAGTGGATGCCTGGGAACACCCACACTTCACCCATGGACTGACTCCCTGGGGCTGAGTAATGCAATGGAATGCAACAGTTTGCACTGCGTTGTGTTACTCTAGATTTATCAAGCCACGCATGGTGGCCTTGCGTGGCTTGATAAATCTTACTTGGTAGTTGCGTCGCCCTTGCGCCCACTTGCGTGGTGCTAGGGCGACGCAACTGCTTGATAAATGTGCCCCTTAGTCCTGAAGATGGTTGTGCATATTTAGCGAAAGGTTGAAGTACACTCCACTACTTGCATTTAGATCAACCATCATTGAGACATATTCTACACCACAGGGATATGCTCTTCTGGAATGTTCCTTGCATTATGAGTGGAGCGCACACTTCTGTCTCAGTGAATTACTGTAAAAAAGTATGTACAACCAATACGCTGGATAGATACACGGTTCTTGTTGTTACAGAACCCATGATACTTACGTTTGCACCTTTTGTCTGATGTTTCAATACAGACCAATTGTTTGTAATAACATTGCTGGTACGTCTGTTTATTCAATCATTGTCTTCTCCTTGCATAAATCTCAAACATTTGCTATTTGATTAATTCTTGTAAGTTTCTTTCCGTGAATACAAGGTCACTAAACGCATAAATATTTACCGATTTAGATTATATTATTTTGTTAATGATCCCCTTGTAGTGCATTTACTTCAGATTGGTGCATCTGGCCCAGCCTAAAAAAAATGTCAGGATGCATAGCAGATTCTGTGAAAAATCACATCAGTGATCCAACCCTAGACATGGTACAACTGACCATAAATGTGGAAGTCCTCAGCCTATGAATGGCATGCAAAGAAGAATTTCTGGATAATATGGAAAATTGGAAACCTTATAAGTTATAAGCAGTTTCTGCACTCATGATGCTCAAATTTGAATTTGTTTTGGTAGGGTTAATGCTAGCCATGTTTGGTGATCATTTCCCAGTGGATTTCCTACAACCCCTTATTTCACTACTTGTATATCTCATGAGCTGTGGAGATTAGAATTTGCAAAGCAGACAGGGGTTGTTTCTGTCAGTGCCTGCATTAAAACTCCACCGTGGTAGCCTTGCATTAGGTCAGAGCGAAAAAAAATCACAATATGTACGTCTTGTTATCAATTAAAACAGGACAGGCAGATCTCATGTATCCAAGTTGTGTCCTGTATATATATGTGATGTAGCTGCCAGGGAAGAGACCCTTTTAGGACAAGAACCCTCACTCTCCCGAAGGTGACATGCTACATCATTGGGTCCCCTCCTCATACCCAAACTGAACGGTCCATGGTGTGGGCTACAACTCCCTGATGGGGAGGAGCTGAGGTGTTTTTCAAAGATGAGCGGTAAAATGGGATCAGTGAGGGACAGAGTGCAAGAAAGTGTGAAAAATGTGGTAAATAAAACTATCTCCAGGGGTCCAGATAGACTTTATTCAGTAGGCCTCTGGGATAGAGTTAAAAAGAGGAGTAGCGATTAAATAAATATACCCCTATCAATGGTCAGAGCGGTCATAGGTAATGAGAAGTGCTACAGGTGCAGATTATAGTACATCTCTCTGTCAATGAGTGATACACTTTACTTTGATTTCCACACGTCTTGTTATCTCTTTCCATTAAACATTTCCAAAAGGCCTTCTGTTTTCATAGACGCAAATTCTTTGTCAATTTGCGCATGCACAAAATACACAATTTTTTTGATCACAGTGGAGACGTGGAAAACAAGTTGTGACTCAGACCATTTAGGATTCATAATCTGAGCATGATGTACTTCTGATCTCAAGCTCTTCTCAAGCGATTTCCACTGACGAATAGAAAATAACCTATCACATTTTTAGCGTTAGTCTTTTTACAAATTTCATCCTCTCAAAGCAATTGATATCTGTGGTATTGAATTAAAAGCAGTGACAGAAGTGGGGGAAAAAGGTTGGGGAACTGTGGGCGGAGAATCAGAGGGTGGGAACAACCTGAATATTGGGTCAGTGGGTGGAGTTAGAGGTGTTGCCAGAAAGCACAAAACATCCCAATTTGTAATATTTGTTTGCCATTTCCCTGACCAGTCACAGGTTATTTCGTTATTTAATCCAACCAATGGATACACATGTTTATTTAAGGTTTAATATGAGTTATTGACATTAACCCCTTAACTGCTGGGCCTTTTCCCCCCAGTGCTGAGCCCTTTTTTGGCTATTTGTAGTAGTTCGCGATTAGGCCTCTGTAACTTTTTGACCACATAAGGTATCCACGCCAAATTTGCGTCCTTTTCTTCCAACATCATGGGGATTCTAAAGGTACCCAGGGTTTGTGGATTCCCCTGGAGGGGTCCCAGATTTTAGCCAAAATACAGCTATATTTTGGTTTTTTGGGGAAAAATGGGAAAAAAGTCCTGCATATGAAAGTGTCTGGGTTTTTCCCTGAAAATGGTATCAAAAAAGTGTTTGTGGGGCTGAAATCTCCATTTTCCCAGCTTTTAGGGATGACAGACTTTTGTCAGAAAACCAAAAAATTTTACACAGTTTTGGCATTTTTCTGGGACATAGCCTATTTTTGCTATTTTTTGTGCTTTCAACCTCCTTTCAGTTAATGGTAGAAATGGGTATGAAAGCAATAATGTATCCTGGAAATCTATACATTTTAGAACAGTAGACAAAATGCTGAATTCAGCAAGGGGTCATTTGTGTAAATCCATCAAGGTTTCTTTATAGAAACTAACAGTTAAATATAGGAAAAATGGAAAATTAGTTGAAAAAAACAGCCTTTTGTGTCAACGTTTTCACCTGTAACTTCTTCTAATTATGACTGCTCTTTGAAAGCAATATACCGTTACATCCACTGGACCTCACTGGTTGTGGGGGGATATAGGACTTGTAGGTTCACCAAGAACCCGACGAACCCAGAGCCAAAAACTGAGCAGCGTCTTGCAATGGTTTTTTATTATGTACCGGGTATATAGTAATTATTCTGGGAAAATGTATACATGGAATATTCGGTATGAAAGACTCCCATGTATTTCTGAAATGGGAACACAATATAGAGTTTAGAAACAGTAGATATTTGCACATTTCTGAAATTGGTAATACTCATACTAGCATGAGAATTATAGGTCATTTTTCAAAATAACTTCTTTTTTACACATTGTCTTTCATTTGGAAGGCAGAAATGCATCGAAAGTCAATAGGTAATAACAGTTGCTTTACAAATCTGAATTACCGTAAGTGTCCCGATAAAAATGGTACCTCACTTGTGTGGGTAGGCATAGTGCCCACGACAGGAAACGGCTCAAAACGCAACGTGAACACAACACATTTTCACAATGAAAAATTACCCTTTTTTTGCAAAGTGCCTAGCTGTAGTTTTTGAACCCTTGCTCTGCCGGCACCCAGGGAAACCTAGCAAACCTATACATTTTTGAAAACTAGACACCCAGGGGAATCCAGGATGGGGTGACTTGACTGGCTTTCACCAGGTTCTGTTACCCAGAATCCCTTGCAAACCTAAAAAATTGTCCAAAAAACACATTTTCCTCACATTTCTGTGGTGGAAAGTTCTGGAATCTGCATGGATCCACAAATTTCCACCCACCCCGCGTTCCCCAAAGTCTTCCGAGTAAAATGGTACCTCACTTGTGTGGGTAGGCCTAGTGCCCACGACAGGAAATGGCACAAAACGCAACGTGGACACACCCCAATTTCACAGTGAAAAATGCCCCTTTTTTGGCAAAGTGCCTAGCTGTAGTTTTTGAACCCTAGCTCTGCCGGCATCTAGGGAAACCTAGCAAACCTATACGTTTTTGAAAACTAGACACCCAGGGGAATCCAGGATGGGGTGTCTTGACTGGCTCCCACCAGGTTCTGTTACCCAGAATCCCTTGCAAACCTAAAAAATGGTAAAAAAACACATTTTCCCTACATTTCTGTGGTGGAAAGTTCTGGAATCTGCGTGGATACACAAATTTCAACCCACCCTGCGTTCCCCAAAGTCTTCCGAGAAAAATGGTACTTCACTTGTGTGGGTAGGCCTAGAGCCTGCGACAGGAAATGGCGCAAAACGCAACGTGGACACACCCCAATTTCACAGTGAAAAATGACCCTTTTTTGGCAAAGTGCCTAGCTGTAGTTTTTGAATCCTAGCTCTGCCTGCATCTAGGGAAACCTAGCAAACCTAAACATTTTTGAAAACTAGACACCCAGGGGAATCCAGGATGGGGTGACTTTACTGCCTCTCACCAGGTTCTGTACCCCGAGTCCCTTGCAAACCTAAAAAAGTGTCCAAAAAAACACATTTTCCTCACATTTCTGTGGTGGAAAGTCCTGAAATCTGCGTGGATCCACAAATTTCTACCCACCCCGCATTCCCCAAAGTGTTCCGAGAAAAATGGTACCTCACTTGTGTGGGTAGGCCTAGAGCCCGCGACAGGAAATCGCGCAAAACGCAACGTGGACACACCCCAATTTCACAGTGAAAAATGACCATTTTTGGCAAAGTGCCTAGCTGTTATTTTTGAATCCTAGCTCTGCCTGCATCTGGGGAAACCTAGTAAACCTATATATTTTTGAAAACTAGACACCCAGGGGAATCCAGGATGGGGTGACTTTACTGCCTCTCACCAGGTTCTGTTACCCAGAATCCCTTGCAAACCTAAAAAATTGTCCAAAAAAAACACATTTTCCTCACATTTCTGTGGTGGAAAGTTCTGGAATCTGCGTGGATCCACAAAATTCCACCCACCGCGCGTTCCCCAAAGTCTTCCGATAAAAATGGTACCTCACTTGTGTGGGAGGCCCAAGTACCCGCGACAGGAAACGGCCCAAAACGCAACGTGGACACACCACATTTTCGCAGTGAAAACGGACCCTTTTTCAACAAAGTGGCTAGCTGTAGATTTTGAACCCTAGCTCTGCCGGCACCTAGGGAAACCTTTCAAACCTATACATTTTTGCAAAGTAGACACCCAGGGGAATCCAGGATGTGGTGATTTGACTGGCTCTCACCAGGTTCTGTTACCCAGAATCCCTTGCAAACTTAATAAATTGTCAAAAAAAACACATTTTCCTCACATTTCTGTGGTGGAAAGTTCTGGAATCTGCATGGATCCACAAATTTCCACCCACCCCGCGTTCCCCAAAGTCTTCCGATAAAAATGGTACCTCACTTGTGTGGGAGGCCCAAGTACCCGCGACAGGCTAGGGCCCAAAACATATTGAGGTGACATTAAAATTGCCTATCACAAAACAACCTGGTTTTGCAAGGGGGTCACCTCGGTTTTTGGCCCCGTGCTCGGCGGCCAGCTAAGGAAACCTATCAAACCCACACATTTCTGAAAACTAGACACCCAGGTGGTTCCAGGGAGGTATGGCTTGCGTGGATCCCCCAACGTTTTCTTACCCAGAATCCCCTGCAAACCTCAAATTTTGCTGAAAAAATCACTTCTTCCACACATATTTGTGTGGGAAAGTTGTGGCATCGCCGGGCAGACACGCATTTCCTACCACCCAGCGTTCCCCAAGGTCTCCCGATAAAAATGGTGCCTCACTCATGTGGGAGGCCCAAGTACCCGCGACAGGCTAGGGCCCAAAACGTATTGAGGTGACATTAAAATTGCCTATCACAAAACAACCTGGTTTTGCAAGGAGGGTCACCTCGGTTTTTGGCCCCGTGCTCGGCGGCCAGCTTGGGAAACCTATCAAACCCACACATTTCTGAAAACTAGACACCCGGGTGGTTCCAGGGAGGTATTGACTGCGTGGATCCCCCAACGTTTTCTTACCCAGAATCCCCTGCAAACCTCAAATTTTGCTGAAAAAAATCACTTCTTCCACTCATTTTTGTGTGGGAAAGTTGTGGCATCGCCGGGCAGACACGCATTTCCTACCACCCAGCATTCCCCAAGGTCTCCCGATAAAAATGGTGCCTCACTCGTGTGGAGGCCCAAGTACCCGCGACAGGCTAGGGCCCAAAACGTATTGAGGTGACATTAAAATTGCCTATCACAAAACAACCTGGTTTTGCAAGGAGGGTCACCTCGGTTTTTGGCCCCGTGCTCGGCGGCCAGCTTGGGAAACCTATCAAACCCACACATTTCTGAAAACTAGACACCCGGGTGGTTCCAGGGAGGTATGGCTTGCGTGGATCCCCCAACGTTTACTTACCCAGAATCCCCTGCAAACCTCACATTTTGCTGAAAAAATCACTTCTTCCACACATTTTTGTGTGGGAAAGTTGTGGCATCGCCGGGCAGACACGCATTTCCTACCACCCAGCGTTCCCCAAGGTCTCCCGATAAAAATGGTGCCTCACTCGTGTGGGAGGCCCAAGTACCCGCGACAGGCTAGGGCCCAAAACGTATTGAGGTGACATTAAAATTGCCTATCACAAAACAACCTGGTTTTGCAAGGAGGGTCACCTCGGTTTTTGGCCCCGTGCTCGGCGGCCAGCTTGGGAAACCTATCAAACCCACACATTTCTGAAAACTAGACACCCGGGTGGTTCCAGGGAGGTATTGACTGCGTGGATCCCCCAACGTTTTCTTACCCAGAATCCCCTGCAAACCTCAAATTTTGCTGAAAAAATCACTTCTTCCACACATTTTTGTGTGGGAAAGTTGTGGCATCGCCGGGCAGACACACATTTCCTACCACCCAGCATTCCCCAAGGTCTCCCGATAAAAATGGTACCTCACTCGTGTGGGAGGCCCAAGTACCCGCGACAGGCTAGGGCCCAAAACGTATTGAGGTGACATTAAAATTGCCTATCACAAAACAACCTGGTTTTGCAAGGAGGGTCACCTCGGTTTTTGGCCCCGTGCTCGGCGGCCAGCTTGGGAAACCTATCAAACCCACACATTTCTGAAAACTAGGCACCCGGGTGGTTCCAGGGAGGTATGGCTTGCGTGGATCCCCAACGTTTTCTTACCCAGAATCCCCTGCAAACCTCAAATTTTGCTGAAAAAATCACTTCTTCCACACATTTTTGTGTGGGAAAGTTGTGGCATCGCCGGGCAGACACGCATTTCCTACCACCCAGCGTTCCCCAAGGTCTCCCGATAAAAATGGTGCCTCACTCGTGTGGGAGGCCCAAGTACCAGCGACAGGCTAGGGCCCAAAACGTATTGAGGTGACATTAAAATTGCCTATCACAAAACAACCTGGTTTTGCAAGGAGGGTCACCTCGGTTTTGGCCCCGTGCTCGGCGGCCAGCTTGGGAAACCTATCAAACCCACACATTTCTGAAAACTAGACACCCGGGTGGTTCCAGGGAGGTATGGCTTGCGTGGATCCCCCAACGTTTTCTTACCCAGAATCCCCTGCAAACCTCAAATTTTGCTGAAAAAATCACTTCTTCCACACATTTTTGTGTGGGAAAGTTGTGGCATCGCCGGGCAGACACGCATTTCCTACCACCCAGCGTTCCCCAAGGTCTCCCGATAAAAATGGTGCCTCACTCGTGTGGGAGGCCCAAGTACCCGCGACAGGCTAGGGCCCAAAACGTATTGAGGTGACATTAAAATTGCCTATCACAAAACAACCTGGTTTTGCAAGGAGGGTCACCTCGGTTTTTGGCCCCGTGCTCGGCGGCCAGCTTGGGAAACCTATCAAACCCACACATTTCTGAAAACTAGACACCCGGGTGGTTCCAGGGAGGTATGGCTTGCGTGGATCCCCCAACGTTTTCTTACCCAGAATCCTCTGCAAACCTCAAATTTTGCTGAAAAAATCACTTCTTCCACACATTTTTGTGTGGGAAAGTTGTGGCATCGCCGGGCAGACACGCATTTACCACCCAGCGTTCCCCAAGGTCTCCCGATAAAAATGGTGCCTCACTCGTGTGGGAGGCCCAAGTACCCGCGACAGGCTAGGGCCCAAAAAGTATTGAGGTGACATTAAAATTGCCTGTCACAAAACAACCTGGTTTTGCAAGGAGGGTCACCTCGGTTTTTGGCCCCGTGCTCGGCGGCCAGCTTGGGAAACCTATCAAACCCACACATTTCTGAAAACTAGACACCCGGGTGGTTCCATGGAGGTATGGCTTGCGTGGATCCCCCAACGTTTTCTTACCCAGAATCCCCTGCAAACCTCAAATTTTGCTGAAAAAAATCACTTCTTCCACACATTTTTGTGTGGGAAAGTTGTGGCATCGTCGGGCAGACACGCATTTCCTACCACCCAGCGTTCCCCAAGGTCTCCCGATAAAAATGGTGCCTCACTCGTGTGGGAGGCCCAAGTACCCGCGACAGGCTAGGGCCCAAAACGTATTGAGGTGACATTAAAATTGCCTATCACAAAACAACCTGGTTTTGCAAGGGGGTCACCTCGGTTTTGGCCCCGTGCTCGGCGGCCAGCTAGGAAACCTATCAAACCCACACATTTCTGAAAACTAGACACCCAGGTGGTTCCAGGGAGGTATGGCTTGCGTGGATCCCCCAACGTTTTCTTACCCAGAATCCCCTGCAAACCTCAAATTTAGCTGAAAAAATCACTTTTTCCACACATTTTTGTGTGGGAAAGTTGTGGCATCGCCAGGCAGACACGCATTTCCTATCACCCAGTGTTCCCCAAGGTCTCCCGATAAAAATGGTGCCTCACTCGTGTGGGAGGCCCAAGTACCCGCGACAGGCTAGGGCCCAAAACGTATTGAGGTGACATTAAAATTGCCTATCACAAAACAACCTGGTTTTGCAAGGGGGTCACCTCGGTTTTGGCCCCGTGCTCGGCGGCCAGCTTAGGAAACCTATCAAACCCACACATTTCTGAAAACTAGATACCCGGGTGGTTCCAGGGAGGTATGGCTTGCGTGGATCCCCCAACGTTTTCTTACCCAGAATCCCCTGCAAACCTCAAATTTTGCTGAAAAAATCACTTTTTCCACACATTTTTGTGTGGGAAAGTTGTGGCATCGCCGGGCAGACACGCATTTCCTACCACCCAGCGTTCCCCAAGGTCTCCCGATAAAAATGGTACCTCACTCGTGTGGGAGGCCCAAGTACCCGCGACAGGCTAGGGCCCAAAACATTTTGTGATAGGCAATTTTGATGTTGCCTCAATACGTTTTGGGCCCTAGCCTGTCGCGGGTACTGGGCCTCCCACACGAGTGAGCACCATTTTATCGGGAGACCTTAGGGAACGCTGGGTGGTAGGAAATGCGTGTCTGCCCGGCGATGCCATGACTCCCACACAAAAAGTGTGGAAAAAGTGATTTTTTCAGCTAAATTCGAGCTTTGCAGGGGATTCTGGGTAAGAAAACGTTGGGGATCCACGCAAGCCATACCTCCCTGAAACCCCGGGTGTCTAGTTTTCAGAAATGTGTGGGTTTGGTAGGTTTCCTAGCTGGCCGCCGAGCACGAGGCCAAAAACCAAGGTGACCCCTCTCGCAAAGCCAGGTTGTTTTGTGATAGGCAATTCTAATGTCACCTCAATACGTTTTGGGCCCTAGCCTATCGCGGGTACTTGGGCCTCCCACACGAGTGAGGCACCATTTTATCGGGAGACCTTGAGAACGCTGAGTGGTAGGAAATGCATGTCTGCCCAGCGATGCCACAACTTCCCACACAAAAATGTGTGGAAAAAGTGATTTTTTCAGCTAAATTCGAGGTTTGCAGGGGATTCTGGGTAGAAAACATTGGGGGATCCACGCAAGCCATACCTCCCTGGAACCCCGAGTGTCTGGTTTTCAGAAATGTGTGGGTTTGATAGGTTTCCCTAGCTGGCCGCCGAGCACGGGACCAAAACCAAGGTGACCCTCTCACAAAACCAGGTTGTTTTGTGATAGGCAATTTTAATGTCGCCTCAATACCTTTTGGGCCCTAGCCTGTCACGGGTACTTGGGCCTCCCACACGAGTGAGGCACCATTTTATCGGGAGACCTTGGGGAATGCTGGAGTGGTAGAAAATGCATGTCTGCCCGGCGATGCCACAACTTTCCCACACAAAAATGTGTAGAAAAAGTGATTTTTCAGCTACATTCGAGGTTTGCAGGGGATTCTGGGTAAGAAACGTTGAGGGATCCACGCAAGCCATACCTCCCTGGAACCCCGGGTGTCTAGTTTTCAGACATGTGTGGGTTTGGTAGGTTTCCTAGCTGGCCGCCGAGCATGAGCCAAAACCAAGGTGTCCCTCTCACAAAACCAGGTTGTTTTGTGATAGGCAATTTTAATGTCACCTCAATACGTTTTGGGCCCTAGCCTGTCGCTGGGTACTTGGGCCTCCCACACGAGTGAGGCACCATTTTTATCGGGAGACCTTGGGGAACGCTGGGTGGTAGGAAATGCATGTCTGCCCGGCGATGCCACAACTTTCCCACACAAAATGTGTGGAAAAAGTGATTTTTTCAGCTAAATTCGAGGTTTGCAGGGGATTCTGGGTAAGAAAACGTTGGGGGATCCACGCAAGCCATACCTCCCTGGAACCCCCGGGTGTCTAGTTTTCAGAAATGTGTGGGTTTGGTAGGTTTCCCTAGCTGGCCGCCGAGCACGGGCCAAAACCAAGGTGACCCTCTCACAAAACCAGGTTGTTTTGTGATAGGCAATTCTAATGTCACCTCAATACGTTTTGGGCCCTAGCCTGTCGCGGGTACTTGGGCCTCCCACATGAGTGAGGCACCATTTTCATCGGGAGACCTTGGGGAACGCTGGGTGGTAGGAAATGCGTGTCTGCCCAGCGATGCCACAACTTTCCCACACAAAATGTGTGGAAAAAGTGATTTTTCAGCTAAATTCGAGGTTTGCAGGGGATTCTGGGTAGAAAACGTTGGGGGATCCACGCAAGCCATACCTCCCTGGAACCCCCGGGTGTCTAGTTTTCAGAAATGTGTGGGTTTGGTAGGTTTCCCTAGCTGGCCGCTGAGCACGGGGCCAAAAACCAAGGTGACCCCTCTCACAAAACCAGGTGGTTTTGTGATAGGCAATTTTAATGTCACATCAATACGTTTTGGGCCTTAGCCTGTCGCGGGTACTTGGGCCTCCCACAAGAGTGAGGTACCATTTTTATCGGGAGACCTTGGGAACGCTGGGTGGTAGGAAATGCGTGTCTGCCCGGCGATGCCACAACTTTCCCACACAAAAATGTGTGGAAAAAGTGATTTTTTCAGCTAAATTCGAGGTTTGCAGGGGATTCTGGGTAAGAAAACGTTGGGGGATCCACGCAAGCCATACCTCCCTGGAACCCCCCGGGTGTCTAGTTTTCAGAAATGTGTGGGTTTGGTAGGTTTCCCTAGCTGGCCGCCGAGCACGAGGCCAAAAACCAAGGTGACCCCTCTCACAAAACCAGGTTGTTTTGTGATAGGCAATTTTAATGTCGCCTCAATACCTTTTGGGCCCTAGCCTGTCGCGGGTACTTGGGCCTCCCACACGAGTGAGGCACCATTTTTATCGGGAGACCTTGGGGAATGCTGGGTGGTAGGAAATGCGTGTCTGCCCGGCGATGCCACAACTTTCCCACACAAATATGTGTGGAAAAAGTGATTTTTTCAGCTAAATTCGAGGTTTGCAGGGGATTCTGGGTAAGAAAACGTTGGGGGATCCACGCAAGCCATACCTCCCTGGAACCCCCGGGTGTCTAGTTTTCAGAAATGTGTGGGTTTGATAGGTTTCCCTAGCTGGCCGCCGAGCACGGGGCCAAAACCAAGGTGACCCCTCTCACAAAACCAGGTTGTTTTGTGATAGCCAATTTTAATGTCGCCTCAATACCTTTTGGGCCCTAGCCTGTCGCGGGTACTTGGGCCTCCCACACGAGTGAGGCACCATTTTTATCGGGAGACCTTGGGGAATGCTGGGTGGTAGGAAATGCGTGTCTGCCCGGCGATGCCACAACTTTCCCACACAAAAATGTGTGGAAAAAGTGATTTTTTCAGCTAAATTCGAGGTTTGCAGGGGATTCTGGGTAAGAAAACGTTGGGGGATCCACGCAAGCCATACCTCCCTGGAACCCCCCGGGTGTCTAGATTTCAGAAATGTGTGGGTTTGGTAGGTTTCCATAGCTGGCCGCCGAGCACGGGGCCAAAAATCAAGGTGACCCCTCTCACAAAACCAGGTTGTTTTGTGATAAGCAATTTTAATGTCGCCTCAATACGTTTTGGGCCCTAGCCTGTCGCGGGTACTTGGGCCTCCCACACGAGTGAGGTACCATTTTTATCGGGAGACCTTGGGGAACACTGGGTGGTAGGAAATGCATGTCTGCCCGGCGATGCCACAACTTTCCCACACAAAAATGTGTGGAAATAGTGATTTTTTCAACAAAATAAGAGGCTAGCAGGGCATGTTGGGTAAAAAAAACAGTGATAACCACGCAAGTCATTCACCCTTGTACTTCCCCCTTTGTCTACTACTCAAAAATGTAAAGGTTTGCCTAGGTGACGACTGAGCTAGGGCAGAAAGTCCCCTACTACCCATTGTGAAAAAAAAATATCTTACAAAAGGCCATTAAACCAACACAAATATAAATCTAACACTCATTTGATAAAGCTAATCCACCACTTACACAGGTTGGTTTTAGCACCTCCAGAAACGCTGGCTTCAAAGCACAAATACTTATCAAAGTATATAAATATTGAAGCCAAGCCTTCTGAAGAGGAGCCATAAAGCCACATCACGGCACCAACCACTTTATGGTCCATTCACACGCCATTCACACACCACACACAAGACTTCCGTACCACCAGCCACGGGCCCAAACAACCATATCACTTGCACTCACACAAACATACTGCCGCCATGCAAGGGCCCATCACATTCATATGCCACAAGACATAATGACTTTGACTATATTCTACCACCTGTCAAGTCTCCACCTCCTTCTTCCAGAACGTTACCGAACTCATGCCCAGTGAACCTATACTAATGACTTCCATGACAGCCACATGAGGCTCAGGAAGACATGTCTTTCATGCACCTTTAGTGCACTCACTATGCTAAATCCAACTCCTTCCAGTTTGTGGATGCAAGTTGGGGGGTGCTCGAGTATGCCGCAAAAACATTTCTCGAGCTGAGCAAGCATATCTACCTTTGAAACTAAGGCAAACATGCTGGAAATTTTCAAAAGATAACATCATAAACTATGAACGGATGAATGTGAAACAAGGGTAGTCCGTGACAACGTAGCATATGTCCAATCCACCGTTATGTGCAGTGACTGTAATGCACTTATCATACAGCAAACTGACCATCTACTAAGTTCTAACGGAGGATGAACATGGCAAGCAGCATTGACCCATAAGTACTACAGTAAATTCAGTGTGAGTGTGGCAGCAATGGATTTGAATCCATGGGTGAAGAAGAAGTCAGGACGTGTATCTATACTACCTTTACTATCTGCCTTCTACCTTTGCAATATTCCTCGGAAAGCGTACCTACCGTAAGCTGTTCTAACCCGTTCGTGTGTCTGTCCTCAGAGTCCTGACTAACCCTGTCCAATTGTTAAGAGACCCTATACTAATGCCTTTCATCTCTAGCTACTTGAAGCTTGAGTGAACATTTCTGTCACGAGCTATCAATGCTCTCACAATGCTCTATCCAACTCCTTCCAGTTTGTGGATGCAAGTTGGGGGTGCCCAGTATGCCGCAAAAACATTTCTCGAGCTGAGCAAGCATATCTACCTTTGAAACTAAGGCAAACATGCTGGAAATTTTCAAAAACTTCCTAAAGAGAACATCATAAACTACGAAGAACGGTTGAATGTGAAACACGGGTACTCCATGACAACGTGGCATATGTTCTGTCCACCAGTATGTGCAGCGTGGGGACTATAATGCACTTGTCAATTGGCGAACAGAACAACTACCACGTTCTGAAAGCAGATAAAGGTGTTGAGAAGTCCATGATTTCATGAAGTAGAGGAAGAAATATCCTGCAGCTGCTTGCGTAGTGAAGGAGTGGCCCACAGACAGTAGGTATCCATTCACACCAATTGAAAGGTTATCCTATTGGCAGCTCCACCTCAGTCAATTTCCCAGTATTTTGCTTTAGTGTGATACAACATAAAGCAAGTAGGAAAAACAGAAGGCAGGCTTACTTGGGCACTGGGGACAGTAAACACGAGTCTCCTGCCTCTTTCCCTGCATCGAGCACACTTTACAACGACGACATGGTCGCTCCTTTTTGGGTGTTGCAGGAATTTTATCTGCAAAGTGTCGCTCCTGCAGCCTTGCCACGTCCTCCAGAACACATGAAGTGGAGGCTTCTGCTTCTGTAGCAGTAAGACTTTCAATCACAGACAACTGAAAGTCAAGGAAAGACATGAGTCTTCCTGTGGTGGTCTCACGATAAACAACATACGCATTGTATGTTGCCATCTGGATCAGTTGCGTAAACAGTTTCTTATACCAAGTGCGAGTTTTACGACTCGCATTGTATGGCTGAAGAACCTGGTCGTTCTTGTCCACTCCGCCCATGTACTTGTTGTAATCAAGTATACAGTTGGGTTTGTGGACTTCGGCCATCTGACCCCAAACCGTGACAGGGGAAGTGCTCTCAGCATGAATTGTAGTGAGCATGTACACATCACGCCTATCTGAGAACTTAACTGCGAGCAGTTCGTTGGAACGCAACGCAGTGCTCTGGGATTTCTGGAGCTTCTTGCAAACAAGCTCCTGCGGGAATCCTTTGCGGCGACAACGAATTGTACCGCAAGCCACGGTGCCAGCTTTATAGAGCTCACTGAACAGCTCTACTCCTGTATAGAAATTGTCCACATAAAGGTTATAACCTTTGTGAAGAAGTGGCTGGACAAGCTCCCATACAATCTTTCCTGTGACCCCTAGCATGGGAGGGCAACCTACAGGGTTAAGAGTTGTGTCCTTCCCTGTATACACTCTCAAGCTGTACACATAGCCAGTCGAGCTCTCACACAACATGTACAGCTTGATGCCATAGCGAGCACGTTTGCTCGGAATGTACTGCCTAAACAGCAGCCGCCCTTTATACAAGATCAAGGACTCATCAATGGCTATATTCTTTCCAGGAGTATAAACCTCTGGAAACCTGGCAGACAAATGTTCCACGACAGGCCGAATTTTGAACAACCTGTCATAGTCTGGATGGTCCCGGGGCAATGCAGCAGAGTTGTCATTGAAATGCAGCATGCGCTGCAATAGCAAAAACGATCTCTGCTCATGTATGGTGCGAAGATGGGGGTTAACCAAACCATGCGAGTAGACCAGTAGGATAGCAAGGTTGGTTTATGCACTACCCCCATTTTAAGCGTGAGGCCCAAAAATATCTTCAACTCCCCTAGAGAAGTGGGAGTCCACTTGCGCGCCCTAGAATGAGGCCCAAGAGTGCCTCCTTGCTCCCTCAGAAATTGTTCGGCACGCAAATTTGTTTGCTGCACAATTTCGTCTAGGAAGTCAACACCAAAAAAGAGATGGAAGTAGTCAATTGGCAAAAAATTTGCCGTATCTACTTCACATCCAGCGTCACCAGTGAAAGGCGGAATTTGGGGCTGAACTAAATTGGGAGGCTGCCAAGACAGCACTCCGTCTGTGCTTGCGGCCGCACGTGCCTGCACTCTGGGTTGCTCTAACCTGTTACGGGTGTCCTGCTGCACAGACTGTGCTGGCAAAGGCACAGCACGACTGACATCGTCTCCTTCAGAATCGCTGGACGATGAGTCATCGGATGGAACTGCGCCGACTGAAAAGTCACTCCCAGATTCGGCTCCATTGTCCTCTCCCTCAGATGCTGTCTCAGTATCTGCTGTCTCAGTCTCTGATCCTGCCTCAGAGCTGGACTCCAGAACCAGATTTAGGGCCTGGGCAGCATCCATCCAACGATATGCCATCTCTGCTAGTGCCTAAACTATCCTTTTAAAACACAATCCTACATAGAAGGCAGATAGGTTGTTGGTTTTAAAGTGTAGGTGGGTGTGTGCGCGTGAGTGAAGTGTTTAAGTCAATAATGACGAAGTCACCTTACCTTTGCGAACTCTGTACGCTCTCCAAAAAGACTAAGAAAGAGAGAAAAAAGACACAGTATTACTTTACCTTGCCACATACCCATCATCGCAGCCTTTTAGCGCTGGTGGGAGCCATTCCAACCATCATTTTGGCGCCAAGATGCCTACGGGTGAACGTGTGCTTTACAATTGCACACTATGACCTCCTTTGATGCGCCCACTACCATCCTTGCAAACGTGCCCCTCATCTCTCCATAGCCCCTCTCTCACATACATTTAGTCTGTTACAAAGTGTTTCTACTTTGTGGCTTTACTAATCCACTTAGCTGTCTACATAATACCGATCTGTTCGTTTCAGCATACCCTTTATGGCGTCAAAACTGCCACTACACAAAAGTAAGATATCTCTATCTAGCAGAAATGTTTGTACTCTGCAGCAGTACCACACTTTACTGCCTTTCAGGTAACTTCAAAGAGACTCATTATAGTTCTTTCACAGTCTCATAATTTCAGCACTGAGAAATATCTCTGTAAATAAATATTTATATATATATATATATATATATATATAACAATTAATTCCCAATGTCAGAGCGCTCAATACCTGGTGCAGGCAGCAACGGGTAGAATCCTTACCCGATATTTAAATTCAGAAACACAAAGGATGCCGCACTCCAAGACCGGTTTCAGAGTTGCTTTATTTTCACCACCACTACCACCAGTCGTGGTGAAAATAAAGCAACTCTGAAACCAATCTCTGGAGTGCGGCATCCTTGTGTTTCTGAATATATATATATATATATATATATATATATATATATATATATCCAAGCTCCGTTTCCTTGTTTCCCAAAACGAAAAACAGCACTCGCGGGGGCCAATAAACTCTAGCAACTGCCCCGCGAGTGCTGTTTTCTTTTGGAAACAAGAAACAGAACCTGGATAAATATCGCGGGCGCACCCCGCGTTTGTGAAGCACCCGTCCGCAAGTGCGCCGTTCACTGTGCATCAAGGAGCATATATATATATATATATATATATATATATATATATACCATTTCCGAAATCTTCATAAGAATCGGACACCGACACAAGGGTAGCATTGCCATTCAGTCTTGACGTTTATTCGATACCTTTGCTATAATATATATATATATACACACAACCACACACGGACACGGACACATATATATATATATATATATATACATAGATTTTATCTCTACATATATTTATATACATCTATATACATATATCTATACATATATATGTATATAGATACATATATATATCATTCACTCTTTAGACTTATGTATATATATGTATCTATATACACATACATATGTATATAGATACATATATATACATATATCATCTACAGAGAGAAAGAGACTCTCTCTCTATATATATATATATATATATATATATATATATATATATATATATATATATATATATATATATAAAGAAAGATCTCTCTCTTTCTCTAATTTTTTTTATAGCTATGGCTTCCCTGGGGGCCGATTGTGGCCCCCACGGAAAGCACATAGGTATAAAAAAATTGCCCCCACAGGGGTCGGCCACTGAGCAGGAGGACCGACCCCTGCCAATATTGCCACCATTGTACTTTTTTAAAATATTTTTGCATTTTTGGGGGCGATCGTGCCCCCAAGGAAAGCCAACATGTGTAAATGAAAAATATGCCCCCACAGGGGGTCGGCCACTGAGCAGGAGGACCGACCCCCTGCCAATATCGCCGCCATTTTTTTTTCCGTTTTTTTTTTCATTTTTGGGGTGCGATCGCGCACCCCAAACAAAGCCAACTTTCACAAGGTAAAATAAATATGCCCCCGGGGGGGGGCCGACCCATTACCACGAGGGCCGACCCCCCCAAAGACATCCCTGGTGTCTAGTGGGGTTTCCTGGCCGTGGATCGCAGCGCTGCCGCGATCCACGGCCAGAGCCTCTCAGGAAGGCCTCGTTTGAAAGGGAGACTCTCCCTTTCAAGCGAGGCCTCCCTGAAAGCTGGGGAGGCCGTTTTCGGCCGGATTTCCCCATCGGAGTCGAGCGCGGCCTTACCTGCTGCTGTCCTCGGCTCCGGTGGGAAAATCAGTGACGTCAGAGCGCCTCGCGGCGCGCTGAGCGTCACAGATGGGCGGGAGGGGCGGGGGAGACGCGGAAAGCCTTCCACGTCTCCCCCACGGGGAATAAAAAAAAACAATCTCCGGTGCGATGCACCGGAGGTTTAAAGGGGCCCTCCCTGGTGACGGCCAATGGACGTGCGCCGCACCAGGGAGGTAGTGCTTGCGTCGGCCATTGGCCGACGCAAGCACCAAAGGGGTTAAAATACATGCACAAAGTGGGATATGTTTCCAATCACAGAATGTCCCAAATACGCTTAAAAGTGGAATCACAAGCCATTGGTCTCCGAGCCATGCAGCTTCTGTCATCAGCACTTCTCCCTTTTTCCACAAAAGCAGTTCAAACATGAATGGCAAAATATTCTAGTTTGCAAATGTTTTCCACATATTTATGGCTCTGCCATATTTGCCACATAATACATAATTTGCTGCATAATCTGACCAATTTAACTAAAAAATTGTTTGTAGCTCAAATGGATCAAAAGTTACTAAAAAATGTGACTTGTGTTGCTGCGAAGGTTGACTGGTCACCTTTCTCACTGCTGCATTTGCATGTTACACTGGTACTAATGAGGCAAAATCATTGCTGAGACTGTTAGTATGTGTACAAATATGAAAATAATAAAGTATCAGAAAATGTACTGCATTACTCTGCAGCCTTTTTTGCATAATTTAATCAAAACTGTGACATAATTTTGTCCTCCATTGCTGCATAATTTCAGTGGCTCCAAAGCAGGCAGCATATGTTAAAAGTGCTTGTGCATGAAACAGAGAGACTATGAACTTTGCAAACTTAGGAGGATATTCACAAGAAACTGTCGGAGTGCAGTATTAAGCCAATATTGCTAACGCTGCGCTCCAACAGTTTCAAAACGCAGGGATGTGCCGTATTTACAAGAATGCAGCACACTCCTGTGTTTCCCCTGACAGTGGCACTAAATTTAG
Source organism: Calotriton arnoldi (assembly GCA_963921515.1). Classification (NCBI taxonomy): domain Eukaryota; kingdom Metazoa; phylum Chordata; class Amphibia; order Caudata; family Salamandridae; genus Calotriton; species Calotriton arnoldi. Next base: position 638,621 of record CAWUFW010001257.1, read on the forward strand.
CTTCCTAGAGCCAATGCAGGAACCCTTGCACCACTTACACTGCAAGGGTGCCTGCATTGCAGGGAATGATTGTCCATGTGCAGGAAGGTGTTTCTTCCTGCACAATCATTAATGGCTATTTGTAGAATGCAGCACATATAGAAGTTGCAAAACATCAGTTTTTAATGATTGTTTATGTGCAAGAAGGGACACCTTCCTGCACATGAACAATCACTAATGATGATTTGCTGTTTCTATGTGTGCTGCAGAATACATAGAAATAGCCTGTGCCTGTGATGTAGCGGAAACCACAATTTATTTTTAAGGGGTGTATTATAATCTCACATGTAGAGCGCACCAGCATATAATCCTTTGTTGTATTAACGTGAAGTGTTAGAATTTCGAAATGTAATAACATGAAACGTGATGTGTTTAGACCATTTAAAAGTAACATGGAGAATTGATGTAGAATGTGAATGTAACTAGCAGGAAATATTAACTTAAGGAGCTCGTGTTATGGTATTGACATCTATCCAAGTCATTATTAATCTTGTCATTTTACATGTAGGTAAATGTATTAATTGAATGTGCCTTATTTCCTATGCCATTTCGTAAAGCTCACATGCCATTTTCTTATGTTAGCCAAATGTTGTAGGCCTGAAGCGCATTTTCCCTGGAAGCTCTTGCTTTAGAATTAACAGTAGAATTTCATGTGTGCTGTGGAATTTGTTCTTTCTAACATTTTATGTTGCAGGTGAAAGAAGCGCTCTTGTTAGCTAGAATTATGTCTTTGTTTTATTAGTCAGGCAAGGAGATAAAAAGTTACATTGTTCGGTCTGAATCGATACGGGAAGGCCAGTGTCCTTCGCACAGGAGAAGGCTTGGGAACCAAGGACAAACACGGGGTGAATAAGAACACGTTTTCCCATGGAAAACTACCTTTGGGACAATACCCAGAGCGGATGGCATGACCTGCAAAGGATCTTGGGAAAGTTCTCTTTAATATTTTGTTGTTGGGAGTAGGGAAAACGTCCATTTCTCCACTGCCTTTGGAGAGAGAGCACCTTAGAACAAGCTCAGTTTCAATCTCTTTATGCTATTTGACCCATCGATGGTGGAGAGACTTCTTAGGAAGACTCCATATGCTGACACCTTTTTATTTCTTGTTGCTGAAGATGCTTAATAGGGATGTCATTTAGCCTTAGTGTAGCGATAGATCAATGCTTTATATTCATCCACCCTCTATGCAGGGGAACCTGGACTCATGCTTTCTGATCCTCTGCATTCTGCTTCTTGAATTATTTGTTTTGTTTATGCTGCACCGTTCAAATTGGATGTGCAGATTTGGCTTTCTGCTCATTCCGATGTATTTCTACACTCTCAACTTGAGGTGTCTTTATGTCCAGTTATTTTTGGCCTGGTAATAAATTAACTAACCTTACGTAGTTGCCTGTGGTTACTATGTGTCCAGAGAGATTCCAGTTGGATTCATTGACAATAATAACAACTTTCTCCTCTCTACGCTTACATGCTGCTGAAAAGAACCATCAGATTGTAATTCTAGAATAGGTCCAGAACTTATGGGCCCAGCCCTTTGACCTGTCTAAGACTAGGTTTTCCCTGGTCTTATTTTTGGCACTGCCCCATATTTACACCACCCTTATAAATAAGGGGCAGCGTAAAAAAGAAATGGGTGTTGCGGTGGAACTCCCACAACAACACCCATTGCCCTCCCCTTTGAGCAGTGGACTGCTGCGGTAAGGGTCATATTTAGAAGGTGGCTTTTAGCCACGTTAAGTAGCTTAATGTCACCTTGTAAATACGGAGCAGGGCATTGCGCCACAGGAAAGTCATTAAAAGTGATGTTCCTATGGCGCAATGCCCTTGTAATTATACCCCGAAGTTTGGTGTGCATGCAAATCCTGCACTGCTGATCCCTGGTGAGTTACACTATTATTTTCTGAAACAAGGCCAATGGAGGTACCAATGGTTGAGGCGGACTGGCCGCAAGGGTCCTGTGACCTCAGTGACAGAGTCACTGTCGCTCTAGGGTGTGCTGCTTCGTATGCCTGCCCGCAAGACTGGAGGTATCCTTCAGTGTGGATTGTGGTGGACAGACCTTCAAGGTTAACCCACTCTTGCCACCGCTACGGTCCACCTGCTGGTGCTAAGACATCAGGGCTTCTAAGGTCTAGAAGGCCTTCTAAGGTCTAGCATGGGAATTTGCTCCCTCAAGAGAGTGGTCTGGTGGACTGGTCATGAAGGCTGAACCTGGCTCCCCAGTTCCAAATTTGGCAGCTCTGGCCATTGTGTCACATCCTCTCCCCCAATGAACACCATACTGCCCAAATGACAGAAACTTGCACTGCCTTCACCTACAACCCATTTGTGCCCTGCTATAAACACCTGGATGCGACTCAATTCAAATTATGCACTAGACAAGAGTAATATGCTGCCTGGAAAAAAAAGTAATAACATCCTGGAAAAAGGGAACATTCATAGGGAATGCAAGATTAAGTAAAGCATGTGAAATGTAAGCAGGAACAACATTGTTACTGTTAAAAGCAAAATGACAATTATGAACATTACCTGCGCCATCTTGTCTGGTGGAATTCTATGTGCACATAAGTTGCAGTCATTTTAATCTATCACAGCCATTTTGTACTCTGTTGGCCACCTTTGTTTCACCCTGCCCTTACTATCATCCCTCTGACCCTCTGACCGACCTGGTATGTGTGCTGGGGGCTATAAACTCTATTGCCACAACAAACCTCAGCGCCACTCGCTGCCACAAACTCGTTTTTCCTCTCATCCCTGTTTTCAGACAAGCCTTTGGACGCTCTACCCTTCACTACACCTAGTTACACAAACAGGTTCCAAACACCAAAAAGACTCTTGCAAAATGATTTATTGCACTGCAAACAGCAAGACTTGTTGTTACCAACAATGGGACCTGTTTTTATCAACAGAACGGACTCTTAGATCTGACCGGTCTCACATGTTTTAGACCCTGAAGCAAGGTCCAGCTGCAAGATAAGATTGTCTGTTTGACCTGGGTGGGAAGAGAATTACTGTTGGGCTTGTGTGACAACCTGCCCGGGGCGGGGACCCCAAGCTTTTGTAACCATGTTGATCAAACAAATGCATTGTGTCAAACCTGTATAAAAGGAAGAGCCAAGGGAGTTGTCAGCAGAACACTTCCCTCAGACATCCCGGTGTCTCAGTTGACGTGATCTCCTCATGAGAAATAAACCATTTTCTTCTCTTCCAGTTTCCAGCGCTTGCCTCATTATTTTGATAGCGAACCCAAAGTGAATTTGAGGTGGAACCCTGCACCGGGCAGCATTGAGGGTCTTAGAAGACTCGCTGCCCTTCACAAATTGGCGCCCAAGCGTAGGGGCCCATCAGCGACGCGTGGGTCCGGTAGAGAGGTCCTAACGACGGAGTGAACAACTAAACGATTGGGGTATACCTGCCTGAGAAGACCCTTGTCTGGCTGCCGATCGACTGAACTTCACCGGTTCCGAACGGACCTCTCTCGAGTGACCTGCGGTCCTGACTGGGACCTTAGAGGAACGCCGCATTGATTGTTGGAGTGAGAGGACAACCAGGCGCTGGAAGGGGAAGACGAAGAACTGTCCATACGGTCCGGGTAAGGTCGTGAAAAAATGACTTAAATTGATTGATTGATTGAATAGTTTGATTGAAATACTAGTATTCCTTTTTTGATATTGAGTTATTTGCGACATTTCCCTGCTTGCAAACAACAAAGAATAGGAATATTCTCTCTCTTTGCAGGCAGCGAAGGACAGGTAGTGCAGACTTTTTGTCTAAATTGATTGATTGAGATATTCATTTTGACCGATAAATACGTCATGCCTGTTTTCTCTAGATTGTTTGATTGTAATTGTTTTGGACCAGACCGTTCGTTAGAGGTCAGTCAGCCGGCACCGCCGGAAGGCACCCCTAACAAGGACATGTACGTAAAGTATGGATTAGCCAGCGTAGCTTATAGCAAACTATGGCATAAATACACTAGGAAGGACCGGGTAAATCAGTGGCCACTGACGGGATCTTTCGATCCCGCTAAAATAGAAACGTTAGAATTAGCTCTCCACAAAAAGAAAACTAGATCAGCCATGTTTGACAGTTTTGGCTTATGGCGAAAAGAGGCAGCTCAAAGAAAGAAAAGGGACGAAGCTAGACAAGATAAAGAAACGCGAAAATCAGCTTACCAAGCCTGTAAATGATTAGAAGAAAAACTAAAAGAAAAGGAAATCGATAAAAAGGAACAGGAATCAAAAATATCAGATCAATGCCCTGTTAGAACGCCCTCGACTCTTTACCCCAAGTTACCAGCAAAACAAAGGGTAGATGATGATTTATTGTTAGGTCCCCCAATCATATACATGCCACCCCCTTACGCCCCTACTCATCCCGTAGTACAACGACAGGACCACCAAAGTATAGCCGGAGATGGCACGATCGCCTCAGTCTCCACCGCCTCTGCTCCCACCGAGTCACCCACACCAAATGCCTCATCAAAGGATACAGTAGTAGAGGTAGGATCAAAAGAAACAGGAGCGCCCAGGGTCCCGCGATTAAGTAAAAATGAGCGAGCAGGCATTGATAAAGTAGTTAAATCCCTCAGAGATAGGAAGGAGACAGAAGAGCATGTAACTGACATATGCAACTCCTATGTTGAAAAACGCAAACAATACTTTATTGTACGTCTCTGTTACCACACTCTTACTGCATATGAAAAGAAGTACCAAGATGTAGGGCCCGAGCGACTAGTGGCTCTCTATAGGAAGGTAGACACCGGAGATGAAGGCGACAACGATGTTACAGAACTCTTTTCATCCACACTGGAGGTATTCCGTCACCTCGTGGAACAAGTCGGATAGATAAGGACAGGACATCTAAGATAGCAGGACCCCCGGTGGAAAAACCAGATAGCATGATGCCGATAAAAGAAGCTGCCCCTTATTGGGTACCTCCTAGAGGACAAGGGGACTCATGACGATATGAACCATCAAGACGCTAGAGGAAGGGTGGTCTACAATTGGGTGTATCAACCATGGGACAGACAGGACATTTTGACGTTCTGTAAATCTTTACCGGATTTGCGAAAGAACCCCACCGCCTTTTACACCGAGCTAGGTACTGCTCTGGGATCAACAATAATGACACTTGCCGACATAAACTTGTTCTTCGGGTTATGTTTGCCAGCAGATGTGTGGAAACAGATTAGGAAAATAGACCATACCGAACTGCTTGGTCATACCTGGGAACAACTCAACACATTAGATATACAGCGGAACCCTGGTCAAAAAACCGGTTAAAGCAATATTGGACCTCCCTGACAAAATAGTGCAGAAAGTGAAAACGCTGATCCCAGAGAAAAAGATAGACTGGTCCATAGTAACCGCGTGCCGCCAGAAACCACAAGAGGATGTCTCAGAGTATTTCTCCAGATTTGAAACGGTGTTCTCCGATTACAGTGGACAAGACATGTCCACCGAAACCGGACACCACTTATTTGTGCAGAACTATGTCAAAGGACTACTACCAGATGTATCCCAGAAATTACAAGCCAGCGAAAGTAGTTGGGCAGCATCTAAACCGGCGGCCATTCTCCAAATGGCCCAGTACTATGAGCATCAGAAAAACGAAAATGACAGGGCTACAGAAAGGAAAAAGAAGGACTTGAATGAGAGGGTAATGGTAGCACAACTCCAGGGGGCCAATACAGGAAGGGAGCAATATAGGGGAGGATACCAGCAGAATACCCCTAGAGTACAGCCACCTAGAAACAATTCATCAACATCATATGTAGGACGCCAAGACCTAGGACAGGATCAATGTGCATTTTGCAAAGAATATGGACACTGGAAAACCCAATGCCCGGCTTTGTTAGGAGCTGGTAGGGGCAGAGGGGCGAGGGAAATAGCAAGTGGACAGAGAGGAAGAGGACGTGGGAGAGGGTACGTGAGTGAAGCAAGCGAGGAAAGGCCAGGAAGAGTGAACACATTTGACCATCCCAAACAGAATCAGTACCAACAGACAGATTATGACAATGCGTACGACTTTGCATAGGACAGCCAGAGGCAAGGGAGGGATCCAGTCGAGCTCTATGTTGATCAGCAAGGCCCTTATGTTACCGCTGAGGTCCTGGGCACAAAGTCGCCATTTCTGGTAGACACGGGAGCAACACGTAGTGCACTATCCAAACGACTGATTCCAAGGGCACCCTTGTCAGGCTCACATGTGACCTCAATAGGATTTGACGGTACGCCCTCCACCAACCCTTTGTCCCGACCGATCCCTTTTAACCTTGACAACAATAGCGTTGAAACAACATTCCTCCTCTCTTCCAACACCCCAGATGCCATTATGGGTCTCGACCTTTTGAAACACTTCCATGCGACTATCAGATGCTCACTAGACGGAGTGCGTGTCGTCCTGTATGACAACCCCCAGCGCCATAGAGAGAACCCTAATCAGCACATGTTTCCCATCTCCGAGGCTGACGCATCCCTACTGGACACTTTGCCATCACACTTATGGGCTAGGGCTGATTCAGACGTAGGACGAATGATGATTGACCCAGTACACGTAACAATACGACAGGACGCAACCCTACCGAAAGTACCGCAGTACAAAATATCGCCAGAGGGTGAGAAGGCACTGACAGAGATCATACACTCTTTGGTAGAGGCAGGGGTGGTAGAGGAAGTAGTGAGCAACGTTTGTAATAGTCCCATACTACCGATTGTAAAGAGACAGGGAGAGGGAGACGGACAAGCCTACCGCTTCATCATTAACCTGCGGGAGATAAACAAAATCGTAGTGCCACAATACCCAGTAGTTTCCGACATCACGACAATTTTGACCTTAATCCCCTCCACTGCCACCACCTTCACTGTAATTGACCTCAAAAACGCATTCTTTTCCATACCTATACACAAGGACAGCCGCTATCTATTTGGATTCACCCTAAACTCCCGTTCGTACAGATTTTGCAGAGCACCTCAGGGGTACACTGAGAGCCCAAGCATCTATAGCCAGGCGCTTAAAAGACAGTTGGACGCCATACAATTGCCAGATGGAGTGGCACTAATACAATATGTAGACGACATCCTTCTAGCAGCGGACACCATACCAATAGCCGTCACAGCCACCATCAAACTACTCCATTTTCTTGCTGAGAATGGTCACAAGGTCTCCCGAAAGAAATTGCAGATCTGTAAATCACAAGTGACCTATTTGGGTCACCTTTTATCCAAAGAAGGGAGGAAACTCACGCCTGACAGGATCCAGACAATTCTAGACACCCCTGTCCCCAAAGATCAGAAACAAGTCCGCTCTTTGATAGATCTCACCTCATTTTGCCGACAGTGGTTACCGAACTTTAGCCTCATTGTCAAACCCCTTCTCTCCCTCCTAGCTAAAGACATCCCCTCACCTCTCCCCTGGACCCCCGAATGCCAGTCAGCCTTTAAAGAACTACGCAATGCCCTTTGTTCAGCACCTGTCCTAGGAACCCCGGATTACTCCAAACCATTCTTCCTCTACACGCACGAGAGGGAAGGATGTGCATTGTCTGTCCTAACACAATCAATTGGTCAAAAACAACGCCCTTGTGCATATTTCTCTGCCACCCTCGATCCAGTAGCCAGAGCACTGCCAGCGTGCCTGCGCGCTGTGGCAGCTGCAGCAGTATCGATACGCCAGAGCGAAGGAATAGTACTCTCCAATCCAGTCACTGTTTTAGTACCCCATGCAGTCGACACACTACTAAACCAGACCAAAACCCAACACTTGACTAGCGCCCGACTGACAGGATATGAGTTGTCCCTGCTAGCACCGCACATTACCCTAAAGCGATGCACCACCCTCAATCCAGCCACACTGTTACCCCTACCCGAAAATGATCCTAGCGTGACTCCACTACACGACTGTGTGACACTAACCGATGAACAAACAAAGAGTAGAATAGATCTCAGAGACACCGCCTTTCTAGATTCAGATGGAGAACTATGGGTGGATGGTTCGTGCATCAAACTCCCCGACGGCACCACCTCAGCTGCATACGCTGTCACCACAGCCCGAACCGTTCTGGAAACAGCCCGTATTCCCCAACGTTCAGCCCAGGCTGCAGAACTCATTGCCCTCACACGAGCATGTATCTTAGCGACTGACACGACAGTTAACATATACACCGACAGCCAATATGCCTTCGGGGTGGTTCACCATTTTGGGATCTTATGGAAAGAAAGAGGGTTCCTGACTTCACACGGTACACCCATCCTGCATGGAGATTTAGTCTCCGCCTTGACGCAAGCAGTCCTCCTCCCCAAGAAGTTAGCAGTGATAAAATGCCAAGCACATAGGAAAGTGACTGATCTCATTGGACAGGGAAATGCACTAGCAGACGTTACTGACCGAGCCACGGCAGGAGACAGAACTACGACACAAATGTATGTGACCAGGTCACAAGCTGAACGATGGACTGACGCTAGGACCACTGTAAGGGACATACAGACTACAGGCACACAAGACGAATTGACCGAGTGGGAAAAGGTGGGACTAAAATACGAGGAAGATTGCTGGAGAACTAAAGACGGAAATAAATGGCTGTTACCCAATGCCTACCTCATCCCCATATTGACCATGGCACATTTACCAGCACACATAGGCTCCACCCCATGATTGAACTAATCACCAGAGTATGGCATAACATCAAGATAGCAGAATCTGCAAAACGCCTAGTACAACAATGTATAGTCTGCCTACAACACAACCCAGGGAAGGGGACAGTAGTACCACGGGGAGGGTTTGGAGTCCCTGACCACCCCTTTGAAATCCTTCAAATGGATTACATTCAACTAGAGAGATGCCTTGGTCTAAAATATGTCCTGGTGGTTGTGTGCGCTTTTAGCAAATGGGTGGAGGCCTATCCCACCCGCGACAATACCGCCTTAGCCACTGCAAAAGTATTGCTGAAAGAATTCTTCCCCGATACGGCCTTTGCAGAATTTTATGGAGCGACAACGGCCCCCACTTCGTAGCCGAGGTGATACAGAACATACTGAGAGGGTTGGGGGTAAAACAAAAGTTCCATGCCGTCTTCCACCCCCAATCAGCGGGCCTGGTAGAGAGACACAATGCAACGTTGAAACTAAAACTAGCCAAAATAGTTGCCACGACCGGGTTGAAATGGCCCGACGCCCTCCCATTGGCATTGTTATCGATGCGCTCCACCCCAACCAAACACCGACTGACCCCTTATGAGGTGGTCTTCGGCAGGCCTATGAGCATTTGGGCGGCACCAAGACCCACCTCCATTAACGATGTCCCGAACATATTAATGTCAGATTACTTGCATAAATTGACAAACGAGCTAACAATTATCCACCAACAGGTGCAGCAAGCCTTGCCCGACGTATCCAGGGGCCCGGGACATGAAATAAAGCCAGGCAACCATATATTAATTCGCAACTTCCAAAGAACGAAGAATCTGGAGCCTAGGTGGACGGGCCCCTGGCAAGTCCTGATCACCACCCGAACTGCCCTCCGAGTGCAAGGAAAACGAAACTGGCTGCATGCCCATCACTGCAAACGAGTCCCTCCAACCCTGGCAACCTGTGAAGGGGTGGAGGTGCAAGAGGAAGTACTCGCGAGAGACCGACCAGCTCTGAGTTGCTACCCACAAGAAGACACCCTCGAACTATCAGAATTTCCCGACCCCACGGTGCCATCCAGGAAAGGGTACAACCTAAGATCGACGAAAGGAGGGAGCTCCAACGACCAGGCCACTAACTGAGTCAAGGTCTCAGATCGGTAGCACAGTCAAACAACGCTACCAGGAATGCGCCAGACAAAAGTCTGTGGTCCTAACAGTTGTTGAGCTCCTCGAAGATGATGGAAGAAACTGAACACCTGCAAAACCACCGCAAAGACACCAAGACTGCTAACCTGCACAGCACAACGACAATTGCACTTGTAGCCGCATTTCTCACCTGTCTCCTGCTAATGGTCGCACTCTGGATCATTGAAGAGAATGCACCTGCATACAGAACATTGTCACCCACCATGCAACCAACCACCAAGAAAGAACACTACCTGGTATCACTACCGCCACATCTCCGAGAACGACGCAAAGAATTCTGGAATAATTCTTTCGTGCAGATGTTGCACCAACACAATCTTGCCACCAATGCTACCAACTGTTGGGTCTGTGGGCTGTTACCACATGCCACTGAACATTCCATCCCTTTCATCCCTTCGCCCTTTTCTATTCACGGATCTTGCCTTGCCTGGATGATGCTCCTACAAGAAAGTTACAAAGACAATGCCACTTCCGACGGAACAATCGCCCAGTTCTACAACGAGTTCTGGCGAAACAAAACAGGAATGACAGCCGCCCCCTTCTGCCCTCACATCTTCAATGTGACATTCCAGATTGATGTCCCCGCCAAAGAACGAGTGGAAATGCAAGTGTTCAATAATCCTAACGGAGCCACATTTTCCTACCTGAAGAAAAGAACTGCTGCAACACTGACTGTGGCCCTATCTGTGGTGAACGTCTCTGGCCTTGTATGCATTGAAGGCCGTGGGACTAAGAATGTGGGTCACAGCACCTGTAGCATTGTAAGGACTTTGAACACTGCCAACCCCCCAGCGCTTGTTGCATCACCCAATATGTACTTTGTTTGTGGAACCAAAGCCTACACCTGGCTCCCAAGAAACTGGGGGCACATGCTACATCGCCTTTGTTTTGCCACCAACCTACACAGCCCCTGCAGAGCTTCATCGAGAAAAGCGTTCTAAATACATTGATCAAGCAGACTCTGCCTCATCACAGTTCCTCGACGCAGCAAAAGGGCTTGTCCCGCTATGGGGTCCGATGGCAAACAGCCGAGCCATCAGACATCTGTCCCAAGCGGTAGAGACCGCCCTGAACGTCACTGCTGGCATCCACACCAACAACACTGCTAAGCTCCAAGCGGTCCATCTGGTTACCCTGCAAAATCGCCTGGTCCTGGACGTGGTACTAGCGGACCGTGGAGGAGCATGCCGCATCATCGGTGCCAGCTGCTGTGTATACATTCCTGATAATTCACCTTCTGTCTATGAAGCAATCGAACATCTCCATAGACTATCTTCAGAAATTCATCAAGGATCAGAGACTTGGACAGTTGGAAGTTGGCTTTGGGGCATCTTGAACGAGTGGGGTTGGAAAATATCAATGATTCTCTTGGTCCCAGTATTGACAATATGTGGTTGTTGTTTGGGTATACACTGTATACCACCTTTGTGTTCTCTTTGCATAACTACCTTACACCCTAAGACTATGGACACTCAGCTAACAAAAATGAGAGTGATGTATGATCAAGAGATACATGACATTATGGAGATCGAAATAGACTGACAAGCTGGCTAGTTATGTTCAAAGGGGCCACTGTTAAAAGCAAAATGACAATTATGAACATTACCTGCGCCATCTTGTCTGGTGGAATTCTATGTGCACATAAGTTGCAGTCATTTTAATCTATCACAGCCATTTTGTACTCTGTTGGTCACCTTTGTTTCACCCTGCCCTTACTAGCATCCCTCTGACCCTCTGACCGACCTGGTATGTGTGCTGGGGGCTGTAAACTCTATTGCCACAACAAACCTCAGCGCCACTCGCTGCCACAAACTCGTTTTTCCTCTCATCCCTGTTTTCAGACAAGCCTTTGGACGCTCTACCCTTCACTACACCTAGTTACACAAACAGGTTCCAAACACCAAAAAGACTCTTGAAAAATGATTTATTGCACTGCAAACAGCAAGACTTGTTGTTACCAACAATGGGACCTGTTTTTATCAACAGAACGGACTCTTAGATCTGACCGGTCTCACATGTTTTAGACCCTGAAGCAAGGTCCAGCTGCAAGATAAGATTGTCTGTTTGACCTGGGTGGGAAGAGAATTACTGTTGGGCTTGTGTGACAACCTGCCCGGGCGGGGACCCCAAGCTTTTGTAACCATGTTGATCAAACAAATGCATTGTGTCAAACCTGTATAAAAGGAAGAGCCAAGGGAGTTGTCAGCAGAACACTTCCCTCAGACATCCCGGTGTCTCAGTTGACGTGATCTCCTCATGAGAAATAAACCATTTTCTTCTCTTCCAGTTTCCAGCGCTTGCCTCATTATTTTGATAGCGAACCCAAAGTGAATTAGAGGTGGAACCCTGCACCGGGCAGCATTGAGGGTCTTAGAAGACTCGCTGCCCTTCACAGTTACCATTACGCTTTTACACTCATTATCCAGAAATCAATGAGTGTCTTTGCCTGAAAAGTTAAGGACATGACTACAGGGCGCAGAAGGGACCTTTTTCAATGTCCATTGCTTACATCCCTACAAAACGTAAGCAGTAAGGTTTAAAAAGACCACATCCCTGAAAACAGAGCCGCGGTACACATTTTATAAACTAAAATAAGGAAAACAGCTGATAAGGATCACATTAAGGGGCATATTCACAAGCCCCTATCGCCACAGGAACGTCACTTTTTTCGACGTTCCTATGGCGATAGGGGCTTCACCTAATTCACAAGGCAGCGTTAAGCCACTTAACGTGGCTTAACGCTGCCTTGTGAATAAGGCCCCCTTTCACGCTATACTTAGCATGAAAGGGGAGGGCAATGGGTGTTGCTGTGGGCGTTCCATCGCAACACCCATTGCTTCTGATGCTGCCTCCTATTCACAAGAGCAGCGTAAATAGGAGGCAGCGCCAGAATTAAGACCAGGGAAAACCTGGTCTTAACCCGGCGAAGCGAGGAGAAATGTTTAATTTCTCCTTGTTTTTGCTATTTTCATGTGTGCTGCGTTGTGCAGCACACATGAAAACAGCAAAAGGCCAATGATTGTGTATGTACAGGAAGGACCCCCTTCCTGCACATAAACAATCATTTTTTGAAAATGCCGTTTTGCAACTTCTGTGTGTGCTGCATTAAGCTGCACACATAGAAGTCACAGAACGTCATTTCAAGATTGTTTATGTGCAGGAAGGGGGACCTTCCTGTACATACACAATATTCCCTTGCACGCAGACACCCTTTCACCATGGTGCAAGGGTGCCTGCGTTGGCGCTAAGCTGTTACACTTAGCGCCAGCGCAGGGGGAAACGCAAGGCTGGACCATATCCTTGTGAATATGGTGCAGCCTTGCGTTTCTGAAGTGGCGAAGTGGGGCGTTAATATGCCCCTGAATATGCCCCTGAATGTTTTCCACTCCACGCATCAACCAGGTATTGCAGTACCTCCAGGAATGGTGCACTTCCCCACCCAGGAAAGTTGTTCAAAGAAAGACGAGAAAACAACAGTAGTGGGTCACTGGCAAACTCTGTAAAATGGCGCTAATGTGTTTGTGGCGCGAATAAAACCAATCTGGCCACTCTGCGACCACCCTGTCTTGCTTTATTTAGTTATTTAGTTATTTTTCGTATTTTTAACCTTTTTTTCTCTCCGTCCTGAGGCTGCACTTTGGAATAGAAAAATGTCAGAAAAAGATGACCTTTGCAGCAAAAGTGTTTCTTTTTTTAATCCATTCGCAGGGGAACCAATGAAGGAAAGGAGAGGAAAGAGAGGGTAAGAGCCATTTGTTGAAGTCACAGCTTTCATTCGGCAAGTGAGGAGGAGCGAGACAGAGACAGAAAGAGAGGGAATAAGAGGAAGAGGAAGGAAGAGAGGGGCGCAGCTGACAGAGCAGGATAAGTGTGCTCTGTCCTTGTCTTCACTGGGGAAGAAGGAAGAGGCAGAGTTATTTTCCTTCTCTGTCCGCCCCACCCACCCCCGAACGGCCATGAATGGCTGAGCCTTATCTATAGGCCTTAGCTATTTCTGGCACGGATTTTTAAAATAAAAAGATGGGGAACGGTTTCTATTAAATTGAAAAAGTAGAGGCACACCGTGCCCTGCAGATCCCGCCCACTTTGACCACTAATTAAGAGCCATTAATGCTATTCTGTGCCCAAATGGGGGCCAGTGCTGCCTGCTATACTGTCAAGTGGATTATATGTGTCAGAACAGCCTAGCTTAATTGTACATTTGAACTTGGCATGGATATTAGGCTCTTATAGCCCTTGGACACTTTTCACTAGAAAATGATTTCCTCATCTAGAATTCATTTGTCATTAGGGTTTCCACTCATACCGTACACAAAATCAACTTGAATCAAAATCTGGAAAATATTACTTTTACCATTAGATCAAGGTAAGGCATGCTCCCATACAGGAATTGGCATTTCCATCAATGTTGACAATTCAGTGCTCATCACCAGTTTTGCTGCCCAAATCGGCTGTGGGTCACCCTATTTTAGATACACATGGGGCTAGGAGAAGCAGCCCTGGATTTGGTTCATGTCCATTCTGAAGGATCAAACTCATTAAATCAAACTCATTTCCTCCCTCTACATATCAGCCACAAATATCTTTGCTGAAACTATGGGTCCAGCTCATGCAATCTTGCAATAATCAACTTAACATGTTTGCTGCTAAGATATATATGCATTTTAAAACAATTCAGCTAGGCTGAGATGCTCAAAAGCAATTTTAGATCCTGGTTGTCAAGGATACATGTCTAGATCAACCAAAACCATTTTGCCTCAGTACAATCAAGACAGAGATTGTACTGGAGGAATTGACCAATCCTACTGGAGTTTGCTTTAGTCGGGTTTTGTGCATGGCCTCTGATGATACACAAGGGTCTATTGATTCCAATCTAACATTAAATTTCCCAGATTAATAGGGTTGTAAAATGTATTTTAAACCACCTGCACTTACTTCGAGGTCTCATACACATGTGACTATTTTTCTCTGCATCACCCTGAACTTACAATGGCCACACCCAGACTGAACTATTGCAGTACCGTTCACACTGTGATACTATTCAAAGCCGTTGTAACCACAATCACACTGTTTATCTCATCCTCACCCTGTGCCAGTTTGACCACATCAATTCAAGTTGCGTAATTTGTGTCTCACCTTTAATGTCATGCACAGAGGACCTTTGCTCTCCTAACCAAGGTTTTCTAGAAATATCCACCAACCAGATGCCTAAGGTCAGCCTCTCAGATCATTCTTATCACCCTAAAGGCTAAAGAAAACTGGCTAAAGAGACGATCTGTCCACGGTCACAGCTCAAACTCTCTAACTCCATGGCCCACCAGCTAAGGCTCCAAGATTGCTTCTTGAGATTCTGAAGGGTTCTGAGGACCCTGTATTCCTGAAGGCCTACTCCATATGTCCTTCTTAAAGTTGACTCTAGACTCCTCTCTCCCTGCTAGAGACTTTTGCATCAAGTGGGCTCATGTGCACCCTATGGGAGATGAGCACCCAGCTTGTAGAGGGCCCTAAGAGTCAGTGCCCATAATCTTTTTTTCTGCCCAGCTTATGGCCATCAGAGGAAAAAAATGGATATTGCACCTATGTAGAAAGCTGGTCACTAGGAGGCACTTGGAGGCGCTCAAGATCTTAAGGACCGACAGTTCCAGTCTGGTGATATTTGCTGTAGCGAGATACCTCATGCCTGCCTGTATATGGCATTCAAAGTCTATCCAAGCAAGAGAACAGGAGTTGATATAACTCTGTGTACACTTCTGTGGTAGGGCCAGTGCGAGGCAGTTCCTCTTTTGTACCCAATGCTTCCATAAGCCCCTGCAGATAGTCTCTTATGTATTCCTGTTGCACATACCTGTGATTTGGTGATTGTATTTTTAACTAATGTTTTTAAGTATTTTTACTGTTATGTTCTAATTTTACTGCCACTTTCTTATATGATCAGCGGGACACCACTCCTCATGAGAAGAAATGACTAATGCTGTAGACATCCAACCAGAATTTGCAGTTCCTAAAATCAGCGTAGCCTGTGCAATTAAGGGGGTGGCTTAAACATGTAAACTAAAATTCTGTGTTCCTACGGAGTGCCATCCAATAGGTATTTTGATGCCTTTCTGAGCTTTTTCTTATTGCATCCAGATATATAACCCAAATGACATCCACTTAAAACAAGCCAGGACTTTAATTATTGTTGGAAAGGTTTCATTTCTAAAATTACAAGACTGCAAATTAAACATGTCCACGGTCTGTGGAAGGGATAGTGGTCTTCAGAGTGTCTTAATCACACCTGTTCTACCCTTCACTCTACTTTCTTTGCAGGATATGTTAGACATGTACACTCTTTTTCTCTACACATCTTTCTGAAATCCTTCATTTGCCTATCTTACAACTCATCTCTTTCCTCTTCAGCATACTGTTTTTACTCTATTTTGTATGTACTTCCTTGCATCTGTTTCACTTCACCACTGAAAGGGCCGGGCCCATAAGTTCTAGACCTGTTCTAGAGTCACACTCCGATGGTTCTTTTTTGCAGCATGGAAGTGTAAAGGGGAGAAAAGTTGTAATGAAACAATCAATTAGCCAATAACTCTCTTGGATACATAATAACCCATGGACAACTACTTCAAGTTAGTTAGTTTTATTACAAAGCCAAAAATAACTGAACATAGACAATCAACACGAGGTTATAGAAATAAAAAGGAATTAGCGTGAAGCCAAATCTGCAGATCCAGTTTAGACGGTGCAGCATAAAGAACACAATTCAATCAAGAAGTAAAATACAGAAAATCAGGAAGCATGAGTCCAAATTTTACTGCATCAAGGGTTGGTGAGTGAAAAGATTTAATTCTATCCCTACTCTAACACTAAGGTGACATCCCTAAATAAGCATTTTCAGAAGGAAGGTACAAAGATGTCAGCACGTGGAGTCTTCCTAAGAAGTCTCTCCACGATCAATGGGTCAAGTAGCTTAAGGCTACTATTTGCAAAGACAGAGCTCTTTCTAGGATGCTCTCTCTCTGAAGACATAAAAAAGTGGCTCACTATCCCTACTTTCAACAACCAGCTATCCACAGGTAGCACTCCCATGGTGCATTTCGAATCACGCCATCCATGCTGGGTACAGTCCTGAAAGTACTTTTCCACAATGTCGACAGTGTACCTTCCTTGCAACAATTTTTCTGTGGTTCTCAGGCCTTCTCCTGTGTGAAATGCAACGACCTTCCTTTACCGACTCAAACTGCACGATTGTAACTTCTTCTCCCCTTGTCTAACTATTAAACAAAACATTATTCTGCCTACCAAGAATGCTTCTTCACCTGCAACACAAAACATGAGAAAGAACAGGTTCCACAGCACACATGAAATTTAAACTGTCATTCTAACGCAAGAGTTTTCAGGGACTTGCATTTCAGGCCTACGAATCTCAGCCAACATAAGAAAGCATCATATAAGCTTTACGAATTCACATAACATTAATGCAATTTCAACGAACACATTTACCTATGTATGAAATGACATAATTAATAAACACATTTAATACATGAAAAACTGTCAGTTGTACAATACGAGTTCTTCATGTTAACGTTTTCTGCTTGCTACATTCATTTTCTACATTTCTTCTCCATGTTGCTTGTCAATGGCCTAACATACGTCACATACTCATGTTAATACATTTCACAATTCTAACGCTTCACGTTAAGACAGTAGATGATGCGGGTGCACTCTACACGTGATTATGATGCACCCCGACAAATGGAATGAGATTTCCACTCTATCACCATCTATAAACACACAACCGACACACTCAGCACTGATTTTTCTTTTAATTTCACACTGTCAATATTTTGACAACTGTGTTCCTCTTTCATACACATTTGCATAAAATCCCAACTGCAACTGGCATACATAACCATTGCTCTGTTCGCTCTGCATAGTGGCTAAAAATTGGATTACCCTGTATTCTGAACACCAATTTGATCCACTGACTGGCACTGAGGGGAACTCGCACTACCTCCAGCCCAAACTCCATAAGACTCATCATGGCCCGGTATAAACACCTGAATCCAACTCAGTTCACAGTATGCAGTATTCAAGAGTAATTAACTGTACACACAACATCATCGTAAAAAAGCAAACATGATTAGAAAATGCAAGATTAAGTAAAAGATGTGAAATATAAACAGGACCACAATAGATTATTTTACAATTTTTTACATTCATAGTTCAGAAATCAATCATTGTTTTTCCCTGTGAAGTAAAGGACATTAATGCAGGGTTCAAAAGGGACACAGTTTAATGTCCAGTTTAAATTCTCCCAGATTTGAGACCCTGAGGGACGCGCCCCATTTAAAGCCCTGGGTCTGTGTTACAGAAAGTGCCTGGGGGTTGCAACGAGCATGTGTGCCCACTTTGTGAGCTCCCAGAGCCGTTTGGTATTACAGAAGGGGCTGCAGATGCTTGTGCAGCCCCTTCTGTGATAAAGATAGTGCTGGCGCACATGTAGCGCCAGCCCTATCAAAAGAGGACATTCCCTGATTAACATGGGGCATGGCCCTATGCGAATAGGGGAATCTCTTTACCTCTGCACCCGCGTCCTATTATGGACATGGGTGCAAAGGCAAAGAAGCTGTCAGAAGGTGCACTGAAAGTACGCCATGAAAAGGTGGCACACAGTCAGTGGACCCACTGATGGCAGCCCTCTGGAGGGGGCAAAAGGGGTCCTATGGACCCCCCAGATATTCCCTTGCAGGCAGGTGCAGTCACTCACTGCACGTGTCTGCAAAGAGATCTCTAATCCCTCTTAAAGTGCAGGCGGGTTGCCATCTGCACTGTGAAACACAGAGCAGCTTTGAAGCAGCCGCTCCGCATTTCACTTTAATGCACGGTTCCCAGGCGAGCACGAGTTCGTGGCTGCCCTGTGAGCAGCATATTCACTGTAATAGGGGGCCCTTTCCTGTTTGCGCCATGGCACACCTATTTAAAGGTCTTCTATTTACAAGTGGGTGTTTTTGTTCTATAAGTTCACTGAACTGGAAACTTTCATTCTCATGCACTGTTTTTTAGCTCTGGTGTTAGCCAAGACATTTTGATTTTACTTCAATTATATACATATAATGCACATACATGGAAGGGCTTTTAGCCAGGCCTTTTCATCCATTAATTAGTCTGTTGTGTCACTAACATATTTCTAGTGGTGGCTGGTGACATTTAAAACTGGTGGACACTAGAATGCAGGATGAGCGCCCTGTGGCGAGCGAGCGTAGCGAGCAAGCCCGATCATCATAAAGGGGGTTGGGGCAGGCGGGGAATGTACTCCCCCAGGGAAAAGTTTGAAAAAAGAGTGGGTAGGGCAAATGGTGCACTTTCGAGCAAATTTGAGAAAGTAAGGTCAGCAATTGTGAAAGTGTGGTTATGACATCAATAAAGAGATTTCATACGATAATGACGTAGGTAGCTGCTTATTCAGTATAAACAGAGAACTTCACTTCACAAACCCCAAACACACAATGCACCTACTCACCTGTAAGCACTGTATTTTCATTTACTTTTGCCTACTCAATATTTTGGCAACTGTGTACCTTCTTTACACACAGTTGCACAGAATCACAAGTGCGACTGGTATAAGTGACTATTGCTCTGTTTGTTCAGCAGAGAGGACAAGGATTGGATGACCAAGAATTCTGAACACCGCTTTGACCTGCTGACAGGCACTGTGAGAAATGTGCACTACCTTTGCTCCAGAGCGCTCAATGGTGGCCTTTTAACATGCCTGAAAGTGACTCAGTTCAAAGTATGCACTGTACAAGAAAAATATGCTACACACAAAAATACAGAAATACAACATTCTGGGAATAATGAGCACTCTTAAGGAATGCAAGATTAAGTAAAACATGTGTAAGATAAACAGGAACTAAATCACTTCCATGGAATACCTTAAATTTTATACATTCATTTTTCAGAAATCGATCAGTGTTATTTGCCAGTTGTGGATAGGTGTATTGGTGGATGCATGTATGCAGGTATGCATGTATGTATGGATGACTGGTGATGTGGATGGATGGGTGGGTGGGTGGGTGGTTGTGTAGATGAATGTGTTTGAGGAGGATGGATGGTTGAATAAGGAAATTTGCTGATGGGTGAATGAATGGATGTGTGGGTTATGGATGGATGGGTGCATGGATGAGGTTGTGGGGCGAATAGATGGATGCAGGAAGGAAGGGGTGGATTGGATAGAAGAACAGATAGTGTTGAGGAAGAATGGGCAACTTGGTGAATGGAAATATGACATAAGGATTGATGAGTCAATGGATGGTCAAACTAATAGTTTTGGTGGCAAGAGGGATGGACAGGATGATTGAAGAGGTGGATTCATGGATGGAAGGGTGGATAGATTATTGATGGAAGGTTGAATGGATGGATATGTGTGTGGTAAGATGCATGCATAAAGCACTTTAGCACAACGCAGAGTGCCAACAGCAGTGCACAGAGACTGTGAAAACTTGTTGCATTTATCTAGCTATAATCGTCATTAAACTGATTCAGGGCTCGAAAAATCCTAAAAATGGCTGCATTAACTTGAATGCATGCTTTAAACATATGCGCCGGGTGGAAGGGCGGGACATCCTCTGAGCTGTCAATGGACCGTCCCGGCCTATTCAAGCCCCAGTAAGAGGCCCAAGACCGACTGGGTAACCATGGTGATATCCCACGCAAACACCAGTCACTCTCTAAGAGGAAACACACCTGTTTTGACAAAGACACCTACTAACACTATCCTAGACAACAGCTACACACAGAGGTAAACGAAATGTGTGCTGAGACTTGTGACCTTAGGCAGGTGCGCGTGCAAATATACACACATACTAACACGCACATACTAACACACACTGAGTAACACGCGTGCAAACACAAAGAATAACACACACACTCACTAACACACACACAAACATGCACTCAGACGCACACATACAGACTCTCTGTTACCGATATATTGCCCTCTCAGAAGGATATACATGTGTTTGATAAAAGAATGGGACACAGTACACTGACTGCAGCACACCAAAACCAAGAACACACAATCATTTTCATGTGTTTTCTTGCACCCACAGGCGGGGCAATTCATAAACACAAGTTCCGTTTAGGAGCACAAACACCTCAATTTAAGAGTGTAAAACCACATTTTAATTTATAAAGCGTGAATTTATACTATGGTAGTGTTAACACGTAGTATTGCACTAGTAGTGTAATGCAAAGTGTGATCAAATATGCTTCAAGTCTGTGTTGTGACTGCCCCAGGACAAGAATGTGCACCTCAGTTGGAAAGAATGGGCACAGTTGTATAGTTTGTGTGTACTAACCAACTCAGAGTGTGCCCATTCCCACAGTGTATATGACTGAAGAGGTGTTCCTGTGAAGGGCAGAAAGAAGTGTTTGTCCAGGGGGTGGGGGGTGGGGGGGGGGCATGAAGGGAACACTCGCAAAATCCCAGGGCTCTAAGGGAAGGGGTTTGTACACAGGAGAAAAATATTTTATGGTGAAATAAATAAATTTAAAAAACCTAAAAATTCAGTAAGGTAATTGCACTCAAATGGCACATATAAGCATGCTAAAATGCTTTCACGTGGGAGTAACCTGGAATGCACATCATTATCCCAGAACAACTCCTGGGGAATTTTGGCAGTCCTAGAATCTTCTAGATATTCCAGAAAAGTCAGACATTTATCCAGATGTCTGTAGGAGTAACATCATTTATAGCTTTTTATGACCAGAGCCTGTAGTATTCTTGGACTGGAACAGATAACTGGGGTGAAATATTTAAAGCACGGGAGCCCTGGTTCAATAAGTAAAGTTTGTGATGTGTGCACTGCAGACACACTGCATTAAACCCAATACTGACACCTCCTGTGCACTCACACCTTCCAATAGTGACTCACCGTCCGTCACAGTTCCCTCCACTTGAGACCCATTTTCACGCCACCATGTCTCCCTCCAAGGAGTGCGCGGTAGTTGTACTGGGATAGCAGCATTTCCGAGCTGTGACCAGGCCCTCTGCTGAGATGTTGAGGAGGGGGAGGGCTTGTGCTTAGCCACGTCTTCATCAGCTGCCTTCAAATGTCAGCGCGTGAGCCCCACATGATGTCACAGCTCTCGCTGGTCGAGCCATGAGTGAGTGGACTCGAATGAAGTGTGAATTAATGGCGCTGGCAGGTCTGCACTGTGACACTGCCTCTGAGGACTCCCGTTCAGAGGTGAGAAGCGGTAAAAACACTGGTGACTTTGATATGCCTCTGTGTGCTCATGAAAGTTGTGATCAACTCGGCAATTCCCATTCCCATCCCCTCATGTCTCTCGAGCTAATCTAGACGCTGCTCCCTTGCTGTTTATGCTAGTAAACAGCATGAGAGCAGTGCGAGGATTGGCTTGGTCAGGCGCTGCCAGGGCTCCTTAGGAGATTTGGGGGCTATGGTTTAAATACGCCGGGCTCCTAACATTACACTGGTAGTAGAGGGTTCAAGTGCGCACGTCAAGCTGGGCACAGCAAGGCACCCGTCCAACCTGACATGCGCACTTCAACACGAAGCCCAGCTCAACCTATGTGTCAATTATTCAATTAAGCTCCACCACCCCACCAACGTCCGCCCGCCCTCACTCATGGAAAAAAGACAAACTCTCACCAGGCCATGCCTTCATAAAAGCAGTGCGCTGGCACTGTGGGTAAAAATTGAATCAGTCAGAACATTTAATATGGGGCCCAGGAGCAACAAAACAAACAGGGGGCAACGGCCCCACTCCCAATTAAAGAAACAGCCGCTGAATATTTCTTCAACAGTCTATAGCATGGAGAAATGGGTCGGCTTACATCAGCCATTGGCAAACATCACTGTGAGGGACAGCATTCTGCTCTTTCACAAGGAGCACATCTGCAGACAAAGTAGGACCCTTCAATGACATGGACTCCTAAGGCAATGTGTTTTTTTTTGTGTGCCACAAACTTGACAAAAACATTGGCAAAGCCAAAAGGCTATCAGCCAACGCAAGACCTATTGGCTGTGCCAATGCTTGTTTTCAAAAGCATTTTAGAGTGCAAGCACACACGTAAAAGCACAGGGAATATGCACTTCCAGGAATATATGGCAACACTGCCTCATCTTTCTGTAGTTTTTAGTAATTGCAAACATCAACCCTTGTCTGGTAAGTTCCAGAGAACCTCCATTAAAATTCTAGGCCCATTTCAAATTTTCTAACAATTTTCATCAAAACGTTGTACGGCACTGTAAAGGTTTGTCCCTAATGTGATGCCTACTGGGAGGGATTTTATGAGGTGCCCTACGTTCAAAGTCATCCCATACTGGTGCTACCAGCAACGCATATAAGCTGCATTTTCCAATTTTAAAGTATTTTTTATGATTTTGAAAGACGGGGAATAACACATTTGACTGCACGGATATGTTTTAGTGCATTCAGGTATATAAGGCTTTTAAAACTTTGCTAGGTTTTGAATTTCAAACGCCATCGAAATCCGTCTTGTAAATAGGATAGTGCAATTTTGTCATGGGATAAGAATATTGTGGGACACAAACTCTATATTTCGGAAATAAAGCTTTAGAAAAATTATGACAACAGTTTAACATCCGAACCTAGCGCGAAATCTTGTGGTGACTGTTCTTAGTGAGAGTGGCACCGCACCCTCTTTGAACACCCTGCCAACAGGGCAAAAATCCTGCAGCTGTGTCCATAGACTTTGTAGTTCAAGACACAGCCTGCACAGGAAACAAAAGCAGGGAACATGTGTTCCTGATAGAGTCTCGTAGGCTCTTACCTCATGCATCCAACCTGCTTCATGGGGGTAGGGGACTCAGAATATGACTGTGACAGAAAACAGGCAAAGGCACCAAAATAAAAATTGCCCCAATTAGTAAAATTTGTAGCTAAAAAGTGTCCCATGGTTGCAAAGTAGGGTAGTTTCGAAGTTGTAAAGACACGCTATATAATTTGCAAGGTATGAAAGACTGCATAAATTTAAGCTTGCTGCAGGCAATGTTTGTTTTATTATCAAGGAAGCCATCAGTAAAAACTGGCCAAGCAAATGAGAAACCAGGCACACAAACAATCAGAAATTGTCCCACACACTGTCCTTATAGACCAGCCCATCAGGCCTTGCCTGATTGCCTTATGGGCGTGCCCGACTCTGGGAGGGGCGAGGCAGGGGGGTAAGGAGGTACCCTGTATGGAAACAAGCTTCAAGTGCCATGTAATGTGGAGAGTTCATCAACCTCTGACAATAGCTTAGCAGGACAGGGCCAGAATGGCCATTCTGCCATTGTTGCGGTTCTTAGGTAGGCTGCAAGCTAGAGGGCTGCTTTCAGAGCTCGGTTGGCTTCCATGGCCAAACCATAAACCTCCCTCCAAACAATCAATATTAGACTCTGTCTCCTAGTTTGAGCATTTTTGTCAAGGCTGATTTTGATTTCCTCTGAGCAAGGGTACCGCTGACACAAGTGCAAGCAAAGAAAATGATCTTCACGTCCACTGGTTGGGTAGTGGTACATCAGCCATTGTTGTGGTGCATTGGCCCCTAACTCAAATGGCAACACTGACATTGGCAAAAGTTGCAGTTCTCCATTCACACGCAGACCAGCACTCATACAGCCCATGCAACCCTAGCGACACAAAACCTATGCATACAGGAAACTCACACATATATGTGCATATGCACTAAGTCAAAATACACGCAGGCACCCATGCACTCAAATAATATACGCACAGACACTGACGTACACACACAGCAGACATCTGTGTATAAGGACAATATTCATGGATACATTAAGAGACACAAACAATTATCCTCCATAGAAAACAAGCCTTGGAAATAATTTAGGGTGCTTGGTGAAG
Organism: Calotriton arnoldi; assembly: GCA_963921515.1. Lineage (NCBI taxonomy): Eukaryota > Metazoa > Chordata > Amphibia > Caudata > Salamandridae > Calotriton > Calotriton arnoldi. Next base: position 663,378 of record CAWUFW010001257.1, read on the forward strand.
ATTGACAGAGGTTTGTGGGTATCCTTTGAGTTGTTATGGGAGATGGGAAAGGCTTGGTAACAAAATCTGACACAAAGAAAGAGCACTCATGAGAAAAGTAATCTGCAATTTGGAGAATTTTATCATAGTTAATTCAAATAAGTAAATTGCATTTCAGCCACTGGATTATGTGTAGAATTTTTAAAGTCTAAATATGAACTTAGCAACATCTTGGAATATCTTGGAAAGAAGTATAGAATCTTCTCTTTCAAGATGAGCTACAGATAAATTGTGAGGGGGGAGCTAAAAACTTGGGGTCTGATGTACAAAGACTATATTTGCAAAAAATGGTCGCAAATTGCACGCCTGCATTTTGACAATATAATCTTATTTAGCGAACAGACCTATGTACAAGTAGATCAGGTCACAAGATACCAACTTTCAGGGGGTTGCAGAACAAATTAATATTGATCAGGCTGGTCACAATTTGCCACCGTTTGTGACTGGCCACAATCACAAGGATGGTGGCCTGCAAAGATCAACAGACCACCGTGTCAGCCATTTTCTCAAAGAAAACAGGATTGTTTAAAAAAAAAATCTTTTTTTGAAAAAGTTTCACTCAGAGTTGGCAGTGGTCCCAAGGACCACTGTCTACACTCCCTAAAACTTTTTTCAACATTGACAAAGGGAAAAGGGTCCAATAGGGACACATCTTTATGAATCAGTTACAATCCCATCATGGGAGATGGTAATTCATCAATGGTTTGCAAGATAAGATAGGTCACAATTGTGCTCTCTCTCAGTGCTGGTGCACTGTGTGCTGCCTAGTGCCAACACAGTCACCCTTGCACCATGGTGCAAGGGTACCTGCATTACAGGCAGGATTGATATGGTGGAGCAAAGGATACCTTCCTGCAAAAAAAAGTTCTTTAGAGGCATATTCCTCTTTCTATGTGTGCAGGTTGCAGCACACATGGAAAGAGGAAGTAACAAGGACAAATACAAATATTTCTCCTCGTTACTCTTCTGTTGTGTGGGCACCCGAATTTGGAGGAAACCAAGGTTTACAGTCTTTGTAATCTGAGTTTGCATCAAAATACATGGATGGATGCCGTGGAATGCCCACGCGCCACCCATGTAACACCTACCTGAAGCAAAGGAATGCAAGGCAGCACTATGCTCTGCCTTACGCTGCTTTGTATTTACTAAACCAGGCAAAGTCACAATAGATTTAGAATCAGGGCTCTGCCACAAAAGTGGCACAACCCCAATGCAAAATCTTAGTAAATCTGTGCCTGATTGGGTGCGGCCTTTCTGTCTGAAACCCTATATAAGATGATGTTTTTGGGCTATGTGCCAGAGCCTCCTTTGCCTTTTAAATGAGCAGACTCTATGTGACACCTCTTGCTAAACTATTCTTACTTCTGGCTGCTTTTTTCCTTCTAGGCCAGAGGTCTTCAAACGTTTTTGCTCTGAGCCCCCCAAAGCAAAATGTTTTGAAGTGAGGCTCCCCCTGCAAAACTTTATGGCAAAGATCGGGAAGCAGGAGAGGCAGGGCTGAGTGCAGAGGCGGAGCTTTTGAGATCATATCATAGATACTTTTTTTTGTAGCTCATAATCCACAATAAATGTGAAAAATATAATAGGACAAAATCATCAAACAATAACAGTAATTGACTAAAAAACTGTTCCCTCCATAATTTGGTTATTGTGAGCCCCTCACACTCCTGGGCCCCAATGCAACTGTGCCTAGTGCAATAATTATAGCTGAGGCCCTAAGTAGCAGTCTATCTCCTTTGCCTCTTTCACAACTTACCGACCATGCCTGGTCATCACCCAATCTTGAAAAAGGTTATCCATTCAATTTTTTTTTCTTTGGTTTTATATAGGGCAGACTCGGCCCAAGGGCATTGGAACACTTTACATAAGCACCATTTACATTACACAAACACAAGGTCATATTCATTTATTATTAAAAAAAAATTAGACACTGGGCGATTAAGTGATTCGCCCAGAATTACACAAAGTTGAGCTGACGTGAGGACTTGAACTAGGTTCCAAAGTAGGCAGCTCTCGCCGTTAGACCACATCTCCTACCTTTTAGACAAAAATGAGCTCCAACGTGTTGCCCTCACCTTTTTGCAGCAAAGGTGCTCTCATCCCTATGCTGCTAAGGAACATTAACCCCTATGCTCTTTTTTTAGAATCAGAGTCATAATTGTGTGTTGCCGCACAGTGAAAGGCCCTTCGCAAAGCTTGACTGGTCACCTTTCTGTTGCTTTTTGCTATGTTTTGGTAGTAAACCGGTATTAATGAGGGGAAACCTATGCCCAGATAGTGTTACTCAATGCAAAAATGACAAAATAACAAAGTAAATGTATCCCAAAATGTGCTGTATAACACCACATAATTTTCATTTTCTTGCCACATAATTTAGTCAACCCTGCCACATGATTTGGTCCTCCCCTGACGCATAATTCCAGTGACCCTGGCTTTAGTTGGCCACTCATAATGCTGGACCCTGTGCAACTGGTTAAGCAACAATTATAAAAGTTGCTGAGTTATGCTTTAACTGATGGAGTCAGAGTGATTTTTACCACAGGCTTGGAACTTTTAGCTCTATAAATACTTCCTATTCCCCACTGTGAAAACCAGGATTCAATTCTGTGACTCTCTGGTCAGATACAGAAATCTGCAGTGATTGCTTTAGCTAACTGAGGTTTATAATGTAAGAGAGTATATGTTCCAAAAATGAGTTTCATTTGCTTTGTTTTTTTCATTTATTGTGTGTGCGTGTTTTTTTTATATGCAATTATCTGAAGGTGAAAAATGAGATAGTTACTCAGTATATTGTTTTTAGCCTTGAACTCCGTCACCTTACTCGCTGTCTGTGCCACGGTACACTCAGGATTACAGTTGCACATATTTTATGCAGTTTAACTTCTGCATATAAAATAAGACATCCTGAGAACGCGCCAGATAAACATTGATTCTTCCAGGCCATTTTCATTTATAAGTCCTTCCTTGCAGACGAAGTCGCGCCCCCCTGGGAATGCAGTTACGGAGCCCCAGGGGGGCGCGCCCCACAGTTTGAAGACCTGTGCTCTAGGCTGACTGATATTGATCCTCTCACATTATTTGATTTTAATTTACTATTGAAACATTGATTGCTATTGATTAACCAACCACTCTTTGCCTTCTGTAATTATCTTAATTTTGCATAAAGCTACAAAGTGTAACTTGGAACTCTGTTTAATTAATTGGCTTGGACTCAATCTTACCAAGAGTCAGATATTCCTGATCCTACGTATTAACCCTATTAATTGTTTTAATTAGAGCATCAACAAAGGCAATAGAGTAGGCAAGTGGTATATTACTGATGCTTTTCTAGGACCTTTGCTCTAGTAAGGAACTTACAGTGATAATCAACCTATTTTCTCAGTTTTCAGTATACAAGATTAATTAATTAAAATAATGTTAAGGTGCATATAAACACCAATCGACTATATGGCGCTATTTTATAATTTACTGAATTGAACAAGTCTGATGATACTGAAGCTCATCAGCAAACATTCAAATTACCTCCTGAAAAAGTGGACCAAAAAGTGGAAACAGGGGCAAGGAAGGAAGCCTTGAAGAGACTTATGTGATGGTCATGATAGTGTTCCGGTGGTTACATCCCCAAAAAGAAAGCTATTTTGGCAAAAAAAAGAAAAATAAGGAAAGAGTATTTTTTCATGGCCATGGTCTTATTTTGGGTTTGTGGTTATAATACATTTAATATTAGCTAAAAAAAAATTGTGGCAATGTTGTGAGACAATATTCAGGGTGCCACAGGGCAGACAGGGGCACTAGACCTCAACCATGGTGGTTGAGGTTGTTTGCAACTGGTGTTCTGTGGGTTTTTCCTACTATTGGTCCGCAAACTGGGTATAACTCTTACTGCTTTTGGCTTTCAAGGATCTGGGGCGAGTAGACACAGGCTTCTCAGGCAGGCAGCTGGGGAGACAACAGCTCAGAACTCAACTATCAACCAAGAGGCATAATAACGTATTGTACATCCAATAAAAGAAAATACTTTAATCACACTGTGTTACTCAATACGACACAGCGCAATTAGGGGAAAGCAATAAAGGGTTAAAATCCTGTTTGAGTATAGGTGCTACATCATTCTGTACACAACCTCCTGCTAAGAGTTCCCCAGCATTTGTGATCCCGACTTCTAATCAGAAACATGGCTTTTAGAAGTGTTTGAATGAGTACAAGTAATCAAAAGCGTTCCTTGGTATCAATACCAATTTATTTTATTTTGTTTCAGGGTGGCGTGAAGGACAATCAATATCCTCAAAATAGGATGTGAACAGCTGATAGCCAACACGTGTTTCGCCCCATTACAGTAGCCAAAGGGCCTGGGGCTTCTTCAGGGCTATACAGATAGACATAAGTAAAATGAATAGAAGAATAGATAGTAATAGCCAACCCGACATGTAGTAAACCCCCACTGGGTTGTAGATGATTAGTGGAATATATAATTCCAAGAACGATGGCGAATTAGATTATGAGTCAGGGTTTTAGTGAAAGAGTTCGGTGAAAGATAGAGAACAGGTAGTGTTATCGTGAAAAGAAGTGAAGAAATAGATTAGTGCCCCGATATGGCACACGTGGGTTTATAGTGAGCAATTCAGGTGGTAGGAAGCAAGAGAAGTGATGTTAACATGACAAGATTAATCAAAATTCATCATGAACGAAGGGAAAGTATTATCCCAATTCGGCAATCATTTACGTGAAGGCGCCATGCACAAACAAGATAATCATATTTCAGAGGTAGTATAGGACAAAGTGTATATGAAGGCCATAGATTAATGTTCACATATCAGCCGTATATTATAGTGACATGAGGATTCAATAAGGAATTTGACAAAAAATGTTTTTCGGAAAATAATTGGTATACATTTAGCAATTATTACGCATTAGTGATAAAGTCATCCATATACAATCCAAATCACAGATGAATTCGGAATAACAATTCAGAGGAGTTGTAGTCAAGATAGTTAGACAATAGCAGTGGAAAGACAGTAATTCCGTTAGGTTAACATTTATATAAAGAGTACGTAGAAAGAGAAGGTAAAGCGTTTAGTTCACCAACCAAAAGAACGGAAAAGAACAGTATTTCAATCACATTTAATTCGGTAATATTAATCACAGGGCGCCCATATTTAAAGAAAACGTTACGATACGCAGATATCATAGTTACAATAGTTAGAGCAAATTCATGCATAATTAGATTTAGTATCAAGGGAAATAACAGGTAATACATACATGGTTTTGGCCCGCAATTAACGACAGGATGAAGGCCGGTTCATCGAGAATATGCAGGAGATATATTATACAAATTAGCAAATATGGGAGACATTAGTGCGAAATACTTAAGCCAATATCTTAATCTTAAGTGACAAACTGAATTATAATTGGCTTAGTGACGACTAAAAGTGACCGGTTTGATTATTCATTATATTTTATGGTGCAAAATTGCACCTTGTGAATTAAATATAAGGGCCTTGACGATGATGAGGGCAACCTGGGAGTGCCTAAACTAGAGCTAGAGCTATCATGTGTAAAAGGCTTTCTGATCAGTGGGGAGCGCTTACCGTTTGCGGTCAAGTATGGTTAGATAGAGGGAAGTTGAGTCCTTCCCTACACACTAATGGGCGAAAGAGAGAAAGAAAGGAACAAAAGGTCCGTTTAATGTATAAACATCAAAAAAGTAAATGGGAGCTTTAAGTAAACGTTGGTATTCTTCCCCCTACCCCGCGTCATGATTATGGCTAGGTCGGGGTCCAGAATCAAGTGTAGAATCTAGTGTCACGTACTTACTGAGCATCGGTCCGTAGGGCCATGTACACCACGAGTCCTGTCTCCCGCGTTGGAAAGTCAGGAAGAAAGCCCATAAGCCGGGCGTATATTACGAGCCAACTGCGTAAGCGGCGGTTTCCGTTTCCGGATTGTGGAGGTCAAATGTTAAAACGGGCGCCATTACAGAGTGGCTAAGTACCCTGATGTGTCTGTAAGTAATAGTTATCGTTTGAAGTATCAGGCGTGAATTGTAATGTTACGCATGTGAAGAAACCTGATTGTAAATCAAGAATGGACCTAATTTAAAAGCAAGTTGAAAAAGAGGGGGGTCGACCTTTAGTGATATGAATAGTATTTCTAAACATTACCAGGAAAGGGGAGTACCCTCTTCTAGGATCTGGCACTGAATAGACTCCTAGGGTTGTCTGATGATACGTGCGAACTACAATTGGACGTAGTATTAGAGAATATGTAAAAGGGGAGGTTTATGGGTCATTCTGGGTGACTGGTGCTGCTTATAATTGCACCGCACTCAGTGACTTAAGAAAGAGCAAGACGAGAGTGACGAGGACGGATACATGGGTTATAGAGCCAGGTGTTTTTAGTATGTTCCTCCGTTATTTACAATTGAACTAAAAGTTAGGGCAACCAGGACGTTAGTATTGGAGAGAAAAAAAGGACCAGCTAAGTCCTCTTTGTTATCTAGACATCCCTTACTCATATAAGTAAAAACAAATAACCACACAATTTGCAAATATACTTTCTTTCTTGATCAGATTAGGGGGTACGATCTTTTTACCAATGGCAATACAGCACGAGAAGGATCTTCTAATGAAATGGCAATAAGACAGGATGGACAAAAGGAGAATGGCATGCAGCGAGACCTGAGTGTACTATTCATCGCCCAGCCAAACATGCATTTCAGCATCTTTATTTAATCCCAGTTTCACCGTATTATATTGTAGAATGAGTTCACTCTCTCTTCTTCTGAGTTTCAGTTCTCTGTTCCCCCCCTTCTAGGGGGGTGGATCACTTCAATTCCGCAGAAGGTAAAATCTCTCTTGTGTGGATGTGTTGTGTGAAAATGATCCGTTAATGGGTGACCTGTATCATATTTGTTGATATTTCTATAGTGTTCCTGTATTCTTACACGAAGAGATCTGATTGTACTTCCAATGTAAGGCTTGTTGCATGGGCAAAAGATGGCATAGATGATATATTTGCTATTGCAGTCGATCCATTCCTTAATTGTGATCTGTTTGTTACATGGCATTGAAACTTGTGTTGTCTTGTTCATCCCTAATTTGCATATATTACAGTTGTGGCAGATGTGAAAGCCGGCCGGTCTATCCAGGAAGGTGGATTTCTTAGTCCTGGTGTCCCCCCTCTTTTTCAACTTGCTTTTAAATTAGGTCCATTCTTGATTTACAATCAGGTTTCTTCACATGCGTGACATTACAATTCACGCCTGATACTTCAAACGATAACTATTACTTACAGACACATCAGGGTTCTTAGCCACTCTGTAATGGCGCCCGTTTTAACATTTGACCTCCACAATCCGGAAACGGAAACCGCCGCTAACGCAGTTGGCTCGTAATATACGCCCGGCTTATGGGCTTTCTTCCTGACTTTCCAACGCGGGAGACAGGACTCGTGGTGTACATGGCCCTACGGACCGATGCTCAGTAAGTACCTGACACTAGATTCTACACTTGATTCTGGACCCCGACCTAGCCATAAGCATGACGCGGGGTAGGGAGAAGAATACCAACGTTTAGTTAAAGCTCCCATTTACTTTTTGGATGTTTATACATTAAACGGACCTTTTGTTCCTTTCTTTCTCTCTTTCGCCCAATAGTGTGTAGGGAAGGACTCAACTTCCCTCTATCTAACCATACTTGACCGCAAACGGTAAGCGCTCCCCACTGATCAGAAAGCCTTTTACACATGATAGCTCTAGCTCTAGTTTAGGCACTCCCAGGTTGCCCTCATCATCGTCAAGGCCCTTATATTTAATTCGCAAGGTGCAATTTTGCATCATAAAATATAATGAATAATCAAACCGGTCACTTTTAGTCGTCACTAAGCCAATTATAATTCAGTTTGTCACTTAAGATTAAGATATTGGCTTAAGTATTTCGCACTAATGTCTCCCATATTTGCTAATTTGTATAATATATCTCCTGCATATTCTCGATGAACCGGCCTTCATCCTGTCGTTAATTGCGGGCCAAAACCATGTATGTATTACCTGTTATTTCCCTTGATACTAAATCTACTTATGCTTGTGAATGAATTTGCTCTAACTATTGTAACTATGATATCTGCGTATCGTAACGTTTTCTTAAATATGGGCGCCCTGTGATTAATATTACCGAATTAAATGTGATTGAAATACTGTTCTTTTCCGTTCTTTTGGTTGGTGAACTAAACGCTTTACCTTCTCTTTCTACATACTCGTTCTATAAATGTTAACCTAACGGAATTACTGTCTTTCCACTGCTATTGTCTAACTATCTTGACTACAACTCCTCTGAATTGTTATTGCGAATTCATCTGTGATTTGTATTGTATATGGATGACTTTATCACTAATGTGTAATAATTGCTAAATGTATACCAATTATTTTCCGAATTTTTTTTTTTGTCAAATCCCTTATTGAATCCTCATGTCACTATAATATATGGCTGATATGTGAACATTAATCTATGGCCTTCATATACGCTTTGTCCTATACTACCTCTGAAATATGATTATCTTGTTTGTGCATGGTGCCTTCACGTAAATGATTGCCGAATTGGGATAATACTTTCCCCTTGGTTCATGATGAATTTTGATTAATCTTGTCATGTTAACATCACTTCTCTTGCTTCCTACCACCTGAATTGCTCACTATAAACCCACGTGTGCCATATCGGGGCACTAATCTATTTCTTCACTTCTTTTCACGATAACACTACCTGTTCTCTATCTTTCACCGAACTCTTTCACTAAAACCCTGACTCATAATCTAATTCGCCATCGTTCTTGGAATTATATATTCCACTAATCATCTACAACCCGGTGGGGGTTTACTACATGTCGGGTTGGCTATTACTATCTATTCTTCTATTCATTTTACTTATGTCTATCTGTATAGCCCTGAAGAAGCCCCAGGCCCTTTGGCTACTGTAATGGGGTGAAACACGTGTTGGCTATCAGCTGTTCACATCCTATTTTGAGGATATTGATTGTCCTTCACGCCACCCTGAAACAAAATAAAATAAATTGGTATTGATACCAAGGAACGCTTTTGATTACTTGTACTCATTCAAACACTTCTAAATACGTTTGAATTATAATGGGGAAGGGGTTTCCTCATTGTTGGGAATGAGTACAGTTCTTCAGATTAACTCTATTAGTAGTGGTGTGCCAAGACCTCGGACCTTTTTTCCCCTACCACTGATCGCATCTTAAGGTCTGATCTCTTCGCCACCTAAGAGGAGACTAACAGCCAGAAAATTGCAAAACGTTGAAACTATAAAAGTATCTGATACAATTCATGGAATAAATGGCATTGTGCCAAGATAGAAGAGCCCAACGCTCAACAAGAGTTGAGGAAACTTTCTCGACCCATCCAGTGACCACAAGGACTAATATCACCAAAACAATTCCTACTTCAGCCAAAAGCACCTTTCAAGCATTAGAACGTGCAACCAAAAAAGAAACCTCCAAATGGTGGGAAGCAGCATCGCTTAAAAAATACCTGGAAGCAGATCGAATCCCCCGGGGATTACGAATCCTTATTTTCCCTCCAACAGACGCCACCAATCCGGAACATATTGAGCAATGGGAAGGCAATCTAAAGGAATGTTCCAATAATATGATCAGACAGCTCATAGATTTTGCTGAGGAAGAATTTAACAAAGCCAAAATCGAAGTAGATGATCTAACAAAACATATTGAAGACTCGAATTGGGGAGAACTCGCAAGAAAGAACTACGATATACTCAATAAAATCATAGATGAGTACGAAGAAGACATAATAAAGAGGAAAAATAGGAAATTCAGACGCGATCAGCTAGATTATCAGTTTGGGCGTGTATATACATTTGCGAAAAGATACAACGCCCAACCAACACCCCAAACCACTGAAGGTGGCACTAGAAATCAATCTGGACCATCTACCAGCTCAGATATTGAATCACCGGCTGCAACAACCTTGGAAAACGAAACGTCAAGATGCAAAGTAAATTTTTTCGGGGAAGTATTGCGTTACCGATTAGGTATAAAAACAACAAATGCTCAAAATACCTCGACTCCAACAGCAGATCAACAATATGGACGGCCACAAGCATCCCCTGCGGGGGTAACTACAAGAGCAAGGCGAAGAGAAATGAACAGGGCAATCCAGAAGTAGACAACCTGGTCAAGAATCTGTCAAGCACTATGCTCTCTAAGCAGGAACAACTTCTTCTTAACAAAGGTCTTTCCTTTTGTCCCACTGCACCATGGAACCTAGTCAAAACACACATCGATCTATTTAAATTCACTAGAAAGCTGAAACTCAAAGTCTTCTTTGATAATCAACAACACGGCGAGAATTCACACAGCAAACTACACTCTCTAATCTTTCCATCCAAGACGTAGAAAATATTGATTTATTGACTAATCTAAGTGAGCTTGAAACAGATCCGAATTCCATCAACAGAACCACTGCGGACCTAGGTATCTTCACCAATCTGACATTTGATACCCACTTGACGAAAAAATCTACATTTTGTCCCCAACTTCCATCGGGGAACAGCATAGATGCCTTTCACCAAGCAGTGACACATGACTTGGAAAAAGAACATCAAAAGTATCTTAAAAAACAGAAATACTTGCCACAAAATATTTCTACAGATGAGAGAGGGGCAAAAAGAACATTACAGAACAATAAAAATATAATTCTAAAAGAAGCTGACAAAGGGGGTAACCCAGTGGCCTTGGATGTAGAAGACTATATTAGCGAGGCACATCGTCAATTATCGGATGAGAAATGCTATGAATGCCTTCAAACTGATCCAACATCAAGCATACAAAAGATGCTTAAAGGCAAATTGGAGAGTTGGTATGAACATGGTTTGATCACACTTGAGGAAAAGGGCTTTCTTTTCATAGACTATCCTACCATGCCGACATTCTACTTACTGCCAAAAATTCATAAGAAGACTTACCCTCCACCCGGAAGACCCATTATTGCCGGCATCAACTCGCCCTGTTCTAGGGTGGGTGAATTTATAGACAGAAAGCTACAAACCCTTATGAAAGGCATACCATCATTTATACAGGATAGCAAGGACATTCTGGCCAAAGTCAAAGACATCAACTGGGAACCTGACTTTTTCTTAGTGTGTATTGATATTGTTAGTCTGTACACATCAATTGAACATCGGGATGGAATAAAAGCTGTACAACGTACATTATGGACACAACCAGCCAATCTCTTGGAAACCAATAAAATGATATTGGACATGCTTGACTTCTGCCTAAACAACAATATCTTTAGCTTTAATCACAAAATCTTCAAGCAAACACGCGGGACTGCGATGGGAGCTAAATTTGCGCCGCCGTACGCGTGTATTTTTATGAGCATAGTGGAGAAATATTGGCTCTGGGATCAGAGCCTCATCGAATTCAGCCAGCATATTATTCTCTGGCGTCGATTTATCGATGACATTCTCTGCATTTGGCAGGGAGACCAACATCTTCTTGAGAGATTTCTGCACCAACTAGATGATAACCCTTGGAAGATCAAGACCACACACAGTTTCTCCAAAACCGAAATCAACTTTTTGGATCTCACATTTTATGTGAAGGACAACACCTTGCACAGCAAATTGTATAGGAAAGAGACAGCCGTCAATGCCATCTTGCGAGCTGAAAGCTGCCAAACCAAGCAGAACATAAAAAACATCCCTAAAGGAGAATTACTTCAAATTAAAAGAAACTGTAGCGAAGAAGCTATTTTCCAACAAAAAAGTACAGAAGCCATCCATCGACTAGAACTACGAGGATACAATTCGCAATCATTACAGCAAACACTACAGGAGGTATCAGGAATTGAAAGAAAAAACACTCTTATGCCTAAACAACAACACCATAGTCAAGACAACAGAATCAGATTTATCACGGAATATCACAATGGTCATGCCAACATCCGGCAAATATTAAAACGTCACTGGCACCTGTTACAGCATACTCCAGGACTCAATGACTACTTATGCACTTATCCAGAAGTCAGCTTCAGACGTGCACCAAACCTTAAGAGATTGCTCTGCAAATCAGAATTTGTGGACCCCAGGACTAAGAAATCCACCTTCCTGGATAGACCGGCCGGCTTTCACATCTGCCACAACTGTAATATATGCAAATTAGGGATGAACAAGACAACACAAGTTTCAATGCCATGTAACAAACAGATCACAATTATGTAATGGATCGACTGCAATAGCAAATATATCATCTATGCCATCTTTTGCCCATGCAACAAGCCTTACATTGGAAGTACAATCAGATCTCTTCGTGTAAGAATACAGGAGCACTATAGAAATATCAACAAATATGATACAGGTCACCCATTAACAGATCATTTTCACACAACACATCCACACAAGAGAGATTTTACCTTCTGCGGAATTGAAGTGATCCATCCCCCTAGAAGGGGGGGGAACAGAGAACTGAAACTCAGAAGACGAGAGAGTGAACTCATTCTGCAATATAATACGGTGAAACTGGGATTAAATAAAGATGCTGAAATGCATGTTTGGCTGGGCGATGAATAGTACACTCAGGTCTCGCTGCATGCCATTCTCCTTTTGTCCATCCTGTCTTATTGCCATTTTGTTAGAAGATCCTTCCTCGTGCTGTATTGCCATTGGTAAAAAGATCTTACCCCCTAATCTGATCAAGAAAGAAAGTATATTTGCAAATTGTGTGGTTATTTGTTTTTACTTATATGAGTAAGGGATGTCTAGATAACAAAGAGGACTTAGCTGGTCCTTTTTTTCTCTCCAATACTAACGTCCTGGTTGCTCTAACTTTTAGTTCAATTGTAAATAACGCAGGAACATACTAAAAACACCTGGCTCTATAACCCATGTATCCGTCCTCGTCATTCTCGTCTTGCTCTTTCTTAAGTCACTGAGTGCGGTGCAATTATAAGCAGCACCAGTCACCCAGAATGACCCATAAACCTCCCCTTTTACATATTCTCTAATACTACGTCCAACTGTAGTTCGCACGTATCATCAGACAACCCTAGGAGTCTATTCAGTGCCAGATCCTAGAAGAGGGTACTCCCCTTTCCTGGTAATGTTTAGAAATACTGTTCATATCACTAAAGGTCGACCCCCCCTCTTTTTCAACTTGCTTTTAAATTAGGTCCATTCTTGATTTACAATCAGGTTTCTTCACATGCGTGACATTACAATTCACGCCTGATACTTCAAACGATAACTATTACTTACAGACACATCAGGGTACTTAGCCACTCTGTAATGGCGCCCGTTTTAACATTTGACCTCCACAATCCGGAAACGGAAACCGCCGCTAACGCAGTTGGCTCGTAATATACGCCCGGCTTTAGGGCTTTCTTCCTGGCTTTCCAACGCGGGAGACAGGACTCGTGGTGTACATGGCCCTACGGACCGATGCTCAGTAAGTACCTGACACTAGATTCTACACTTGATTCTGGACCCCGACCTAGCCATAAGCATGACGCGGGGTAGGGGGAAGAATACCAACGTTTACTTAAAGCTCCCATTTACTTTTTTGATGTTTATACATTTAACTGACCTTTTGTTCCTTTCTTTCTCTCTTTCGCCCATTAGTGTTTAGGGAAGGACTCAACTTCCCTCTATCTAACCATACTTGACCGCAAACGGTAAGCGCTCCCCACTGATCAGAAAGCCTTTTACACATGATAGCTCTAGCTCTAGTTTAGGCACTCCCAGGTTGCCCTCATCATCGTCAAGGCCCTTATATTTAATTTGCAAGGTGCAATTTTGCACCATAAAATATAATGAATAATCAAACCGGTCACTTTTAGTCGTCACTATTTATTTATTTATTTATTTAAAGAGTTTTATATAGCGCTGGCTAGACCCGAAGGTATCAGAGCGCTTTACATAAGGTTCCACATAGTTGCAAACTTACAACAGTTACATATTACCAATGATACCAGTAAAAACATTTAAGGAGCATAGAAGAAATGGAAAATGGAGTGAGAAGGGTAAGGGGGTATGGGAGAAAGGGGTAGGGTATAGATACAACAGAGAGACGAAGGGAAAGTCTGCCCAAGGTCCAGCTGGGTAGGTGACGGCTAAGGGGGAATCCGCAGCCCATCTTCTCTTGAGCTATCAGGTAGCTCCACTGGGTATCGGTCAGATAGCTAGGTCTCAACAGAAAAACATTAAAGGGATAAAAGGCAAGAAGAAGGTAGCGTAGAGGGGGAAGGGGGTAGGGTGAAGGGGTAGGAGGGGGATACGACAGAGAGATGAAGGAACGTCTGCCCAATGTCCGGCTGGGTACGTGACGGCCGAGGGGGGATCCACAGCCCGTTTCCTCTTCAGCTAACAGGTAGCTCCACCGGGCATCGGTCAAATGGCAGGGTCTCCACGGTCGAGGGAAAGTTCGAAGAGTACATGTCCTACAGGGAGAGCAGGATCAAGGTCAGGTGAGGGATGTGGTTAAGATCAGGTCGAAGACCAGTTCTGTTGTCCAGGAGAGGTGGGGCATCATGGAGAGACCAACTGAGGCGGCCATCTTGAGGTCAGGCAGGGGGGTTGTGATCTTGGTGTTAAGTTCAGTCGGTCCCCAATAATGAGTACAGTGACATCCAGTACTGTGGGAAATGGGAATTAGGATCCGGCAGAAAGGTAAATATCAAGGTGTACTGTGGGGGAGGTACCTGACACAACAGACTGTGCTCTTCCCCCACAATGTGTTCTGGGTCTCTCCTTCTATCTCTTAACAATAACATTTCAGTCACAGCCCAGTGTTGAAGAAAGAGTTGGAGCGAGAAAGAGCTGGAAGTCTGTCACGTGCAGGGCATTTGGGACTGTGGAAAGGACAGAGTCATCCAGTGTCACAGTAGAAGCCATCTTATGCAGAGCAAGAAGTACTAGCATTTATCTTGCCCAGAGCTGCATAGCCTGGTCCAAGATCGACATACCTCATAAACACTAAGCCAATTATAATTCAGTTTGTCACTTAAGATTAAGATATTGGCTTAAGTATTTCGCACTAATGTCTCCCATATTTGCTAATTTGTATAATATATCTCCTGCATATTCTCGATGAACCGGCCTTCATCCTGTCGTTAATTGCGGGCCAAAACCATGTATGTATTACCTGTTATTTCCCTTGATACTAAATCTACTTATGCTTGTGAATGAATTTGCTCTATCTATTGTAACTATGATATCTGCGTATCGTAACGTTTTCTTAAATATGGGCGCCCTGTGATTAATATTACCGAATTAAATGTGATTGAAATACTGTTCTTTTCCGTTCTTTTGGTTGGTGAACTAAACGCTTTACCTTCTCTTTCTACATACTCTTTCTATAAATGTTAACCTAACGGAATTACTGTCTTTCCACTGCTATTGTCTAACTATCTTGACTACAACTCCTCTGAATTGTTATTGCGAATTCATCTGTGATTTGGATTGTATATGGATGACTTTATCACTAATGCGTAATAATTGCTAAATGTATACCAATTATTTTCCGAAAAACATTTTTTGTCAAATTCCTTTTTGAATCCTCATGTCACTATAATATATGGCTGATATGTGAACATTAATCTATGGCCTTCATATACGCTTTGTCCTATACTACCTCTGAAATATGATTATCTTGTTTGTGCATGGCGCCTTCACGTAAATGATTGCCGAATTGGGATAATACTTTCCCCTTCGTTCATGATGAATTTTGATTAATCTTGTCATGTTAACATCACTTCTCTTGCTTCCTACCACCTGAATTGCTCACTATAAACCCACGTCTGCCATATCGGGGCACTAATCTATTTCTTCACTTCTTTTCATGATAACACTACCTGTTCTCTATCTTTCACCGAACTCTTTCACTAAAACCCTGACTCATAATCTAATTCGCCATCGTTCTTGGAATTATATATTCCACTAATCATCTACAACCCGGTGGGGGTTTACTACATGTCGGGTTGGCTATTACTATCTATTCTTCTATTCATTTTACTTATGTCTATCTGTATAGCCCTGAAGAAGCCCCAGGCCCTTTGGCTACTTTAATGGGGCGAAACACGTGTTGGCTATCAGCTGTTCACATCCTATTTTGAGGATATTGATTGTCCTTCACGCCACCCTGAAACAAAATAAAATAAATTGGTATTGATACCAAGGAACGCTTTTGATTACTTGTACTCATTCAAACACTTCTAAATACGTTTGAATTATAATGGGGAAGGGGTTTCCTCATTGTTGGGAATGAGTACAGTTCTTCAGATTAACTCTATTAGTAGTGGTGTGCCAAGACCTCACCTTTTTTCCCCTACCACTGATCTAATCAGAAAAATGGCTCTGGTTAGGCACTTGTGCAGTCATTCAGTCACTCCACAAGGCGTATGTTCACCAACAATTCAGTTCACTTTTACTTCAGTGCGATATTAGCATGATAAAACATTTTAGGCCCTCATTTAGAGCTTGTGCGTCAGGGTAGTCTACAAAAAATGTGCCAGAGGACACTGTCAGCCAAACTGAGGTCCTTCCTACTCTATTCAGATTCAGGCGAAATATCATGATTCTGCCGGTGGTGGCCCAGCTGGTTCTCCTGGTGGAAACTTTCTACCAGTGGCCTGATGTACTTAGGCCTGTAGATGTAAGTTCCTCAGGCCTTCCGTATTATTTAGGGCAGACATTCCAATGTACATTTTACTGTTGAGGACCACTAGGGAAAACCTGGTGGTCCAGAGCAGAAAAAAAGAATCCCCCCTCCAATCCTTCACAGGGTATCACGGCCTTTCGTTTTTTGTATTTTCAAGAACAAACTCCCACTTTGAAAATTTGTTGTTGTAAAACAAAAAATGTTTGCGGAGAAACAGCATGAAATATGGCAGCCACTCAGTGGACTTTCAATGCCTTCAGAGGAGCCGCCGAGAGATCTTTAAATATGGTAGGCTGTAGTCCACTAGGGCAGTGGAGTACATCCCTCCACTGCCTTTGCAGAACAAAGTACAGTCTGCCACGTTCTAAAGGACCCCCTTAGCTCTTGGATTAGGCTTCTCTCCACTTCTTCTCTGTAATTTTTAGGCTGCTCTCCAGCCTTTGCACAAAATGATAGTACTCACAGCAGGTAGCAATGGAGGTGCCTCCAAGCAGGAGTTTCCATAGCATGGGTGCAATGAAGTGTGAGTTCATTGCACCTAGCTGTTGTCGACCTTCCTGAAGCAGCAGATAAAGACAAAAGTGCAGACCCTCCCTAAACAATGGAAACTGCAATCCCACTCCTCATTCTACCATCTACAAAATGGCAGTGATCAGAAAGAACAATCAAAAGCCTTTTGCTAATAAAGCCCTCATGGAACTTCTAAAGGGAGTCCTGTCTCCATCTTCTTCACTTAAGTGTCATTTTCTCTACCCTTCAGCCACATGAATGCAGTCAATACGCTTCTACTTTCTGGGGGAAGCTTTCCTCATCTTCCATCTTGTGCAATGCTAAACAGAGGCATAAAAAATTGGATCCCAATGTCTCCTGTCCTCAGACTCACAGAACACAGAGTAGTTCTACTATACATGTGCTACACATATGCACACCCACACACACACACCACACACACACATTGATTGTCTGTATTTCTCAAGTGTTAAGAGGGGCAGAGACAAATTATTCCATTATTGAAAGGGAAGCTCTTGCTGTTTATTGGGCTATCAAAAAGTTTTGACATTTATTGTGGGGTAGTCAATTTAATGTCTGGACTGAGCATAAACCTTTAAAGGAAATTTATATGAAAAAGGGATTGGATATGATTGCTGCAAGAATTTGTAAATGGATTGTGGAACTGCAGGAATTTTCATTTCTGATTGATTATATTCCAGGTGTGAAAAATAGTATTGTGGACTGTCTCTCCAGGTTGGTGGTGGTCCAGAGTAAGGAGGAGGGGTCTTTTTGATGAAGTGTGGAATGATGAAATTGTGTGTGTAATTATGAGTAGATGCATTGTGCAGGAGGAATGGAAAATAGAACTGGAGAAGGACGTGGTTCTTGTGAAGTGTTGTACGTTTTTGTGGCAGGGATGGCCACTGAAGAGTGATTTAGATGAGTTAGTTATACCATTTTGGATGATTAAGAATGAGTTATCTATAAGCAATGGCATTTTATTCAGAGATGACAGATTAGTTACCCCAGTAGCTTATGTGATAAGGTGTTTAACAGAGCTCATTAGGGGCATTTGCGGATGGTTAAAACGAAGGCAAGAATAAGGGGGAATCTCTGGTGGTCGGGTTTGGATCTGCAGATCGAGAGGAAAACTCGTGAGTGTTTTGAATGTAGGAAAGTGACAAAATTTGCAAGATAAGGGCTGTTCCCATGATTTGTAGGAGTTTATCTGATGGACCCTGGCAGTACATAGCTATGGATTTAGTAGGTCTGTTGAGAGGTGAGAATGGTACACCATTCCTTATTGTAGTCGTAGACCTATTTGTGAGGAGCCCTCAGATTGCTCGTGTTTCTGAAACATCTTCAGGAGCAGTTGTATGTTTTCTAGAAAATGTATTCCGGGGAGAAGGGGGCCTAAGAGTACTTTAACAGACAATGGAGTTCAATTTTGTTCTCACAAAATGAAGAGTTTTCTTAGGTCCTATGGTATTGTTCATAAAAGGTCTTTTTTTGTACCATCCACAAACCAACAGGATGGTGGAGAGATTTAAAAGGATCATAAAAGAGTGCTATCAAATGGCCAGGTCAAGTGGATTGGACTGGAAGAAGGAATTACAGTCTCGGCTGGTTGCTTACAGATTAGACCCACATGCTACCACGGGATGCTTTCCTTTTGAACTGTTCAGAGGGAGAAAGCCTAATTCCAAATTAGCCCCAGGGTGGATATCCTGGGTAAAGGACAGTTGCAGGTGTCAGTAAAGGATGATTGGAGGCTTGGGCGCAACTAGAGCCAAATTTCAGGGGGGCTAATACTTTCAGCAATGTAGAGCCAAATTACAGGGGGGGCTAATACTTCCAGCAATGTAGAGCCAAATTTGGGGGGGGGGGCTAATACTTCCAGCAATGTGTCCTTGTATAATGTAACTGGTGCTCATGCAAAGTGCCTCAGTACCTCCGGGTGGAGTTCGAGCTGTATAAAACTGCAAAAAACAAAGCCTAAGGTTACTTTTCAGGAAATGCATTCTCACACCGTGGCCGTAAACGTAATTTGCAACTTTAAGGAATAGGCAGAGTGGAGATACAGGGGCTCTAGGAACGGGTGAAAAAACAACAAAGGCTTGTTGTTATTTAAATGGTCTTTTAAAGACTTGTGAAATACTCAGGTGTGGCTGCGATAAGATTCCAGACTAGTCAGCCCACAGCAGCTAAAGAACTGTCTGTGTGTGTGTCTGTGGGGACGCTGTCTCAGCCTGGGCTGACACACACGGCGAGGCGGGGGGGGCTGAAGCCCCTTTGAGACCTATGGGCGTTGCGCGCCTGATTGGAGGAAACGTGAATTGAGTAAAGTGAAGCAGCGAAAAAAAAGTTTTGACAAGAGGCATGGAGTTGGAAAGGTGGTTGTGAATGTTGGTGACTGTGTGAAGTTCCATGCTCCAGTGGGTACAAGACCATGGTCTAAATTCACAATACCTAAAAAATGTGTTAAGCTTTTTAGAAATGCGCTTAAGTCTGATGATGGTAAGATATAGAATCTCAGTGAAGTTGTCAATGTATCTAGTCAATTGGGTTCTATTGAAGGACCAAACATAGATGAAACTGAACAAGACCAAGCATTATAGTCTGGTAGGTGTAATGATGATGATAAAGCACCTATCATCTATGGCTTCATGCTAAAAAAAAAAAAGGGTGTCTAGGAATACTGGGCATTTGAATTATTATGTATAATATATTCTTTTAAGTGTGTATTTTTCATGTATAATTTCTTATTAAGTTGGTCTGTTTTGTTTGCTTTACTTGTTTAATGGGGAAGATGTGTTGCATCTTTGTAGTTCCAGAGTTCTGGAGATTGATATGTGGGGGTTCGGAGTGGCAGTTACAGAGAGGAGGATTGGGTGGATGAGGTGGCAGTAAAGAAGACTGGCTATTTAGTAGCTGGCGTCCTTGCCTTTTTTTACTATCTATCTCTTTTGACATACACACGGAATGTCAGTGCCAGGTTCGCAGCAAAATTCTACAAAAGTGGGGTTGGCATTCTCCACCACCTTGAAACAGGAAAATGGTCACTATAGTTTCAAAATCACAGAATGCTTCCACCACTCCATAATGTGTAGCATCCTTGACATAGACAGTTGTCCACAGCCTACGAGGATTGGGGTGCCCCTTAAGATCACAGGACAGGTACTGGACCTCACATTGCCATGGTCAGACCTCGGCCTCTGGGTACACCCTAGATTAGCGTTACGCCAGGGCCAAAGTAAAAGTCACATTACCTGTTCCATTTGCAGTCGGGCACACAGTGTTGGAGTACATGACAGTTTACATTGCAGGAGACAGTCCCGTCCCAACAAAATTGTTTTCATTATTTTGGAGTCATGGCATTGGGTTTTCTTAATCCCCTGCAAATTTGTTCAGCTTGTAATTCTAGTGCTGTTTGTCTATACCCGACATATAAGAAATGCAGACCTG
Source organism: Calotriton arnoldi (assembly GCA_963921515.1). NCBI lineage: Eukaryota > Metazoa > Chordata > Amphibia > Caudata > Salamandridae > Calotriton > Calotriton arnoldi. The sequence continues at coordinate 684,060 of CAWUFW010001257.1, forward strand.
ATGGGTTTGTCAATATTGATTTCCAATCTATCCCCAAGGCACATCATTCTGAAGCTTAAGAGAAAACAAACCTTTAAAACTGGATGGAGTGAATACGGTTATCGTAAATTCAAGGTATTTCCATGAACGATTTTCCCAGCAGATTCTGAATTTTCCCATTAAGAATGGTGAATAATGTGCGGTTTTGGCCGCACTGTTGGGCAAAGCTTTAGCAGATTCAACTGTCAGAATTGCTTTTCGTTCCCCTTGAAATTCGCCTAGGTGTTCCCCAGAGGGATTTCCACATTGAAAAAATCCAGGTTGAAACAATTTGCGCCCAATTCATAATCTAACCTCCGGTGCAAAAGCCCAATTCCGGCTTCAAGACTTTGCTCAATACGAGCCTGTGCATGTTTTTTCATACTCTGAGTTTATCACTCTTTTGTAAAAAAAATCTTGTCATTGTTTTTATCGATGTGTTACACTTTTGCTTACTCTCTAAAAATGGCCAATGCGCCAATGTTCCTGCACAACGTCCTGCGAGCTCTAGAAAATGGATACTAAATAAATAGTGCACTCTGTAGAGAACAGCTCAGGAGGAGCTGAAGGGGGTAGAGTTACTAGCAGCTGTTGAACTCCTTGTTCCGGGTGACGCCGCAGGCATCCCAGAAATTTCCTGATTCGTATGCCCCTCGGCTGCATGGTTAGATGCTTTTCATTCGAAGGGCAAATGTCATCTGTAATTGTTAAGGCCTAAAACCCTACCAGTCATCTTGTTGCCGTCACAGCCAACAGAATGCTGGTCGAAGCCTCGTTTTCTGACAAGTGAGACGTAATTACATGTTATTGAAATCTGCGTTTTATTTCGATAATTTAACTTGCGATAATTAACAGGCAGAAACAGTGATGATACAAAATGGAGAGAAAAAATTACACATCCCCAGTGGGCTGTAGGACTAAAGGAAACTGAATACCTGCTTGGTTGAAGCATTACGAGGCTGGTACATGGTTTATGTGGTGATGTCATACAAACTGGTATTGGCCGCTCATAATTATTAGATGGAATCTACACTCTGTTATAGTTTGAAGTTTCCACATTCAGTGTCAGTTGGGCTTATACTCCTCTGATGCCTCTGTTATAAATATCAATGGCAAATTATGATGTCAGGAGGATCGCCAAGGACAGGCTGTCGGTGGCGGTCTGTCCGACATCTGAGGCTGCGGTCCGACCTCCGGATTAGGATACCGGTAGTCAGACCGCATCAGTCGGAGGGACAGCCTGACGCCTCCGACAGGCTCAAGGAGCCCGTCGGGGCATCGGTCAAACCCTAAATCCTAAAATGGGGCAGTGCCGAGGCAGGAACTGCCGTAGGGATTACAATGTCCCTTTCTGACAACCTTTTCATGGCAGTTCGACCGCCATGAAAAGGCTGTCAGAAACGGACTTGGGGGCCCCTAGTAGGGCCCCTGTCCCCCATAGGCCTCTGCTATGCATGGCGGTCGTATCCAAATTGGGCTGTGAGGACCGCTGACTCCTTGTTGGACGGTCTCGAGCCCAAAATGATGGCAGTCGGGCACTCGTCCGGCCACCATCGTAATGAGGCCCTAAGTCACCTTTACTTTGGATTAGTACTCATTAATTACTTTACAACAAGGCTAGCGACAAGTGGCCTACTACAGACACTCTCCAACAAGTTTACTCTTTTGCCGCTCTTTTGATGTGTCTCGAGAGTTCCAGACTCCTCTCCACAAGCTGATTTTTTGGGGGTTAAATTTCCGTATTTGGGGACAAGTATTGTATAGACTTATCGTTCCCAGATTTTGAGAAGGAAAGACAGTGAATAAGTACCGTACCAGTTTGCAGTCTCTGCCCGCGCCATCCCTGTCATGTCAGAACCACCGTAGCTCCTAGACTCTCCCTTGCTGCCTGCGCGAGCCGGGGGAGTGTTTGATCAGCTGATAGCTTCATCAGTTTGAGCAACACTTTGCTGGAGTCTGTGCTAACGACCCCCAGCTGCGGCTAACAAGGCTGGTACAGCTGTTGTGCAGGTTATCCTCATCAAATAAATCAACGCTCACTCCAATTTGTAGTCTGGAAATGTTTATTCAAAAAGGAAACATGGTCTGCGCATCACAGAGCCAGGTGACATGGTGATCCACTGGCACACGTGAGTGTACTATGATGCACAGAAATACAGAACGTAAATGGATATGTGTTCATACACTGGGCTTCATTGGAGTTTATATGACAAAAAGGAATCAAAAGAGATGTGCAGGGGCAGAAACATAAACCGTGGTACAGTAGAAAATCCCCCTTCTAACTGATACAAAATTGTAAACTTTCAGAGCTGAGCAACTAGCAAGAATGTCACGTTAAACATGCCAGCCATGAGAATTAGCCTTTACATGTCAGAGATGGGTACAACTTGGAAGCAACGAGCAAGAAAATGACTGCCTCTATTACAGATACGCGAAGGCAATATTTTTAATTCCACAATCCCTCCCTTTTTCACTATTTACTGTGCTACTTCCAAAGCCAACCAATTGTCATTTGCAATTTATATAATTGAATAACGACTAAAAACAAAATTAGCATATAAAATTATACATAAAACCATATTAAAAATTATGCCTATTAAAGCAAATAAAATTTGGATTTAAAATCCTTCCCACCCTATTATCCTAAAATATCAACAACCACAAATTAAATTAATAACAGAAAAGATAATATTGCATATTATTTTAAAATATAATAAGGCTATACATTTTTTAATTATACAAAAAGTCTTAAGCATAGTATAATTAGTTAGTATTCAAATTATTCAAAACCATGGACTGATTAGCACTTGGAGGAAACTTTGTTGTGCAGCTTGCCTGCTAAGGGGGGGACTACAAGCTTCAGGAGTCACCTGGAGCCCAAGGAGGCGGACTTGCTGGAGGGCACTTTTAAGCGTGGTGTGCTCCTGTGGACGTGGGAGCACTTGTAGAAAACTTTGATGATTTGCTTGCCTGCTAATGTGGGACTGCAACCCCCAGGAGTTGCCTGGAGACCAAGGAGACAGGGCTTGCTGGAGGGTGCTTTTAAACGCGGTGTGCTCCCGTGGACGCGGGGGCCCTTAGAGGAATCTTTGCTGCTTTGCTGTGCCGCTTGCCTGCTAAGAGGGGACTACAACCCCCAGAAGTCACGTGGAGCCTGAGTAGGCTGGGCTTGCTGAAGGGTGCTTTTAAGTGGGTTGTGCTCTTGCGGACACGGGTTGCACGAGGGATGCGCCCGAGCGCATGCCGGGGTGAAGACCGGGTCAAGACTAGGCCCGGCTTTGCCCATCATCGACCAACAGCAGTCGGGCTGCCCCCCCCCTGGCTTCTCTTCTGGATTGTAGCAGGTACTCTAACTTTTATTTGATGAATCTTTATTTTTCTCCCTGCATAGTTGTCATTTATTGTTGAGGATGGAGAAAAGAAAGACTGCTCCCAATAAACCATTACCCTCTCCTGCACCCCAGAGAATCTCCACCATCGATGGATTTTTGGCTCGTACAAGTATGAGTTTTTTCAAAGGAGATAGAGCTAACTGAGTGTCAGCTTTCTCTGGCGGAAGAAGGTCCCCTATTGCGCCGACTGAGTTTGACCACATCATCTCCAGGAGATGCTGGCCACAGCTCGAACTTGTGAGCGCTTCTCTGTCAAATGACCCTTCCTCCCAGTCGAGCACCTGCACTTTGACCACACTAGCCCCATTAAACATATTTGTGTCTCAATCAGCACAGGGGCCTACTCGGTCACAGAGCTCTAGCCCAGTGAGCAAACATAGGAGGAGGACTGTCATTTCTAAATTGAAACCTACTCAGATTAACTCTGAGTCCCAAACTGAGAACCTATCTCGAATGGACATGAGCTCAAGGGGCGATCTGGTTAATTTATTTAAGGCGAAGTTTGTTGCCGTCCTGAGTGCTAAGTTAGATCTCATCAGTTTGAGGCTGGCAACCACTGAAACTACCTTGTCTAGAATAATGGATTGTAATGGAGTGAGGCTTGGTGAGAGTGTCGCCCCCTATGCAGACGAAGCAAAGAAATCACTCTTGCTCCATTTCAACTGCGAGCTGCCCTATTGCACAAACTGCGGGCGGCTGTAACTCTGCCATTGGTTCTCTTGGCCAGTCCACGGCAGTTGAGGATTGCTCTGGAAGGAATGGAAATACTGCACCATGGGGAAGCATTCAGCCACTGGGAGTTATGACAAGGGAGCAACAACGCAGGGAAGAGTGCCTGTCTGCCACCGGCATCAAGCTCATATGTGACTGTCTTGGCGAATGTTCCCATGTCTGCTGAATTGAAAAACAAGGTCACCCACTGGTTAAGCTCCAAAACGAACTTACCTGTCTGTTTTGCGACGCCCAGCCTGCTCCTCACACCATGACTGCCACCTCCAGCGATGCCCTCCTTGCTCCTTGGGGTCTTCTCAAAAGCGAATGGACTCTAGGCACTAAACTTGAGAAGCGAAAACTTCAGCAGGACTAATCTGGGTCTGTATCTGACCTGTGCTCCATTGTGGTTAGCCTGAACATTTCACTTTGACCTGGCCCAGGGCAATGAGATAGCTGTGGTTGGCGCTTTCTGCTTGTTGGTGCTATTTTATTGATTATTTTTTTTAATTCATAGTTCTGGTTCTACTGATTGGAGTTTTGTTGTTTTGGTCTTGTTTTATTGATTAAAATCTGCTCTATTTTACTAACCTGGTTTGGAATCTTTTTGTGTGGTGTTCTCACTTTTTTACTGTTTGAAGTGCTGCACAAAAACTTTACACATTGCCTCTAAGTTAAGCCTGACTGCTCTGTACCAAGCTACCAAGGAGTTGAGCACAGATTAATGTAGGATTTACTTGTGTCCAGTGTACAATGATTCTGGTTGCTGCTTGACCAAGGCTCACACCCCAGTCAACCAACAACCCAATTTCTTACTGGCTGGGTGGTGCCACCAGGGATAAAAACTCCTCAGCTTCTCAGGCCAACGTTGAGGCAAACATGAGGTGGGTGTCAGGTACAATGAGGTATGCTTCTTCTTCAGGGATTTTCTTTTCCTATTATGATAACCTGTAAATAATCAAATCTATGTTGCAGCAAATTTATATTCATAATAAGGTGTTCTATCTTTATTGTTGCTTCAGTCCATTTATTCTGTGTCTACAGGGTTTTGCCAGTACCTTAAGTAAGATAATACATCTGTGCAGTTGCCTATTACGGGGCAGGGGTGTGGGGCATCAGTGATCAGGGGGGCTGGAAAGAATCAAGAATGGTTTTACTAAAAGGCTACTAGCGGTGCCTAAAAGCACCAGCTCCTTCATATGCCACTCTTAGGTTGGGATAGGGTTTATCAACGATTTTATAAAAATGCAACCCCTCCTTCCGGGGTTCAGGATTTGGACAAGGAGTCAAACTTCCTTCAAGCGGACTGTGCTGACTGATTGTCTGAAACTTGATTGATGCCTAACCATCCCTTGGATTAGGTATATTCATAACTCTTGCCTCAGCCTGGGCCGGGAAGACCTCTTTAACTCCCCTGGCAGTGTAAAAGCAAGCTCCTTAAGTTCCCTGAAGAATGTTTTCTTAGCTGGCTGTCTGGATGACTGAGTGCGGAGGGAGGCAGTCAAGCCAACCATCCAAACATTTATGGGGATTTGCACTAATAACGGTATTGAACCATATTTATCATAGGTGAGCAGCCAGTATCACAGAATTTTGTTAGATTTAGACTAAGCACAGTGCACTTTTTAGCTGCCTTCTCCCTCCAGGGCTCTTATTTTATGAATTTACCTGTTTTCCCCTGCGATGACTGTCCTGAACAAAGCACAATACACATCATGTTTTTTCTGCAAATTGTATTCAACAGTGAGAAAACTCTATCTTTTACCTTTTTTAAAACAGGCTAACATATGTTAGCCAACTGCTCTTACTTACCTGCAAATACTGCCAACTGTGAAGATCTGCTTCTTAACTACTTTTTATATTCAACATGCTACCAAGCAAAGGGCAATGAAATCATGTAATGAGTATAAACGTTTTTGCTTGTTTTGATGGTTTTCCATGACCTTCTAATGATCAACTTTTTATGCCAATGAGGCTTGAAGATTGATAGCTGTATTTATTGATGTTTTATATACTTTTATGGTCTAGTTAGACCAAATAAAGTTATTCTGACTGATTGATAATAAATCTATTGGTTTTACAGTAGCATATGAGGAAGGCAGAGGCTCAGGCGGCAGACTGGCCTCCTCTTAGGATAATTTACTGACACCAAGGGTCTCTGAAAGGAATGTAGGGCTGTGGTTGAGTTAGTAAAACACCACAGTGACATATAAGGTCCAAACTATGTATAGGACTGTCATCTGGCCAATATTTGTTTTTTGTCAAAATCTTTTTCCTGCTTTTTCAAAGATTAACAACTTATGAGGCTCAACATAGCTTTACCTCAAGCCAAGATCATCAGATAGCTAAAGACAAAACACATCTTTCCCGCAAGTTCTCGGCATTACCCTTGAAATATTCAGGTGCAACTTCCCCCATTATCAAATTGCATATGTCGCAAAGTGTACATACCTCTCGTGGCACCTTTACAGTATGAGCAAGAGCCAATGAAATAAACTAAATGGAAAATAACTAAACAATCCTGTGGTACTTATTGCACATGACCATAGTGTTCTTAAGAGAGCGTGGAGTGGACAGGGCCCAAACAAGGAGAAGGGCGGGGGACCCACTACTTCCAGACAAGGAGGAATGGAAGAAGCGCGCATGCAGGGAGGTGCAAAAGCCTTGGGGTCCATGGTCCCCTGAGGGATCACAACGGGGTCCAAGTTTGCTATGTTTGAAAGAGATGAAGGGCCCGTAGTCTGGGGCCACAGGCAAAGAGTGGCAATCCTTCTGAAAGGTACCCCACCAACGGACTCCGGATATAATCAAACCCTTTACGGGAGTCTGCCATGATATCAGTCATACGTTCCAGGGCCAGAGCTCGCCATTGGGAAAGAGAGGGGGCCTCCGGTTTCTTCAATGCTGCTGCCACTGCCATTTTTGCTGCCCCCAGGAATAGCCACATAATGGAGCGGTCCCCCAGGGTTTGGTGTTTCAAGCTGGGGTCACGCAACCCCAGTAAGATGTGTTCTAGGGAGTCTGATATTGGATATCCTAAAATCTTTTTGATCTGGGAGAGAATTTCCTTCCAAAAGGGTTGAATGGCGGGGCAGTCCCATCATATATGGCGGAAATCACCCAGAAGCCCACATCCCCTCCAACATCTGTCTGGAGCATTCGGAAAAAGAGTGTGTGTAGTTTTTGGGGGGATGTAGGTACCAGTCATACATGATCTTATAATAGGCCTCTCTTAGAAATATGGAGCGATTATATTTAGCGATATCTTTATATAGAGAACTCCATTGTTTCTATGTTATATGGGTCTGAAGGATAGCTCCCAAAAAGCCATATGTCGCGGGGGCTAAGAGGGACCCACCGTGAGGAGGAGAGAGTAGAGAAACGAAATGCAGCCTTTAGCAGTGCCTCTGGCCTGCACAAATCTCTCTATAGGGAGTAAATCTCTGGACGCGGCTAGTTGCATCCGAGGTTGCTGCACCCAGTGTTTCACCTGGAAATAATGATATTCCTCTGTAGGTGGAAGTTTAAAAATGGAGGCACAGTTTTCACAGGAGCATAGTTCCCCTCGAACAAGCAGGTCTGACAGCATTAGGCAACCGCCCTCCCTCCATCTGTCAAAGGGACGGGGAAGGTGGGATTGAACTGAATAGGGGTACAGGGGGACAGGAAAGTCATCAAGGGCAGGGTTTTGGTAACGATATCCCATGCTTTAAGAGTAGTAGCCATAGGGGTGCTAAGGTAGACATTTCTTGGCCTATCCTATTTCCATTTCCAAGGAAGATCCCATATGGTTCTTCCTGCTACTAGCCTGTCCATATGGAGCCAATGTTTGTCCGAGGCTTTGAGGGACCATTCAGCCAGGACTCGGAACTGGGTTGCTCAATAATAGAGCAGGAAATCTGGAAGGGACAGTTCCCCCATTAGTCGCAATCAGGTCAATAGTCGTTGAGATAAGCGGGCCCTGTGTCCCTGCCAGATGAATTTTGTCATCATCGCCTTTAATGCGGCGAACAGCTCCCTGTCAACCGTAATCGGCAGGCCCTGAAATAGATAGAGTAGCCGGGGCAATACATTCATCTTAATCGCATTTATTAGACCGATGCAGGTAATGTATGTGGAACCCCATTTTTTAAAATCTGATTTAAGTTGTCGTAGCAGGGGGAGGGGAGTTTACTTTGTAGAGATCCGATGGGTTGGGGGTAATTTTAATGCCCAGATATGTGATTTCTTTGTGAACACACCTGAAAGGCGAAGTCACCGTAATGGCGGGCGTCACATCCAGGGGCATTGACAGGTTAAGTAAGAAAGATTTTGGGAGGTTAACCTTGAAACCCGCCACCCTCTCAAAGCTACTGAGTTCGGCTTGTATAGCTGGCAGAGGAGTACTAGGTTCTGTAATGGGCAGCAGAACATCGTCCGCAAATAAGGAGATTTTATGTTCGTCCGGATTAAACATGATCCTGTGGATATCTGGGTTAGCCTTGATACGTGCAGCAAGTTGTTCTATGCAGAGCGCAAAAAGCATGGGTGAGAGGGGGCAACGCTGTCTTATGCCTCTTGATAAGTTAAAAAAGTCCAAGGCCACTTCGTTGACAAGGACTCAGGACTTGGGACAGTGATAGTTAGCTTTCACCATGCCCAGAAAGGTGTCGCCGAACCCGAAATGGCGCAGATTGCTCATCAGGAAGGGCCAATCGACCCGCTGGCCAATATTTTAACTACATTACATGGAATTTTTATGTTAAGGCAATAATAAAAGTTGAGAAAATCAGTAAAAGCTTGTACCTTTCTCCCATTTTAAATTGTAACTTAAAGTAGCACAACTAAAAAGAAGCAGAATTGCAAAGTTAAAAAGAAGTCAAAAGATTTTACACAAATTCTTAGTTAAATGCCAGCCAGCCTTTACACAATTTCAAAATAAGAACAAAAGATCTTTATTTTATTTGGGCAACACTAGCCCATCTTAGGTACAGATATAGAAGAGAAACAGAGACAAGCACTTATCAAAGCTTTCCTTTTAATGAGAATGTTCCATCCACAGGATCAGTGTGAGGCAAACTGGATTAAATACTATACCAAAACAAGCATTGGCATAGCCAATAGGTCTCGCTTTTGGGACCTTATAAGTATTTAGTTATGCAGCACAATATCCTTGGTGCAACAACATCAACTGTTGCATGGCTAAACACGTATAAGGTCCCAAAGGCGAGACCTATTGGCTATGCCAATGCTTGTGACTATTGTGTCAGTGCAGAATAAGCCAAATGCGCTCAACGACCTCACTACCGGATGTCTAGGTGGCCGAAAAACAGCATCCAGATGTGCCCTGCAGTGTTCTGCAAAACACACAAACTTGTATCAGCAGGAGCTGCCTGACGAGTCATGCTGGGAGCTTGTGATCCGCAGACCCCCTGCCTGTCTCCTGTTCTGACAGCACCCGGAGGTGGCCAGGCTGACGGACACAAGGCCTCCTCTGGCGCCTGCCAGCATGGCCGAGCACGCCTGATCCCCCACGCACACGCACAGGCAGTACTTGTGTGCACTGACGGCCAAGCGTGGTCATGTTACTGCCAGGACGTCCTCTCCTGCGTGGGAGTAAATGGTTAACATTGTATGGTGCGCACAGTGGGCCATTGTTCGCCAGCGCTTGGAGTTCGGGAGATAGGATTCCTTAAAATGTTTAAATAGTCCACACAAACAACTAGGATGTCAGTAATGAGAGGGTATGTCTGGTAGAAACTGTCTCCATCCTCAGCAGGACTGGAGTAGAGGGAGGCAGGACCCCCAACAGATGCCCCCACCCCACTGACCGCCTTATGCCCCTCCTGGCATGGGTGGGGTCTGCAGGGCGAGACCCTGACCCCTGAAAGTGCACCCACCAGGGCAGGAAGGAGAAATGTGTTAAGAAGCAGAAACCGGTGGGAGGAGGAGCCTTAAATTAGATCAATAATGCGCTTTTTATCGATTTACATTAGGAGTAAAGATGAGAATAGGAAAGATGGGGGAGGGAGCGAGGAAAGTGGATTCAGAGAAGGAAGAGGGGGCAATGGGACAGGAGAGGGGCAAGGGTAGAGGAGAGAAGCTAGGGGATGAGAGATGGGAATAAGGGGAGCGAGGGACGAGTGTGGGGGAGAGAGGGACACACACACACACAGAGTGGAACCGAGGGGAGCAGAAACACAGAGCAGCAGGAAAGACCCAGAAACAAAGAGTAGAAGGAGAGACACGAAGAAACAATCGGAAAACTGGAAAAGAGTCGGCGATAGAGAGCAAGAAACAGAAGGAAAGAAAGAGGAAGACAGAGTGACAAGGGCGGGACCTCGGAAGAATGAGAGAGGGAGGGGAAAAGAGAGAGAGAGACAGGGGGGGAGAGAGTGACAAGGGAGGGACCACGGAAAAATGAGAGAGAGAGCTAGGGAGAAAGAGAGAGAGAGAGAGAGCTAGGGAGAGAGAGAGAGACAAGGGACGGACCTCGGGAGGGGGGGGTGAGGAGAGAGGGGGGAAATGGTGAAAGAGGGAGGGACTACAGAAGAATGGCAGAGAGGACCACGAGGCGGGGGGGAGGGGTCTGGGTGGAGGGGGTTGTAGAGAGAGGCAGACAAAATTAAGAAATCGAGTGAAAGCAGAAATAGAGAATAAACAAGAGAGTATACGCGTTGGGGGCGGGGCGAGAGGGATGAGAGAAAGACGAATGGACATGTGTGCGGTGAGATGGGGAAACACTGCCTGTAAAGCTCCAGCAGAATGTGTAAATAGATGAATAAAACAGAACCACACTAAAGTGAATGAATCGAGATAATTTGTAAACAAGCCCGGCTTTGAAAGTGGCGATTAGTACATCTCTATAGGTTTATCAAACCCCCTTTGAGGAGGTACCTTTAATATTTTGTTTAGTTCAAACAATAGCCTATCCTTCATGGAACCATAGCTATTCATCATACCCTAGTCACCTGCACGGAGCACCACACCCACATCTCACAAAAGGCCCTAACTATACACCATATGCCCAGACACTGACATGCTTCCAAGGCCTAAACGAGGCCAGCCCACATAGGACTCCTGATATTATTCAATCAGGCCCACTTTGGGAAGAAACAAAATAGTGCAGCAATACTTTGGCCTTGGGAAAAGCTTGTGGGGAAAATGCCCCTTGCAAACCACGTGTTGGCTGTCATGTTGCATAACTAAACACAATTGAAAGCACCTATTACTGATTGGCTCTCTGCATGAAACGGACTGTGTGAGCTTCAAAAAGTGGGCCTGATTACTTTACCTACGATCGCTTGAAAGTGGAGTGTTGAGGTCACACCCAGAAAATCAAAACACCTCGAAAACCAAATTCTAATGGGTTAGCTCCGTAACAGCAAAATCCAGAGACCTTATTTTTCTGCTGACAGTATATCATACGCAGTTCACTAGCTGCACCCATAGCCCTGCTGCACACGTGGTCCACTCTTTACACCCCTCACAGCGCACAGCGGCCATGAAGCACACCTTATCTGTGCAACACACCTTTGCGTTGCGAGGATGTGGCTGAACAGCCATCTTTGGAACTGTGGAAGCAGGTTCAAGTCTTGGAGATGGCTCAGCATCTTGTGATTTTGAGCAAATCACTAAATCTCCCATGCCATAAAACAAAAAAGAAAAAAAATGAATGTGACCTTGTGTAGTGAGGTCGTGTAAAAAGCTCCAATACTTTCGGCTCGAGTTCCCGCTATATAAAACTGCAAAAAGCACACCCTGAGTCAAAGCCTCCCTTAGGAGCACAGTAAACTTAGCCTCGCACGCAAAGACTCAGGCCTTGAATTTCTGCGAGGTGTTGCACGGCTCGATCATTGTGCCATCAGGACCATGTGTTGTTGATTTGACGCAGCGGTGGAGGCTGAAATGGCATCGTGCTCTGGTGGTTGCACGGCGCTTTTTGCTCTAATGGTCTGCCATATGCCGAGGAGCCATAAAATTGTCCTGGGTCCTAGAACTTAGCTGTGGAAGTCTGGGATCTGAGCTAATAACTTGCAGCACGAGACTTGAGGATTGTCGTCGCTGGCTGCGGGCGCGCGCAGCTGCGCACTAAGTGCCCGGGCTAGTCCGCCTTTAGTGTTTATGCTCTGTTATATACTGGACCCCTCTGCTAACCTAGGTTCAGGGCAGGGATCGTCACTATGCAGCACTGAGAGGGGCCTGACACGATGAGTTTAATGTAGATTAATGTTTGAATTAGTTCGCGTTTTCTGTGAATTAAATCAGCATTGCCATGTGCTGCCTGCTTCTGAGGGTCGTCGCTGACGGGTTGCCCGCGCTCGGCACTTACAGGCCAAGTGCGTGGTTCTCGCTGCGGACACTCGAGGGCCGTGTGTACATGTCGTGTGTGCATGTTGCGTGTTGTGCATGTGGGTGCTAGAATGGCTGGGGTAAGCTCTTGAAGGCAATGGAAGGTGCGCTTGTCAGGCTGAGCCGATGAGAGGTTGAGGCTGGGCAGTGGTTGCGAAAGTGAAAGCACATATGTTTCAAATTAACGCAGACGCGGCGGGGGAGGTGCGGAGGAGCGTTGAGAGAGCACTGAAAGCTGGCCACTGAAAGGACGAGCGGGGAGGAGGTGGGGGCGACGCGAGTGGTGCGCGCGCGCGCCACAGCGAGACATCTGTTTTGCATTATCGGGCACGATAATGCAAAACAGATGTCTGCCGCGCGCGTAACCGCAGGGAAAAGGCCATGACGCACAAGCGTCTGGTCAGCTTTTCAAACCCCCTAACATAAAGTCTTGCCAGAGCAGCGCTTGCGCGCTAATCGAGGCTCGACCTAAAAAGGAAATCATGTATGTTCTCTGCCCATAAACTGCCAAAATAAACAAATACGTAATCCGGTTTAAAAAAGAAATAGTCAAATAACTGGGTCATTTAAAATAGGTAACAAATGCTCCCCATGAAGAAAAAAAATAACATCATGAGCTCAGAGAAAGATCCCATAAATTGTGCCCGTCATGCAAATTGATTTCGATTTGTGCCAAGTAAGTTATGAGGTTAAAGAGAGGTTGCAGTCAAAAGATCTCTAAAGCAATAATAAAACAAATTATTGAAAATATGAGCACATGCACCAAAATGAAGTGCTCAATAAAAAAAAAGCTCCAAATGAAAAAGAGAGGTGCAGAACAATTGAAATCCGAGTAGAATAAAGCCCACATAAAAAAGGAACACCCCACAGTATTTCAAGGCCATTTATACTATTCACGTTATACAAAACAAAGTGTGACATTGTTATATACATCACAGTCAGCAACTGATGTATGAAACAAAATGTTACACGTAAATAAACACATTTATCTTGCTTTCCATCTGGACACAAATAGAATATTGAAAAGTTTGCAGTGACAGCTCTGCCTCTCGTTGCCAACATAACGTAGTGATGGGCTTTGAGAAGGAGACGAGACTCGGGAAAGAGGTAAGATAAAGACTGTATATTTATTAATTAAAGAAGCAGAAACAGAGGTGCCACAAAGACCAGCAGGGTTCCCTCACTGCTTACTTTCTTCAACTGCGAGAAACCGTCTCGTATTTTGAACCACCAACATTCTTCCCTCTGACATCATTCCAGAGTGAAGAATGCAGGCGGCGTGGGGCAGACCATTACAAAGTTACATCTTATTAGAAGGGAAGGAACATAGACAAGCAGCAAGACCAGAAGATAAAAAGTAATTCACAAATGTACATAACTATTTATCTACAATTGTTTCACTATTGAATTACAAAAAAAAAAAAAAAAAAATTTAAAGTACAACAGCACTTGAAAGCCGGAGTTCATTAAATGCATCTTTAAACTACGTATACTTCCTTCCTTATGCATATATATATATATATCCATTCACAAAATCGCCCAACGTGGAGACGCCACAAGACTCAGGGTAAACAGCCTTTAATGTGAGGAACGGGCGTGTGCCGAAGGCATGCTGGTACTTGATGTCCCTTCATTGTTAATCACAGTGGATGCCGGTGTTTGCCTCAATAATTAAAAGGTATTCCCCCAGTGGGTCGGGTAAGTGCTGCCATTCTCACCATCTGTTGTCATACTCCTCGCACCGGCCCCTCAGTCCTTTGGTGCTCCAACTTCAAAGCACCCGGTCCGTACAATTGCGGCAGTGCGTCTCCGCGACCTAGGCCAGTGTCAGAGCGACCATTACACTTGGTCTTGTTGCGCAGGAGCAGAAGATGCTAAGTCCCAATTCCCCTGCTATTTTCACAGCCAAATCCTGGATAACAACCTGGCTGAAGAAAACCAGCGGGGGAAAGGGGTTGGGGATAAAGAAGAGACTGCTACCTTCGTCTGATTCTTCTCACCAGGAATCTTTCTCGTCTGAGTACTTCTGCTGCAAGGAATAATTACTTTTAGACTCCTATTTAACTTATACTTCACAGTATTGTGCTTGCCTTATGATTAATTCTCTTACCCTGGTATTTAGTAGCTATTGCCTCTCTTCTGATATGTAATTGTGATGCTGATAGAGTTGTCTGCTTATCTGGAATACGTTCTTTCTTCTTTCTTCTGCAGGAACTAATCTGATGGAGCACAACGGGAATCCTGGAGCGCGAGTGCGAGGTAAGTGTGAGGTATTTGATATTTTAAATTATATGCACCTGCACCCAGGACAATATTTCTCCTCAGGAAGTCCTACACTATAGTATGACACTGTAGATATCTTCCTTCCCTATCAGCGCCTAAAATAACTGGTACCGAAAGAGAGAAAACGATAGCGCTAACTCCCCTCAATACTCTGCCAACTTCATAATCCAAAATACCACAAATGTAATGCCCGCAGTAACCCTTGCCTTAAATTCAGACTCAGAGTAGGGCTAGACTGCAACGAACACAATATGCTGAAGTAAGTACTCTGAAATATCAACGGAACATGAAGCGCTCGTGAAAACAAATGCTCAGAACACTATACACAAATAGCGTTTGCCGAAATTCCTGTCAGGAAAACAACCTTGCTGCTCAAGCGCCTAGCGGGAACACAGGTTCGTCGCTAAGCAACTAGGACTCCAAGAAACAAAAAATAACAAAACTCCTAGAAGAGCTCTGGAAGGAATAACCTAATTCCTCAATAACGACTAATAATAAGTCTGAAGCAAATTGTGTTTAACGGAATTAGAATTTCTAAGATTCTACACACTCAGGTTCTAAATACGCGCCGCAACACTAAAAACGCGACGCACAGGAAACGTCGTGTTCTACCTTGTCTAACTAAACGCGCCGCACTGGAGCAAACAAAATCTAACCTGAACCTTCAAAATACTCAGGTGAAGTGCGAGGATTCTAATGCCTCAACTGTCTAAATTCCACTTCACCCTTCATGTCTTCTTAAACACTAGAATGCTCACCCTGCATCCATCTTGTCCTTTTGTCGGCCATCTTAGGGTTCCACCAAATAGGGCTTTGCACTCTTGCCACACCATTCCTAACCTTGCGTAATGCCTGATGGGAAATTACACTGATTGCCCATTCCTTTCTAGTGTTAGTAACTCGGGACCTGACAGTACCCCACTGCAAGGAGGGCCTTCCCATATTTGGTTTGTTTGGATGCTTTAAATGAAAGGATTTCACCAAACGTGGGGCGTGGACTTCAGCTGCTAACTCCCATGACCTCTCTTCTGGCCCATAACCCTTCCAATCAATTAAATAATATAACTGACCTCTTGTCACTTTGGAATCTAGAATTTGTTTCACTTCAAACTCATCTCCCTCATTAGTTTGTATAGGTTGTGGAGGCAATTCTTCCCTCAACCCTTCAGGGACCTTTTTCAATAATGAGACATGAAATGTTGGGTGAATTCTTAAGTTTTTTGGTAGCTTCAATTTATAAGTAACTGAACTTAACTTTTTCTCAATTTCATAGGGCCCAATAAATCTTGGTTGGAATTTCCTATTCCCTTTTAACCGTAAATTTTTGGAATTTAGCCACACCTTTTCTCCTACTTGTAGATCTGGTTCCTTGCGTCTTTTTTTATCAGCATAGTGCTTATAACTCTCTTTTGCTTTAACTAAACTCTCTGTAGCTGACTTGTGAATCTTAGTTAAATGCTCCACTAGATTTGCCACTGCTGGAACTTCTACCTCTTGCACACTAACTGAGAGATTGGGATGTCTTCCTGTATTTAAGAAAAAGGGGGAATAACCTGTCGAAACGTTCTTTGCGTTATTATGTGCAAACTCTGCCGCCCACAGGCATTCTGCCCATTCTTCGCCTTGATGTAATAAATTTAACCTCAGGTATTGTTCGAGTTCTTGGTTCACTCTCTCAGTTTGGCCATCACTTTCTGGGTGATAACTCGTGGTGTACCTATTTTCAATACCTAATTTCTTGGTGAAAGCCTTCCAGAAATGGGATAAAAATTGTGAGCCTCTATCTGAAACCAAAACCCTCGGGATTCCATGCAAACGCACTAAATTCTGACTAAAGGCTTGTGCTAACTCCTTAGCTGTAGGTAACCTTTTTAAGGGAGCGAAGTGAGCCATCTTGGTGAAAGCATCCACACAGACCATTATTGTGTTATATCCCTGACTTACTGGCAAATCTACAATCAAGTCTATTGTTACTGTATGCCACGGGTATGGAGGATTGGGTAATGGCTGAAGCAACCCTTTTTTAGCTTGTCTCTCAGATTTTCCTCTGGCGCAGCTTTCACAAGTAGTGACATATTGATAAATGTCGTCAGACATCTTTGGCCACCAAAATCTTCGTCTGACTAAATCTGCTGTCTTTTGAATTCCTTTGTGACCAGCCAAAACGTGATCATGACACTCTTTCATCGCCCTTTGTTGCAATTCCGCTGTAGGTAAGTACAGGGCCCCTTCATGAAATGGTAGATGGTTTCGGATTTCTCTGTTAGGCTTCTGTCCCGCCCATTCTTCCATTTCCCTTTCACCCATGGCTTCTTTCACTGCATTTTCCTGGGTGCTTTCTAAAACCGCCGCGAGGACTCTTCCTGCTTCAATTATGCTTTGGTCCTCCAGTTCTTCTGAGATTCCTTCTGTTCCAATTCTAGATAAAGCATCCGCCTTGCCATTCTTAGTTCCTGGCTGATAGGTTATCACAAAGTCATAATCTGCAAAGTACAGGGACCATCGGAGTTGACGTGGTGTCAGGGTTCTGGCTGATTTTAGAAACTTAAGGTTTCGATGATCCGTGTAGACTGTAACTGTATGTTTCGCCCCTAACAGATAATGTCTCCACACTTTGAAGGCGTCTTTGATTGCCAATAACTCCTTTTCCGTTATTGTGTAGTTCACTTCCGCTGGAGTTAGCTTCCGGGATCGAAAAGCTACAGGATGGAGCTGTCCTGTCTTTTTATGTCTCTGTGATAACACTCCTCCCAATGCCAGATTGGAGGCATCCGTTTCCACGTAAAAGGGTTCTTCTGGGTCTGGGTGTAACAGCACAGGAGCAGTGGTAAAGGCCTTTTTTAGAAGAATAAACGCTTCCTCATCTTCTTCTGACCATGAAAACGAAACTCCTTTCTTTAATAGTCTTGTAATTGGAATCAGTCTCTTGGAAAATTCAGGAATAAATCTCCGGTAGAAATTTGCAAAACCAAGGAAGCTTTGCACTTCTTTAACTGATTGTGGGGATTTCCATTCAATCACCGCTTCCACCTTGCTTTGGTCCATCATTATTCCTTCTGGTGATAACACAAACCCCAAAAATTCTACAGTGGTTACTCCAAAGGCACATTTTTCCAGTTTTATGAAAAGACTGTTCTCCTGTAATCTCTGCAAAATTCCTTTCACATGTTTCTCATGTTCTTTCACATTATCTGAATAAATCAAAATGTCATCTATGTACACAATTGCACACTGATCAATAAATTCCTTGAGGACATCGTTTATAAAGTGCTGGAAGGCTGCAGGGGCATTGCAGAGACCATAGGGCATGACCTGGTACTCGTAGAGCCCAAATTTGGTCCGGAATGCCGTCTTCCACTCATCTCCCTCCTGGATACGGACCAGATGATAGGCTCCCCGTAGATCCAGTTTGGTATAGATCCTTGAACCTTTGACTTGATCCAAAAGAACTGATATTAATGGCAAGGGATACCGATTTTTAACTGTAATCCGATTGATTGCTCTATAATCGATGCAAGTCCTCAATCCGCCATCCTTCTTTGGGATGAAGAAGAGCGGAGAGGAGACTGGAGATTGAGACGGTCTTATGAAACCATTTTCCAAATACTTCTGTAGATAGTCCTTTAAATGAGCGTTCTCTTTTTCTGTCAACGCATAAATGCGACTACATGGCAAATTGGCTCCTGTTTCCAACTCTATTTTGCAGTCGTAGGTTCGATGAGGAGGGAGCTTTTCTGCCTCTGTCTCACTAAAAACGTTACTGTACTCCATGTATTCTTTGGGCAATTCCACTGTGTGTATCACACAGACTGTAGCTCCACTTTCACAAAGGTGCGTGGCCAAGGAATCTCTTTTATCTTGCTTCAAACTCTGATAACAATTTTCTCTACAAAAGTCAGAATCCATAATTATTGTTCTGGAACTCCAATCTATTGTAGGATTATGCTCTGTGAGCCATGGCAATCCCAAAATCAACTGAAACTGCGGGGCATCTATTAAATTGAATTGCAATTTCTCACAATGCCCGTCTGAAGTTTCCAACTCCACCACTTCAGTGTGGCTCACGATGGGTCCTGACGAGAGGTTGGTGCCATCCACTGCTCTGACGGCTTCGCTTTTTTCTTTCTTGATGGCCCGTACACCAATCTTCTCTGCAAAGCGTAAATCACAAAAATTGCCCGTTGCTCCGGAATCCACCATGACTGTGATTCCGTCTAAACTCGTCTCCCTAAATTTCAACTTCATATGCATGATCAGATGAGGTGACGAAGACTGTAAAGTGTTGGCCAAGGTATGTTCTTGAGAATCCTTTGGAGTTGCAATCTTCTCTGCATCCACCAGTCCAACTCCTCCTACTGGTGGTGCTGCCAGTTTTCCTTCGGCAACTGCTTGGGCTTCTTAGGGCAATTGCGAACAAAGTGTCCCCCACTCCACAATAGAGACACTGTTTATTAAGCCTACGTTTCTCTTTCTCCTCTTTAGAGAGAGGACCTCTTATCGTTCCGATTTGCATTGGCTCTGTTCCGTGTTGACTGTCTACAGTTCTAACGACTTCTGACTTAGCACGATCATATCGGGGAATACTTGGTCTGAAGTCTCTTCTTTTTTCTCCTTTACGCTCATTTTGTCGAAAATCTAATTCCAACACCAAGTCAATTAAAGCTGAAACCTGGGTGGGTCGATTGGGCACCTGAGACAAAGCATCCTTCAACTCTTCTCGAAGTCCCCTATAAAACACCGCTGCTCGCTTCTCCTCTGGCCAATTTGTTTCCACCACCAATTTGTTAAATTGTGCCAGATAAGTTATTAATTCTCGACTTCCTTGCCTGAGTTCAAGCAACTCATTATCCGTGGCTTGAGACACTCGTCGACGATCGAAAATTCTGTGAAATTCTTTTTTAAATTCCTCTAAATCATAAAGGATTGGATCATTCCTTGTAACTAATGGCAAGGACCACGCTGCTGCATCACCACTTAAATATGATAACATGAACGCCACTCTGGATTGGGCATCTGGAAAGACAGCGGGTCTACACATAAAATGTAAAGTACATTGAGTCCAAAACATTTGAGCCTTTTGGGGGTCCCCTGTGAACCTTTCTGGAGGCGCCAGGGGTATAACCGGAGACAGTGAGTGAATGACTTGGGTGGTTGCTTTGGCCGATGAAGTGACTGGGTCCCTAAATAATTCTTCAGAGGATGCTGAATACTTAGTTTTGGGGTCTGTGATTAAACTATTCATTTTAATTGCTAGCTCAGTGGTTTCTCTTCTGGAAGTAACTAGATCTTGTTTTAATTCTCTGTTTTCCTCCCTTACTGCTAGGATTTCTTTTTGTATTCCTTCTAACACTTCTCCCAATCTTTTTAAGTCTAAACCTTCAGCCATTCTGCTCAGGCGCAATTTTACAACTTGGGCACTTCACTCTGTCAGAGCGACCATTACACTTGGTCTTGTTGCGCAGGAGCAGAAGATGCTAAGTCCCAATTCCCCTGCTATTTTCACAGCCAAATCCTGGATAACAACCTGGCTGAAGAAAACCAGCGGGGAAAGGGGTTGGGGATAAAGAAGAGACTGCTACCTTCGTCTGATTCTTCTCATCAGGAATCTTTCTCGTCTGAGTACTTCTGCTGCAAGGAATAATTACTTTTAGACTCCTATTTAACTTATACTTCACAGTATTGTGCTTGCCTTATGATTAATTCTCTTACCCTGGTATTTAGTAGCTATTGCCTCTCTTCTGAAATGTAATTGTGATGCTGATAGAGTTGTCTGCTTATCTGGAATATGTTCTTTCTTCTTTCTTCTGCAGGAACTAATCTGATGGAGCACAACGGGAATCCTGGAGCGCGAGTGCGAGGTAAGTGTGAGGTATTTGATATTTTAAATTATATGCACCTGCACCCAGGACAATATTTCTCTTCAGGAAGTCCTACACTATAGTATGACACTGTAGATATCTTCCTTCCCTATCAGCGCCTAAAATAACTGGTACCGAAAGAGAGAAAACGATAGCGCTAACTCCCCTCAATACTCTGCCAACTTCATAATCCAAAATACCACAAATGTAATGCCCGCAGTAACCCTTGCCTTAAATTCAGACTCAGAGTAGGGCTAGACTGCAACGAACACAATATGCTGAAGTAAGTACTCTGAAATATCAACGGAACATGAAGCGCTCGTGAAAACAAATGCTCAGAACACTATACACAAATAGCGTTTGCCGAAATTCCTGTCAGGAAAACAACCTTGCTGCTCAAGCGCCTAGCGGGAACACAGGTTCGTCGCTAAGCAACTAGGACTCCAAGAAACAAAAAATAACAAAACTCCTAGAAGAGCTCTGGAAGGAATAACCTAATTCCTCAATAACGACTAATAATAAGTCTGAAGCAAATTGTGTTTAACGGAATTAGAATTTCTAAGATTCTACACACTCAGGTTCTAAATACGCGCCGCAACACTAAAAAACGCGACGCACAGGAAACGTCGTGTTCTACCTTGTCTAACTAAACGCGCCGCACTGGAGCAAACAAAATCTAACCTGAACCTTCAAAATACTCAGGTGAAGTGCGAGGATTCTAATGCCTCAACTGTCTAAATTCCACTTCACCCTTCATGTCTTCTTAAACACTAGAATGCTCACCCTGCATCCATCTTGTCCTTTTGTCGGCCATCTTAGGGTTCCACCAAATAGGGCTTTGCACTCTTGCCACACCATTCCTAACCTTGCGTAATGCCTGATGGGAAATTACACTGATTGCCCATTCCTTTCTAGTGTTAGTAACTCGGGACCTGACAGTCAAGCCGCTTCAAATCCATTCACAAAATCGCCCAACGTGGAGACGCCACAAGACTCAGGGTAAACAGCCTTTAATGTGAGGAACTTTAGATCGGTAACAGCGACAGTTCAAAACCACTGCATCTCCAGCCCAACGCGTTTCGAGCACTCCTGTGCTCTTTTCCACGAGCAATAAAGGCCAGAACACACGGCTACTGAAAGGGCGCCTTGATAAGCAATACAAGTCCCGCCCATATGGGCGTGTGCTGAAGGCATGCTGGTACTTGATGTCCCTTCATTGTTAATCACAGTGGATGCCGGTGTTTGCCTCAATAATTAAAAGGTATTCCCCCAGTGGGTCGGGTAAGTGCTGCCATTCTCACCATCTGTTGTCATACTCCTCGCACCGGCCCCTCAGTCCTTTGGTGCTCCAAACTTCAAAGCACCCGGTCCGTACAATTATTGAGGCAAACACCGGCATCCACTGTGATTAACAATGAAGGGACATCAAGTACCAGCATGCCTTCGGCATACGCCCATATTGGCGGGACTTGTATTGCTTATCAAGGCGTCCTTTCAGTAGCCGTGTGTTCTGCCTTTATTGCCCGTGAAAAAGAGCACAGGAGTGCTCGAAACGCGATGGGCTGGAGATGCAGTGGTTTTGAACTGTCGCTGTTACCGATCTGAAGTTCCTCACATTAAAGGCTGTTTACCCTGAGTCTTGTGGCGTCTCCACGTTGGGCGATTATGTGAATGGATTTGAAGCGGCCTGGCCTAGGTCGCGGAGACGCCCTGCCACAATTGTACGGACCGGGTGCTTTGAAGTTTGGAGCACCAAGGGACTGAGGGGCCGGTGCGAGGAGTATGACAACAGATGGTGAGAATGGCAGCACTTACCCGACCCACTGGGGGAATACCTTTTAATTATTGAGGCAAACACCGGCATCCACTGTGATTAACAATGAAGGGACATCAAGTACCAGCATGCCTTCGGCATACGCCCATATGGGCGGGACTTGTATTGCTTATCAAGGCGTCCTTTCAGTAGCCGTGTGTTCTGCCTTTATTGCCCGTGAAAAAGAGCACAGGAGTGCTCGAAACGCGTTGGGCTGGAGATGCAGTGGTTTTGAACTGTCGCTGTTACCGATCTGAAGTTCCTCACATTAAAGGCTGTTTACCCTGAGTCTTGTGGCGTCTCCACGTTGGGCGATTATGTGAATGGATTTGAAGCGGCCTGGCCTAGGTCGCGGAGATGCCCTGCCGCAATTGTACGGACCAGGTGCTTTGAAGTTTGGAGCACCAAGGGACTGAGGGGCCGGTGCGAGGAGTATGACAACAGATGGTGAGAATGGCAGCACTTACCCGACCCACTGGGTGAATACCTTTTAATTATTGAGGCAAACACCGGCATCCATTGTGATTAACAATGAAGGGACATCAAGTACCAGCATGCCTTCGGCATACGCCCATATGGGCGGGACTTGTATTGCTTATCAAGGCGTCCTTTCAGTAGCCGTGTGTTCTGCCTTTATTGCCCGTGAAAAAGAGCACAGGAGTGCTCGAAACGCGTTGGGCTGGAGATGCAGTGGTTTTGAACTGTCGCTGTTACCGATCTGAAGTTCCTCACATTAAAGGCTGTTTACCCTGAGTCTTGTGGCGTCTCCACGTTGGGCGATTATGTGAATGGATTTGAAGCCGCCTGGCCTAGGTCGCGGAGACGCCCTGCCGCAATTGTACGGACCGGGTGCTTTGAAGTTTGGAGCACCAAGGGACTGAGGGGCCGGTGCGAGGAGTATGACAACAGATGGTGAGAATGGAAGCACTTATCCGACCCACTGGGGGAATACCTTTTAATTATTGAGGCAAACACCGGCATCCATTGTGATTAACAATGAAGGGACATCAAGTACCAGCATGCCTTCGGCATACGCCCATATGGCCGGGACTTGTATTGCTTATCAAGGCGTCCTTTCAGTAGCCGTGTGTTCTGCCTTTATTGCCCGTGAAAAAGAGCACAGGAGTGCTCGAAACGCGTTGGGCTGGAGATGCAGTGGTTTTGAACTGTCGCTGTTACCGATCTGAAGTTCTTCACATTAAAGGCTGTTTACCCTGAGTCTTGTGGCGTCTCCACGTTGGGCAATTATGTGAATGGATTTGAAGCGGCCTGGCCCAGGTCGCGGAGACGCCCTGCCGCAATTGTACGGACCGTGTGCTTTGAAGTTTGGAGCACCAAGGGACTGAGGGGCCGGTGTGAGGAGTATGACAACAGATGGTGAGAATGGCAGCACTTACCCGACCCACTGGGGGAATACCTTTTAATTATTGAGGCGAACACCGGCATCCACTGTGATTGACAATGAAGGGACATCAAGTACCAGCATGCCTTCGGCACACGCCCACATGGGCGGGACTTGTATTGCTTATCAAGGCGTCCTTTCAGTAGCCGTGTGTTCTGCCTTTATTGCCCGTGAAAAAGAGCACAGGAGTGCTCGAAACGCGTTGGGCTGGAGATGCAGTGGTTTTGAACTGTCGCTGTTACCGATCTGAAGATCCTCACATTAAAGGCTGTTTACCCTGAGTCTTGTGGCGTCTCCACATTGGGCGATTTTTTGAATGGATTTGAAGCGGCCTGGCCTAGGTCGCGGAGACGCCCTGCCGCAATTGTACGGACCGGGTGCTTTGAAGTTTGGAGCACCAAGGGACTGAGGGGCCGGTGCAAGGAGTATGACAACAGATGGTGAGAATGGCAGCACTTACCCGACCCACTGGGGGAATACCTTTTAATTATTGAGGCAAACACCGGCATCCACTGTGATTAACAATGAAGGGACATCAAGTACCAGCATGCCTTCGGCATACGCCCATATGGGCGGGACTTGTATTGCTTATCAAGGCGTCCTTCGAGTAGCCGTGTGTTCTGCCTTTATTGCCCGTGAAAAAGAGCACAGGAGTGCTCGAAACGCGTTGGGCTGGAGATGCAGTGGTTTTGAACTGTCGCTGTTACCAATCTGAAGTTCCTCACATTAAAGGCTGTTTACCCTGAGTCTTGTGGCGTCTCCACGTTGGGCGATTATGTGAATGGATTTGAAGCGGCCTGGCCTAGGTCGCGGAGACGCCCTGCCGCAATTGTACGGACCGGGTGCTTTGAAGTTTGGAGCACCAAGGGACTGAGGGGCCGGTGCGAGGAGTATGACAAAAGATGGTGAGAATGGCAGCACTTACCCGACCCACTGGGGGAATACCTTTTAATTATTGAGGCAAACACCGGCATCCACTGTGATTAACAATGAAGGGACATCAAGTACCAGCATGCCTTCGGCATACGCCCATATGGGCGGGACTTGTATTGCTTATCAAGGCGTCCTTTCAGTAGCCATG
The DNA here is from genome assembly GCA_963921515.1 of Calotriton arnoldi. Classification (NCBI taxonomy): domain Eukaryota; kingdom Metazoa; phylum Chordata; class Amphibia; order Caudata; family Salamandridae; genus Calotriton; species Calotriton arnoldi. Next base: position 708,949 of record CAWUFW010001257.1, read on the forward strand.
TGTTCTGCCTTTATTGCCCGTGAAAAAGAGCACAGGAGTGCTCGAAACGCGTTGGGCTGGAGATGCAGTGGTTTTGAACTGTCGCTGTTACCGATCTGAAGTTCCTCACATTAAAGGCTGTTTACCCTGAGTCTTGTGGCGTCTCCACGTTGGGCGATTTTGTGAATGGATTTGAAGCGGCCTGGCCTAGGTCGCGGAGACGCCCTGCCGCAATTGTACGGACCGGGTGCTTTGAAGTTTGGAGCACCAAGGGACTGAGGGGCCGGTGCGAGGAGTATGACAAAAGATGGTGAGAATGGCAGCACTTACCCGACCCACTGGGGGAATACCTTTTAATTATTGAGGCAAACACCGGCATCCACTGTGATTAACAATGAAGGGACATCAAATACCAGCATGCCTTCGGCATATGCCCATATGGGCGGGACTTGTATTGCTTATCAAGGCGTCCTTTCAGTAGCCGTGTGTTCTGCCTTTATTGCCCGTAAAAAAGAGCACAGGAGTGCTCGAAACGCGTTGGGCTGGAGATGCAGTGGTTTTGAACTGTCGCTGTTACCGATCTGAAGTTCCTCACATTAAAGGCTGTTTACCCTGAGTCTTGTGGCATCTCCACGTTGGGCGATTATGTGAATGGGTATATATATATATATATATATATATATATATATATATATATATATATATATATATATATATATATATATATTCACTGAAAAAACCATAGGTTTCAGGGACGTTATAGTTAGAAATTATCATTTAAAAAACCTTTGAAATTCACTGAAAAAACCATAGGTTTCAGGGACGTTATAGTTAGAAATTAGCATTTAAAAAAACATAGAAAGTCACTGAAAAAACCATAGGTTTCAGGGGCGTTATAGTCAGTTGGACATTTCACTCGTACAAAACTAGAGAAATTCGGCCGTTATAGTTAGTTGAGCTAACTATAACTCGCTCCCCCGCAATGCACTGCTGATGAAGTCACATATTACATCATTCATGACATGGTCAGTGACATCACTGAGGACATCACTGATGATATCTCAAATGACATCACTGATGACATCATCCAGTGAATGTGTGTTTCTGTAAAGTTTAAATATGTTTTATATATATATATATATGTGCCAAGGTGTATTGAAAAATGAGTGGGTGTATAAGTGTCTGAATGGATGATTTAGTAGGTGCGTGACTGACTGTATAAGTGAGTGATTAATCGTGTCTTACTGAATGCATGGGTTAGTGACTAAACTGTGTGAATGTCTGTATTAGTCTGTCAGTTGGTGTGTAAGCGGCTGCATGGGATGGAGAGTAGCTACATGAGTGCCTATATGGGTTATTGATTGATTGTCTGAGTCTCTGTATGGGTGCCTGAGTGTCTGTGTGGGTGGGTGGGGGGTGTGTGACTCTGTGCATAGATGTGTGAGTGGATAATTTACTGGGTGTATGGGATCAAGAGTGCATCTGTGAAGGGCTGTAGGGGTGGGTGAGTGTGTGTATGGGTGTGTTGGTGAGTGAATGGTTGTCTCAGTAGTACATGTGTGAGTAACTATATATGTGAAAGGCAGTATATGTGAGTGTTGGGGTATATGAATCACTATATGTGAGAGTGAGTGATTGTGAGAGTGGCTGTAGGGATGAGTATGTGCTTGTATCAGCGATTGTATGAGAGAGTAAGTATGTGTTAGTATCTGTATAAATAAGTGAGGTGGTGTGTGTATAACTGTATAGGTGAGTAAATGGGAGTGTGAATGATTCTTTGCATGATTGACTAGGTGTGTGAGTAACTCTATGGATGAGTGGCGATGTGTGAGTGTCTGTATAGGTGTATGAGTGCAAATGATAGTGCTGTATTGATAAGTGACTGCATGTATGAGTGACTGTATGAGTGAATGAGTGGACGTCTGTGTAGACCTAGGAATCAGTGAGTGGGTATGTAGTAACTGGTATTGGTGTGTCTATGGTTTCGAAAATGGTAGTCTGTATTTTAGAGTGGGTGTATCAAAGGTTATATTAGGGTGTGAGGAGGTGCATCAGATGATCACGTGGATGATGTCATCAGTGATGTCATCAGTGATGTCATTTGAGATGTCATCAGTGATGTCATCAGTGATGTCACTGACCATGTCATGGATGATGTAATATGTGACGTCATCAGCAGTGTATTGCGGGGGCGTGAGTTATAGTTAGCTCAACAAACTATAACGGCCGAATTTCTCTGGTTTTGTACGAGTGAAATGTCCAACTGACTATAACATCCCTGAAACCTATGGTTTTTTCAGTGAATTTCTATGGTTTTTTAAATGCTAATTTCTTACTATAACGTCCCTGAAACCTATGGTTTTTTCCATCGAATTTCAAAGGTTTTTTAAAGGATCATTTCTGACTATAACGTCCCTGAAACCTATGGTTTTTTCAGTGAATTTCAAAGGTTTTTTGAAATGCTAATTTCTAACTATTCCTACAGAGGTAGGACATGTGCAGAAAGACACAACAGAAGTCCAGAAAGACGAAGAAAGGTGCAGTAAGAAGCAAGAGATATGCACAAAGAACCAACAGAGGTGCAGAAAGAGGCCTTGTTGCAAAGTCATCCTGTGCCCACAACGTTTTGCTGACTGGTACTGGTGGTAACTGACTCTGACTAACCAGGCCCGGAGCCAGTGCTATCCTGAAAGACACTTAGAATACAGTGAAAACACCTACATACACTAGGGTACACTATGGGTTGGGATAGCCCTGTGATTGGCATCACCTCCCCTGTAAGGCCCTAGTACATAATAGGGCAGGGGGATTAAAACTACCTCTAAGTCAGAGGTGCAGAAAGAGGCAAGAGAAGTGCAGAAAGAAGCAACAGAGGTGTTGAAAGAGGCAAGAGAGGTGCAGAAACAGGCAAGAAAGGTGCAGAAAGAGGGTACAGGGTTGCAGAAAGAGGCAAGAGGGATACAGAAATTTGCAACAGAGGTACAGAAAGAAGCAAGAGCAGTGCAGAAAGAAGCAAGAGAAGTGCAGAAAGAGGCAAAAGAGGTGGAGAAATAGGGAAGAGGGTACAGAAAGAGGCAAGAGGGATACAGAAATTTGCAAAAGAGGTGCAGAAACAAGCAAGAGAAGTGCAGAAAGAGGCAAGAGAATTGCTGAAAGTAGCAACAGAGGTGTAGAAAGAAGCAAGAGAAGTGCAGAAAGAGGCAAGTGAGGTGCAGAAAGAAGCAAGAGCAGTGCAGAATGAACCAACAGAGGCGCAAAAAGAGGCAAGAGGGGGGCAAAAAGAAGGAAGAGAAGTGCAGAAAGAGGCAAGAGAATTGCTGAAAGAAGCAACAGAGGTGTAGAAAGAAGCAAGAGAAGTGCAGAGAGAGACAAGTGAGGTGCAGAAAGAAGCAAGAGCAGTGCAGAAAGAACCAACAGAGGTGCAAAAAGAGGCAAGAGAGGTGCAGAAATTTGCAACAGAGGTACAGAAAGAAGCAAGAGCAGTACAGAAAGAAGCATGAGAAGTGCAGAAAGAAACAAAAGAGGTGGAGAAATAGGGAAGAGGGTGCAAAAAGAGGCAAGAGGGATACAGACATTTGCAAAAGAGGTGCAGAAACAAGCAAGAGAAGTGCAGAAAGAGGCAAGAGAATTGCTGAAAGAAGCAACAGAGGTGACGAAAGAAGCAAGAGAAGTGCAGAAAGAGACAAGTGAGGTGCATAAAGAAGCAAGAGCAGTGCAGAAAGAACCAACAGAGGTGCAAAAAGAGGCAAGAAAGGTGCAGAAACAGGCAAGAAAGGTGCAGATAAAGGCTACAGGGGTGCAGAAAGAGGCAAGAGGGATACAGAAATTTGCAACAGAGGTACAGAAAGAAGCAAGAGCAGTGCAGAAAGAAGCAAGAGAAGTGCAGAAAGAAGCAACGGAGGTGCAAAAAGAGGCAAGTGAGGTGCAGAAGGAGGCAAGAGAGTTGCTGAAACAGGCAAAAGGGGTGCAGAAAGAGAAAACAGGTGGGCAGACTGAGGCAAGAGAGGTGTAGAAAGAGGCAATAGGGATGCAGAAAGAGGCAAGTGAGGTGCAGAAAGAAGCAAGATAAGTGCAGAAAGAAGCAACAGAAGTGCAGAAAGAGAGAAGAGGGGCGGAGAGAGAGGCAAGAGGGGTACAGAAAGAAGCAAGTCAGGTGCAGAAAGAAACAAAAGAAGTGCAGAAAGAAGGAACAGAGGTGCAGAAAGAGGCAAAAAATGTGCAGAAAGACATAAGAGGGTACAGAAAAAGGCAAGAGAGGTGCAGAAAGAGGGAATAAGGGTGCAGAAAGAGGCAAGAGGGTACAGAAAGAAGCAAATGAGGTGCAGAAAGAGGCAACATACATGCAGAAAGAGGCAAGAGAGATGCTGAACGTAGAAGAGATTTGCAGAAAGAGGCAAGAGAAGTGCAGAAAAAGAAAGAAATGTGCAGAAAGAAGCAACATAAATGCAGAAAGAGGCAAGAGAGGTGCAGAGAGAGGCACAGAAGGAAGCAAGAGTGGCTTGCACACCATTAGTACCAATTTAACACCCACATTTAGCAATAAGTAACAGGTGACCATTCTAGGTTTGCAAAGGGCCTTCCAACACGCTGTAACACTTGTCGCTGCATTTTTGGTAACGTTTGAGCCGTTGGAGCTAGAAACTAGGCTTTTTTTGTTCAAATCTACAGATTAAGGAGCAGATGATGAATTATGTGGCTAATGCGGAAAATGTATATTTGTGCGAAAGTCGGTGCAGCCAAACAGTCGGATAATTCCAGTGGCCCTGCTCATACCTCTGACTAGGTCTAGAAGTGCTCCTCAGTGATTCCTTCTTTTTTTGTCTCATTGAGTTCATAGTTGAGCTTCTATGGAAACGAGGAAGACTAAACCTGACATTACCACTCCACAACACAGACTACCATACCACATAATTACTCCCATAACACATAATCCCACTCTACATAATTCCTATAAAATAAATACCATTTACTTTCTATCCACAAAATTTCACTGAACAACTTCCCACATAATTCCACTACACACAACATACATCCACTCCAATCCGAAAAACATTAAAAAACTTTTACATTTACATTGCCAATAGCTCTAACTCTCGCAAATGCGAAACCTATAACATTGCAAACACTTCTTTAACTAGTAGTCGCGTTTGCAGAGTGGTGGAGAAAGGGAGCTGGGCCTCCGACCAGCGCTCAGGAATTCCGCTGTGTAGGACTTATAGGAGGTACCTGGAGGGCTTCTTGGCCCCCAAAGTCCCTCAGGAGTAAATTGGACTTCTTCCCCCATCCCGTAGTCTGCCAGGAGGCGCGTTTGCAGAGTGGTGGAGAAAGGACAGCATGGCCTCCGAAGATGTCTTAGCAATTCCACTCTGCGGGACTTACTGGAGGTAACAAGAGGGGTAGTTGGCCCCCAAGGAAGTCCTTGGGGGCCAACTACCCCTCCTATTACCTCCAGTAAGTCCCACACAGCAGGATTGCTAAGTTCTCATAGCAGGCCACGCCCCCTTTGCCCACCACTCTGCAAACGCGCTCCCTGGCGCGCTCTTGGATGGGGATTGAAGTCCCCTTCACTGCTAGGGGTCCTTTAGGGGCCAACTAGCCTACCTCTTACCTCCAGTAAGCCCCACACAGTGGGATTGCTGAGAGGTGGACAAAGGCCACTCCCCGTTTCTCCACCACTCTGCAAACGCACCCCCTGGTGAGTTCTAAGTTGGGGGATTAAGTCCCCTTGAATACTGAGGGTCCCTGGGGGCCAACTAGCCCACCTGGTACTTCCAGTAAGCACCACACAGCTGAATTGCAGAGAGGTGGTCCGAGGCCATGCCCCCTTTTTACACCACTCTGCAAACGCACCTCTTGGCGCACTGCTGCTCGGGGGATGAAGTCCACTTGTGTCCTGAGGTCCTCAGGACACAAGAGGACCTCATCGCCCCACTACCAGTACACCAAGAGGCGCGTTTGCAGAGTGGTGTAGAAAGGGGCGTGGCCTCGGACCACCTCTCTGCAATGCAGCTCTGTGGCACATACTGGAGGTACCTGGTGGGCTAGTTGGCCCCCAGGAACCCCCAGTATTCAAGGGGAATTAATTCCCCAACTTACAACGCGCCACGGGGCCGTTTGCAGAGTGGTGCAGGGAGGGGGCGGGGCCTCCGGGGAGATGCCGGCTTTTTAAAAAAAAAAAACAATTAGAAGGGGGGCTGTGTGGCCCCCCTTATTTTACTATTTTTTGGGCCCTGGGGACCCCATCTCCCAGGGCCAGACCCCTATTTATAATTAAAAAATAAATAAAAATAGGAAGGGGGACGCCTGAGGCCAATTTAGGCCCTGGGGACCCCATCCCCCGGGGCATGGCCAGACTTTTATTTTTTTTCATTTTTATTTGGAGGGGGGGCCGCGTGGCCCCCCTCCTAAGGCCAATTATGGCCCCGGTGACCCCATCCCCTGGGGCCGGCCTTTCTGTTTTTCTTTTTAATTATTGGGGAGGGGGGCCGCGTGGCCCCCTTCCCAGGCCACTTCTGGCCTCGAGGACCCCATTCCCCGGGGCCTGGCATCTCCTTTGGGGACCGTGGGGGGAGCCCCAATGCCCCCACGGTCCCGCCGGCTCCCCGCCTCCTGCGGGAGCCAGCATTGCTTTTGCACAAGGGGAGCTGCTGACATGCAGCTCCCCTTGTGCAAAAGCAATCCTGGTTTGCTTCATTGAAGCAAGAGCAGGTTTTCCTGCTCTCGCTTCAATGAAGCAAAGCAGAGTTTGCTATGGCAAGGTGGGAGCCGTGCTCCCGCCCTGCCATAGCAAACGGCAATGTCTCAGGGGTGGGCTCCCCGGGACATTGCAGGAGCCGGCCCTGGGGGGTGGCGGTCCCCAGGACCATCAAGGGCTCCAGGAGGGGGGCCGCGCGGACCCCCGAATTTAAATATAGAGTGCCCCAGGGAAGTGGTGGTCCCCGGGGCATGTGGGGGGGCTCAAGCACCCCCACACACATCTTTTTATAAAAACAACTGAGCCCCGGGGAGGTGGTGGTCCCCGGGGCTGCGGGGGGAGCCACGTGCCCCCGCGTTTAATTTGCAAAACCCAGGGGAGGTAGTGGTCCCCAGGGCGTGTGGGGGGCTCTAGCCCCCCCACACACATTTTAATATTAAAAAATATGAGAGCCCCGGGGAGGTGGTGGTCCCCAGGGCTGCGGGGGGGCTGCGTGCCACCCGCAAATCATCAATCAAGCCACTGGGAGGTGGTGGTCCCCGGGGCTGCAGGGGCCCCCGCTATATAATTTGGCATTGCCCCCGGGACCTGGCCTACCCGGGGGCTTAACAATAACGAAGCGCGGGACTCCGCTCTTTTTTTTTTTTTAATTTTGTCTACAGGATTCGCGCACCCAGCGCGAATTCTGCCGTTTAAAAAAAAAAATGCTTTTTTTGGCCATGGACAGGGACCCCCTCAGCAGGCCTAGGGGATCAGGGTGTTTCTACCCTGCCCCCTTTTCTTGTTTTTTAATGTTTTTTTCACTGTTTTCTTGTGACTCGGTTCCTGGTTTGGAGTGTTGGCAGCCAATCAGAAGTCAGCTCGTGCTCGGGAGGAGTCGCGACTCCTCCTCGGTGCTCAGATATCGATATTATTATTTTTTAAATTTCACAGGAACTACTGAACGGATTTACACCATTTAAAAAAGAGGTCGCTTTCTGAACCAAGACCTACCTTTTTGCCAAATTTGGTGTAATTCCGTTTGGCAGTTTGGGCTGTAGCCGTGTGTAAAATTTCCTATGGGGAAAACGCTTTTTGGGACCCCCCTGTTTTCTCGGCCTCCGCTTGACGAATCACCCCGAAACTTTCAAGACAGGAGCTGATCGGAGCGCCCCATTAGTTTTGAAAATTTCGCGAAGTTTCGTCAACCGGCGCCAAAGATATTGGTGAAACAAAAATGCTTTTTGAATAGAAACAAGGTCCTAACTATAACTACCTACTGGCGACCGCCAGTAGGTAACAAATATATATATATATATATATGAAGTAAATGAAAAACGGTCGCTCGCACACTCAGAAAGATAAGGCAGGTTCGGGAAAACGAAGATTTATTGGGGTTCACGAGCAATGGACTGGCCTTATTTAACTTTAATGCATATGGTTGATTAGGTACACCATGCATGTATAGCCACTATGAAATGGCGACCACAATCGGCCGGACCATCACAGAGTGTGGGGACAGATACACTGAATATACTTCGCTTTGTTTATCTTGAATTTTATTGTGGAACTGAGGATGCATATATTTGGTTTACTTTTATAACAGTGCTTACATAGACTATGAATTTTGGCAGATATACTCAACATGTTCACTTGAATTTAACACGTTACAAGATGGCGACTGAAATCACGGGTGATTCGCCCATAGCCAAGTAGTCCTTTGTTAATCTCTACCTATCAGTATGTAACGAGGCTTTCACTACGTGCACTTTGTGTGATCAAGCCGCAAGGCGAAACGCGTCACGTTTGATTTATGATGGAATAAATCTTCGTTTTCCCGAACCTGCCTTATCTTTCTGAGTGTGCGAGCGACCGTTTTTCATTTACTTCAATTGGATAATCGGCGGCTCCGCCGACTCTCGCGCCACCTTCCACGGGACTCCGGCTTCCAGCAGGAGCATTTCTTCCCTTTGGATATATATATAGGGGGCTTCACGGTTTGGTATATACCGAGCCGAGACTAAGGGGTAGCGGGACAGGATTGAGGACTGATGTGCTCGCTGAGGCCCATTTGGGGGCTTTTAACACAGTAATTTTGTGCATTCATCTGAGGACAATAAAGACCGGCACTACATCTCCCATAATGCCTTGTCTTATCATGAGCAGCCAATCAGGGGGGGCAATTGTATATATAAGGGGAATGTGGGCCGGACCATTGACCATGCACGTAATCATCCCTGGTATGCCTCTGAAGAAGAAAGTTATTTCGAAACGCGTAAGGCAGAATACCTCGAGTGGCTGTGGAATCGATCAGCAGGTCCGGACGTCCATACCTTTTGAAAGCTTGATGCTTCGTTCTGCTACCAGAGTGCTTCTCAACGATGGGCAACCTTTTGAGCAGTGATATATATATATATATATATATATATATATGTATATATATATTCACTGAAAAAACCATAGGTTTCAGGCACGTTATAGTTAGAAATTAGCATTTAAAAAACCTTAGAAATTCACTGAAAAACCATAGGTTTTAGGGACGTTATAGTTAGTTGGACATTTCACTCGTACAAAACCATAGAAATTCTGCCGTTATAGTTAGTTCAGCTAACTATAACTCGCGCCCCCGCAATGCACTGCTGATGACGTCACATATTACATCATTCATGACATGGTCAGTGACATCACTGATGACATCTCAAATGACATCACTGATGGCATCATCCAGTGACTGCATGTTTCTGTAAAGTTTAATTATGTTTTTTATATATATATGCCAAGGTGTATTGAAGAATGAGTGGGTGTATAAGTGTCTGAATGGATGATTTTGTAGGTGCGTGACTGACTGTATGAGTGATTAAACGTGTCTTACTGAATGCATGGGTTAGTGACTATACTGTGTGAAAGTCTGTATCAGTCTGTCAGTTGGTGTGTAAACAGCTGCATGGGTTGGTGAGTAGCTACATGAGTGTCTATATGGGTTATTGATTGGTTGTATGAGTATCTGTATGGGTGCCTGAGAGTCTGTGTGGTTGGATGGGGGGTGTGTGACTCTGTCCTTAGATGTGTGAATGGGTGATTCACTGGGTGTATGGGTTCAAGAGTGCATCTGTGAAGGGCTGTATGGGTGAATGTGTGCATGGGTGTGTTGGTTAGTGAATGGATGTCTCAGTGGTACATGTGTGAGTAACTACATATGTTAAAGGCAGTATATGTGAGTGTTGGAGTATATAGATGACTATATGTGAGAGTGTGTGCTTGTATCAGTGATTGTATAAGAGAGTAAGTATGTGTTAGTATCTGTATGAATAAGTGAGGTGGTGTGTGTATAAATGTATAGGTGTGTAAATGGGAGTGTGATAGATTTTGTGCATGACTGACTAGGTGTGTGAGTAACTCCATGGATGAGTGGCAGTGTGTGAGTGTCTGTATAGGTGTATGAGTGCATATGATAGTGTTGTATTGATGAGTGGCTGCATGTATGAGTGATTGTATGGGTGAATGAGTGGATGTGTGTGTAGACCTAGGAATCAGTGAGTGCGTATGTAGTAACTGGTATTGGTGTGTCGATGGTTTCGAAAATGGTAGTCTGTATTTTACAGTGGGTGTATCAAAGGTTATATTAGAGTGTGAGGAGGTGCATCAGATTTTCACGTGGATGATGTCATCAGTGATGTCATTTGTGATGTCATCAGTGATGTCACTGACCATGTCATGAATGATGTAATATGTGACGTCATCAGCAGTGCATTGCGGGGGTGCGAGTTATAGTTAGCTGAACTAACTATAACGGAGGAATTTCTATGGTTTTGTACGAGTGAAATGTTCAACTAACTATAACGTCCCTGAAACCTATGGTTTTTTCAGTGAATTTCAAAGGTTTTTTAAATGCTGATTTCTAACTATAATGTCCCTGAAACCTATGGTTTTTTCAGTGAATATATATATATATATGTTTATTCGTACCCACTTGCTCCAAATGACATTAGTGAGGCACATTCATTTTACTTGCACTGCCTAAGCATATGCGACCTCACACACACATGATGCTTGCTCGTCTTGTGCTATTGCACAGTTAGAGCGATACAAAAGGGGATGATGGACGGAACGTTTGAGCCAATCAAACACTCACCCCCAGTCAACTGATCTGGGTTTAATCCATCATCATTCTTTAGCTCACTCCACCACCCCAGTTCAGACATGGCCATATGCAAATCAGTCTGACCCTGTGCCTCATGGGAACAGTCCAGCCCGAACTGCCAAGCCATGTCTTCCCTGGACCGGAAACAAGCATCCTAGGACCGGTTTCTGGCATTCCAGCCGTCATCAGCCAGGCTTGCTTGAATCCAGTGGCAAAGTGAGCAAGGGACCGCGTCTGGGCATACCCCCACCAACTTAGGGCGAACAAAGCGATACAAAGGGGATGATGGACGGAACGTTTGAGCCAATCAAACACTCACCCCCAGTCAACTGATCTGGGTTTAATCCATCATCATTCTTTAGCTCACTCCACCACCCCAGTTCAGACATGGCCATATGCAAATCAGTCTGACCCTGTGCCTCATGGGAACAGTCCAGCCCGAACTGCCAAGCCATGTCTTCCCTGGACCGGAAACAAGCATCCTAGGACCGGTTTCTGGCATTCCAGCCGTCATCAGCCAGGCTTGCTTGAATCCAGTGGCAAAGTGAGCAAGGGACCCACGTCTGGGCATACCCCCGCCAATTTAGGGCGAACAAAGCGATACAAAGGGGATGATGGACGGAACGTTTGAGCCAATTAAACACTCACCCCAGTCAACTGATCTGGGTTTAATCCATCATCATTCTTTAGCTCACTCCACCACCCCAGTTCAGACATGGCCATATGCAAATCAGTCTGACCCTGTGCCTCATGGGAACAGTCCAGCCCGAACTGCCAAGCCATGTCTTCCCTGGACCGGAAACAAGCATCCTAGGACCGGTTTCTGGCATTCCAGCGTCATCAGCCAGGCTTGCTTGAATCCAGTGGCAAAGTGAGCAAGGGACCCACGTCTGGGCATACCCCCGCCAACTTAGGGCGAACAAAGCGATACAAAAGGGGATGATGGACGGAACGTTTGAGCCAATCAAATGAACTGGGGTGGTGGAGTGAGGCTAAAGAATGATGATGGATTAAACCCAGATCAGTTGACTGGGGGTGAGTGTTTGATTGGCTCAAGCGTTCCGTCCATCATCCCCTTTTGTATCGCTTTGGTCGCCCTAAGTTGGCGGGGGTATGCCCAGACGTGGGTCCCTTGCTCACTTTGCCACTGGATTCAAGCAAGCCTGGCTGATGACGGCTGAAATGCCAGAAACCGGTCATAGGATGCTTGTTTCCGGTCCAGGGAAGACATGGCTTGGCAGTTCGGGCTGGACTGTTCCCATGAGGCACAGGGTCAGACTGATTTGCATATGGCCATGTCTGAACTGGGGTGGTGGAGTGAGCTAAAGAATGATGATGGATTAAACCCAGATCAGTTGACTGGGGGTGAGTGTTTGATTGGCTCAAGCGTTCCGTCCATCATCCCCTTTTGTATCGCTTTGGTCGCCCTAAGTTGGCGGGGGTATACCCAGACGTGGGTCCCTTGCTCACTTTGCCACTGGATTCAAGCAAGCCTGGCTGATGACGGCTGAAATGCCAGAAACCGGTCCTAGGATGCTTGTTTCCGGTCCAGGGAAGACATGGCTTGGCAGTTCGGGCTGGACTGTTCCCATGAGGCACAGGGTCAGACTGATTTGCATATGGCCATGTCTGAACTGGGGTGGTGGAGTGAGCTAAAGAATGATGATGGATTAAACCCAGATCAGTTGACTGGGGGTGAGTGTTTGATTGGCTCAAGCGTTCCGTCCATCATCCCCTTTTGTATCGCTTTGGTCGCCCTAAGTTGGCGGGGGTATGCCCAGACGTGGGTCCCTTGCTCACTTTGCCACTGGATTCAAGCAAGCCTGGCTGATGACGGCTGAAATGCCAGAAACCGGTCCTAGGATGCTTGTTTCCGGTCCAGGGAAGACATGGCTTGGCAGTTCGGGCTGGACTGTTCCCATGAGGCACAGGGTCAGACTGATTTGCATATGGCCATGTCTGAACTGGGGTGGTGGAGTGAGCTAAAGAATGATGATGGATTAAACCCAGATCAGTTGACTGGGGGTGAGTGTTTGATTGGCTCAAGCGTTCCGTCCATCATCCCCTTTTGTATCGCTTTGGTCGCCCTAAGTTGGCGGGGGTATGCCCAGACGTGGGTCCCTTGCTCACTTTGCCACTGGATTCAAGCAAGCCTGGCTGATGACGGCTGAAATGCCAGAAACCGGTCCTAGGATGCTTGTTTCCGGTCCAGGGAAGACATGGCTTGGCAGTTCGGGCTGGACTGTTCCCATGAGGCACAGGGTCAGACTGATTTGCAAATGGCCATGTCTGAACTGGGGTGGTGGAGTGAGCTAAAGAATGATGATGGATTAAACCCAGATCAGTTGACTGGGGGTGAGTGTTTGATTGGCTCAAGCGTTCCGTCCATCATCCCCTTTTGTATCGCATTGCACAGTTAGAAGCATAAAGTGTGTGTCTATACCATTACAGTATGCACATGCACATTGTGTGACGGCGCTCCCGACTCTCTCTTCTCCTCTAGGCACTCCAGCTGGACTGTTCCTCCCATAGGCGAGGAGCCCCACAGCCCACCTCCGCGGCCTCCTTTCAGCGCTATCTGTGTGAGATCACACCACATGAGCTCTGAGCCGGCCTCTGGCCCAGATGTTGCCCAAACTAGAGAGAATGCGAGGGGGCCACAGCATGAGTGTGGGAGACTGGGGTATCATTCTTATATGAGCTTAATTGCCAACAAATGCCCCTGCCCATTGATGAGTCCTGTAGAATACGGGCGTCAGTCTCGTCCGAGGCACTATGAACTACAGCATTGCAGGAAAGGGGGTGGAGCGGGTGCTTTTTCCCACAGACATAGGTCCACAGGCCATGTTACTATCCACCCTGACTAGTGTTTGAAGCGTTCAATAGGTGTGTAATATACACAGAGATAAAAATATATGGTGGGTGTGAGAGAGGCATGGAGAAAGAGCACGAGGGTGGGAGTGGAGAAGAGAGGGAGACAGGATGTACGAGAGGAGGGAATGAGGCAGAAGAAAGGGGGAGGGGCTGTGCAGTGTACAAACTGATTCTAGTGCTGCATCCAGAGGTATCCTGTGCCGTGCAGTGGGCCAGGAGCCGCGGGCTCTGCCTTTGACACAGCAAATGGAGAGCTGAGGGCAGAGCTAAGTGCATGAGGTCCAGCCGGGGTATGACTGTGCTCCGGTGTGCACTGCCAGGACAGCCGGCTCGCATCCACAGCGGCTGAGACGCGCGCCTCACCGTCTGTCCATCTCCTGCAATATTCAAGTTAAACTGTGGGCAGAATGGAAATGAACAAGTGCGTAAGAAGAAACGCGCAATCATCAATTTTAAAGATACGTATCAGGAGTCTGTGGCTTGGTATTTTAATTTAGGTTCGATCGATTTTTGAACATTGGCTTTTAAAGCGTCACCTTGCGTAGTGTTTCGTTCGGTAGCACACATCTCGCGCTATTTTATTGCCAGCTAAAACTGTCCATGAAATTAGTGTTTGCATGAATCCAAATAATGCAACCCCGAAGCTTGCAGTGAGAATAAAGGGATCCGTAAGGAACTTTTCTGCTTTTAAAATATGTTCACCGGAAATTCAATATAAAAGAAAACGTTAGATAGATAGGTAGATAGATAGATAGATAGATTTTGTAAAAGCAGGCTCGGTGGGCAATTAATCGGTGTCTGTCAGTCTTAGTCTACCATATATACTTCCAAATGCAGTGCAAGACGATTCGTGGTCATCCACGAATACGGGCGCCGGCTGAGACTTCATAGGCTGTGAAACACCTCGCTCAAAATTAATAAATAAAACATATGTGCAGCCGTAGAACAAGTTAAAATGGCTACTGTGCTGGGCGGACAGAAGTGCTCCTAGATAGACAGCACAGCTGGCTTCCTGTGAGCCCTGGGGCAGTACCCGCTCTCTGCAGCCTGACAGTAGCCCGGGAACGGATGGTGGGGGGAGGGGCACAGACCCCACTCTATACTTCTCCCCTTGAGCCTGCAGCAGTCGAGGGGTGTGCTTTTACTGTGGCATCAATACAGCAGAACAGCAGCTCCAGCTGTCTGTCCCAGGCAGCCACAGGAGTGAGAAATATCGTGCCAGGAGTGATGACTGACTGACCTGAGAGCTAGCGCGGACAGCCGCCTCCGTCCTGTGCTCCGCTCAGTAGCTGCGCATGTGTGGCGGGGTGTCACGGGCAGTGCTTTAAATGGGAAAAAATAAGTGCAGGTACTCATTAAAATAAGCTAGAGGTATGGCAAGTGGGCGGAGCTAGGGGCGGGGCTACGGGCAAGATATGATGGTACATAATGGCTTCTGCACAAGTTGCAGCACATATCAAAACACATGAAATGCGTTTATGTAAAGAAAACAGGTTAACTCATTACACAATTGAAAGCCAAACAGGATTATATGGTAACATTTTCTTGTTTTGTGATATTTGCTGTTTCTTAATGCCCTACTGTTATTTATGGTTGTTTGGCATAATACTATATATTCTCAAGCGCACAAACCGACAGAAACAAGCAGACCTGTACGCAAAAGCATTCCACACATTCCCTTTAATTTATGTCCTGATACTCTCCCTCGTTCTCTCACTCAAAAACAGGCAGTCCCAGCCCATTTCACTCACCTAATGGAGAGGGGGGAGGGGCGAAATCACTTTCAGCTGAATGGGCTTTGCGTATCCGATCGACAGTGCAGGGTGTGTCTAGAGTCTAATTGTCCCCAGACTGCAGGGGGTTGAGAGGGCTTACATCACGCTGTGATTACCCTGTCCTGTTAATCACAGCGTGATGGAAGCCCTCTCAACCCCTGCAGTCTGGGGACATTCAAGTGGGCGCTGCTGGAATCTTCAGCAGGGACTCTGCAAGGCCACTGAGGGGCTCAGTGACTTACAGCTCTTCGGAAGCACTGCCCTGAGCTGGAGGAGATGCCTAACCGGAGCCTGCTGTGCCGCCGAACAGGGTACCGGTACTCTCCCTGGATAAAGAAAAGTGCCGGTACTGACGGCAAGAAAATTCGGAAGTGCCGGTACTCAGTACCGGTGAGTACCGGCCCATTTAAAGCACTGGTCACGGGTGGTTGTGGGGACGGTGGTGGTTCCATTGGCTCCTTCACCCTCTGCTCGCCCAGTCTCGGATGAGGTTGTGAGACAGGGGCGGCAGTTGTGCATTTCTATTACTGTTCTGCCTAGCTTGCGAGGCGGGGACCTCCCGGCTCTGCTGGAGGTTGTGAGACGAGGCGAGCGGGGGGAGTCTGTGGTCCTCTCCCTCTTCTGAGGTGAGATGGAGATGCTCTGGTCCCCTTGTGAGGCGGGGTCTATGGTCCTCTCCCTCCTCTTCTGAGGTGAGATGGAGATGCTTTGGTCCTGTTGTGAGGCGGAGGTGATGTATCCCAGAATCTTCTTCTGCTGAGGTTGTGAGGGGGTGCTGCAGGGTGAAGGGGGTTTATCACCCTCCCTGCTCTGCTGTGAGGAGGTGCGAGCAGGTGAAAGGAGGGGGGGTCCTGTTTTCCTCTATCTGCTCTGTATTCTTCGGCAATTACAGTTAGATAGCGCTTACTACCCCTGATAAAGTGTATAAACGCATTTCTGTGGTTGTGGGACGGGGGTGAGGGGGTTGTGGGGTGGTGGGCTGGTGTGTGTGGGAGGGTCGAGTATCTCTTTCCCTGCTATGCTGAAGTTGCAAAACCGGACAGTGGCGGTGGGGAGTAGGAGGGGCTGAGGGGAGCGTTGGGGGGGGTGGGGGGGTCCTGTATCACCCTTCTTTTCTAACGTCCTGAGACAGGCAAGAAGGTGGGTTCCTCTGTTTCTGGGCCGAGGTTGTGGGACGTGGAGGGTCCTGTCCCTGCCCTGCTGGGGAATAGAGACATGCTGGCATGAGGTGGTGAGGGTGGTTGTGGGTGGTCTGACAGAGGTACCTCCTCCTGGCTGTAAACAGGAGCCTCGGGGCTCTCCTGGCTGGTTGGGGTGGGCTGTGGTGGAGATAAGTGACACTGGGTTGTATCTGAGCTCGTGCCAGTCTCAGGCAGAAACACCCCGAGCTGCACGGTGCCTGGAGTCAGGCCGAGGCCCCCTTGGCACCTGCAGGCTTCGTCTTCAATGCATGACTTATACACTCAGGGTGGGCCTCAGGGCGGACTAGCCGCCTCTCAGGGACCCTACTCTGGACTGGCGGTGGGAGAAGACATGGAGCAGCCGCGGTTCCAATGAAAGGGAAAGAAGGCATTGAAAGAAAGGCCCTCCGCGGTATGTGCTGCATACGTGGCACTGGGACTCCCTTAGCGCGGGACACCAAGTCACACACGGGTCTGCGCCCAGTCCGGGGGGGCCTGCTCCGGGGTCAGCAGTATTCAGAGCAGTGCGTGCTGGTAGCAGACCTGGATCCGTCCCTACACACGCCTGGGCCGGGACCCTGGCTGCAAAGCTGCAACCCCGCACGCAACGCTTCCAAAACACGGTATGCAAGAAAACGAGGAACATTCAACCCAAACGAGCATCGTCCTGCCATGGAGAATGGCGCGTGGACAAAACCCATGATCATGATAACACCCCACTGATAGTGAGATTAATAGTAACGGAACAATGATTAATGAACACTATTAAATTAAATGACAGCCGTGGAATGTGGCACAATATGTGATTAAAAAAATCACCTTTGTTGTAAGTACTGCTACTGATCGCATCATCATCATAATAATATTAAGGGTAATAGGAATAATAATAATAATATTATTCTTATTCTTAAATTATTATTATTATTATTATTATTATTATTATTATTATTATCGTTATTACTATTATTTCAAAAGTGATAATAATGATTATAATAGCAATAACAACAATAACATCCTTACTGTTAATAACACTTGTATTTTATGCAAATAATAATAACAACAATATTATTATTATTAATAATAAGTGTACTAATAATAATAATCTTGCCATTATTAACACTCTTCAATATCGTTCTTTTGTTGCTTTTCCATAATAAGAATAATGGTGACAATAATAATAGCAGGGATGATGGAATGTTTGTGCTCGTATATATTTTGCAAAGGTATAAAGTCCAGTTTGTTTTCCCCCTTTCACTGGACGTGCGATGCTTCATTCCCCCGAGCCTCGCCCCGTTCGCCTGTTATATGTCAGGCTTTGGCCGGAAATGGGAAGGCGCCGAACGGGGGGAGCATAAAGTCACTCCCTGAGGGGTGGCGGCATCTCCCCATCGCCAGTCTCTGCGTCAAGGCCTCAAGGATGGCAGAGTCCCTCTGGCTCCTGCCACGCCCCGCACATCTGCAGAGCTCTGCTGAGGGGCGCCCAGGGGTTCCGCCCAGAGGGAGGGAGGGGGGAGGCCTGAGGGGACCTCAGAGCTCCCGGCGTGTCCACCTGCCGCTGGCCTAACACAGCGCCGCAATCTCACCAGGTGTGCTGCACGGGTGCTATTGCTGACACTAGGCAGTGGCACATTGTCACTATTGACGCTACATGCTGTCAGATTCACAGCTGGCGCTGCACATCCACTGTGCCAGCTGCTGGTGCTGCACACTGCCACAAACTCACAGCTAGAGCTGCACATTATTACTGCTGGTGCTTCATATGGCACTGCTGGCTGGCCGTTTCACTGCATAGTATCACTGCTGGAGCTCCACTGGGTCACTGCAGGCGCTGCAGTGTCACAGTACTATTGGTAACGCTTCATCGTGGCACCTCACACGCCAGGATATCACCGCTGACCCTGCACGGTGCTACAGCTGGTTGTATGCAGTGGCGCCGTGTCACTGTTGGCGTTAGGCAGCGGAGAGTACCCCTGCAAGGGCTGAACACTGCCACAGACTCACACCTGGCCCTGGACACCCAATGTGCCAGATGCCGGTGCTTCACCTGTGACTGCTGGTGCTGCGCAGGATCACAGTTTCACTGCACAGTATCACTGCTGGTGCTGCACTGGGTCATGCTAGCGCTCCAGTGTCACCGTGCTAGTGGTAACGCTTTACAGTGTCACCACTAGCAGTTCACAATGTCACTCCTGGCGCTGAACACATTGCCACTGCTGGCGCTTGGCAGTGTCAGGACTGGCGCTGCACATTGTGGCAGTGTCACAGCTGGCGCTGCACATTACTCTGCTACTGCTGCGCGGTGTTACAGCAGAGAACCCCCCGGCACACATGCAGTTCGCATGCGGCAGGGAGCGGCGGTGCGCGTGGCAGTGACACAGGGACAATTCCCTGTAGAACAGGTAAAATAATATGGCTTCCGGCGGGAGTCACAGGCGGGTGAGGAGGTTCAAGGCGGTGCTTGCATCTCCAGCCCTCTCCCTGGCAGCGCTGCCCGCTCTGAGCCGCTGCAGTCTGTAATGAAATGAGTTAACAAACGGGGCCGCTAATAAAGCAGGGCATCGCCGCTCGATTCATTTACAAATGACAGCTATATTTTACTCATCTCTTTTTGTCCAGCTTGCGCGTGTTTTCGATAGAACAGGCTCGGAGTGAACCCTTTAGCAGTGAGCTGGGACACGCCACTGTCGTCAGAGCGGATTTGGCGCAGAGAGCGCGCATTTTTCGGGGCGCGTCTTTAATTGTCCAAAGAAAGGAGGTGGGGAACTGAGGGTGGCGTGGGGTCCTAGTTCAGCAGAGCGAATGACGGTGGAAATACCGTGAAATACGGTGATGGACGTGTATGAGGGACGAGACGTAGAACGTGTCAGAGCAAACGAAATACGAGGGCTGGTGCCAATGACTTCGAAAAAAATGTTTTGGGGCAAAATATGAGTCGGTCCTTTTGTAGAATCCCTTTAAAGCACCACCTCCCTATGTGGCGTTGGCCCATCAACAAACCTTTCTAAAGAGAATTGCCTCCCATAGAGTGATATGTCTCTGGCAGGCCCGGGCACCAGCCCTGCTCGCATGTTCCATGCCAGTCTGTCCGTCATCTGGGGGCACGCGTTGCCCCGGCTCACAGAGGCTGGAGGAGCCAGAACTCCCCTTCAAATTATGTTTAATAAATAATGGTGTAAACTGAGCAGGCTGAGCCGCGCGGGCCCCTTTGCTGCTGACGCGAGGAGCTCGTGCAGCGGTCGCAATGCCAGTGTCTGTAATGCGATCGGCTCGATTGTATCAGTGTTAGGAAGAGCAATTAATTGAGGACTGGACGATAATTAAACTGGCAGCAAAGGTGGACTTTTATATAGACGGGGCTGCGGGGACCCCCGCGGGCACCCGCAAATTAAATCCACATTGCCCCCGGGACCTGGCCCACCCGGGGGCCTCATTAAAATGAAGCGCAGGAGCCCGAGCTTCATTTTTTTGTAATAATTTCGGCGGGATTCACGACCCCAATGCCAATTTCGCCGAAATTATTTTAAAAAAATGCTTTTTTTGGCCCTGGGGGTCCTTGTGGGACCCCCTGAGCAGGCCTAGGGGGTCAGGGGGTTTCTACCCTGCCCCCTTTTCTTGTTTTTCATCTTTTTTTCACTGTTTTCTTGTGACCTGGTTCTACCGAGTCACAAGATGGCTGCCAACACTTCCTGGTTTGGAGTGTTGGCAGCCAATGAGAATGAAGGTCGTGCTCGGGAGGGTTCGCGAACCCACCGCGCTCACAGATATCGATATTTTTTCTTTTTCTAATTTCTCAGGAACTACTGAACGGATTTACACCATTTAACAAAAAGGGATCGTTCTGAACCAAGACCTACCTTTTTGCTAAATTTGGTGTAATTCCATTCAGCAGTTCGGGCTGTAGCTTTGTCTAAAGTTTCCTATGGAAAATTACATGGGGAAAACGCGTTTTGGGACCCCCCTTTTTTCTCGGCCCCCGCTTGACGAATCACCCCGAAACTTTCAAGACAGCAGCTGACCGGAGCGCCCCACTAGTTTTGAAAATTTCGCGAAGATTCGTCAACCGGCACCAAAGTTATTGGGAAAAGAAAAAACGCTTTTTGAATAGAAACAAAGTCCTAACTAGAACTACCTACTGGCGACCGCCAGTAGGTAATACATACATATATATATATATATATATATATACCTTCCATGTACTTATGCATCTATATATTTATTACCTTTCTTCTAATTCAGCATATCCAATGCACTACCCTGTTTCTCACCGTATACCGCTCTCAATATATCCTTTACCTCACCTTTCTGACTCATCTTGAACCTCATTCTACTACTCTTTCCAATGCACTACCCAATTTCTCACCCTATACCTTTATCAATATATCCTCTTCCTCCACTCTCTCATTCATCCCAAACCCCATTCCACTACTATGATCCCCAAAATAACCCTTTCTAGACTCTTCCCTACTCCACCTCTCCTTGCATCATCTCTTACCTCTTTAATATTTAGATCTCCCAAACAAGCCTTTCGAAACCCTTCCCTCTGACTCTTCCCCCTCCCCCTCCCTTTTACTCATCCCAAGCCTCCTCCTACTGCTATGAGCTCCAAAAAAAAAAAAACATTCTAAATTCTTCCCTTTTCTATCCCTCCACTTATCCTTTTCAGTCCAAATAACAGACTAACATGTCCACCACTCATATTAATTTCATATTTCACTATACTAATTCACCACTAATCCTTTATGGGTTCCAGAGTAGAGTGCTTCATGCCCAAAAAGCATTTTAACACCTCATCAGGGGTAGCAAGAGCTATATAAATGCAAACCTTTTCCTTCCACTATACTTCTCAATCCAAAAAACTGACTAACATATCCACCACTCAAATTACTTTCAGATTTTCACCATACTAATGCACCACTAATCCTTTATGGGTTCCGGAGTAGCGTGCTACTCGCCAAAAAAATCACTTCAACACCTTATCAGGGGTAGCAAGTGCTATAGAAATGCAAACCTTTTTCCTCCTCTATCCCTCCACTATCCTTCTCAATCCAAATAACTGATCAACATGGACACCACTCATATTACTTTCATATTACACTATACTAATTTACCACTAATCCTTTATGGATTCTGGAGTATCTTGCTACTCGCTGAAAAAGCACTTCAACACCCCATCAGGGGTAGCATGTGCTATAGAAATGCAAACCTTTTTCCCTTTTCTATCCCTTCACTATCCTTCTCAAGCCAAATAACTGACTAACATAGCCACCACTCAAACCACTTTCATATTTCACTATACCAATTCACCACTAAACCTTTATGGGTTCCGGAGCAGCGTGCTACTCATCGAAAAAGTGCTTTGACGACTCGTCAGGGGGAGTAAGCACTATATAAATGTGATTACAACACAATATAATACAATATTTTTCTGTTTTACAGAGAAAGAAACTTGTGCCCATTTGTTGTTGTGCATTTTACTTAAAGGCCTACAGTTAGCAACACAAAAATATCAAGTATATTTTTAATTTGTTAACTAGCTATCTCGCTCTGACGAAGCCAAAGGTCTGGCTAATGCTTAGTGCATGCACTCGGAGATACACAATGTTCATGCACACATTTGCAGAGATCACTCTTAAATACAGTTTTACAGAGAGAAAAACACATACATATGACCATGCACATACAAAGTAACACACCTAAAGACATCCAATTGTCGACAGACATGGCACACCTATAGATGTCATCACCAACGTTCTATAGACATTCAGATACCTGTGCACACAGAGCTACAGGCAATTATGTTTCCAGATTAACATACTGCAGCTCATACAGAAAAAGTAAAAACGTACATAGGGACAAACAAAAAGTCCCACACAACATGCATGTTTTTCAGACAGGTCACAGGCGGGCCTACATAATAGCCCAGGGTTATGAACAGACTTCAATCCTTGCTTTATCACACCTGCGTTTCCTCCACCTTTGTTTACTACTGGGAAACCACTACATTAGGATGTAAAAGCATCAGCTGGCAGTGCTGTTGGAAACCCAACAGGCCATCACCAGACATAAGGCTGCTGCAGTGCTCTGGAAGTTCTGTACCACTGAGGGGGCCTTTCAGAAGCATATATTTCCTGCCCCAAACCATCATGCGAGGCATGGCAGAACCAAGAAAGAACAGTGATAAATGGTCTCTTCAAGAGAAAACTCTCTGTGCTTGATTTTTTTTATATGTTGGAAACAAGACCCCACTTTGGGGGTTCATTTCTGAGATACAAAAGATGCTAAACAGAAACCAACAAATGCGGCCAGCTGGCATCACAGTTTTCATTAATGCCCTCCTATTGCAAGGACTTTCACCAAGAAGAATCCCCACAAAGCAAATGGACGTCATTTAGGACTCACCATGGGTCACAGCTGCAACCTCTGATCTTCAGCTTGCGACCCCTGGCATGATCCTTGCATCCCCTGCATTTATGAAGGAAACCAGATCATATTGGTTTGTCGTCATCTAATATTCAAACAAACACCTGCGTATATTTTTCCCAGTGGCTGACATACGCTTAGGAGAGGGTCTGCCCCTCGCTCCTGGGAGTGTTGGAAGATTTTATCCACATATGCCTCTTCTTTTTTTTTTTAAACTCTTTTTATTGGGTACAAGACTTGGTGGATTAAAGAATATTGGGGCATATTAGCAAGACCCACGTTAAAATTATCGCCGTTTTAGCGGCAGGAAACTGCCGCTAAAGCGCGATAATGGGCTTGCTAATATGCGTTATAGAATTCAATAGAAGCCCAGGTTAGATGTGCAGGACATCTAACCTGGGCTTCTATTGAATTCCATAACGCATATTAGCAAGCCCATTATCGCCGTTTTAGCGGCAGTTTCCTGCCGCTAAAATGGCGATAATTTTAACGTGGGTCTTGCTAATATGCCCCATAGTAAGGTCTTTCATACAAAAATCCGTATTTTCCAGTTTACAGTTCTGGCCATAGTTATACATTTCCATAACATAAACAAACATACAATAAGTAATTTCGTATGCTTTGCTTCAGATTGTTAGTCCTCTTCCAGCGAGGGTTCTATTGTTGGTGGATCACAGATGTCCCCTCTATAGTTATTCCAGTTTCCCCATTTTCATACCCCCTTCTTAGGGCATCCCCGGTGAACATACACTGCCTTTTCAGCCACCATCGCACTATCTATATCGCTGCTCCATTCTGCGAAAGTCGGTGTGCGTTATGCCCCGCAGTACTTGGCAATGTTCCGTTTGGCTATCATCATTCCTAGTGTTGCCCAGTCGCAGGCTATGTGGGTAAGGTCAGTAGCGTCCCATATATTTAAAAGGCATTGCTTAGGCTCTAGCGGTACATGGGCCCCGCAGACCTGCGTTATTGTTTTCATAATTGTCTCCCAGTATGCTACAAACGCTGGGCAGCTCCAGATTGTGTGATAGAATGTTCCTACTGAGCCGCATTATCGCAGACAGAGTTGGTTATTGATTTTTCCCATCTTACATAGGGTCATTCTAGTGAAGTAAATTCTATGGAGCACTTTAAGCTGTATAACGTGCAGTTTCAAAGATATGGCCACTTCTCGTGGTGATTCTAACGCTTGCTGCCAGTCGGTGTCATCCATGTCCCCAATGTCATGTTGCCATTTGTCCCGAAGGACCTATGTAGGGTCCGGCTGATTATTTATAATTTTACGGTAGGTAAGGGATATGGCTTTTTTGTCCATCTGATCCGTTAGGAGTCTATCCTCAAGTGGGAAGGCTTCCGGAAGAGTAGTGTCTGGCGGTATGACTGCCTCAAGTGCATGTTTAATTTGTAGGTAGCGGAATGACTCTGTGGGTGCCATTTCATATTGTTCCTGTAGCTGAGCGAATGTAATAACCTTCCCCTTGGTCCAGAGGTCTCCCACCCTTGAGATCCCAATTACATCCCAGTGATGAAATCCCTTACTGTTGCATAATTTACCCAGCTTTTTGGTTTCCCAAAGTGGGGTAGCTTGTGTTATTTTGTCATATCAGCCCAATTTTCTGAGTACAATGTGCCATATGTGGATTGTATGTGCCGTGGGTCCCAGGAATGTTGTCTTTCGGGTTTTATTGTAAAGTGCTCGATTAATTCCTCCCTCTTCTAGGACATGTCTGTCCATTTGGAAAGCAGGGTCAGTTTGGGGGGAGTGTAGCCACTGGTTGATCACGATGAGCTGGGATGCCCAATAATATATCTGTATGTTAGGGAGTGCGATACCGCCATCGTACCAACTCTTAACTAATTTGCTCATGGCTATGCGGGCTGGTTTCCCACCCCAGAGGAGACTATTTACTTCTGATTCTATTGCTCGAAAGTAGGATGGTGGAACCAGGAAAGGGGTATTTTGCAGGGCGTAGAGGAATCTGCGGAGTGCCATCATTTTAAAAAGTGCCGCTTTCCCTAGTAGTGTCAGTGGTAGTGAGTGCCAATGTTTAGCATCTCGACACAGTCTTTGTAGGGGCTCCAGGAAGTTTGTATTCATAAAATCATCAGAGTTTGACGTGACGTGGATCCCTAGATATTTAAAGCTGTTTTCTACTATCTGTACCTCACATCCCTTAGGTAATGTCGGCAGTGGGCCATGCAGAATATATATGATTGACTTATTCCAGTTAATAGTATAACCAGAGTATTCCAAAATATGTTTCGCAGATGTTTAATAGTCTATGCAGTCGCGGTCCGTGTAGGAGTGCCGGCCGGGCGGTGACGTGGGGTGGGGGAGGGGCAGGGTGGGGGGTAGCAAAGTATGGATTACGGACCAATACAGGTAAGTAAACATTTAAATCAATGAAACGAATTTCGTTGCGCGCACTGCATTGCATTTGTCGATGCAGCGCTCACAATGAAATTCGTTTTATTGATTTAAATGTTTACTTACCTGTATTGGTCCGTAATCCGTACTTTGCTACCCCCCACCCTGCCCCTCCCCCACCCCACGTCACCGCCCGGCCGGCACTCCTACACGGACCGCGACTGAGTCTATGTAGCGATCGTTTGGGAGATGCCATATATAACAGGACATCATCGGCGTATAAGGATATACGATCTTCCCATCCTTCTGCCCAACGGAGTCCGCGAATTATAGAGTGTCTTCTTATCCAAGAGGCTAGCGGCTCTAGTACAAGGGAGAAGAGGAGCAGTGACAACGGACAGCCCTGTCTCGTTCCGGCCCCAAGGGGAATTCGCCGGAGATATGCCCATTGGCTACTACATGTGCGAGTGGTTTCGTGTATAATAAATTGACCCAAGAGCGGAATTTAGGTCCAAAACCCATGCGTTCAAGGACCGCAAAGAGAAAGGGCCATTCAACCATATCAAAGGCCATACGTGCATCTAAGGATAGTATGATGGCCTCCTCTTCAATAGTATGTTTGCGACCAATGACACTATGGAGGCGCCTCAGGTTAAGCGCTGTGTTCCGTCCCGGCATGAATCCGGATTGATCTGGGTGTACTAGCTTGGTGAGGTGTGGTGTCAATCTATTGGCTAGTGTTTTGGCCAGGATCTTGGCCTCTGCGTTAAGCAGTGAGATTGGACGATAGGACGAGCATTCTTGGGGTGGTTTACAGGCTTATGAATAGTCACTATTGTCGCCATACGTTGGTCTTTGGGGAGTTCACCCTGTTCTAAACTGGTTTCGTACATTTTTAATAAATGCGGGGAGATTTTAGTTGCTGCTCTCTTATATAATTTGATGGGAATGCCGTTAGGCCCTAGCGCTTTTCCAGATTGTATCTTCCCTATGGCTAATGTTAACTCCTCCGTTGTGAGGTCTGCTTCCAGCGCCTGGGTGTCGACCGATGTGAGTGTGGGGAGCTGGATGTCTTTAAGAAATGCCATCGCTTCCTCTGTTGTTGCTGTGGCTGTCGGGGAGTAGACTTGTCTATAATGTAGTGCGAGTGTGTCTACAATCTTTTGTGGGTCTGTTGTAGTGTCTCTAGTGTCAAGTCGGAGTGCCGTTATCCACCGATCAGCCCGGTCTCGTTTATCGAGCCAGGCCAAAAGTCTACCGGCTTTATCCCCCATTTCATAGATCGTGTGTCGGGTGGCTGCTAGCCTGGTCCTCGCTTCTTCTCTCATATACTCTGCATATTCCTGTCGTTTAAAGTTTAATTGCTGTGCGTTTGAGTCTGAGGGGTTTTGGGCATGCACTGTGTAGGAAGGTGGAATCTGACTGCATGGTTGCCCCCACTTTTTTCCTGGTGTTTTGCTGGTTTTCGACTTAGTTGGACTGGGACCCTGCTATTCAGGGCCCCAGTTTATCTGCTTTCTCTTTAAAATTGATTCCTAGTACCTTAGGTACACCACAGATTGGATTCTGGGGTGCCCTTATAAGTCCCTAGTATATGGTATACTATGTACCCAGGGCATAGGTACCCCAGAGGCCTACCAGGTGCTGAAGCATGTATTATGCCACCCCTGGGCAGCCTTCCAAAATGACACCACAGGACTGCTACTGCAGCCTGAGTGAGGTGGTGCATGCACCCCTTACCGAGATATAGGTTCACTATATCTCACACAATCACTGCACATAGAAACCTATCAGTCACCCCTATGGCAGGCCTTATCAATCCTGAAGGCAGGGTGCTTGGTTTTGTGTGAGAGGGTGCCCATGCATGAGCAGAGCCCCTCTGCAGCCTTCGGAATCTCTCCTCCGGGGTTGTCTGTGATGCAGCCTGACCGTATACTCTTAAGTGCATTATAACCAAACGGTAAATGCTAACTTTAGGATGGCTGCACGGAAACATGTCGTATTTGGTGTCAAACACCTTGGAATCATACCCCCACACCAGTGACTGGTGTGGGAGTATGATCCCACCCTTCTAGAGGGAGAGACATGACAGCACCGGTATACCCGGTACCAGCTAACAGAGCCCTGGCATCACAAAATGGATGCTGCAGCCACAGACACGAGTCTGGCCTCCTGCTGCTGACCGAAACTCCAGCAGGGGAGGCTTGGACAATCACAGGGAGGTGTTACCACCTCCCATACAGGCTTTAGTGTATTGGGGCTGGGTGGGTGCACTCTCAGAGTGCTTTGAAGTCCTGCACGGGGGGCACATTTGGTGTCCCTGTGCATAGCCCAGTTCAAACCAGCTGCAGGGGCTACCAGCCCCTGCTCTGGCGCAAAACTGGACAAAGGAAATGGGTGTAGCCACCCCTCTTTCCAAACCCTCCCATAGGTGGGTCCCCTGAGTTAGTCCAACCCCTTCATTGGGTATAAGATAGGAACCCCTGGCAACAGGACTTTAGATATCCCTGGACAAAACTCTGAAACTGAATCCTGGACCTTCGACGATCTGTTAAACGCCAGATGACTGAAGAATCTCCCTTGGAGTAAAGGAGTTACTCCCCTGCTTGGCAGGCACCAAAGACGCATCTGTCTGGTCTGCATCTCCGAAGCTCCCGCCGGACGCTGATGACTCTGCAACCCAGGAGGTGAGTTTCAAGACTTCTCAGAGGCTGACCCGAGTCCCCAGCAAAGCTGAGACCCGTAGCCCTCGTGGGTACCATGGGACCGGAACCCCTGGACACCGTGCACATTTGCAAGTTCATAAGCTTCTGGTCAATCCTAGAGGCTGTGCTTTGGATTACTTGTAGCCCTGACCCCAAGCAGTAAATCCATCGAAGATTTCTGGCCTGGCTACTCCCAGTGATCCGTGGGCTGCCATTTTGTGATTCTGCTTGAGGTCCCTTTGTGATCCCTTGTCCATCGACTTGTGGGTCCCTCAGAAGGACAACTCTACTTTCAACAGGCCTCCCTGGTTGCTCCAGGCCTGCCCTGACTCTCCCTTGCTTGGGGAGTCCCTCGGACCTCGCTGGTCCGCACCGAAGCCTTTGTTCTCTTCCTGCATGGGTTGCTGTTGCCAAGGCTTGTTGTGTCCAATCCAGACACCGACACCGCAGCAAGCGACATCCTTTGTGGGACAGCTCGAATCCAGCTCCTGGTTGTCGTCGATGCCTCCTGGTCCTCGTGGCTGCAGAGACAATCTTCACCTCTTTGAACTTGGCTAGTGACCCAGACTCTGTCCCCTCTGCTTTCAGGTTCTTCCCATCCTCGATCCAGGCTTGGATCTCTTCGGACACTTCGCATCTTCCCGGCAGCAGCACTTTCCAGCAAGCGGCCATTGAAAACGACGGCGCGACCCGACACCATTTGACACCTATGCACCCGGCTTCCCTGGGTGAGGTAACACGAGTACTCCGGTGCTCCCGTGGGTGTTGGCCCTAGAACCCTCTAAGTCCAAAAGGGTTTGTTCCTAGTCCACTCCGAAGTGTCCCTAAACTTTAAAACTCTAACCGCGACTTTCCCCATAGACGCTAACGGAGCTCGCGGCTGTGTTCACACACTGCACACGTCCCCCGTGGGTCCCCTGTGTCACTACCTTGGGTGGTTCCTTGGGGTCCCAGCGATTCTACAGGCTCTAGGCCTTGTGTCTAGTCAAGTCATGGTTCTTATACCACTTTCTTAATATATGGTTTGGTACGCCCCTAGGGCTAATCGTATATTGTGCTAATTTACTGTGATATTTGAAGTGTAACATGTGCTTTGACCTCTAGCCTCATAAAGAGACTAGTAGGGTGTGTTTAGAAATAAATACATATATTTTATATATATACCTGGTGTGGTCTCCTTTCATTTAGCCATTCACAAGATTATAGACTGGTAAAACAAACAGCTTTACACTCCTTCAAGACTTAGCCTGAAGGCTGCTCTCCATAGCTACCACTAGGATAGCTTTCAATAAAGGTTGTCTTTAAACCTATCATCAATAACGGTCGTTGGGACTGGTGCAAGGTGCCAACTATAACTAGTGGACAGCATATACCAGGCCAACTTCTCACATTGGTGTGCAGCGGTTGGATTCAATCTCAAGTGAGTGACTAACTAAAAACCACTAAAGGTACCTGAGGTACATATAATTCAAGCTTAAAATTACAGTAAGTTCTACTGAACTTGGAGTTGTGTGTCAAGGGCTTAGCACACCCTTTCTACAACTCAAGAGAGTTTAGTAGGCCACACTAGAGTAGGTAGTGCATACACCACACCTCACTAGTGATGTCTTCAAGGCCAGGAGCCAGTGGGTCCCTGCCAGAAGCCAATGGGCTTCCACCATCCAAGTATGACAACCTCCAATTCTTGGAATTGAGAGCATTGTGTAGTACTAGGAAATTGAAGACAGGAAAAACTGCAAACACCCAACGCCTCATAGAGGTACTGCTGTTGGATGATCTCAAAAAGACCTCAGGGTCTGATGGGGTAGGCAGAGAGGGTGGGGCAGCAGATGAGGAAAGGCCAAGGGGTGAAGATACCCATGACCTGACCTCTGAAGCTGACCAGGAAGATGACAATGATCTTAACCTGGATAATCCAGCTCCCCCAGCAGATGAGGAGGATGGCCACAATGGCCCCCTCTTTATCCCACCAGAGTGTGCCTAGAAGGTCAAGATCTCCTTCTCAGGAGTCTAACCATTCTGACACCTCAGTAGGGACCTCTGTTTCCTCTCATAGGAGGAAATCCTCTCATGAAAGGAAAGAGAGACTGCTCAAGTATGAAGAAGCTCAGCTTAGAATCAGAAGGGAGCAGTTGGCTTTAGACAGGGAGTCCCTAGAGCTTCAGAAAACAAGAAGAAAGTTGGGACTAGAGTCCCATGGTGGCAGCAACTTCCCTAGTGGTAGGGAAAGGTCTCATGACCATAAAAACCTAAGCAAGATTGTCCCTCCCTACAAGAGTGGGGATGACATCCACAAATGGGTTACTGCGCTGGAAAAGGCCTGTAAAGTTCAGAGGGTCCCCAGGAGCAGTGGGCAGCAATCTTGTGGCTCTCCTTTGCAGACAAAGGTAGAGATAAGCTCCTCACTGTAAGAGAAGAGGATGCTGACAATTACAAAGTCTTGAAGAGTGCTCTGATTGATGAGTTTGGCCAAACCACTGAACAGTACAGGTTGAAGTTCAGAGACACCCAAAAGGCTCAGACTCAAGACTGGGTTGACTTTGTAGATTGTGCTACTAAGGCTCTGGAAGGTTGGATACATGGCAGCAAGGTGCATGACTTTGTAGGATTGTACAATTTGATTATGAGGGAGCAGATCCTTCATAATTGTCAAAACCAGCTTTTACACCAGTACCTGGTGGACTCTGATCTGACCTCTCCCCAAGAATTGGGAAAGAAGGCAGATAAATGGGTCAGAACCAGGGTAAGGCCTAAGAATCAGGGTGGTGACCAGAAGAAAGATTCTACCAAGTCCCAAGAGAAAGGTGGGGATAAATCTAAGGATAAGTCCACTACAGGGCCCCAAAAGTCCTCTTCTGGGGGTGGGTCTCAAACTCCTTCCTCTCCTGAAAAGAAACCATATTGCCATGTCTGTAAAAAGCCTGGACACTGGAAAACTGATCCCAGTTGCCCCAGGATGGGCAATAAAGAAAATGTTCCTCCAGCTAATACTACCACCCCTCCTGGTACTACCAGTAGTAATCCCCCAGTTGGGAGTAGTGCACCCAAAAAGTTAGGTACTTTTGCAAGGGGAACAGAGGTGGGCCCTAATTTAGAAAGGGCCCCCTCACCAGACTCTGATGGTGGTATGGGATTTGCCACTTTTTACCATGGATCCCAATGCATTGGGCAGGTACAGACTGGAGCCAATGATTAATGGTCAGAAAGCTGTGGCATTCAGAGACACAGGGGCTAGTGTCACCATGGTGACAGGGAAACTAGTCTCCCCTCAGCAGCTTTTATTTGAGTTTAAATACCAGGTGACTAACATTGATGGTGTCAGAACAGATCCCCCCATGGCCATAGTCAATCTTAGCTGGGGAGGAGTCACAGCATTCCAACCATAATTGTTTTGTTTTTCTAATTAACAATCTAGAGTGGGGGTATACCCAGACAGGTTCTATTATAGGATATAGATCCCCAAAATTTCGGAATACAAAATATTGCAGAAATTAATATTGAGGCCCAAAGTATCAACTTTATGTATTTATAATGTAAAGTATTGGATACCAACTATAACAATATTGTGGACCAATATATTTACAGTGCACATGTATAATGTATGATATTTAAATGTCATGAACGTTATTATAATCTTAAAACCAAGGTTAGTTTTTTTAAAAATGTCATACATTTTTCAAAAATATATAACATTAAAAAACATGCAAAACATTATTTAAATTTTTTTAATGTATTTTCCACAAATATGGATACATTTTAAATAACTTTAATCAATAATATAAAACATCTAATATTAACATAGAAATTCGAAAATCAATTTATTACACCAATAAAAATGTTTCTTACATAATAAATAAGAAAGCACAGTATAGACTGATATAATAAATAGTTTTTTACAATTCAAATATAAACATATTACATACATTTAACTGTTAATGTTTGTCAAATATTAAAAACAACATAAAATAAAATAAAATGTTTAAACAGAAAACACAATTTAAAAATTAAAAGACAAGTAATTCATTTTAAAATATATAGTTCGAATAAAATACCCTATACGTAATGTCAATATAAAAACATAAAGTCAATATAAAAGTAAAGTGAAGTAAAGTCAATATAAAAAATATTTAACATGTCACATCCCATACTGTAATTACAATCCTACAACCATTAGGAAAAATACATACAACGTGCAGGAACCAATCTAACAAACATTAGGGAAAATGTCATACTCTTATTCTTAGCACTTTGGCACGATTGCACTTTAACAGACTACTTATTAATACAATAGCACAATACTTAATTCGAGGTCAGCAAGATATATTATATACAAAATTTAATACATAAATAGGGTTGCATGAAAAATGTTTATTTAAACAAGAATAGCACCTTATGTCTGTATCTACAACTGATCTGATATTACCGATTTTATAGCATGTATTTATGTATTTTACAGAAACTTTAGAAATCATGCATTACTAATCGTGTTACATCTAAGATACTACGGGGCATATTCTCAAGGAGCCATCGCCGATTTATCGGCACTTTAGCGCCGCAAAAGTGGCGATAGAGTTATCGCCCCATTCACAAGCTGGTGCAAACTGCCGACATCGCCAGTTTTCCAGCGATAGCTGCTGCAAAACACATCGCCACGGATGAGAGCGACAACTAACGCTAATGATATGTAGAGTAGGCGTTCCCGTGCAAAAACACACGAAAACACCACTTCGCGATATTCCCAACGAGCAGCCAGAACAGCGATGCGATCCGAAAACAGGCGATAATGCGCGTTAGCAGCAGGGATTCAACACCTGCCTCTTACTGGTGTTAAGCAGGACGACAACCTGCAGTATGAAAGGGAGCCCAGCCTAGAGCCACATCTGAAGACCAACAGATGCCATGGAGACAATGATCATGCAGCCTGGAGACCCAAGAGGGCCACAACACCCACCGCAAACACCCCCCGGACCCTCCCCCCAGCTCATGAAGTCAGTAGTCAACGGAAGTGAAAAAACAGAACTTTATTACAAATACATAAACAACAAGACGAAAAGCACAGCCAACGCGTTCCATTCCCAACGGGGAACTTCACCAGGGCAACTTGTGGATCCAATAAACTGCAAATGCTGCGGGAACTCCCCAATACCATTCCATATCCCGGAATCAATAGTCAGAAACCTGTTGGAGAAATGGTGACAATGGTGAAGCGTCCTCATAGTCACAAACGTAATCTGGTACAGTGTATTGCACTTGGACAAACCGGAATGCATACAGGTATGATGAATCCAGTCCAAACATACTGTAACAGAAGTCCGTGGGCCCGTAACCTCCGCAGGAAAGAAAAGGAAGGTTAAGACCACACAAACATCTGTTACGGTCTCATCATGCAGGATTCATCATACCTGTAAACATCACGGTATGTATCACCTTGATACCCCTGCACCTTCACTTCCTCCACGTTGTGCATGAACAGCTGGAGACCATGCAAGGGAATCACGCCATAGCTGCCTTACCGCACGTGTCGTGTACCACTTGTGCCCCCTGCCGACCCTGCACACAATTACCGCTACAGAAAGCACACGCATTCCATCAATGTGCAGGCGATAGTGGACCACCGGGGACAGTTCACCAATGTCGTCGCCAACTTCACAGGCAGTGTGCATGATACATACATCTTCCGACAGTCCATCATCAACCAGCGCTTCCAGGATGGCACCCATGGCAATGCACTGCTCATTGGTGAGTACTAACTGAACACACCACACACCTCAACTCCACAATCACAGACCTCACTACTGTGGGAGAGCACACGTAACAAAATCACATACAACATGCCAACCAACATGCCCAACTACCGGACACGACAACACAAGTAACCGTGGTAACAGGGGCCAGACATGTGGACAAACCATCCACAAAGGCAGAGCCCCCTGCCACACAATTGCAGAATGTGGGGAGAGGTGGGAACCAAGAATGTGCGAAGGAGGCAAGTGACCCAGCGCGAAGAAAGGACACAATGCGAAGTGTTGTGGAGATGTGCCGGACAGACTGCAGTATGCAGAGCACAGACATGTCCATGTGGACATCTACTGCTGGTGTTTGCAGTGTAGTGGACAGTGGACGCAAACAGGTTACCCCAGGCAGTGTGGAAGCCCTTGGACATGTAGCCATGTGGTCCCCCCATGTAAGCCTGAGCGGAGTGGCCTTGGCCGCCGTATGTCGCAAATAAATACCCCGGGGCCCTGGGCGTGGTCCAGTTCCGGGATGGCCACCACAGTAACTACTGCGTGTGTCTCTGTGTCCGCCATATCGTGACCATAGGCCTACACACACGTGCCCAACCACAATCAACGGCCGCATTCACACTGGAGACGAGGTGACTACGTCCCAAGCCAACCCGCGCACATCTCTTCAGCGCATGCAGGGCCGTGTCTGCCAGGGCGGCGCCCCCCACCCAGCCATGAGGCTGCCGCCGTGTCGGGGGTGCCTGCGCGATCCTGTGCGCCTGCTGCACACCAGCCCTGGTCCCCAGACTGGTCTGCCGCCCAGCGATGACTGCCTGCCCCTGCGCACCCAGGCCTCAATGCTCACCTGCCGCCACCGGCGTGTCTCCAAGAGGGCCCTCCATGTGCCGGTGCAGCCTCCTCAGCCGATGGCTGGATTCCGCGCCACAGGCCCCCAGCGCACCCTGCGGCACCGCACCGCGGAGTCATGTGTGTGCTGACTGCTGCCTGCGCGTACACTGCAGTCCAGCAGGGCTCACAAATCAAATCGAGTCCTGATATGCTGGGCGCCGTATCGAGGCCAACGCATCATCGCAGGCTGCACACCCGCTCAGCTCGTCAGGTGGGCCTAACTCAGTGCAACGCAAGTCATCGCCACGTGGCGGTTGGCCCGTGCCAGACCCATGCCATTGGGTGCCACCAACTCAGGGCAACGCAAGTCACGGACCCTTGATGATTGTGTTCCGTGGATGCGGACACCATCATGTCACCTCCGGCAGTGGGGGATGGGCTGTGGTGGGCCCCTTTTATTGGCAGGGTCACATGTCCCGTGACGCCTGTGCTGGATGGGTGTGGTGTGGGTGTAAACCAGCCCTCAGGGAGTGGCTGTGGCATGCTGATGACTAGACCAGTGACCAGCAGATCACTACAGGGAAGACCTGGGACATGTAGCTGTGTCGTCACCCCCTGTGAGCGTAAGCGGAGTGGGCTGGGCTGGCGTATGCCAGTCCAGCGTAGGGGTGTGAACAATAAGCCCGGGGCTCTGGGCGTGGTTCAGTTTTGGCCTGGACAAGGAATTAACCAATGTGTGTGTCTCCGCTGTAGTGTCTGCGCCACCCGAACCGCAATCGGCAATGTTGCACCCTGTGACCCAAGCCCCATAACATGTGAGGGGGAATCAGTGAACCTACATTCATCCATACTGTCACACTTGAAGGATCATAGACATGACACATCTGTGTGAATTTGAATGTTTTATTCACATTCAGTGGAGTGTTGCAGCTGGAGCAGTACAGGGCCATGCAAACCCCACTTTACATTGTTGCCCCATGGAGGACCAGCCAGAGTCCATTAGGGAAGGATAGATACATCGGAAGAGGAAGAATTCAGTCCACAGTCTGATTGCTGTGTCATTGGTAACCAAACAGAATATGGCAGTCCATGTCGAGGTCCAAGGTGAGTGCCGCAGAGTGTATCGGGGGACAGTGAAAGGTGATGATGCAAAGGGCCAAACCAAGCTGAAACAGGCCATATGGCGGAGATGAATGCTACCGCTTCCTCATTACCACAACGGCAGTTTCTTCCACATCATCGTCCTCTGATGTGTGATGTGCCTCACCTGTGGGTGGTGGTGTTTCGGCTGCAGCACTGTCGGGCACTGACACATCAGGGGCCGGAGGTGGATTGTCGTCCGCACTGTGTGGCAGTGACACATCAGGTGCCGGAGGTGG
This sequence comes from Calotriton arnoldi, assembly GCA_963921515.1. Classification (NCBI taxonomy): domain Eukaryota; kingdom Metazoa; phylum Chordata; class Amphibia; order Caudata; family Salamandridae; genus Calotriton; species Calotriton arnoldi. The sequence continues at coordinate 745,019 of CAWUFW010001257.1, forward strand.
AATGTCTGCTGCACTGTGGGGCACTGACACATCAGGGGGCGGAGATGTGGATGGTGTAGGAGCAGCAGCATTCATCTGCGCCAGGCCTTGTGGCAGCAATGCCATGATGAGGACCTGCAGGGCATGGAAGATCCCAGCTACATGTCGCTGATGTGCAGCCGTGGCAGCCATCCTTTCCGCATCCATCCGCACCATGTCCTCCATGAGCCTCCGCATGTGTCCCAACTCCCGGCTGAGATCGCTGGAGCCACTCTGACTAGACAGGTGTTCTTGTCTCCGAGTCATGACTCCAGCGATGTCAGCCATGGCTCATTGGAGACCATGGAGCGGACTGTGGGTGTCCGTTAGGGACTGTAAGTGGTCCCTGATTGGACGTAGACACCCATGGATGGCATCTAGTTTGGCTGCCATGAGGTCGAACCCCACCAGCACCTGCTCAGCCATCTCTTTCTGGCCCTCCAACACACGGCGTTGAAATGCCATGTGTTGGTCGTGGAGATCCTGGGAGACAGCCGGGGTGGGGGGTGCTTCCTGCTGTGTGGTCTGTGCAGGGGGTGGGGTCTCCTCGATGCAGCTGGGCCGCCCTGCTCCTGGGGGTGGGGTGCTGAGGGTGTCCATGAGCTCTTGGAGGGCGTTGGTGTAGAAGGTGTGGAGGTCCTCTTCATCATCAGTGAAGAGATGTTGGGTCTGCTCTGCAGGAGGTGTTGATTCTCCCTCTGCAATGTAAAGGGGAGATGCAGTTTAACAGTGCGTTCCATGTATGTTCATGCATTGGCCAAGTTTCCAAACAGACTGCATGACAATGTACATTGTGACTGTTTAGAAGGAGCTGCCTATTTGAAGCGGAACAGTGGAAATTTGTGCACCATCAGGGATGTGGGGTTGTACTTGTCCATTATCATGTCACAGTTTCCTGCTATGCCAAATGTGATTGGCCAGTTTCTACACACAAGCGGCAGCAGTTGTGTCCTCTGTTCTGTTGTGAAGGTGTTGCAGTTTGTACCACATTGTTGTCAATGTTGATGTGCTCTGATTCTTGTGTGTGTGCTGCATTGTGGGAGAGTTGCCCCTGCAGCTCAGACTTTGCTTGGCCTTCTCCCTTTCAGGCGGTGTGCCTTTGACTTCTGTGCTTATGCAGTGCTGTGATGTTGCATACTTGGGTAAATTGGGCTCTTGGTGGGAGTTGGGGCTCTTGGGCATGGTTTGTCCGCAGATGTCTTGTTGCCGTCAGGGATTGTTTGTGCACGTGGATGTGTCAGTGTGTGACCTGCTCCTTTCTGGATGTGGACCACACTCAGCCACCTCGGTGTCGTGGGGTGCAACATGTAATGATGAGTGGCCTGCAGACATGCTCATCGTCATGCAGTGTCACTTGCATTGTCAGTGGGGCTCACGGATCCGCAGCTTTGCTGGGTTCAGCACATGTGCATGGGTTTGTTGTGAGATTGGTGATGTGTGGGGAGGGCCCCCTCCAGGCACATTGTGGACGGGGGACTACTTGCTGTTTCTATGTGTGCTGCAGTATGGCAAGGAGATCAGGGACATGATCCAGAGTCATTGTGGTTGTGCACTGTGCTATACTTCATTGTGCATGTGTGCCATTGTGCCCATCTCTCCCCATCCCCCCAGTCCCTGGTGGTTACTCACCCTGTTGCTGTTGTGTCAGGTCATGTTGAGCAGTGTCCGGTCCCCCGACTCCTGCCACCATCTCCACACTGATGACTGTGGACACCATTTCCTCCATCTCATCCAGATCCTCCTGTGGCGCAGGACTCCCACCCCCAGTCTGCATTGCTGCTTTGCGGTTGTTTGCGAGTTTCAGCTTGTTTTTGCGCTTCACGTCATTCCAGCGCCTCTTGAGCTCTTCCATTGTCCTCCTCAGCACTCCGACTGCATTCACCTTGTCCAGGATGGACTGCCATGTTGTATTTTTGGTTGCCAATGACACAGTGGCGGTGACGAACAGTTGTTGATGGTGTTCGACCACCTCCGTTATCAGGATCCTGTTTTCCTGCGGACTGAACCGCATCTTCCTCTTCTTCTTCTCCTTGCCCTTCCCTGACCCCGAGGTCCCAGGCTGGTCCTCCGTGGGGCTTGTGGGGTTCGGGTTGTCCTCTGTACTTGCTCCGGCTGCCTCCATTGTGCTTTGCAGTTGTTATGTGTTTTTAAAAAAAACATTTTTGCTGCTTTTATGGTGATTTTTTCCGCCTGACGTCGGAATTGCAAGCCTGTCGCTACTTGTCACCGATTTTTATATCGCGGTTAGGCCCATCGCAACTCTTTTCGCGTTCGGGTTTCCTTTTTTATCGCCGTCTCGGTAGTTGTATCACGGACATTTGAGGCGTTATCGGGAAACTATCGCATGTTACCGCCGTGTTGTGAATACGACGTTGACACAGGGTTATTTCCCCGCGATAGACGGCGATATGAGAAATTGCGTTAGCCTATTTTGGCGATGTTTATCGCACGTTCTTGTGAATATCCCCCTACAAGTTTGTACACAAGAGCAGTCTGTTTTCAGTGTTTATGATATTGTTGAGCACTTGTCAATTTAAATACTTCAGTCCCACAATGCAGTGGCGTCATGTGATCAGGGCCTTTCCAGGCCGAAACGCGTTATGGCGGATTGTCAACAATAAATGAATATATGCACCAGCGATCGAGGTCCGTGTCCGTTTTTCCAAAGGAGCAGAGTATTTTGAGATATATATATATGTATATATATATCCGATCAGATTATAGACTCCCTCCTGCTTCCTGTTGGTTGGAAAGAGAGTCACGGACCCAAGATTCGTGGCAGAAACCGTTCTTTATTTTAGAATAGCCGTATGACACGTTTCGGCAATATATATATTACCTACTGACGGTCTCCAGTAGCGAGTTATAGTTAGAACCTAGTTTCCATAGGAAAAGTGTTTTTTGTTTTGCGAATAACTTTGGCACCGTTTGACGAATCTTTGCGAACTTTTCAAAAAAGATGGCCCGCTCCGGTCAGCTCTTGTCTTGAAAGTTTCAGGGTGATTGGTCAAGCGGGGGCCGAGAAAAAAGGGGGGTCCCAAAACGCGTTTTCCCCATGTTAATTTCCATAGGAACTTTAGACAAAGCTACAGCCCGAACTGCTGAACGGAATTACACCAAATTTGGCAAAAGGCTAGGTCTTGGTTCAGAAAGAGCCCTTTTTTTAAATGGTGTAAATCCATTCACTAGTTGCTGAGCAATTTATAAAATAAAACTTTCGATATCTGAGCACTGAGGAGGAGTCGCGACTCCTCACGGGCACAAGCTTCACTCTGATTGGCTGCCAACACTCTAAACCAGAATGTGTTGGCAGCCATCTTGTGACTCGGTAACTGAGTTACAAGAAAAGAGTAAAAGAAAAGGTGAAAAACAAGAAAAGGGGGCAGGGTAGAAACACCCTGACCCCCTAGGCCTGCTCAGGGGGTCCCACAAGGGCCAAAATGAAATAGCGGGGGCCTGTAGGTGCCCCCGCAGCCCCGGGGGCCGCCACCTCCCCGGGGCTATGCTAATTATGTGCGGGGGCCCGCGGACCGCCACCTCCCCGGGGCTTCTTTCAAAATGAATGCGTGGGGGATCCCAACCCCCCCACGCTGCCCCGGGGCCCGCCACCTCCCCGGGGCTTTTTTCATTGAATGCGGGGGGCACGCGGCCCCCCCGCAGCCCCGGGGACCGCCACCTCCCCGGGGCTCTGTTTTTTTTAAATTAGAAGTGTGTGGGGCAAGAGCCCCCCCACATGCCCCGGGGACCACCACCTCCCCGGGGCACTCTTTATTCAAATTTGGGGCTCTGTTACGGACGCCCAGCCCCGGGGACCACCACCTCCCCGGGGCTCTGTTTTTTTTTTTTAAATTAGAAGTGTGTGGGGCAAGAGCCCCCCCACATGCCCCGGGGACCACCACCTCCCCGGGGCACTCTTTATTCAAATTTGGGGGTCTGTTACGGATGCCCAGCCCCGGGGACCACCACCTCCCCAGCTTTAAAAATGAAGGGAGGGGGGCCGCGCTGCCCCCCTCCAGGAGCACTTGATGGCCCTGGGGACCGCCACCCCCCAGCGCCGGCTCCTGCAATGTCCCGGGGTGCCCACCCCCGGGACAATGCTGCTTGCTATGACAGGGCGGGAGCACGGCTCCCGCTCTGCCATAGCACACTCTGCTCTCGCTTCCAAAAACCAAAGCAGGATTGCTTTTGGGCAAGGGGAGCTGCATGTTAGCAAAATCAATGCCGACTCCCGCAGGAGGCGAGGAATCGGCTGGTACCGTGGGGGCATTAGGGCTCCCCCCACGGTCCCCAACGATGAGAGCCGGCCCCAGGGGATGGGGTCCCCGGGGCCATAGGTGGCCTGAGGAGGGGGGCCACGCGGCCCCCTTCCCAAAAATTTAAATTTAAAAAATGAAGGCTGCCAGGCCCCGGGGAATGGGGTCCCCGGGGCAAAAAGTGCCCAGGGAAGGGGGGCCACGCAGCCCCCTCCCATAAAATAAGAGAGAAAAAAAAAGCCGGCATCTCGCCGAGGCCCCGCCCCCTCCCTGCACCACTGTGCAAACGCGCCCCCTGGCGCGTTGTAAATTGGGGGATTAAGTCCCCTTCAATCCTGAGGGTCCCTGGGGGCCAACTAGCCCACCAAGTACCTCCAGTAAGCGCCACAGAGCTGTGTTGCAGAGAGGTGGTCCGAGGCCACGCCCCTTTTTATACCTCTCTGCAACGCAGCTCTGTGGCACTTACAGGAGGTACCTGGTGGGCTAGTTGGCCCCCAGGGACCCTCAGTATTCAAAGGGAATTAGTTCCGCAACTTACAATGCGCCAGGGGGCGCGTTTGCAGAGTGGTGGAGAAAGGGGTCGTGGCCTAGTATGAGAAGTTAGCAGTCGAGTTGTGTGGGACTTACTGGAGGTAATAGGAGGGGTAGTTGGCCCCCAAGGTTGATGTTGGGGGCTAACTACCCCTCCTGTTACCTCCAGTTACCTCCAGTAAATCCCACACAGTGGGATTGCTAAGAGGTGTTCGGAGGCCACGCTCACCTTTCTCCACCACTCTGCAAACGCGACTGCTATGTTATAGTTAGAAATTAGCATTTAAAAAACCTTTGAAATTCACTGAAAAAACCATAGGTTTCAGGCACGTTATAGTTAGAAATTAGCATTTAAAAAACCTTTGAAATTCACTGATAAAACCATAGGTTTCAGGGACGTTATAGTTAGAAATTAGCATTTTAAAAAACCATAGAAATTCACTGAAAAAACCATAGGTTTCAGGGACGTTATAGTTAGTTGGACATTTCACAAAACCACAGAAATTCGGCTGTTATAGTTAGTTGAGCTAACTATAACTCACGCCCCCGCAATGCACTGCTGATGACATCACATATTACATCATTCATGACATGGTCAGTGACATCACTGATGACATCACTGATGACATCTCAAATGACATCACTGATGACATCATCCTGGTGCTAGTCTGATGCACCTCTTCACACCCTAATATAACCTTTGATACACCCACTCTAAAATACAGACTACCATTTTCAAAACCATAAACACACCAATACCAGTTACTACATACCCACTCACTGATTCCTAGGTCTACACACACGTCCACTTATTCACCCATAAGGTCACTCATACATGCAGTCACTCATCAATACAGAACTATCATATGCACTCATACACCTATACAGACACTCACACACCGCCACTCATCCATAGAGTTACTCACACACCTAGTCAGTCATGCAAAGAATCAATCACACTCCCATTTACTCACCTATACAGTTATACACCCACAACCTCACTTATTCATACAGATACTAACACATACTTACTCTCTTATACATTCACTGATACAAGCACACACTCATCCATACACTCATCCATACAGCCACTCTCACAATCACTCACTCTCAGATAGTCATTTATATACTCCAACACTCACATATACTGCCTTTCACATATATAGTTACTCACACATGTACCACTGAGACATCCATTTACTCACCAACACACCCATACACACCCTCACCCACCCACACAGCCCTTCACACATGCAGTCTTGAACCCATACACCCATTGAATCACCCACTCACACATCTATGCACAGAGTCACACACCCCCCAGCCACCCACACAGACACTCAGGCACCCATACAGATACTCAGGCAACCAATCAATAACCCATATAGACACTCATGTAGCTACTCACCAACCCATGCAGCCGCTTACACACCAACTGACAGACTATACAGACATTTACACAGTTTACTCACTAACCCATACATTCACTAAGACACGTTTAATCACTCACTTATACAGTCAGTCACTTTACAGAAACACACAGTCACTGTATGATGTCATCAGTGATGTCATCAGTGATGTCATTTGAGATGTCATCAGTGATGTCACTGACCATGTCATGAATGATGTAATATGTGACGTCATCAGCAGTGCATTGCGGGGGCGCGAGTTATACTTAGCTCAACTAACTATGTCGGCCGAATTTCTCTGGTTTTGTGAAATGTCCAACTAACTATAACGTCCCTGAAACCTATGGTTTTTTCAGTGAATATATATATATATATATATATATATATATATATATATATATATATATATCAGCACACTTTCCCTCGAATAACAAAGGATGACGACGCCGTGTCTTGACAAAATTGTGATTTAATTGTCAGCTGTCGGACGCGTTTCGTCCGTCCTGCAGTCTTGCTCACCAACAAATTCAATAAAGTTTTCAGCCATTTTTAAATATACTTAAGTGCCGTGTCACATGTGAAACTACTAAAAAGTGCATCAGAAGACAGACTGGTAGTTTTTTTAATAGAAAACACAATGTTTAAATAATACACAAAAGCTTTGCCCCACATGATTCTGAGATTAAAAACGAATCAATATAACCTTGTGACACTACTGCACAGCAATTCTATTTTGCTGTACATTGTATCGACACGCAACTATGGACATGGGCCGAAAAATGTTCTCGATATTAACAGCATAAAGCCTAAGTAGGCATATACCATTCCTGCATAACAACCATAATTCTGCAGGTGCCCCGACTTCTTTATACAATATTGTCACAATCAAGCCCAAGTGGGCATGTATGAATGGCAAAGATAGCTTGTTTATAAACATGTCAATGTCTTCTAAAAGTGCAGGTGCTTATAATGAAAAAAAAATTGTGCATTTTTTTTATATAAAGTGAAAGAAAATAAACAGATAAAAACATAGAGAACGGGGCGCGGACTCACTCATTACTGCAGTTAATTACAGGTGTGTATGTAGGTCTTCCTCCATATTTAAACCTTCCGGGATTTCACAGTTCAGCTTTATTATATAAGAAGATTCTAGCCTTCTCAATTGTTTTTCCCGGTTTCCACCTTTCACGTTGGGTTTGATTGCATCGATCACAAAATAAGATAATCCCTCTGTGCTTTTGCAATGGTGTTGCTCTCAATGTCGTGCCAACGGATAAGTTCTATCCCCATTCTTGATGGCTCTTAAGTGTTGCAGCACTCGTTTGTGGACTGGTAAGATTGTGCTGCCCACATACCTCAGGCCACAAGGGCACTGAAGTACATAAACAGCAAAATCCGTCTTGCACGTGAATTGACCCTTGATTTTCATCTCCCTAGTAGAGAGTCCTGTTTTATACATGGTGGTATTTATCCCATGGACACAAGCTTTATATTTCAAGCATCTTACAAATCCTTCTCTTCTACCTAACTAGATAGAGGCTGTTACCTTTGGTTTAGATGCTGGTACCACATTACTGACTAGCATTTGTTTAAAGGATCTAGCTCGTCTAAAAGTTATTTGTGGTCTCTTCTGTACCAATTTGCCCAAAACTGGATCATTTCGTATCAAATGCCAGTGTTTGGACATAATATCTCTCACTCTTTTATGTTGTTGGTTATAGGAAGTGACCATCCTACATTGATTTTTATTTTCACTTTCCAACCTCTTTTTACATTACTTTTGTTGAAAAGGATATCTTCTCTCGACCTTTTCTTAGCTTTGTAAATGGCAGATTTTATACAACCTTCAGAATAGCCTCTTGATTTGAAACATGCTTTTAAAACCTCCAATTCTTTATTGCAGCCTTCTTGATCACTACAATTACGGATGGTACACAGGCATTCCCCATAGGGGATACTTTTGATTAAATTCTGGGGGTGGAAACTCGTTGCATGAAGCAATGTATTACCCGCTGTGGGTTTGCGGTACAGCGATGTCTCCAACCTCCCATCCTTTATATAAACTGTCAAATCAAGAAAATTCACACTAGTTGCGCTGATGGTGCTTGTGAATTTCAGATTTAAATTGTTAGTCTGAAGTTTCTTGACAAAATTATTTAATGACTGTTCTGAGCCTTTCCATACGACGAACAAGTCGTCAATGAATCAACTCCAATGCATGACGTTATTATGCCATTATTCTGGGTACAGCTTCTGGACCACCTGCTCCTCCCACCAGCCCATATGCAAATTCGCATAGCTGGGGGCGAAGCAGGTGCCCAAAGCTGTACCGCACGTCTGATGAAACAATTCGCAGCGGCGGGTTAATACAAGCAGCGAGTGTTGGATATATATATATATATAAATATATATATATTCACTTAAAAACCATAGGTTTCAGGCACGTTATAGTTAGAAATTAGCATTTAAAAAACCTTTGAAATTCACTGAAAAATCCATAGGTTTCAGACACGTTATAGTTAGAAATTAGCATTTAAAAACCTTTGAAATTTACTGAAAAACCATAGGTTTTAGGGACAGTTATAGTTAGTTGGACATTGCACTCGTACAAAACCCGTGAAATTCCCCCGTTATAGTTAGTTCAGGTAACTATAACTCGCACCCCCGCAATGCACTGCTGATGACGTCACATATTACATCACTCATGACATGGTCAGTGACATCACTGATGCTAATTTCTAACTATAACGTGCCTGAAACCTATGGTTTTTTAAGTGAATTTCAAAGGTTTTTTAAATGCTCATTTCTAACAATAACATGCCCCGCCCCCTCCCTTCACCACTGTGCAAACGCGCCCCGTGGCGTGTTTTAAGTTGGGGGATTAAGTTCCCTTGAATCATGAGGGTCCCTGGGGTCCAACTAGCCCACCCTGTACCTCCAGTATGTGCCAGGGAGCTGCGTTGCAGAGAGGTGTTCAGAGGCTACGCCCCTTTTTACACCTCTCTGCAACGCAGCTCTGTGGCGCTTTCTGGACGTACCTGGTGGGCTAGTTGGCCCCCAGGGACCCTCAGGATTGAAGAGGATTTAATTCCCCATCTTAAAACGCGCCACGGGGCCTGTTTGCACACATGTCACCTGAAGCCCCGCCCCCTCCCTTCACCACTGTGCAAACGCGCCCCGTGGTGCGTTTTAAGTTGGGGGATTAAGTCCCCTTGAATACTGAGGGTCCCTGGAGTCCAACTAGCCCACTATGTACCTCCAAAAAGCGCCACAGAGCTGCGTTGCAGAGAGGTGTAAAAAGGGGCGTGGCCTCTGTACACCTCTCTGCAACGCAGCTCCCTGGCGCATACTGGAGGTTCCTGGTGGGCTAGTTGTCCCCCAGGGACCCCCAGTATTCAAGGGGAATTACTTCCCCTTCTCAAAACGCGCCAGGGGGTGCGTTTGCAGACTGCTGCAGGGAGGGGGCGGGGCCTCCGGCACGATGCCGGTCTTCTTTTTTTTTTTTGTATGGGAGGGGGGCTGCCACTTTTGGCCCCGGGGACCCCATCCCCCGGGGCCTGAGGATTTTTACATTTTTTTAAAATTAAAATAAAACGGGAAGGGCCTATATTGGCCCCGGGGACCCCATCCCCCGGGGCATGCCCTCTTTTTTAAAAATTTTAAATATTTGGAGGGGGGCTGCGTGGCCCCCCTCCTCAGCCCATTTAAGGCCCCGGGGACCCCATCCCCCGGGGCCGGCCTTTCCGTTTTTTGTTTTTTTTGGGGGAGGGGGGCTGCGTTGCCCCCCTCCCAGGCCACTAATAGCCCCGGGGACCCCATCCCCGGGGCCTGGCCACTCGTTGGGGACCGTGGGGGTCCCCAATCCCCGCACGGTCCCGCCGGCCCCCGTCCTGCGGGAGCCGGCATTGCTTTTCCATAAGGGAGCTGCTGACATGCAGCTCCCTTATGGAAAAGCAATCTGCTTTGCTTCATTGAAGCGAGAGCAGGTTTCCTGCTCTCGCTTCAATGAAGCAAGCAAGTTTGCAATGACAGGACGGGAGCCGCGAGGCTCCAGTCCTGCCATTGCAAACAGCAATGTCCTGGGGGTAGGCACCCCGGGACACTGCAGGAGCCGGCCCTGGGGGTGGTGGTCCCCAGGGCCACCACAGGCTCCAGGAGGGGGGCCGCGCGGCCCCCCTCCTTTCAATTGCACAGCCCCGGGGAGGTGGTGGTCCTGCTCAAATACATAGGCAGTACTATCCACCCTATGAAAGTAAGGATATTGGAGCATATGCGTGCCATAGTAAAAAATGATGTCACATATCCTGTTGCTAGACATTTTGCTGAAAAACATCAGTCAAACAGGGATCTGTTATGCTATTTCGGTATTGATTCAGTACCAGTAGGCAAAGAGGAGGAGACAGAATTATAAAGTTAAGGAGGTTAGAATCAAGATACATCATTGACCTTCAAACTAAGATGCCCAATGGAATGAATAGTGGGGAGGAATTGGCAATACATCTTGGGGACTAGGTGTTTTTTGTAAGATTTTAAACATATGAGAGAATCTGAACGGAGTAATCAATTTCTTTAAGCTGTAAATAAGAATTTGTAAGGAGGGAATGTGAATATGCAATTTTGGGCACGTTATATTTAATTTGATGTGATATTTTATGTAGGACAGGAACATTTAAGTATGCACGTGATGATTAATGTATTCAAGCCGATACACGGCAGAATAATGTTTAATTGTGATGGGATGATGATCCAACAAACTCTGATCAATCTAAAATATTAGCCGATACACGGCGTAATTATTAATTGTGTAAAGTTGTTGCGCTCTATATTTGAGAGTAGGATAAGTGAGTGGGGCCGATTTTGGTCAGAACACTGTCTCTATCATAGAGACAGGAAAATGTGTTAACAATTACAAGGTGAATATCACCTTGTGATAGATGTATAATGTTATATCTATTACCACTCCAATATGGCGACCATAATGAATTTTTGGAAAAGTCCATCATTTATGTTTGTGAATATCTCACGTGGTTAATGGTTTTTGAATGCATATAAAAAAACATGGTCTTGTACGGCGTGCAAAAACATCGGAACATCGAGAAAGGCAACTGCCGAAACGCGTCTGTTTTGCTCTTGAATAAACAGACTCTAACATCACCCCCGTGAGTGCTCTTCCTTGGTATATTGGTGTGGGGAAGAAGGAGCTTGGATATATATATATATATATATATATATATATATATATATATATATGAGAACACAGTCCCAACTTCACAATAGATGAAGAAACGCAGGTACAGACCACAACGTGCTGCTAGTAGATATTTAAGTGCAACTTTATTCCGTGCAAATCGGCATGACGCGTTTCGGCCGTGTCACCACGACCTTATATATATATATAACAACGTCTTGCTCAAATAGATCCCATGTCGCGTTTCGGTATAGTGTCTTTATCAAGTGGGTGTTGACTGTTTGTAATTGCATCATTTATATGCCCACGGGCATTATGGGATTTGTAGTGCTGTAATGTTCGATTCTGCTTAGTGCTTTAATTTTCTTATCATTTATCCCATGACAATGCCCAATTCATAACTGTATGTATGGCCTGAAAAATGTTTTAAAAAACTCAGACATGTTTAATGGTTTTATTTAAAAACTACTTTATTGCAAACATGTTGTGACAATCACTATTATTAAGCATTACAATGTGTGAATTATAAAATATACATTTGATTATAGTTAGTGGTGACTTTTTGACAAAGCCAATACGTCTGCTTTATATATATTGATGAATGCAAAAGAACAATTGATGGACAGAATGCACACAATGTCATACATTCACCCCAGTACAGAGATCTGGGCCTAAATCCATCGTTTTTTTGCTCACCATGCAATTCCAGTTTGGACCCAGCCATATGCAAATCAGTCTTGACCCTGCGCCCAATGGGAACAGTCCAGCCCGAACTGCCAGGCCAGATCCTCCCTGGACTGGAAACAAGCATCCTAGGACCGGTTTTGGGCTTTCAGCCCTCATCAGCCAGGATAGCTTGACTCCAGTGGCATGGAGAGCACGGGACCCACGTCTGGGCATACCCGTCCCACTCGGGGTGACAAATGCAAAAGATCAATTGATGGACAGAATGCAGCACAATGTCATACATTCACCCCAGTACAGAGATCTGGGCCTAAATCCATCGTTTGTTATGCTCACCATGCCATTCCAGTTTGGACCTAGCCATATGCAAATCAGTCTTGACCCTGCGCCCAATGGGAACAGACCAGCCCGAACTGCCAGGCCAGGTCCTCCCTGGACTGGAAACAAGCATCCTAGGACCAGTTTCAGGCGTTCAGCCCTCATCAGCCAGGATAGCTTGACTCCAATGGCATGGAGAGCACGGGACCCACGTCTGGGCATACCCGTCCCACTCGGGGTGACAAATGCAAAAGAACAATTGATGGACAGAATGCAGCACAATGTCATACATTCACCCCAGTACAGAGATCTGGGCCTAAATCCATCGTTTGTTATGCTCACCATGCCATTCCAGTTTGGACCTAGCCATATGCAAATCAGTCTTGACCCTGCGCCCAATGGGAACAGACCAGCCCGAACTGCCAGGCCAGGTCCTCCCTGGACTGGAAACAAGCATCCTAGGACCAGTTTCAGGCAATCAGCCCTCATCAGCCAGGATAGCTTGACTCCAATGGCATGGAGAGCACGGGACCCACGTCTGGGCATACCCGTCCCACTCGGGGTGACAAATGCAAAAGAACAATTGATGGACAGAATGCAGCACAATGTCATACATTCACCCCAGTACAGAGATCTGTGCCTAAATCCATCGGTTTTTTGCTCACCATGCCATTCCAGTTTGGACCCAGCCATATGCAAATCAGTCTTGACCCTGCACCCAATGGGAACAGTCCAGCCCGAACTGCCAGGCCAGGTCCTCCCTAGACTGGAAACAAGCATCCTAGGACCGGTTTCGGGCTTTCAGCCCTCATCAGCCAGGATAGCTTGACTCCAGTGGCAGTTCAGGCTGGACTCCTCCCACAAGGAACAGGGTCAAGACTGATTTGCATATGGCTGGGTCCAAACTGGGGTGGTGTGGTGAGTAAAAGAATGATGGATTTAACCCAGATCCTTGTGACTGGGGGTGAATGTTTGCATTGTCCAGCATTCCGTCCATCAATTGTTTCTTTTGCTTATATATATTGATGGGCTGATCCCTTGATAAAGCCAATAGGCCGCCTGCTTTTTATATTTTTGTGTTTTGGACCTTTGGTGTGCCTTACTTAAAATGACATCATTTTTTGCCTGCCAGGGGTGGGTTGGGCATGGCCAGGTCCTGTCCCAACCCCTTCAGCCACTGGCCCCGGGCCAGACCCTGTGCCCAACCACACGCAAGGCACAGCTGAAGGCTGTGCGCGATGGCGTGGGCACGTGTGGGGCGAGGTGTTGGGCGCATGGCCAGGCCGTGCACAGTAGGTGGTTGGGCATCCACAGGACGTAGGACAGGCCCTGTGCCCAACCCCACACCGTAAACGGCATGGACATCTTACTTAATGTTAAAAAAACATAGGAATTCAACCAAAAAAAAACAAAGGGCAAAGTGATGCTTAGGAATAGTAATAATGTCTTACAACTCATTAAAAAAAATTCTTAGAACTTCACTGAAAAAATCAAAGGTTAAAGGGATGTTATAGTTAGGTGAAAATGACAGTTAAAACAAACTATTTCTTTAAACGGCCAACAACACTGAAATTGACCACTTATAGTTATCTCAAGTAAGTACAACTCCTACCCTAAAGCACTATAGGTGTCGCCCTTGCCATGCACTGCTAATTACCTCCCATATTACATCACTCATGACATAATTTATGACATCACATGATAACATCACTGCAACATCTAAAATCGACATCATTGATGACAACACTGTGCATGGTGGTGGCTCGAATGATAGGAAATCCAAGGAGATTAAGTTCGAACAGTTTGGCTGCCTCCCCATAGGTCATTTTATAGTTTTGATGGCATGTTGTTGCTGTTTTGTTTGTTGGTGGTAGGATCAGTGGTGGCTCTTCCGCTAAGGCGGAGGACCATTGCCCCACTGCGCAAAAAGGAAAAATAAAATGACAATAAAGTATCGTTATTGTCATTTTATTTTTCCTATTGCATGCAGCCTGTGTGCAGTGTGGGGCGGGCGGGGCTGGCTAGGGGAGGAGTGGTTTGCACTCCCAATGTATGCATCAACTGTTTGGCCGGCCCTCTTGGACCGACCAAACAGTTCATGCGCACTTTGCATGTTCCTACCAGGCTGCATTACACAGCCTGGTCAGGAACATGCACAGGCTCCCTGTTCGAGTCTGAGCGCTGATACACGGCGCTCAGACCAATCACAACGCTGCATTCCAGCGTTGTGATTGGCCCAGAGGAGCCTGTGTGCCAGGTGCTTCCTGCTGCTGGCCGGACTGCAGAGGAAGAAGGAAGAGGACTCAGGGGAGTCGGCCGCCGGCCGGCCGTTCTAAGGTAAGTGTTTGTTTATTAATTAACACCCCCACCACCCCGTCTGGTAGCAGCTGTTACTGGATAGGATTGATTTTCAACAAGGTGTTTTGCCTTAGAACCAAAGAGACAGGGTGACTTTCCTGTGTCAGGCTGAGGTTGCAAGTGCACTCATGAGAGAGGCAGAGCCTACTATAGTGGCACCTGGATGTGGTGGTGTGCTATCTTGCCACATCATCATCTCCTTCATTAAATGAAGGCACAGTAAATTGAGAAACTATCCCGATTTTTAATGTATGCTTCATCTATGCATCATCGTATGCTTCCAAATGACTCTGTTGGCCCTTCCTGCCAAGATATTTTCCTAGCTTTCCACAACGCACTTGTAGCAGTTTGAAATGTGGCTATGATATGTTTTTTCTGGCAGTGACAACAGAATTGAGTCCCTTAGTGGAGCCAGCCTCAGTGGCCATGAACTCTGGACACAAGTATGGAGATGGCTGATACTCTTGGAGGTGCACTTAATGATCTGGCCATGTTTTATGATTCTGTGGCAAACAAAAGTGGAACCAATAGGGATGTCATTTGCTACCTGTCCAAAAAAGTCTTTCAGCCTTCAGTATCCCTATCACCAGCAATCATAGGTACATCCTCACTAACATCACTAATAGCAACTAGAATTTCTTGAGGCTTCCTTTTGTTTTGTCTCCTTCGGCCCTGAGGACCCAGTCTGGCCATTATCATCTGAAAGGGGACTTGGAGAAATTGAGAGACTAGTTCTTGGGGAGATGGTGAAATTAGTGACACAGCTTCCTCAGGTCAAGCTCCATCTTTGCTACCACCGGAGACAAATCTTTTTGTCCTCTTTTTAGCACTGTTTCCTCAGTTTTTCTTGTGGAGACCCATGATAAGCAACAGCACATCACAAAAGTAAAGAAGGGGTATTATTTTTTACCCATGAACCAATGATGATGGTACATTGGTTCCAGTACACCAGATGCACTAAGCTGTGTATCTCTCTCAAAGAATATAGAGGATGGAATCATAGGCCTTGGCAGACTTTGTGATCTTGGTGGAGATGGCCTTGGCATTGGTCACTTTTTGGCAGCTCAATATTTTTACAGGCCATATTCAAGTGAACAGCTAAGAGGTTGAGATAGTTGGTAGATAAAGAATTCCTTGTTGTTTTTGGTGCAGCCAAGAAGATAAAATAAAGAAGGCAACCTGTCATCCTTGGATATTGCTGTTGCAATACATAATACAATTTAGATGGTACATATTTATACATAAAAGTATTTCCAATACAATTTTTTTTTCCTGAAATCTGTAATGAGGCTGATAGTCCCCTAGTTACCCACACCCTACAAGAAACCGAAGACAGAGCTAGCAGTATAGGCAAAAATAATAAAATACTAGACTTAAACCAATGACCAGGGCTTTAAGTGAAATGAAAAAACTAGGGAGTCTCTCAAAGTGGTGTGGCCGATGTAATTAAGGGTGTGGCCTAAAAATACGCTTGCCCACTTAAAGCCCTGCCAATGGCCATCCCAAGCTCCTTAACCATGAACATCATTTAGGGATCACCGCGGGTCACACCTGCGACCACCTGGCTTGCGCTTTGGAACCCCTGGCACTGCCTTTGTCACCACTGGCCTGAGTGGTCACAAAGGCAATGGCAAGAACAGAAAGTATACAGTGCCCTGATAAGCACTGTTTACGTTCTGTAGCTCTCATTGTGACCTGGAATGTTAAAATTTTAATTCAGTTAAGCAAAATAATTCAGCAGTGCAATGCACATTCTCCTTATTAAACTAAAAAAATGATACACAATTTAAACAACTTGTTGCCAATTTTCATTAGTGTGAAACATGTAAAATTATGTTTGAATAAAAACTTGACTTCTGTGCTTTGCACGGATGATAAATAATGCCTTACAATCGACCATAATGAAAATGTAATAGATATGAAAAGGAATGTCAAGTTAATTACATGGTTCACATTAAAAGTTTGGTCTACGTAAATTAATACAGGTGGACATAACCATCATTGTTTTTATGTGTCTACCTGTGATTTACCTGTAGATTAAATTCTTAGGGCATATGGAGCATACATTAGAGGAAACACTAAATCATGGCAGTTTGTAGTATAAATAATTTGAGTTTCCAATTTTTCCTCTTTACACAAACCCCAAATTTTTAATGAAAAAAATGTGCAATGTTCCTAACGTGAGAGCATCCTATTTTAAATATAGGTGGCATATAAAATAGACATTTATAAGCGCTAGTATCTGTTGTGTTATCATATAAACGTCCAAGGGGCTCTTAACACGTGCATTGTCAATAATTGTGTGGTCCTCAGGATCAAGGTCATGTGACATCACTTTCTGGGAGGACTTAGTTTCAAAGATCATATAGATTTTACTTCCTCTTATATCACAGAGTCAAAGTCTGGGTATGTGATTTAACCTCCATTTCCCCTAGTGAATCAACTTACATGACCATAACATATACAGAACCTTGGAAAATGCATTGTGAAAATGAAAGAAATATCTGTTACCACTCAGGCTCTCCAAATCCGAGCAGAGACCCAGAAGTGGTGCCAGAAATAGCTTGAAAATGTAAGTATCACCTGAGGCCCCCTTCCATCCTCAGGACTCCAAGGGAAACTTGAGAAAGATCACAGAATCTTTCTGGAAAATATCTGGAGTCACCTCGGCCTGTCAAACTGAGCAAAATATTCATAACCCCCAGAACCCTAGCTGACACACAGTACTAGTGTCAGAAAAATAAAAAATGAACTCATGGGAACCCGCTATTGAAAACAGGGAAATATTTATGGTTACAGCTGTTCCTCTAATATATGCTAGGATCCCGCAGCCATATATGGGCCGATCTATAAAGGTAAATGTATTCGTAAACATGAGTTTACAGCCGCATTTACCTTACTTGCACCTGCCACGGACTCTCAATGGGATTCCTGGCTGGTGTAAACCTTTTTATCGGTGCAGAGCTCACCACCATGAGTGCGGGGAGTTCCGCACTCAAATCCCACTCAGGGGGTGTGGCTGGTGGTATCCTCAGAGTAGGCATTAACTCGGAGATTTCCGAGTTAATACATGCGCTATAGAAAGGGCAATAAACGTACAGGTCGCATAAGCTCCTGCATTCCACACGGGCCATGATACACACTTGTAATTTTATATGCCTCCACTCTGATTTAATTTCCAATTACCTGAGTTAGATCGTCTAAGGCAGTGATACTCAAAGCACGGCCTGGGGGCCGCAAGCGACCCTCCTGACCTTTATATGCGCCCCCACCTTCTCAAACTGCAGCACTGGGCTGCTGTTTACCAGGGCCGGACTGGGAACCAAAACCGGCCCTAGCAAAGTGCTGGGCCGACCCCCCGGAGGGTTGGGGGTGCTGCCGAGCTGTTTGCCAGGGCCGGTTTCGGCCGATTTTGTTACAGGGGGCGATATTGCAGCTATGCTGCAAAAACGGCCCTGTAACAAAAGCGGCCCCCAGCGGCCCAACACAGGCCCCCACCCTGGCGGCCCACAGGGGAAATGCCCGGTGCCCGCTACGGTCAGTCTGGCCCTGCTGTTTACTCAACTCGGCACTAACATTTAAAAAATATAGGCAATAATTTATTTAATGGTTAATTGAAGTTAAAGAAAGGTAGTAAGTAGGGTGTTCTGCACTGCTAAACTTTAGAAACACTTTCATTTTTAAAGACATCTTGCAGCAAATGTGTAAAAGTATGATAATCTTTTTAAAATTCAAAAAGTGTATTTCATTCACACAGTGGCTAAGGAAACTTGAGAGGGCCCCCCCTGCAAGGTACATGGAGGGGCTCCTCCAGACTCAATCAGGAGCTCTCCGGCCAGAGTATTGTCCTGAGGGGCCCCCCTGGAGCTTGGGCCCCCCTGCTCCGTAGGGGCTGCGGGGGCCTGTGTTACGCCACTGCATTCACAAGCAGAACTGTTTCACCTAAGCACATTGGGTTATATCAGTGCGTTCAGAAGTATTTTTTTTTAAGTGATCATTTTCAAATATGAAATTAGAAACATTTAGTCTTCCTCCCACCCTGACAACAATGCCAGTAGTGAACTAAGAGGCAAGTCAGTTGTTATGTGAACTCTTTGGGTGACCTGCGTTTCTATTATACATGAATATTATAGTTTATTAAATCAAACACAGAAGGTTTTGTAACCCATCCGCGTGTATGTGATAATGAAGAAAAAGGAGGTAAAGTGAAATAAAACAATTGCCTAGAATCACACAATTTGTTTAAGTGGAGAAGCCGGGATTAATCCATAGCTTTTTGTTTCACATTGAGCAATTCAGACAATAGATGTATATGCTTCGCTTCGCTTCCCCTACACCACACCATGCCACAACCCCCCTTCACCCCTTCACCCCTTCACCCCACTCCCCGACCGCCACCCTGCCGGCATTAGTGCGGCCCTGGGTCATATCACAGACCAAACTTTGCGGCCCCTGGGTAAATGTTTGCGAGTACCCATGGTCTAAAACTACTAACATTCCTTGTGAGCGGGGCCGGACTGGCCTATAGGGCAATCAGGCAGTGCCCGATGGGCTGGTCTAACAGATCAGTGTGGGACGGTTTTTTCAGCAGTTTATGGGCCTGGTTTATGGCCAGGTGGGCCAGTGTTTTCTGTTGAGTTCTCTAATATTACAATAGACATCGCCTGCAGCAGACACAAATGCATGTAGTCTACACTACTGTGCAAAATACCTAGCCAGTGTGTTTTCAAAACTGGCATTATTTACAAAGGTGGGCCTCTTTTTTAGCTCTCTGCTGAGTTTATTTTTTGTCCCAGTCAAAGCCTACTTGCGAGTGTTTCGATCAAAAAAATTAAAGCTTACAAGTTAGATGAACAAAATGTTCCTGTGTTAGCAAAGCAATTATGCAACAGATCCGTGTTTTATACTCGAGAACAATAAAGGCCTCTTTGATTTATGACTGGCTGAGGCATTGACTTCTCACAGCTTCAAATACTACCTACCACACCAGTCAACAAATAACAAAAGCCACTGACAAGTGAAAGTCACGTGCTGAGTGCACCGGGTGGGTACAGTAAGGTTTGCTCCGCCCATTCAAAAGCGTTTCTCTGCTTGGAATGTGACCTCAGGGGAACAGAGAGGTAAAATATTTGGGCAAGTGTTTCCTTGTCTTGAGTGACCTGGTCCCCCAAGTGATGAATGAGACCCAGATACCAGCCCCCTCCCGCACACACGCCTCCCACCCACCCACCCTCTCAGAAGCGGGAGGCTGAAACCTCAGACTCCCGCGGGAGCTGATCACTAGACACAGGAGAGGACAGACTGGCAGTGTGATTGATGTGGCATGTGTTGCAGTTGTGAGGGAGCCCCTCCCATTACTATGAACTCCCTGCACCTCCTCTGACTCACACAAATACAGCACATCACATGATCCGAAGAATAACCCAAGGAAGACCTACCCATGAGGCCTCGCGAAACTAGACTGCAGGGAGAGGACTCAGGACAGACCACTACAATGCTTCTGAGAAGCCAGTTGGGCTGGTTTGAGTCAGTATGTTTGACATGCAAGTGACTGTTCCTCTATCAAAGGTCTTCAAACATTGGGGCGCGCCCCCTGGGGGGGGGGGGGGCGTGGATGGGTTCCCAGGGGGGAGAAAATGCCTCTGCAAGTACATGTAAATGAAGATGGCCTGGAAGTGCAGCGATGTTTATTTGCTGCATTTTTATTTGCTGCATTTCCAGGCTGTCTTCATTTACTCCGAAGCCCTTGAAGTGAGATCAGAGTGCCCTGGGGCCAGAGGTCAGTGGCAGTGCTGCTGGGGGCTCGGCTGGGCAGTGTCTGGAGTCTTATCTCCGGCACGCCCGAGTTTTTCACAGGTCTTTAGAGACCATTTGCATATTTACATACCTTTGTAAACTGGTTCTGAGGCTTAGGGGTCGATTACGATGGCGGTCGGAAAAACATACCGACCGCCATGGTAGCGGCAAAAAACCGCCCGCATGGCCACCGGGAAAAACGCCGGACACATTACGATGAACCGCCACAATAATCCGTCCGCGGCGGCGGGAGACAACGAAAAACCGCCCGCACACGCCGGACCAGCTGAAAATCCGACCGCAACGGCCGGATACACAGCGGAAAAGCCAAGAACCGCCGCCATGCACATGGAGTAACCGCCCGTGACATTATGACATCCCCGCCACCACCATGGTACCCACCTGTGAATCCGACCGCATCGTGCGCGAACAGCGATGAATCCGATAGGCGGCGGAAGGGCTGCAGCATAGCCACCGCTGCCGAGGAACCGCTGCGGAGGAACCGCAAAAAAATGGCGGACGTTGAAAAAAACGAGAAAAAAAAACCAAACAATGCACACACTGAAGTAGACCTGTCCCAACACAAACCAAAAGTGCCCAATGACAACAGCCCCAGAAAGTTCAAAATAACCAATCACAGGACAACACACACAACACACCTGACAGCAACATACCAGCTTGCCACACCCCCATAGCCGAGCATAAAACTAGCCCCTCCCTGACCACAATCCTTTGCTACACTCCACAACTGAAGGTCCCAACCCCAGAGAACAAAGGAGAGGCAAACCTGCACACAGCACCACCACAACACACACACCACCTACACCACCCACAACACCCACACAACTGCACCACAGAACATCTGCACAGCACACACCATGGCACCACACAAAATGCCAAAATTCACTGATGCAGAGCTTGCAGTCATGGTAGATGAGATAATAAGAGTTGAACCACAACTCTATGGCAACATGGTCCAACACACCCCATTAGCCACAAGAACCCAAATGTGGGTGAGGATAGTCAATAAGGTCAATGCAGTAGGGACCACCCCCGCAACAAGCAGGAAATACAGAAGCGGTGGCATGACCTGAAGACCGTGGTGAAGAGGAAGAGGGCCAAGAACCATCAGCTGGCTGACGGGACTGGTGGAGGCACTCCCATCCCACCCAAACCATACAGTCCGTGGGAGGAGAAGGTCCTTGGAATCCTACATCCAGAGAGTCTTGAAGGAATCCGCGGGGGACTGGAAGCTGGTAAGTACAAACCAATGTATATCATCACATTGCCATGTACCGTCTTTCACAAATTCAAACCTACAACCCCTAGGCCAAAGGACATTCGTCTGACCCACAATACCCAAAACAGGTCACACAGATGTAAGCACCACTAAACCTGAAAAAGCACAAAGCTAAACAAAACCAACTGGGATGCATGTGTACAGACAAAAAGCACTACAACTCCCAACAGGCCCCCTCTCCCACCCCTCAGCAGGATGGAGCACCCCACCCAGAAGCATGTGTCAGCCATTGAATGCACCCCCACCACCTAACAGGTAGGTAGCCATCTTCACAGGGATGGGGAATGTGTATCTGGAGGCAGCACTACAACTCCCAACAGGCCCCCTCTCCCACCCCTCAGCAGGATGGAGCACCCCACCCAGAAGCATGTGTCAGCCATTGAACGCTCCCCACCACCTAACAGGTAGGTAGCCATCTTCACAGGGATGGGGAATGTGTATCTGGAGGCAGCACTACAACTCCCAACAGGCCCCCTCTGCCACCCCTCAGCAGGATGGAGCACCCCACCCAGAAGCATGTGTCAGCCATTGAACGCACCCCCACCACCTAACAGGTAGGTAGCCATCTTCACAGGGATGGGGAATGTGTATCTGGAGGCAGCACTACAACTCCCAACAGGCCCCCTCTCCCACCCCTCAGCAAGATGGAGCACCCCACCCAGAAGCATGTGTCAGCCATTGAATGCACCCCCACCACCTAACAGGTAGGTAGCCATCTTCACAGGGATGGGGAATGTGTATCTGGAGGCAGCACTACAACTCCCAACAGGCCCCCTCTCCCACCCCTCAGCAGGATGGAGCACCCCACCCAGAAGCATGTGTCAGCCATTGAATGCACCCCACCACCTAACAGGTAGGTAGCCATCTTCACAGGGATGGGGAATGTGTATCTGGAGGCAGCACTACAACTCCCAACAGGCCCCCTCTCCCACCCCTCAGCAGGATGGAGCACCCCACCCAGAAGCATGTGTCAGCCATTGAATGCACCCCCACCACCTAACAGGTAGGTAGCCATCTTCACAGGGATGGGGAATGTGTATCTGGAGGCAGCACTACAACTCCCAACAGGCCCCCTCTCCCACCCCTCAGCAGGATGGAGCACCCCACCCAGAAGCATGTGTCAGCCATTGAATGCACCCCCACCACCTAACAGGTAGGTAGCCATCTTCACAGGGATGGGGAATGTGTATCTGGAGGCAGCACTACAACTCCCAACAGGCCCCCTCTCCCACCCCTCAGCAGGATGGAGCACCCCACCCAGAAGCATGTGTCAGCCATTGAATGCACCCCCACCACCTAACAGGTAGGTAGCCATCTTCACAGGGATGGGGAATGTGTATCTGGAGGCAGCACTACAACTCCCAACAGGCCCCCTCTCCCACCCCTCAGCAGGATGGAGCACCCCACCCAGAAGCATGTGTCAGCCATTGAACGCACCCCCACCACCTAACAGGTAGGTAGCCATCTTCACAGGGATGGGGAATGTGTATCTGGAGGCAGCACTACAACTCCCAACAGGCCCCCTCTCCCACCCCTCAGCAGGATGGAGCACCCCACCCAGAAGCATGTGTCAGCCATTGAATGCACCCCCACCACCTAACAGGTAGGTAGCCATCTTCACAGGGATGGGGAATGTGTATCTGGAGGCAGCACTACAACTCCCAACAGGCCCCCTCTCCCACCCCTCAGCAGGATGGAGCACCCCACCCAGAAGCATGTGTCAGCCATTGAATGCACCCCCACCACCTAACAGGTAGGTAGCCATCTTCACAGGGATGGGGAATGTGTATCTGGAGGCAGCACTACAACTCCCAACAGGCCCCCTCTCCCACCCCTCAGCAGGATGGAGCACCCCACCCAGAAGCATGTGTCTGTAAGTAAAAACCAAAGTGACACTGCACAGGTAATCAGACAGTGCATGTACACCACCATCACTCAACAAAAGCATTGGGAGACATGACAACATGAGGCTCTACTTCACCCAAAAATAGAAAAGTAAAGCACAGCCATTGACAGGATGCAGACAGCTCAGCGTACGTAACTGTGACAGAAACAGAACTGTGACTCTCAACAAATATGTCCAAGTAAACGGGCCTCTGACATGCATCACCCAGACTTCCCTCTGTAGCGTACATGGGAGCTGATTATGAAGGACCATGGGAAAACCAAACTAGCATGGTCTGCTGTATAAAGAAATACAAGCACAGGACATGTCAACGGTATGCATGTGATGACAATGGCTAGTCCATGCACACAGGTAATGTCTGCCAGGCAGAGTGATCAGCAAAGATGCTGAACATCAACTTGTAGTCATGCCAGTTGTCAGATGACAACCTCACATTGATATCACCAATACTAGACGTGTGGCATGCTAACCAATCACAGGTCACACCATTGTGAAATGATGAATGTAACTCAACTTCATGGCATGAGGCACATCACTGTGCAGACATACAATGTGTGAAAAAGGCAACTGTGTGTAGCATAACATGTAAATAAGAGACATTAAACACAGCAACCCTGAGGTGTGTAAGGCAATTACCATCTACTTCCTGTCCCACAGGTGACCAACAACTGACTGCAGAGGACGACAACCTCAACCAGCACAGCCAGTCCCCAGCTCCCGAACATCTCCCCTCGGATGCAGACTCCCTGGATAATGAGGAGGAGGAGGACCAACCCGGACCATCTGGTGTGGGAGGGCGTAATGTGTCCCAGGACCCCACAGCCCCACCACCCTCAGCAACAACATCAACGCAGAGCCCTGCTGCAACGACCTGTGCCACCACCACCACCTCCACCACCACAACCACTACCACTGCTGCCTGCAACACTCGCCCTGCTCCACAGGCCAACCAGACCACAACAACTGCGGAGGTACGGGAGAGTAGGCCGGTGCCCACAGGAGGGAGGCAACAGGGCCGTGACAGCAGGCCAGGTGTGAGGACAAGGCTGACCCAAAGGGAAGAAGACCCTGCCACTGAATCACTGGAACACATTCACAGAGTTGTGGGGGCCTATGAACACGCCCAGGGACAGTTGAGGCAGGCTCAGCAGGATGCCCGTGAGCAACAACAGATGCTGCGCTCAATTGACAACCGCATGGGCCAACTCGTGGCCTGCATGGGCCAAATCAGGGATCTCCTGGGCCAGCTAGTGGGGGTCCTCAGGGACAGGCATGCGGCACCGCCAACACCTACAGCTCCCTCCGTTGTGCCGCAGGATGACAGGCCCCCACCCTCCCCTGCGTCCAGCGAGCATGGGGACTCATCAGACACCACTGGCCATGCACCTGTGTCCCCCCTGCCAAAAGAGCAAGGGGCCGCCCGAAAAAATCATTGGGAGCATCCCGTGGCAAAGCACCTGGCAAAAGCCAGTCAAGTAGCCAGCCATGATGGCACCCCTCTACACCCTGCTGTGTACCCTGCAGACTGTCCCCACACACAATGGCGTGGGAATGGCAAATGACTGTTGGACTGTGTTGCCATACTGATCTAGTGTATACTCTATTGTCTCATCTACCATCACTGACAAATCTGTTATTCACCATTCACAAATCTGTCAATATCCACATCTACATCACATGTATCCACTGTAAATAAACACTAATAACGCACCAATGTAGTTGTCACTGTTCCATGTTCATCACAGTATGTTAACTCACACCCATGATTACAATGTCACAGGAGCAGGGATACTCCGCAGGCAAGTAGAGGCTGAAGGGACCTAGGAAAACACAACAGAACATCAGTTGCTACTCAGGTGGCGGACTAACAACCATCTCACAACACAGCACATCAAGGTACGTCAATCTGCACATGTCACAAGGAGCAACTGTACCAACATAGACATCAAGTAGCTGTGTCAAAAGATCCATTGCCATACACACCTGCAGCCAGCACTGACTCTGCAACATGCTGTAGTCACAAAACTCACATACACATATTCACCAAGCACAACATCATCAGACAACAGCCAGTATTGACATTGCCACTGACCATCAAGTGAAGTAGTTGTTGATGAGCTGCTGACGCTGTCCAACACCTTCCTCCTCTCCACTATCCTCGTCACTTGACGTTTGGGTGTTTGCAGGTGGGGGCTGTGGCTGGTCATCATCATCCTGGATTAAGGGGATCCCCTTCCGCACGGCCAGGTTGTGTAGCATGCAGCATGCTACCACTATCTGACACACCTTGACGGGTGAGTACTGCAGAGCCCCTCCGGTCTTGTCGAGGCATCGAAACGCGATTTCAGGAGTCCAAATGTTCGCTCAATGACCCGACGTGTCCTCCCATGGGCATTGTTGTAGCGCACTTCAGCTGGTGTCCTGGGATTGCGAAGTGGACTCAGCAACCAAGGTCCGTTGGGATATGCAGAGTCACCTAAGTGTGAAAGACACATACAGATTGAGTGTCTGACATGTGTCCGAGGACAGCATGGCACACAAACAGCACACGACTCGACCCTTTGTACTCACCCACAATCCATGCCTGCTCCGGTGCCAGATTGGCCATCAGCTGTGGTAAAATGCTGTTGCGCATTATGTGTGAATCGTGGGCTGATCCTGGAAACTTTGCACAGACGTGTGAGATGACCATATCTGCCTGGCACACCACCTGCACATTGATGGAATGATAATGTTTCCTATTTCGGTAAATATGCTCCCGTGCTTGGGGTGGAATCAGGGAAACATGTGTGCCATCTATTGCACCAACTACATTAGGAACGTGTCCAAGTGCATAAAATTCGCCCTTCACATCCGCCAACTCATGCCGCCTGGGGAAATGTATGAATTGGTCCCTGTGTTGCATCATAGCCAACAGGACATCACGTAGCACTATGCTGAATGTTGGTTGGGACATCCGCCCTGCAATGCCCACAGTTTGCTGGAAGGATCCCGTAGCCACGAAATGTAGGAATGCCATCACCTTTGCCGTTGGCGTGAGTGCTGTTGGGTATGTCCTGCGTGGAAGCAGGTGTGGCTCCAATAGTGCACAAAGTTCCAGGAGGTTTGTCCGATCCAGACGGAATCGCCTTATGATGTCGGTATCCTCCATGTTAGCCAGCAGGGTGAAGGTACGAAACACATTAGGTCGCCTCCTAGGTGAGATGAAAGGGGACACGTCATAGCAACATAAATTAGGATGTGCACAAATTCATAAAGTCTGTCCTGTCACGGCACTAACATTGACTGTCATCCCTGAAAGCACACAGTGCAATTCAGTGTTGTCCCAACATGAGACAGATTAATTGTACAACTGTAATGGATGTGCACAGTCAGTGGACACAATACGAACACTGTCTATGTGAATGCCAAGAGTCACATATCGAGCTGAGGTGGACTCAGCCTTGGGTGTACATGACACAGGACATGTGTGAAGCAGAGACACTGCTGGCTTCCACGTTGCTGCTGTACCTGCCACACCTCCTTGGACAATAATTGCAGGGGACACATCAACAACACAATGTGGATGGATCATTGGGATTGTCTTTGTACTCAGTGCCACTTCGAACACACTCAAATTCAATGACATTCACATCCCAAACCCATACATGTGCCAATGTCATCAGTACACAGGCCATATCTGCTGCTGACTTGAATACAAAGTCGGACAGTGACAGATGATGTCACGCCTGTGCAGAGTATGTGTACCACTGTAACAGGCCACCATTACCCCACTGCCCAATACTCTCTACAAGCACACAGATAGCCAATGTGGCACACATTAACAATAGATGAGGGACGTGATCAGTAGGGCCTGTATGCACCCTTAATCTTCCCCATTTTGGACATTTACATGCAGCATCAAGGAGGGACTGCCCAAGGACACATGTGCACCACAACACATACCTTGGTGATACACATCCAGCTGTTTCAAGACACAACAGTGCCACAACACAAACATACAACACTACATGGACAACGCCAAGCCAGTATGCCAACAAGACCACGCATGAACATACTGTATGCATGACATATGGACTACTGGCTCAGACACCTGACACCAGTGGATGTAATTTTACACCACATGTCCCAAAGGACATGCATCCTGACCCTCATTCCACACAGGCTGTCAGGCCCAACACAGCATACAATCAACATCCCACATCTAACAAACATGCTGGCTGTGCATGGGTAGTGGGACACTGGTACCTCACATTGACCAAATGTCAGAGTTGGATGAGTGTCACAGGCACAACAGTCAAGGTACATCTCACCTGTCTTGGGTGCCCACACCACCCTGATACACCAGCAGATGTGATCCACCCACACAGTGCTGGAATAGATGGTGAGCAAGGATGGCTAGCACCCCATAGCATGCACATACACTAGTGTTGGTGGCAACACACTGCACACGTGTGCCACTTGTGCTGACCATCCAACATTGCAGACAATACCCGCTAATCAGTGCACACACATTGCACGGGCAAAACTGGACACCCATAGCCTGTGGACAAATGTCGCATACTATATTCCATACAGTTAGCACAATCCACAACCGTGCATGCAGTCCATCTGCCAACGCTACATTCCTGATGTGAACAATGGACATGCACTGGTGGCAGGTGAGTAGCACCGGGACACAGCACAACACTCAAAAACATAGTGTAGCTAAGCACCATTGTTGAAATGTACATGTCACTGATTCACATACAACAGTCCAAACAACATGAGCACAGACCTGACACTACCACATAGGTCCCTGTGGTTACAGGTGGCAGACATGTAGCAAAGACATCTGCTCTGGCCGTCTACCCAAGTGACAAACAATAATAATGCAACGGATGCCAGGTGTGGTGCTGAAGTACTCGTCATGCTTTAGCGGGTCGAGCCCCCTGTACATGTGGACATACACTGCAGGAGTTGCCAGTGTGTACAAAGACATAACATGCGGCATGTAATTGGTCCTAGCAATAACACAACAGGGTGACATCTGTTTCCAATGATGACAGTCATGCTGAATGAATGAGTTCATCTGGGTTTTCAGTGTAACACATGGGCTCAGGTGTGAGATAGTGGTCAGCATGGGTGGCAGATACGACATTGTGTGTAAATATTGATCAACATGATGGAGTACAGTGTTCCATTTGGTGTGAGACGTTACACAGTGGCTGACATTTGTGACAGGAGACCATATCAATGTTATCCAGTGCCATGTGCCACTGTACGTATCCACTGTGTGTAGCACAGTAATGCCCATTGATCCACACACATCAAGAACTGTCCGTAGGTGCCTCAAACGTGCCCCATAAACACAATGACACACAGAGTGTACGATGTTGTGCTGCATATTCCCCATGGCGGATGCACATACTGTCCGTGAATTGGGTGGCGGAGCATGCTAACCACCATTTGTACCTGTGTCGATGCCCACCACTGACGCAAGTGTGTCATGTGCTGCACATGACACATTGGTGTCAGTGATGGCCCTCCACATAGCTGCAGATGGCGTTTGTCATGCTCCACCAGCCACATCCCGGTCACCCATGTCACTCTATGGCAATCAAACAGCGGTAGCGCCGGCCAGGACCCCTCGGTGTGACACCGCCATGAACCATGCCCGTGCAGCCAATGGGGACCGCTATCGCGGTGGCATGATGCAGATTCAAAAATCGCGGTGGGCGTGCTCCGCCCCAGCGGATGCGGAGATAGGATGCATTTGTAAGATGCACCACCGCGGTAGCGCCGGCCAGGACCCCGCGGTGTGACACCGCCATGAACCATGCCCTTGCAGCCAATGGGGACCGCTATCGCGGTGGCATGATGCAGATTCTAATATCGCGGTGGGCGTGCTCCGCCCACGCGGAGGCGGTCATTGGATGCTTTTGAAAAAGGCTGACCTGGAACACCAATGGCAGAAGACTATGACCACTGAAACGAGTCCAGGGCCCTATATATGTGTGGAAGGGAGCACCACATTTCCACTGCTCACAGAGCCTGCTGCCTGGGACCCCTCACCTGCTGCTGCCTCCAGGGACTGCTGCCTGGGACCCCTCACCTGCTGCTGCCTCCAGGGACTGCTGCCTGGGACCCCTCACCTGCTGCTGCCTCCAGGGACTGCTGCCTGGGACCCCTCACCTGCTGCTGCCTCCAGGGACTGCTGCCTGAGACCCCTCACCTGCTGCTGCCTCCAGGGACTGCTGCCTGGGATCCCTCACCTGCTGCTGCCTCCAGGGACTGCTGCCTGAGACCCCTCACCTGCTGCTGCCTCCAGGGACTGCTGCCTGGGACCCCTCACCTGCTGCTGCCTCCAGGGACTGCTGCCTGAGACCCCTCACCTGCTGCTGCCTCCAGGGACTGCTGCCTGAGACCCCTCACCGCCCACTGCCGCCGCTGACGTCTCATGTCCACAGTGATGGCTAGGACAGAGAAGATCCGTGCCAGTCCATTTACAAGCGAGGAGCTGGATGTCCTGGTGGACGAGGTGCTGACACAGTACCCATGGCTATATGGTGGCCCAAATGTTGTGGTAAGTCTCCAACAGTGGGGGTGTGAGTGCAAGGGGGGCACACATGTAGTTGATCAGATGGTGTATGTGCCTGAGAGTGTGGGGTTGTGTAATGCACTGGCTGACATGCTGTTTCCTAGTTGTTAAGGGGGTGTATGCAACCCACACATTAAATGCATGGACATGAAGGGTGGATGGACATGTGTTGTGTACACATCCATATGGTGTGACAGCTATCTGGTGATGCATGTTTCTGGACAGTTATTGTTCATGTGACTGTTTGTGTGGGTCCTCGTTGTCCATCTCTGTGTGATTCTACCTGGCATGGACTGTCCACGCCCAATGTGACAAGGACACATCACTGACTGTACAGAGTGTGATACGTGTGTGGTTCGCATGAGTGTACATCAATGACCCATATCTGCCGTGTGGAGATGAGTCTGTGTCATGCCACTGTTCAGAGGGAGAGGTTTTACCATGAGAGTGTGTCACTGATGTTTTCCCCTCTTGTCTCCCACACCTGCAGCTCAAGGTACACCAGCGTAAGGCCGTGTGGAGGTCCATTGCAACCAAGGTGCGGGCTCTGGGAGTGTCGAACCGCCGGCGCACCCACTGCCACAAGAGGTGGGACGACATATCACGACTGGCAAAGAACGTTGCCGAGATGACACTGGGGATACTCCCTCGCAGTGGCAGGTTGTCACGAAGCAGCTTGACACCACTGATGTGCCGCATCTTGGCTGTGACACAGCCTGAGCTGGACACGTGTTTGAAGGAGCATCAACAGCAAGCTAGGGGTGAGTATTCTGTGAAGGTTGATTTTGTCTGTGAGTGGCTGCATGTGTACCATGCCTGTACCTGCGCTGGTGTACGTGATGTGGTTACTGTGATGCAGTGTGTTGTAAGTGGCCCCTGTGCTGGGTGTGGCAGTCACGGATATTACATACATGCACTTACTGATGTTTTGCAGTCCTGGGAATTTCAATGGCATTGTGGGTGGTGTGCTGCAGGCCTGGTCCATTGGTGTTAGTGTTTGTACGCCCCAACATGCATGATGTTGTGCTGTCTGCCCATCACATGGCTCAGCTGTGCCGTGTTTAGATGTTTGTACGCACTGTTTGAGGTAGTGATGTGTGTCTGCATGGTGTGAATGCACGGGGTGGCCTGCA
This sequence comes from Calotriton arnoldi, assembly GCA_963921515.1. Classification (NCBI taxonomy): domain Eukaryota; kingdom Metazoa; phylum Chordata; class Amphibia; order Caudata; family Salamandridae; genus Calotriton; species Calotriton arnoldi. The sequence continues at coordinate 776,493 of CAWUFW010001257.1, forward strand.
ACATGTAGACTTTGTCATCCTCAGTGTTGCTTTGCTTGAATATGTTTGTCCTGTTGCTGTCACTTTGCTGACCCTACATGTCTCTCTGTTATGCAGCATCTCCCGTGGGCACGGAGGGACAGGGGACGGACACCAGTGGTGGTGAGACAAGCACAACAGCTGCACAGGATCCCAGTGACACAGATGTGACCAGCGCCTCGGAGGGGATAGGAGTATGCTGGAGGAATCACAGCCCGAGACGCAAAGTTCAACATCATCTGATGACGGCGGTGGTGCAGACATCTTGGAGGACACAGGGAACGGAGAGTCTGCTACATCTTCCAGCACACAGCGTGCAGTGCCCACCCTCCCAGCCACTTCCTCTGTTGCTGCCCGTGTTCGCACCACAAAGAGGGGTAGAGTGTCCTTCATTCCAGGCACCGCTGCCCCTGTGCCCCCTGCTGCCATCAGTGCAGAGTGTGTGGACCTTATGCGCCAGCTCTGTGTGGGGCAGACAGGGCTCCTCAATGCATTGTCAGACCACGACCGCAAATTGGCACAGGTGTTAGCTTTCATGGAGGGCATCCATTCAGACGTGGGTGGGCTGCACCGCACTGTCCAGACAATGTCCTCCACAATGGCGGCTGCACTTCAACTGGCTCAATCTCGTAGTCCAATTCCAGTCCCTTTGGCCACCCCCATGCCAGTGGCTACGTCTGACGATGGTGACCACGCTTCACACACCTCAACGTCACGATACTGCACACGTAGCACACAGCAGCAGCAGCCCAAGCGGTCAAGGTCACAGACACCTTCCCCTACAAAGAGAAATACAACCCCAGAGCGCAAAGGGAAGAGTCCGTCAGGCGTTGCAAAGGCACATGATTCAAGGAGGAAGTACTCAGGGTCACAAGCCTCTGAGCAATCCCCGGCCACAGACTCTGTGGTCCCAAAAACGTCTCGCAAAGGCATGCAGACACTCTCCATGCCCACTGTGAAGGTGGGGCCTGGCAAGGCTACACATAGTAAGGTATCCAAGGCTGTTTCACCAACTACCTCTACTCCCATTCCAAGTCCAGTGAAGCAGGGACAGGAGGGCACTGTAGGGGGCACACAGGGTAAAGAGGGATGGAGGGGCAGAGGCAATGCCAGGCTAAGCGTCCTTCTGGATCCAGCACATCCCCAAAGGGAGGTCCAGCGTGTGCACCTGCGGCAGCCTTGGTGCTGAGTGTGCCGTTTGTGTCCACACCACTTCCCATTGATACGAAGACAGGCAAGCCATTTAGAATCCCCAAGAAGTGGAAAGGCACCCCTCCACTGTCTCTCTCCCACACTGTGTCCCACGTCGGCCTGAGTCCACCTCCACGTGCCACTACACCACCTGGTCCAAGCAGCCCTCCAGCGTCCAAGGCCACTGATAGCTCTTCCTCAGCTGGGCGTCTCACTCCCCAGTCAAGTGGTCCAACTGTGCCCGACACACAGTCAGCTCCCAGTCAGACTGACAGCCAGGTCTGAATGTTGATCAATGTCACAGACCTGTCTCTCCCACACCGGTACCTGTGCTGCCCATCGTGTCACACCAGACTGTGTTGCTGACCATGGCGGAGTTTGGTGACACACATTCCCTGTGCAGCTTCTCATTGTCTCTGTCAGCACCTTGGACTGGCCACTGGCCTTGCAGTTTGCCCCCTGCCTGTGCAGCTTCTCATTGTCTCTGTCAGCACCTTGGACTGGCCACTGGCCTTGCAGTTTGCCCCCTGCCTGTGCAGCTTCTCATTGTCTCTGTCAGCACCTTGGACTGGCCACTGGCCTTGCAGTTTGCCCCCTGCCTGTGCAGCTTCTCATTGTCTCTGTCAGCACCTTGGACTGGCCACTGGCCTTGCAGTTTGCCCCCTGCCTGTGCAGCTTCTCATGTTCAGGCTCTGCATCTTGTGCCTTGGTCCTGTCTGATATTGTTGCCTATCAGTGCTATTTGTGAATAAAAACAGTTGCTCATGTTGTCAGTTGTGTCATTGTCCTTACTGGATTAGGCTTTTCCTGTATGTCTAACATTTACTGTGCCACATGCTCTGTGTGCCACTTCAACTGTGCCACTGGCTTGTTTGACTTATCATTTATTTTACAGGGGTGACGGGGACTTCAGTTCTTCATAACTCGGATACTTGTGGGGTCATTGATGTTGTTTTCGGTGACATACCAGACTCATGTTCCTTCCTTGTTGCAGTTGGCTATGTTTTACTGCATCCTGGTATGTGGGCACTGCAAACACATAGAGGGGTCATATACACGGGATTGCAGGCAGGCTGACCAGGCTCAACATGTATGTGCGTTCTTGCTTTCATGTATGCCTAGCAGTGTAGATGTGTAGTCAGGTTGTGATGGGCAGTCATCCTAGTCACAATGGTTACTTGCATGGTGTGCATTTGGGTGGTCAAGGGTTGTACGGTGTGTTGGTTGTGGCTTTGTCGTGTGTGTTGATGTGTGTGTTACTGGTGTGTGACTCATGGCTGTGTGGGACTGTTGTGTGTTTGTGTGCACACACTGCTTGTTGTGCATTCAGTGCTGTGGGTGTATGTTGCCTTGTGCTGTCCTAGTATACATCCGCTGATGTACTGCTGTGTTTGCTATGTGTTTTGTGGTGTTGTGCATCTGTTGTGTGTTTGATGTGTCTGTGTTGTTCTGTGATGGTGCACTTCTTGTCTGTGTTGTGGTATGTAGCCCATGCATTTTTCCTGACTGATGAGGTGGTGCACTCCTGTTGTGTGTGTGCTCCCATTGCCTTCCCCTAGTTTGGCTGCACAGGTGCTGTGTGTTATTTTTGTGGTTCTGTATGTGTTTCTGTTTAGAATTGTGTTTGCCATTTTGTTTTGGTGCAGACGTTGGTACTGTAATCCCTGTGTGTGTGTGATGTTTGTGGATGCCCCCAGGGGTTTGATTGTTTGTTTGTATCTTGTCTGGACATTATGTAGGCCCTTCTGTGTGTCTGTCATTGGGATTGTGTGCTGCAGATATGAGGGGGGTATGTTTGGGGACTCCTACTTGTGTTTGGCAGTCATTGAGTGTGCCAATGTGCCCTGTGTGATACTCATGTGTACTTGCTGTTCTCTGTTTGACTTGAGGTCCTTCCTTTCATCCCTGACCCTATGCATGGGTTACCTTGCTGTCTCCCTGAGTTGTTGCACTGAGGTGACTGTTGTTTGACTTCACTCACTGTGCCAGCCATGTGCTTGGATGGGGTGTGGATGTTGTTCTGGGTTCCTTGTCCTGCATGTGTCTGTTCACCTGGTTGTTGGTTGTCTCCTTGCCCTCCCATTTGTGTGCACATCATTCATGCTTTCCTCTATGTTGTGCTCCATTGCTGGTGGCATGTAGTCTGTGTATGTGGCTGTGTGTCGGTGTGGGGTATGTCTGTGTGAGTTGGCAGGGTGTGTGTCCAGTAGTCTGTATGTTCCTTGTGTGTATGTTAATTTTGTGCTTGTCTTCTGCTTTCTTGCCATGTATGTGGTGTTGTGGTGTGTGTGTGTGTTACCCTGGGCCTGTGCCTCTGTGCTGTGTGTTAATCTACACCAAATGCTGCTGTGTCTGTCTCCCTAGGTGTTAGTTGTGTGCTGCTGGGTGTGGATTTAGGTCGCTTGGTGTTGCACATGGGGGTGCACAGGGGGGATTGGCATGTTTCTTGCTGTGTGCGGCGGAGCTGTGGGTGGTGGGTGGTGGTGGTGGCCTGGGGTCTTTCTGGCCTGTCCGTTGCTGTACATGCATTCTGCTTTGTGCGATGGATTTCCCGCATGCTCACCGCTGCGGTGTCGTCAGCTACACATTACATTATGTTCGCGGTACTTTGGTGGGCTTGATGCAGGGTGTGAATTGGTGCCAGCTGAGACATGTGTGGGTACACTGATGGATGTGTTCCTGTCCACACCAGTGTGTCTGGTGTGGCCAGGTGCCCTGTTTCAGCCCGTGGAATTTGTGTTCTGTTTTGTGCTGTATTGTGTTTTGTTTACGTACCTGCGGCGGCGTCCGCGGTGGGCGATGTTGGCCTGGTGATGTATCACGTACAGCACCGGGAGGACGTGTAGTGCTGGATCCATGGCGTTCGGCTCCGAGTGGAGGGCTCCGGAGTCTCGTTTCACGCTCCGCTGTCGAGATTCCGCCGTGTCTGGATGGGCGGTTTCTCCCCTGCGGTTCGACGGGTTGTTTGGCGCATCCTAATTTGTTGAGCGGACGGGACGTCATTCCGCACGGCGGTGAGTCTCCATTGGCTCACACCGGCGCGGTGGCGGGCGCAATTTCATGGCGGTCGGCGTTGCACCGCGGAGGTCGGGAAATGGGCCATATTTGCCCTTCATAATATGGCGGCCGTGAGGACCGCTGCTGGCGGGCGGTAAGAGGCATTTTTCCGCACCGTCGGCACCGCGGTACTGACACCGACCGCCATCGTAATCGGCCCCTTAGTTTTTTTTCTGGTTCCAGTACCCCCTGGGCCCCCACTCTGCCTAATCCATACATTTGTATTTTACATTTATTAGCGTGAGAATGCATTTCATGAAAAGGAATATAACGTAGGGATGCAAAAGAAAAATGCCAGCTATGTGTTGTTTAAAGAGCCTGCAAAGGGGGTGTGGCTAGCGCCCAAGGAGCATGGCGGCGTTTCCGTGACGCTCCTGGTGCCAGCGGAGGGGACGAAGGATTTGCGACGTCTCGCCCTTGTGAAGAACGGTGAAAATGTCAGCGCGGTCGTTGGAACTCGGGCAGTGACGGCTGAAGTGCTTTTCATCGCGGAAGAGACCCGCTTTCTGGTTCGAATTCCTTCTTCTCCCTGATACAACGCGGCGCCCGCCATTTTAAAAATGCTCGCGAACTGAGGAGATTGTCTTTCCCTCTAAGGTCACTTAATTTTGATTTGTAACGCTCCTCAACTGACTTGTATTGCGCTGCTAGTGGCTGGAGACAGATTTATTTCGCTGAGCATTGCGCACATTGCTTTACCGCCTCTTACTTTAAGCAACCACCAGAGACTTTCCTCAGTGTTACCAGCGGCCATTTTGCGCTCTCCATGCCCTCCAGTGCAGTACTTTATATGGAATCTAGTATGCCTTAACCTTTGTCAAGGGGACAATGTTTCAAGCAATTAACCCTACCTATTTACCTCCTGTTCTTTTATGTCAACAAGAGCTTCGAGCAGGCTTTATTATCGGTGGAAATGTTCGTTTTTCTGCCTTTTTGCAGTGATAATTATTGTTATGCAGAGCACCACTCTGAGATACTTGATGTATTTCTTATACATTAATGGGCATTATGGAGTCCCTTTTTGCATGAATTAACACTACTTTTCTTCATACATTGCTACAGACAATTTCTCTGCATTTCATGGTCCTTTTTGTGTTTTTCTGTTCAGGATTATTCCTATAGGTTATTATCACGCAGTGTCTTATTATTATTTTCAGCCTTGAAGTTTATGACGACTGTTCTTGCTAATGCCAAAAGCTCCACCTGCTCCACCTGCCTAATACGTGTTTGTTGTGCCACTAGATATGGAGTAAAATCAGGAAATCTTCGAGAGCTGCCAATACCACACAGACACTCTTTTTTGTATATAATGGGCTTTTACTGTCCCAAGTTGCTTTGCAGTTGCTTTGCATAAAAGACATGCTGATGTTTCGGATGATTGCTGGTCATGCTCTTCCCCACACGCAGACTTGCATCACTTGCTTTTCACATGCCCTCTTGTTTGTGATTTTTGGGAAAGGGTGTGGGCCCAAATCAATTTAATTTTTCATTCTAAATTTCCTTTCTTTGCTTCTAATGTATTTTTGGGAAGTTTATCTCTGGTGTGGTCAGAACACACTTCTAACACAAAAATTGTAGACCTCTTACTGGCGGTTGCATTTCAACAGATTAATAAAAATTGGAAAGACTTTACCAAATTATCTTATCAAGCTTGGTGGTATGCTATTTGCTATAATCACAGACTAGATACAGCTTTTGTTTACCCTATTACCATGGCAACGAAACGTCTGTATTTATGGTTACCTATTACATCATTCATCGAAGCTAGTGCTAGACGCTCCTCTTCTTTAACTCCTACACAACAAGAAGTTTCCAAACCTCCATGACTTTCTTTTATTGTATTTTCCACTTGCAAGTTTATTCTTCTTTTGCATCATAGTCTCTGTACTTTGCGATTTGAAATTTCTCTGCTTTTTAGTGATGTATTTGTACATTTTTATTAATCCTTTTCTTTCAGATAGACCAACTTTAATTCTATATGCACCTATTTTCTCTTTGTATTTAAAAGGTGATTCAAGTGACTATGTATTGTTATTTTGCTTTTTGTATTGAGATTTGCATTTCCCTTAATACATTTATTTCTAAACTTAAAAGAGCCTGCAAAGAACTCATCTTGACACTAATTAGGGTTATAAATAAAAAAGTATGTATTCATTTGTAATGTGACTTTTCTGTCTTTGTTCCCTTTAATTATCAGTCATGAATCATTCAGACCGCTCTAGAACACAATTAAAAGTGCTTTCTATTTATATTTGCTGTTCGAAGTATGCACGGATAAGTGCTTAGAATATGGCTTTAGGTGACTGTTTATTTTTGTACCGTCTGCAACATCAAAATATTGAGCTGGCAACCCTAATCATAAGACTGGAAGTTTGTTGCAGGATCAGCGCATTATTTATTTCCTCCACCCTCGGTCCCTGATTAATGACATAATAGCAATAGTTTAACTTATATCTGAAACCCTATGCCGTCGTCAATAACATGCTGATTTACTTGAAGTGTCTGGGAATGCACCCTGCATTCAGACAACTCACTCCTCATCCTCCCCCTTCACTTTCACGCTCACCCTGCATTCACAGTGCATAGTTATGGATTTCCCACATTTGCCACATAATCCATCATCTGCTGCATAATTTGCAGATTTAAAAAAAACTTGTTTCTAGCTCAAACGGTTCAAAAGTTACTAAAAATGTAGCAACACATGTTACCTCGCAGTGGAAGGCCCTTTCTAAAGGTTGACTGATCACCTTTCTGTTGCTTATTGCTATATGTGGGTGTTAATGTGGTACTTATGAGGGGCAGAAAAAGCCAGGACAGTGTTAACAAGTGTAAAAATGGCAAAATAATGTAGTAATGCTATCACAAAATATGCAGCATTATGCAGCATAATTCGTCTTTGCTTGCTGCAGAATTTAGTCAACCCTGCTGCATAATTTGGCCTTCTCCTGCCGCATAATTCCAGTGGCCCTGTTTATAGTGCTATGAGGTCCCAGCCTGTGGCAGAAAGCCCTGTGAATATGTAAGTAATTATTTTAAAACAGTATTTACATACTCTAAGCTAGGCTGCTGCAAAATGATGCAGTGATTGAGATAAAACAAGTTCTTACAAAATATACTTTTTTATTAATAAGTAATCAAACTGTATCTAATGCAGACATTTTTGTGTCTCCTCTATTCCAGATCTCAGCTGATAACACCCTTACATTACATCTCAAAAAGAATAAATCTTTGCCACCATGAAGCTTTAAACAGAGCCACTGGAATTATTCTGCAGAAGTGGACCACATTATGCAGCAGGTTTGACTAAATTATGCAGGAAGAAAAGGTAAATTATGCGGCACAATGCGCCAAATTTTGTGGTTAGCATTACTTCATTATTTTGTCATTGTAACTCAAGGTAACGCTGTCAGGGGAAATATTTCACCTCATTAGTACCAGTTTAACACTCAAATACAGCAGTAAGCAACTACAAGATTACCTGTCAATCTTTGCAAAGGGCCTTCCACTGCTCTGGAACACTTTGTCACCCTTTAATTTAAGTAACCTTTGGTCCGTTTGAGCTAGAATCAAGTTTTTTTGTTGGAATCTGCAGAATATGTAGCAAATGCAGTAAACTGATAATTATGTTGAAAACGCTGCTGCTGCAGAAACTCATAATTCCAGTGGCCCTGGCTTTAAGTGACTCAATCAATTATCAGCTGGTAAGAATGCTGGTTTCTTTTTTAACTTTCTGCACTACCACCACACCATTCGCTTTCAGGCAGAGGCTCCTCAAAGTCAGTATTTACCATTATGGGGCAGTTTTTTGTGAAAGCTGAGTCTATGGGGTGGCAGGTAGAAGGCCAGCAGGTTTGCATTCTGATGCAGAGCCCTAATCCTCTCGATCCCCAGGGCCTCACAGTAATGGTCTAGGAGACAGAGGAAAGGAGCGAGATTCATAGATTTTGTCAAAGAGAAGGCCCAGAATAGAGAGCACTGTATGGGGACTCATTTTTATGGCCAGAGACAGCTTCTTCAGAGAGATACCCCAAAGAAGGGGACAATATAAGTGGTTTTATTTTTTTAAAGGGACACTCATTAGTGAAGCTGGTACTGCTGCCAAGTGTGTAAGTGGCCATTGCTGGTTATCATTAAGGAAGCAAATGCGCAGGACTGGGGCCCAGGGATTTGAGGGGCACACTGCATCACAGCTGTGACTGTCTACCTTTAAAACAAGCATTGGCATAGCCAATAGGTCTCGCCTTTGGGACCTTATAAGTGTTTAGCCATGCAACAGTTGATGTTGTTGCACCAAGGATATTGTGCTGCATAACTAAATACTTATAAGGTCCAAAAAGCGAGATCTATTGGCTATGCCAATGCTTGTTTCCAGTAAGTATCGGTAGGTTTGATCTGCCCAAATGTATCTGAGGATGAAGCTCTCATTGCACCCAGTATGTATTGGGGAGAGGATGTAGCCTTACAGCTAGAGCTACCGACTTTGGAGCTGAGGAACTGGGTTCGAGCCTCTGCATTGGCTCAACATTCTGTGATTCTGGGCAAATCACTGTATCTCCCCCGCCTACCAAAATAATGAATGTGTCCTTGTGTAATGTAACTGGTGCTCATCTAAAGTGCTTTGGATCAAGTTCGGGCTATATAAATCTGCAACAACAAAAAACGCAAAATCCATTATTTTATATCCGTGGTAACAGGAATTATGGCATATATGGGACATTATTAGTCAGCTAGTAACGTGTGCCGCTGAGGAAACAAGCTCCCTCTTGCTCCCTGGGTGAGTGCAGGGCAGCACCTCAGTGGGGCAGGTAGGCAGAGCTGGGCCGATCAATAATTTGACTTAAAGGCGTCATGAACCCCCGTTTTAGCAGATGAAGTAGGGGTTGTCACTGGACTCCATGGCCTAATAAGTTGATGGGACAAGACAGGAAGGAAGTAAACATGAAGGAAGGTGAAATGGAGGACGAAAGGGATGACTGAAATGAACAAATGAAGGAAGAGTGCAAGGACGGGTGGGTGGATGTGGCAAAGAAGAATGGAAGGGTGAATGCATTGATTGATGAGCGAAAGGGTGCTTTGTGGATGGATCTATTTGTGAACAGAAGCATCGTGGCTGGCTGGAATGGTGGATGGAGGGATAGACGGGGACGAGGGAAGAGGGAGGAATTGGATGTGTGTGTAAGGATAAATGAACGGAAAAATGAGGGAATGAATGGATGGTTTAAGGGATGATGAAGGGGAGAGGATGTGGCCTAACGGTTAGAGTAGTCGACCTTGAAGCTGGAGAACCAGGTTCCAGTCCGGGCAGGGACGCTCAACATCCTGTGCTTCTGGGCAAATCACTCAATCGGCCTGTGTCTAAAAAAAATGAACGTGTCCGTCTGTAACTCAACTGGTGCTCATATAAAGCCTCTGGTAACTTCGGGTCGAGTTCACGCCATATAAAACCCTCAAAAAACATGTATACAGTGTTAGCTGTAAAGATGAAGGAAACCTTTCCAGGATGACTCTGGCTTGTTTATTTTACTGACTCCCACGTTCTTAGGAGTTTGGTACCAAATGTGTGTGGGTGGGTTGTAATTTTAATTTTCTGGCAACTGCCTTGCATGGACTTTCATAATTGAGTAATTTGTTGTTAGCGCGAAGTTAAACACCGTGCAAATGGTCACTATTTGAACGTTCATCTACTCGACTCTCAAGTTTAGTGGCACCATGGCTCACAGAGACAGCGGTCTCCAAGAGCCTCGAGAGAGACAAAACTCCTGTGGTGCAGACCAGTTGCGCCCCTCAGCCCCTTGTGTTGTTGGCAGAGCCTGGGGTCACAGTCGCCCCCATAGCTTCAGCAGCAGCAGGTGCGGAGGGGGCAGCGTACCCCAGCCCACGGCTCGGATCCTCCCGCCCCACATTCAGAAATGAATGGATTTTCAGCTCAGGGGAGGGGCGTTGTTGCTGTGAGGGGAGGGGACGCACCGCGCTGCACATGGAGGCAGCGCTGGAGCACAGAGCCAGTGCTGGTCCTGTGCGCGCTGCACCGTGTTGCCTGACAGAGACAGGCAGAGAGGCTTCTGCCGCTGAGACAAACCAGAGGGTACAGTGGGGAGGCAGCGGGTGGAGGCCGCCACAGCTCATGACCTGCCACACCAGGTATGGGAGTGGTAACAGGAGCAGCGGTGTGAGTGGGAATGTGGAGTGGGGGGGCACATGTAGGTTACAGAGAGTTAAGGTTTGGCCGATCGAAGGAACCCCTCGGGGAAAGAGAGCTGAGCCACCGGGGGTATCTACGAGCACCCGGTGGCATATTCCGAGCGGATACAAACACTTTTATGTACCTACCCAACGACAGCCGAGAAGTAACAGCCGCTCCAGGGTAAAATTACGCAGTTTTGCGTATTGTAAATTAAAATGTTGGAAAAAAATTCGGATCCACCGTCCTCATGCGCACCCCTCATCGACGACCTCTCCTCAGTCACATAATATAACCAACCTTCCAAGGCGCACACCTACCTCATCGACGCTACCTTTTCAGAGACCCCCAGAATAATCACTGCCTCTCCAGGCACACATCACCTCAACATCAACGCCTCATGGATACACAGTATCTCCCCGCCTCCTCAGTTACATACAACTGACACAAGCCTCCTCGGGAACGCACACAATTAACACCACCACCACCCTCCGGGAGCACAACCCACTTTCCCGGGGCACACACCATCCATCGCCCGTCTCGTTGGCGCCCACGTGCAGCACAGAAATGTGTTTGGATGCTTAGAGCGCCAACTTTAGGACTGAAGTCCCAAGTTCACACTCACTTTGTAAAATGTTGCTGGTGAAAAGTGTGAGTAAAGGGGGCCGCACTGTCTTGTTGGTGCATCTCCGAGGCCGCCTGGAGGTGGTCTGCTTTCTGTCGGGAGTCAGAGCACGCGACATCTACGCTGAGATTAATTGGTCTGTATGTAGTCCCTTCCCTCCCCCAAACTATTTCAGTGTCACACATGCTACATAAGTAACCAGCATCGCGACCTTAACCTGACTCTTGTCTCCTTGCATCTGAATTTACACTGTTTGGCCAAAGCATCATTCTGCCCTGAATTCTCCGCACATTTTGTGATGAGAAGCCCAGATAACTGAGCTACCATCACTACTACTACCGACCACATTCCGCATATGAATAGCGCACGGTACTCCGGACGGTTTCTAAGCGCTGTAAAAGTCAATCTCCTGAAGGAGTTTGGAAGAGGAAAGCCTCGAGGGATTTCTTGGAGTTACCGGGGGCCGTGGATGAGGGCGGCGGAGAAGCTGTGAAGTGCCTGGGGATGGGAGTGCAGAGTCTTGCCTGCCTTGAAGGAGAAAGGCCCGCGGACAGAGTGCTGTGGGATGGCTGAAGTGCGACTGTTAGCTGGTCGGAAGACAGCATATTGAGCTGTAGTAGTCAAGGTGAGAGGTATTTGTGGCGCCCAGGACTAAGCTCTGATGTGGGGAGGGGGGTAGGAGTTACAGAACAGCAAGGAGATGTTCGCCTAACGACCACCCTGCGCGCCTGTAGACGCTGAGGGCATGTCTGCTGTTTCCCTTGTGGGAGCGAGCAGCAAGGCACGATAATTGCTAACAGATGGTGCCGCTGCTCGCTCCCGCAAGGGAAACGCCAAACGTGCACGTGTTGCAATAGAATGCAATGCAAAACGTGCACGCTTTTAGCCAAAATGCTGATCGATTCCAAAAGGTCCCCTCCTAAGCAGCGCATGCGCGCTGCGTAGGCAAGACCTAAAAGGGGAATCGGAGCTCATTTCCTTTCAAGCATTAGGTCCAAGGTGATGATCCGTCATGGTCGGGAAGGGATAAAAGATGCAGAGGAGATAGCCTGCTACTCAGGACTGCAGTTATCATTAGTGCAGCAGGTGTAGTTGCATTTGGGTCAAAGAGTGTGAGGGGCTCACAACACCCCAATTATGGGGAGCAGTTTGTTTGGGATGATATCTGTTTTTGTTTGATGCATTTGCTGTTTTATAAGTCTCATATTTAGTGCGGTTCATAAGCTATAGAGAAAGTATTCCTGAAATCATCTCATAAGCCCCACTCCCTGCACGCAGCCATCACCCTCCCACTCCCCCAATCCTTGCCATAAAGGTTTGAGGGGGGCCTGACCTCAAAAATTTTGCTATGGGGGGGCTCAGAGTAAAAAAGTTTGAAGACCTCTGCGCTATGCCATCAACCCAATATAAAGAGTGTTCTCCAAATTTCATTTGAAGGAGTGTTGTTTTTTGTTTCTCAGCAATGCACTCAACAAATACGGTAAAAAATGGAAACAACATTTCTTCAGCTTAACAGTTAAGCCAACATTTTTGCCAAACAGATCATTTAAGTGGAAAGGGTCACCAAATTACCCAAGTGAAATAGCATTATGTTTTAATTTTCTGAGTATAACCGAAAGGTCAGAGGTAAAAGCACCAACAGGGCTGACAGTGCACTGAACCTCGAGCTTGGAGTGGGGTGGGCAACTTCGGGGCAACCACTCCTTTTTAGCCTCAATGAGAATAAGGCATTTATCATACATACACCCAAACATCCTTTTTAAACTTCTCCCTTCTTTTAATCCAATTCACCCAACTAACAGGCACACATGTCCACTACCCTAAATAACAACTTACAGCTTCCCTTTCTTCAATCCATTCCCATCATTCTCTACCTACTCAAAACTCTACTACATACACACGTACTCAAAAGCCCACATTTACCATAACTAATCGACAAGGAAAAGGAAGAAAGCGCATATTGTTAATCTACTATTTAACTGAATTCTTGGGTTTCGGAGTAGCGTGCTACCTGCCGCAAAGCACTTCAATGCCTTGTCAAGACATGTAGAGTGGCGTAGATTAGATTGCTATGGAGTGGAGTGGCGCAGAGTGGTGTAGAGTAGAGTGGCGTACAGTAGAATGGCATGGAGTGGCATAGAGTGAGGTGGAGTGTAGTAGAGTGGATGGACTAGAGTGGCATAGAGTGGAGTGGACTAGAGTGGTGTTGTATTGAGTGACATAGAGTACCGTAGAGTGGTATTGTGTGGAGTGAAGTGCCATAGAGTGGAGAAGGGTGGCGTAGACAGGAATGGGATGTCATGCAGCGGCACAGAGTAAAGTGGGGTAGAGCAGAGTGGCATAGATAAGATTGGTATAGAGTGGAGTGGCATAGAGTGGTGTATTGTACAATGGCATAGAGTGGTGTAGAGTAGAGTGGCATAAAGTGGGGTGGAGTGGAGTAGAGTAGAGTGGTGTGGTGTGAAGTAGAGTGGTATAGGCTGGAGTGGAGTGGTGTAGAGTAGAATGGAATGGTGTAGAGTGGAGTGGCATAGGGTAGAGTGGAATGGCATAGAGTAGAATGGAATGGCATAGTGTAGAATGGAGTGGCACAGAGTAGAGTGCCTTTGAGTAGGGTGGTGTAGAGTGGCATAAAGTAGGTTGGAGTTGCATATAGTGGGATGAAGTATTGAGGGGTGGAGGTGAGTAGAGAGGAGTAGCGTAGAGTGGAATGGGTAGCATAGAGTGAAGTGGTGTAGATTGGAGTGGCATAGAGTGGAGTGGTGTGGAGTGATGTAGAGTGGAGTGGCATAGAGTGGCGTAGAATAGAGGGGAGTGGCATAAAGTAGAGTTGTGTGGCATAGAGAGGGGTGGAGGGGAGTAAAACGGCATGGAGTACAGTAGCGTGGAGTGGCATAGACTGCCATAGAATAGAGTGGATTGGCATAGAGTGGTGAAGAGTAGAGTGCCCTGGCGTGGCATTGAGTGGCGTGGTGTAGAGTGGAGTGTTATAGAGTGGATTGGCATGGAGTGCCATTGAGTGTCACTGAATAGAGTGGCATAGAACTGAGTGGCTTAGAGTAGAGTGGTATAGAGTACAGTGGCGTAGAGTAGAGTGGTGTAGAGTGGGGTGGCATAAAGTGGGTGGAGTGGAGAAGAGTGGAGTAGAATGAAGTTGAGTGGAGGGCATAGAGTAGAGTGGCATAGAGTGGCATGGAGTGGTATAGAGTAGAGCAGCATAATGTGGCATAGCGTGGAGGACGTAGAGTGGAGTGCAGTGGTGTAGAGTAGAGTGACATTGAGTAGAGTGGCATACAGTGGCATAGAGTAGAGTGGCATGGCATAGGCTGGTATATAGTGCCATTGTGTGAAGTAGAATGGCGTTGAGTAGAGTTATTTGGAGTAGAGTGGCATGGAGCGGCGAAGAATGGAATAGCATATGGAGGAGTGACATAGAGTAGAGTGGAGTGGCGTAGAGTCAAGTGGAGTGGCGTAGAGTGGAGTGGCATAAAGTGTGGTGGTGTGGAGTAGAGTGCCGTGTATTAGAGTGGAGTCGCGTAGAGTTCAATAGAGTACAGTGGCGTAGAGTAGAGTAGGGGGATGTAGAGTGGGATGGCATACAGTGGAGAGGCATAGAGTGGAGTGGCGTAGAGTGGCATAGAGTAGAGAGTTGTGGCATTGAGTGGCGTAGAGTAGAGTGCAGTGGCATAGAGTGGGGTGTCATAGAGAGGGTGATGGAGTGGAGTACAGTGGCATAGAGTGGAGAGGCATGGCATAGAGTAGCATAGCCTGCCATTGTGGAGTAGAATGGCATGAAGCAGAATGATGTGGAGTAGAGTGGCATGGAGAGGCGTAGAGTGGAGTACCATATAGTGGAGTGGCATAGAGTAGAGTGGAGTGGTGTAGAGTGGCATAGAGTAGAGTGTCATGGAGTGGCGTAAAGTAGAGTAGGGTGATGTAGAGTGGGGTGGGGTAGAGGAGAGTGGCGTAGAGTGGAGAGGCTGTGAGTGGAGTGGCATAGAGTAGAGACTAGTAGCATAAAGTGGCATAGAGAAGAGTGGTTTGGCATAGGGTGTGGTGAAATGGAGTGGAGTAGAGTGGAGTGGGTTGGCGAAGAGTGGAGTAACAGAGAGTGGAGTGGAGTTGAATAGAGTGGAGAGGCATAGAGTGCCATAGAGTGGCATTGAGTGGCATAGATTAGAGTGGCATAGAGTAAGGTGGAGAGGCGTAGAATGGTGTAAAGTAGAGTGGTTCAGAGTGGAGTAGAGTGGCATAGAATGGAGTGTCGTAGAGTGGAGTGGCGTAGAGTAGAGTGGCATAGAGTGGGGTGGTAGAGTGGCATGAAGTAGAATGGTGTGGAATAGAGTGGCTTAGAGTGGAGTGGCATGGTGTGGTATTGTGTGGAGTGGCATATAGTGGAGTGGCATGGAGTAAAATGGCATAGAGTGGCATAGAGAAAAGTGGCATACAGTAGAGATGCATTGTGTGTACTGGTGTAGAATAGAGTGGAGTGACATAAAGTAGAGTAGAGTGGCATAGAGTAGAGTTACGTAGAGTAGAGTGGAGTGGCATAGAGTAGAATGGCGTAAAGTGGAGTGGCATAGAGTGGACTAGTGTAGAAAGGCATAGAGTGGAGTGGAGAAGCGTAGAGTAGAGTGGTACATTTGTGGGTAACTAAAGCATCAGTAGAGATGGCAGATTGGGTGAAAGCGTCATAAATAAGAAGCTGTATTCCTGTGTTAAAAGTAGGAAAGCACGGGATTGAGGGGGATACGATACCCCGGTGATCCTGTAGCGGCCGGAGTTGACTGCCCACAACACAGAACACAGTGGGCCTGGCGGTGTAGGAGTGAGGAGGCTGGGCTGGCGTTGCTAGGAGCTGAGGGACTGATACACCGGTGAAGATATCCAGATGAGCGGGGTGTGCACAATTGGCAAAACTGCACCTGGCCATATTTGATGTGGAAATCGTCGGATTCCTTACTCCTTCCCTGTGAGCACGGTGGACGATAGAGGAGTTTTAGTGCAACGGGTAGGAGACGGGAAACCAATGTGAGCCAGGAAACAAAAGAAAAGAAAGATCGGAAAAGAGGCTGTAGGACTGCTACAGGCGACCCCTGGATAAAACTTTCCACGCAACAGGCGCCGTGAATAGCTGCCATAAAAGAGCTGCAGAACCGAGAAGCTGCAAAGAGCGAGGAGGGCCCCCTCCCCCCACTCGGTAAGCACTAGGGACCGCCATACCGGACCGGGCCCGAGGCGTACCGGTTGCTAGAACCATAATAGCAGGGGGCAAAGGTGGGAAGGCGGCCCTACAAACAAAATTAGACAAATATGCGTGGAATAGGGGGGGGAGAGGAATCAGATGCTGCCAATGCAATTGCACATGCACAGGTCTCAACTCCAGCGGGAACAACAGAACCTACTTTTCAGGATATCATGACAGCCATCAATAATGTCCGCACCTACCTGGAATCACGATTGGACACAGTAAATATAGAAATATCATTGGTGCGCACGGACCTTCGTAAAATGGAAACTAGGGTCAAGGAAGTGGAGGAAGCCACTACGCCGCTGACTACTGACACCGTCAGTCTTAAGAAACAAGTGCAGTTACTTCAAACCAAGCAAGACAAGATGGAAGCTCAGCTAGACGACTATGAAGGAAGGGCACAACGGAACAACATACCCATCCTGGGAGTACCGGAACGGGCGGAAGAGCCAGCGCCGGACCTCTTCGTAGAAGAGCTCATTACTAAACACCTTCAGCCAAAGGGAATGTCAAGCTACTTTTCGATTGACACAGCTTATCGGGTACCTGGCGGAGGGTCGTGGCCTGGAGCCCCAGGAAGGCCCATTATTGCGAGGGTCTTCAATTTTCGGGACAGGGATGCTATTCTGCAAACAGCATCTATTGCAGCACCCACGAAGTTCGAAAACAGTACGGTTACCTTCTTCCCGGACTTCACGCTAAAAGTGCAACAACAGCGCCGGAACTTCCTGGAGGTCAAGAAAGCACTTAGAGACAAAGGCATTAAATATGCTATGCTGTTTCAGGCGAAATTGCGAGTTGAAGCAGATGGGAAAGCATACTTTCTTTCCTCACCTGAGTAGGCATGGAACTGGCTCGATGGCTGGCGGCAAGTTGGGAACTCAAGCAGGGAGGGACGCCTGGGACAGAAAGGGACCCATGCCGGACATACGTGAGATGCCCGAACAGCCACCGAACGAAATTCCATGAGACAAACATGGGAAGAATGAGAACTATCTGTAAGTAGGATGATAGCGCACCAATTGAACATTTACCAAATTCGCTGCCAGATACTGGCTGAGACTGGCTGGGCTCGTTTTGGAGGGCTGAGAGTGGAAAGGGCCTAACTTCGCTCACTTTAGGCCCTGCAGGGAACTGAGGTCTGAGGGCCCGATTCACAGAACTAACTTAAGACAAAATCCTAAACTTACTACCATTTTGGTATTCACAGAAGGCACTTACTCATTTTGGTATTCACAGAAGGCACTTACTCATTTTGAGTAACTTACTCATTTTGTGTAACTTACTCATTTTGGTATTCACAGAAGGCACTTACTCATTGATGAGTAAGTGCCTTCTGTGAATACTAAAATGAGTAAGTTACACAAATAGATAAGTTACTCAAAATGAGTAAGTTACTCATTTGCTATTCACAGAAGGCACTTACTCATTGATGAGTAAGTGCCTTCTATGAATACAAAATGAGTAAGTTACACAAAATGAGTAAGTTACTCAAAATGAGTAAGTAAGTGCCTTCTGTGAATACCAAAATGGTAGTAAGTTTAGGATTTTGTCTTAAGTTAGTTCTGTGAATCGGGCCCTGAGTGTTGACTGAAGCAAGCCGAGAGACAAGGGCTAAGAGGCTGATGCGGGGATATTTGATGAATAAGGGTAAAGTAATGGGCTCGGGCGGGAGGGTCTGAGGAGGGTACGCAAAGGCCGCGGACCCCATGTTGTTGTTTTGGCAGGGCGACAGACACTCTGCTAAGTTGTGGAGGCGGGTAGTTCAAAGTCCGTCAGCAGGGCAGCAGGGAGGGGGGTGGGAGGTGGGGCCAAACTCGTTTTTTGTGGGGGGCTTTACGTATAAAGTTGTGATGTTGTTGCTATTAGACACATTGGTGCGAGTGCCACAGCTTGCTGTGGGACTAGATCGTAGGGCGGGAGGGAGGGGGAAGGAGAGAGGGGATGGGTGGCAGTACCCTCGGATAGGATATGGCTAATCAGAGCACATCGAGCCTGAGGGCTATGGCATGGAACGTAAATGGGCTATATGATAAACTAAAAAGGACTATGGTGTTAAAATACCTACGCAGACACTCGCCCGACCTGGTTCTGCTTCAGGAGACGCACCAAGGGCAACATATACTTGGCCCTCAATAGATTTGGATACACTCTCCTGGCACATGCAGGGTTTACCTCTGGATCTAGAGGGGTGGCTATATTGGTGAAGAAATCAGTGCCCTTCATACCTGGTCGCATATGGCATGATACTCAAGGTAGATATGTGGCTATAACAGGGAGTTGGGAGGGGAGTATTTTGAACATATGTTCTGTCTATGTGCCACCTAGGCTTCATGCGGAGACGCTGCCACTGTTAAGCAAACTAATACTGGACCTACCCCCTGCGATCCTTACGCTGGGGGGGTGACATGAACGATGTAATGTGCCGAGAGATAGACAGGGCCCGGTTGACTGCAAGGGCAGGGGGCACTCCTTGTGGAGGCATTGGGTCTGACAGATTTGTGGAGAGAGCATAACCCGTCCACTAGGCACTATACACATATATCGGCTGGGCATGGCAGTGGTTCCAGATTAGATTATTTTTTTCATGCAGTGTGTGCATGCTGGGTAATTTCGGGAGGCACAGCACAAAGCTAGGGGCATATCAGACCACTTCCCGGTGGAGGCCTCACTTTGGGACCCGGTCCGGGATCAAGTACTTCCGCCATGTGTGACCCCTGGCTTTTCAGAAACCGCGACATCCAAGATGGGTTTAGGGAACGTACCGAACAGTATTTCGCAGAAAACTCGGCTCGGTCGCCTCACAGTGTGTGTTATGGGAGGCGTACAAGGTGGTTGTGAGAGGCTATGCCCAGGTGTAAATGGGGGGCAGGAAAAAAGAGCGCAGGGCCCGGTGCACTGCATTAGAACAAGAAATCATAGCATTTGAGGAGCAGGTGATACAGAAGGGGGGGACGGAACCGGTACTTCGACACCAGCTGGGACTTAAGCAAAGAGAGTTGAGGGACTTAGAGGAGGACGCCGCCCGGTCCCATGCAGTAGCTACGCAAAGGAAGCTATTTGATATAGGCGATAAAGCTAACAAGCTAATTGCCTATTTGGAAAAGAGAGACCGAGAAAGGAATTGGGTAGCTGAAATTAGGGGGGTAGATGGCACGTGCTACAGGGAAGGCCCCGAAATAGCAGAGGTGTTTGGGCAATATTATGAAGGGATATACCAGTCGGCCTCAGCCGCGACAGAAGAGGAGTGTATAGCATTCCTGCAGGATATTGCCACGTTGACACTTTCAACAGAGGATAGCGAGGCAATAGACCAGGACCTGACAGTGGAGGAGGTTGCCAGTGCTATAAGAGAACTGCATTCCGAGAAAGCAGCGGGCCCGAATGGGCTACCAACTGAAATGTTTAAATGTGTTACAGATATAGTAGCACAGCCTATGCTTGATATGTTTTGTGAAGTACAGGAGGTGGGACGTCTACCTGGAGACCTTTAATTAGCCACAATAGTGGTTATCCCTAAACCAGGCAAAGAACCGGGAAAATGTGGGTCATACAGACCCATCTCACTGCTGAACTTTGAGGCCAAGCATTTGGCAAAGGTGCTGACTAATAGACTCCGACCCATAATCTCTACAATAATCCATCCCGATCAATCTGGGTTTATGCCTCTGAGGAGTACAAGGCTGAATCTCCATAGTTTATACGGAGTAATGCACGAGGTACTGGTGCGCCCGACAGAAGACTCAGCGGTAGTATCATTGGATGCCCGTATGGCATTCAATAGCATTGAGTGGAAATATTTATTTATGGTCTTGTCCAAGTTGGGCTTTGGACCGGAGTTCTGTGCCTGGGTCTGGCTGCTGTATTCAGACCCCATGGGTAGAGTTTGATTTAATGGGGCGCTATCTAGGCTATTTGCGCTCCACAGAGTCACGCGTCAGGGATGTCCACTATCCCCGATGCTATTTGCGATGGCTCTGGAGCCACTAGCTGCATGAGTACGCGTGGATCCCCTGGTGCAAGGAATTGATATTGGGGGAGGTAGGGAGGAACGTATCTCCCTATATGCGGACGATATTCTGCTTTATGTGCATAGACCGCGCCGCACAATACATAGACTTATCCATATTTTTAGAACATTTGGTAATTACTCTGGATATCAAATAAATTTGGATAAGTCGCTGGTTTTTTCCTTGACGGGGACAAAACTGCAACTTACGTCGGCTTGTGCAGCCTTGCAGCAACTGGAAGAATTTAAGTACATGGGTATCTGGATCACTAGGTCAACAGAGGTTTCTAGAGTTGAATTTAAATCCACAGGTTGAGAGACTACGTAGAGATGTGACAAACTGGCAGAGGTTACCGGTCTCCCTTATGGGAAGAGCGTTCTTGTTTAAAATGATGGCTTTCCCACAGTTACTCTATATAATACAGAATACTCCTTATCAGATCCTGATGGCAGTGTTGCGGACAATTGATGCAGAAATACGTACCCTGTTGTGGGCAGGGGGGAGCACCCGCATAGCTCTGCGAAAGCTGTAATGGGGGTATACAAAGGGGGACTGGCGGTGCCTGTCGTCAGGTGTTATTATCTAGCGGCTCAACTGGTAAGCGTGAATGACTGGGTATTTGCACCATGCGAAGAGCCAGCTTACAGGGTGGACCGGCACGCATTTGGACCTCGGGGATATACTGCAGCATTGTATAGGGGTGGGCGTAATCCACATCTGTCAGCACATACGAGGATGGTTGTCCAGGCATGGCGAATGGCCACAAAACTATTGGGGTGGGAGTCTAGGTTGACTGGACAGTCCCCATTGAGGGATTGTGATCAACTGGCGGAGGTGGGACGTCTGGAGGGCTTCCGTAGGTGGAATCTCATTGGCATTGAAAGGCTCTGGGATGTTTGGCGAAATGGGGAAATGTGCACATTTGAGACTCTTCAGGCAGAATATAAATTGGTGGAGGGGGAGAGATTACAATACTTACAGCTGAGACATGCCCTGAGGTGCCACGTGACGGGAGAGTGCAGGTACCTGACTATTCCCCAATGGAGGATAGATTGTTGATGGACCCGATGGTGGGCAAGGCTGTATCACTCATATATCGTAAGATCATGAATAACCTAGCAGATCTGCTGAGTCCCTTGAGGGAAGCGTGGGAGACAAATCTGGGATTGTTGGAAGATGACGACTGGGCGGAAGCCATGCAAAGCCTAGGGAAATTTCTATACGTGCCAGATTTAGGTTAGTCCAACTCAGGATTTTACACAGGTCCTATATGGCCCAAACACTGCAGCAGAGACTGGGCTGATGTAAATCTAGCCAGTGTGTCAGGGGCTGTGGGGAGGCTGGTACCTTTTTCACATCCTTTGGGCCTGCCCCATGATTCAGAGATACTGGGAAGGGGTTTCTTGAGTGATGGCAGCAGTGGTGAGCTTGCAGGTCCCTGTTGAAGCGAGATGGCACCTGTTGAGTGTGACGGGGGAGATCGTATACAATACATAAAAACGTGGCTGACACTGGCATCTGGGGTGGCAAAAAGGAACATAATGAGAGCATGGGGTTCGGTAGAAATGGCAAGGGTGGGGGCTTGTAAACGGGACCTGGACTGGTGTCAGCAGGCCGAAAAAGTGGTCTACGAAAGTAGAGGATCTCCTAAAAAGTGGGAGAAAATCTGGACCCTGTGGGGAAAGTATAGGAACTATTGAACATTGTGCTGAGATCTTGTTAATCCTGGAGGGGTTACTGGGTGAATACATTGAGTATGGAATGGGAATGCTCATCACTGTTATAATGTGTACTGTTGTCTAAGTTACTAAGACGCCCTACTACAGCATGTGTTATCCAGTATAGCAATGTGTAATAAGCAACTGGTTAATAAAAAGGTTAAAAAAAAAAAAAGTAGGAAAGCACGTTGCACGTCTAGGAAAAAATGCTTATAAAATAAAAAAAATAGTGCTTTGCAAAAAGAGAAGGGCGAAAAAAGACACGGAAGAACACATGTACTTG
Organism: Calotriton arnoldi; assembly: GCA_963921515.1. Lineage (NCBI taxonomy): Eukaryota > Metazoa > Chordata > Amphibia > Caudata > Salamandridae > Calotriton > Calotriton arnoldi. The sequence goes on from CAWUFW010001257.1 coordinate 798,827, forward strand.
GTTCATGCTCTAGGGAGAAGCTAACACAAGAAAGGAAGGCAAGCCTACTGGACCTAAACAATCGAAAGATTGCAAATGAGAGTGACAACAAGTAATGGTATGCTGTGGGCAGGATTTAAGTCTATTGAATTGAAAACAATATGTCTTGAAGCACACTGTATGTGCTGTGTAGGCGAGACCTAAAAAAGGAGAGCCACGACTAAACAGCATGGAGGGGCATGGATCGCGGAGCCCCATGTTTTAGTGTAGCATCAATGAGGAGTGTTGGTGGCCTGATGTGGAGATTTTAAGGTGAGCCTCTTCGTTCCCCACCTCTTCAATCTGTCGCCGACTGCCTCCAGCAGGAAAGGGGGCATTGGATGGGCAGTGAGGCTCCATCATACCAGTGAGCCAGCAGCAAAGTGTGGGGAGAATCGCAGGAGAATTGGACTGAATGAGAGTTGGGGCCACCATCAAGACAGAGATGTTATCCTACAGGCTGTGAGTAAGCATAGAGAGTTAAGATCAGAGTTGACAACACCGCCATTAAGTTCTATCTGGACTTTACCCTGGCTGCCGAAAAGAAAAGACAGTCCTTTAGAGCGGTGAAGAAGCTATTAAGGGAGCAGGATGTCAAGTATATGATGCTCTTCCCTGCTAAGCTCCAGATCATAGTAGATGGGAGGTCGTGGAAGTTCCTTTCAACAGCTTACGTCTGGGATTGACTGGAGAGCTGGAGGCCAATACAGTGTTGGTCCTTAACCAGAGCAACAGGGAGTGGCCACACCAACCAGGGAGCTCACAGAGAGTTAATGCATGGGGAAGACCATTTGGAGGAGGCAGTGGGGGCCGATTGCCGGACACCTCAAATGGATGGTGATCTTAACACTGACACCACTGAGGTGGAGACACCTACCAAGGCAGATGAACTATTGACACGCACCAGACCGTGATGTTTCACGTAGTATGAGGAAGTGTGCCCAAAACTGTGCACATGAATTGTATGCCGATGAAACTAAATTGAACATACATTATTAGTTTCACATATAAACAATACTGAACTGCAAAAGGGGATTTATTTAAACTAAGTCTGTATCCTTTGATATTTGCTTGACTAGTTAGTGAAACAATGGACTGGTTTTGATTTTGTGGGCAACCGGCTCCTTGTGAATTGAGGTGGCGGGTAGTTTCAAATCCACTGTGCTGGGAGATGGGGAGGGAGGACTGGATAGTGGGAATACGTTTGTTGAGGGTGTTTTACTCAGTATATGTTTTGAGGTACAGAAATACAGTACAGGTCTGAGAAAAGATGAGGTGGATAGCAGTGATGAGTCGCAATGGGAGCTGAGGCACAATGACTTCATCAGTGACTTCTCAGAATGATGGGGGTTTCCAAATCCTGGAATGTAAATGGACTGAGCTGTAAGATCAAAATGGGTGTGGTTTTCCAATACTTGAGGTGCCAGGGCCCAAATGTGGTCTTTTGCAGAAGACCCACCTTATGGAGAATAACTGTTGTCTGCCAAATAGAGGGGTATATCAACTCCTGGTTCCAGAGTGGTTGCTATACTAACAGTTTTTGTTTTACTAAGCGGCTCACAATTAATTCACGCATAGATTATATATTTACAAAGAGACTGCACATGCATGGATTCTCAAATGGTAGATTTTTGGCTAGAGGAATTTCTGATCACTCACCTATTACTGCCAACATGGGCATTCAACATCGGGTAGACTACCAGGGATGGAGATTAGATATGTGGTCCCTGAAGTGGTGGCGGAGGAATTAAGGCACACCACCGAAGGCTACTTTTTCAAAAACAAAGGCACTGGGCACTCTGGGGAGGTCCTATGGGAGGTGTACAAAACTGTACTGTGGGGACAGGTGCTTTTTCTTGCCTTGGCTATTCTTAAACTCAGATGGAGGGAAATGCAAAACACTGACACACAACTTCTAGTCTGCCAACAGAAACGTACAGAACAGCCAAACTACTCAGCTGTGTCGCCAATTGGAACTTAAAAAACAGGAATACCAGGAACTGGCCACTTATGGAGAACAAAAACAATATTTAGCTACCCAGCACAGAATATATGAAGTGGCAATTAGGCGCATAAATTATTAGCATGGCTGGGGAAACGAGATGGAAAAATTAGATGGGTGAGCATGCTTCAGGTACACACAGGCAGGGTGGTCACAGGGTACCAGCACATAGTTCACCAGTGGCACCAGACAGACAGGGCTGTCCTCTCTCCGCCATGTATTTGCATTAGCAAATACATCCATTTGCATGTTGAGTGAGGGAGGATGCTCTGATGTGGGGACTGTGATGAGAGATGATTTGGGAGTAGAGGATATCTCTGTATGCAGACGACATATTGTTGTACACCTTGATCCTGAACTCTCCATTCACAGGCTCCTGCAGATGATGTAGAGATTTGGGAAGTACTGTGGTTTCTGAGTTATTGACCTTAAATCAGTGATTAATACAATTACAGCCTAGATCCCAAGGGGACTGATCACGGGAAGCACATCCCCGTATACACCTAGGGATTTCCCTATTTAGGCATCTATATTATGATGGATCATGAGGTATTCCTCTGGGAAAATGGGTATATTGTCCTCACTAAATTTAAAGATGTTTCATGCCACTGGAAACACTTGCCGATCTCAATGATGGAAAGAGCGGCTAGGCATAAAATTATTGTGCTCACCCAAGCTTCTTTACCCCTTACATAACACACCATTCCCGGGGCTAGAAGGATTTCTCCATAGCAAGTTTCATTTCACGAAATTCCATGGAGTTACAGAAAAACTCCATGAGATTTCTGTGAATTCTGCCAACAGGTGGAAAATATCCATCTCTAGCTTCTCGTGCAGCAATTTAGCAACAGCAGTGTGAGTATCACTGAAAATAAGTGCAAACTGCACCATGCGTTGCCCAAGAGCGTGCAGCCATTCGAGTTTACTTTGCTGCCGCCCAAGCAGAAAATGTACTCGAGCGACAGCTAATCTACTCTAACAGCAGCCCTCTGACTGTGACAGCTCACGAACGCCAGTGACCAGCCATGTCAGAAAATCGTGCTAGGGGATGCCAAATCTCTCTCGCATATTGTGGAGCCTCGTGGGAGAAAAATGCCACCACACGGCAATTGGGCGAATTTGGACAGAACTCTGCGTTAAAGAGTAACCCGAAATGGCCAAAATTCCGCCAATTCCACGGGCAGAACAGAATTGTTTGCCCACCCCTAATGGCAACATTAATTTGCTACTGGTTCCACTATTAAATAGCATCCACCTTGCCTTGTGGGCTACAAGGCCTACATAGAGATAGCAATGATACTTAAAAGGGAGGTCTTTACCTATCAAAAGGATTAATCTGGAACGTTCCAGACCAGCTCTCCCCTGACTGCTGCCAGCGAATGCAGGCCTGCCTGACCTGACAATCGCCAAGCAGCAGTAAGTTGCAAGTTCCCACTGGCTCCCAGGACCAGCGCCAAGGTCTTCTGTCCCATTGGAGCCCTGCTTGCCTTTTTTGCCCCCTCGCTATTTTCTCGCTCTCCCGCGTCCTGTTTCCCACTCTCCCGCCTCCCCAGCATCCCTTCTCTCCTTCCAGGACCTACTTAATGGAGGCCACAGTGCGGCTGAACCACAGGCACGCTGAAGGCATGCCAAAGCAAGCCCATCTGTGTCCGTCCGTGCCTGGACCACGCCCAGCGACAGGCACCTTGGCCCGCTGGACTCCGACAGGTACTCCACCGCCGATCTTCGCACCCTAGACTCCGGTCGCAACAACAACTGCTGCCTCACATCTCCTTGCATCACAGCAGGACTGTACACTTGTCTCCACTGCTGCTTCACATCTACTCCAGGACCAATCACCCCCGCAGTATCCAGCACACCGCCGTCCGTGCCGGCCAAGACCCCACCGAATCAACTTAGATGTCTCCTGTTCGACGTCAGATCTCTCCGCAAACACGCCACCGAAACCTGGGACCCCATCTCCATCCTCACCCCGATGTAACCTTCATCACAGAGACCTGGCTCACCCCATCATCGACCCTGGACATCACCACGGCAACACCCATTGCTACAGTATGAAACACAGCGACCGCACCAACAGACACAGAGGTGACATCACTACACAAGGAATCAATTACCTGCACCATCATCGACAACCAGATCACGCCAATCATGGAACACATGAACTTCCAGCTCCGCACCGATGATAACACCACCATCAAAGGCACCCTTGTGTGCAGACCGCCAGGAACATGGACCGGACTCAGCAACGCCATCGCTGAATTCTTTACCCCACTTGCCATCGAATCCGAACGCTACATCTTCCTGGGAGATCTCAACTTCCACCTAGACGACTCCACCGAAACCAACTCCATCGACCTCCTGGAAAGACTGGACAACATCGGCCTCAAGCAGCTAGTCACTGACCCCACGCAGAAAGCAGGACACACGCTGGACCCCATCTAGCAACAGAATCAGATCAAACCACCCCAGTTGAAACTCACTTGGTCAGACCATCGTACACTTCACCATCTCCGAACATGCCAGCACCGTCCCTAACCGGCACAGCGCCCCCTTCCGCACCTGGTCTAAGGTCACTCAGCAAAAATGGACTGATGCCCTCAGCACCACACAGCCCAAAGACACCACCAACTTGGACCACGCAGTACAGAACTTCAACGACTGGATCACCAGCACCACCGACCAAGTCGCTCCCACCAAACCAGCCAAAATGCACAGACCCTCAACACAAGCCAGCTGGTACACCCTGGAACTCAGCACGTCAAAACACAGGTGCAAACAACTTGAAACAAGATGGCGCACCAGCAGGACCCACACCGACAGAGCCACCTTCAAAGCAGCCCTCAACGTTAATCACCGACAGATCAAAGCAACAAAGAGGGAGGCTCTGACCCTCCGGATCAACACCAGCACCAACCAAACCAAGGAACTTTTCACCATCGTCAGAGAGATCATCTGCCTGTCAGCTACCAAAAACTCAATCCGCTCATCACAGGGACTCTGTAACATCCTCGGAAAACCCTTCCACAACAAGATAGCAACCATCTATAGGAACTTCGATCCCCAACCCTCCAACCTTCTCAGCCTCCGATCGACCACCACCGCCGACCACTTGCTCACCGCATGGAAACAACTCAGTTCATCGAGCACAACCACTCTTATGAACTCCATCCACTCGGGAGCACCCACCGAACCCTGCCCCCACCGACTCTTCAACCTCAGATCACCCACTGACTCACCACCGTCAACAATGTCTCTCTAACCACAGCCACTTTTCCAGATGCCTCTGGTTATATTTGGGGGTTGGGAAGTTTCTTAGGTAGGCATTGGGACATATCGTCATTCTGCTCCTGAGAAGTTTAGGATCCTGGCAGAGTGAAGTGCCATCATTGTCTACTCTCCTGAGCAGAATGGCATAAGGTGGTTTCAATATAAAAATTTTAGGAGAAGTTTTAGGAATAATACAAAAAGTGTTAGTCATGGTTAGAGATGTTTCAAACAAGACATCATAGTTTCTAAAGGAGAAACGTCAGAGTTAACAGCCAAGATAGGTTATCTTATGTTATGTTATATTATAAGGAATTTGTAAAGCGCAAACTTTCTCTCCAAGGAGCATTGTGGCGCTGAGCGGATCCCTAACAGACAAAGGTGACTGAGACTGGGAAATGATTTAGATAAGTGATCTGCATAGAGCATCAGGGGCCGTAAAGATCCAAGTTTTCAGAGCTTTCCTAAAAAGGGTTTCTGATTGGATGAAGCGTAGGTGCTTGGGGATTTGGTTCCAGGCCTTGGTCCCAAGTACTGCAATTGATTTCCCCCCTTTTGAGACACATCTGAAAGCAGGGGGTTTTAGTAGAGTTGCTTTAGACGATCTGAGAGTACGGCGTGGCACATAGCGTGCAAACCTGGGCCGAAGGTAGTGGGGGCCTGAGGAATGAAATATTCTAAAGGTAATTATCAAGATCTTAAACAGGATTCTTTTGTGAAAGGGTAGCCAATGCAGTGCTTCCAGTGCAGCAGATTCTGATGAGCTCCTAGGCCATTGTAGTACTAGTCGGGTTGCCGCATGTTGTACCATCTGTAATTTGTGTAGGACCGACTTATTTGCTCATGCATAGAGGCTGTTGCAATACTCCAATCTAGAGGCGATTAGGGCCACTGCCTGTCTTGCCGTGCAGGGGAATAGGTCGAAGAACTTTTTAAGTGACTTTATCAGATGGAAGCAGGTCCCAACCACTGCTAGGGATTGCTGGTGAAAGGACAGTGCTGAGTCAAATTTGACCCCCAGGTTCCTAGCTACTGTTACTGTATTGGGGGAGAAGGAATGTCGGAGGGCCACTATAGACTAGGGGAGAAGGTGTTCGCTTTCCCTAGTGGCATGATTTCTGTTTTTTCTGAGTTACATTTTAAGTGGTTTGCTTTCATCCAATGAAAGACTGCTGTGAGGCATTGACAGAGATTTTCCTCAGCCAGAGTGGTATTTTTATCTAACATCAGAATTAACTGCGTATTGTCCGCGTATGAGATAGTCTCGATGTTAAAGGACGATATCAGACTAATCAGGGGAGCCATATAGGCATTGAAGAGAACTGGACTGAGAATGGACCCTTGTAGAACCCCGGAAGGCAGGGATTTTTCTGCTGACTGGTATTGTCCGAGAGTAATGACTTGTCTTCGGTTTTGTAGAAATGATTTTAGCCAGGCCAGGGCGAGATGAGAGATACCATATGACGCGAAACGGTCCAGGAGAATGACATGTGAGACTGTGTCGAAAGCAGCTGATAGGTCAAATAAGACCAACACAGCATTCCTTCCCTGGTCTAAAGCGGCTCTTAGGGATTCAGCGGTGTACAGGATGGCCGATTCCGTAGAGTGCTGAGGCCTGAAACCTGATTGATTAGGGTATAAGATATTAGTTCCTTCCAGATAGGTCATAAGTTGAAAGTTGACTAGTTTTTCAGTAATCTTGCTAAGACATGGGAGTAGAGAGATGGGTCGAAGATTGGTAAGGGGGGCGGGATCAGCAAGTTGTTTCTTTTGGAGTGGTTTGACTGCTGCAAGTTTCCATTCATTGGGGACTTCTGCTAGTGAAAGAGAGGCATTTATTATGTTATTGATGACTGGATTGACAGTATCTATAATGGCATGAAAATTAAGGGGGGACATGGGTCAAAAGGAGAACCTGATTTAACTGCAAGAGTAGCCTGACGGGTGAAATCATAGCTGGAATGAGTCTTGCCTCTTCAACTCCAGTTGATGATGCTTCAGCTTCCACGTAAATCCCAACATCTAGAGTCATTCTCAGGTATTGTACTCATTAACCCCAGTGATTCCTTTAATCCCACTGGAGGGTTTTAGTAGTGACCCTCAAATGGCCCAAATTTTTCTAACTCCATGTTCCTTTCATTTGCCGATCTTTGATTTTCCGAGACTCACAATCTCGGATGACTTTTATTATGTCATACCTTAGTGGGTAGGCTGCAATCTGGTCTATGCAGTTGGTTTCAAGAGGTGATCCTATTCTTTATAACTTTGAAGAGTTTAAAAAAGAGTTCCTCAGAATTTTTGACAGAAGGAAGATCTCACAAGCTACTGATAACAAGCTATTGGAACTAAGACAAGGCAAAAAGGATCTTGTGGCCAATTTGGCACAATTCAATACATTAATTGTGGAGACAGAATGGAAGGAAGGCAAAATAGCAGCTCTGTTTTATAGGGGTCTTAAAGGTGAGCTAAAGTATGCCTTGGCCCAAATCCTTAATCTACCAGTCGAATTCTCTGTATTGATTGATATGACCTTAGAAATAGACTACAGACAAACCGAAAGGAAAGAGAAAAAATAAGGGATTTTCACCCAAACATCCCAAGATTTGATCATATCAGAACAGAAAATTCTGAGGTTCCAGATAATCACTAGGGGGTAGGACTGATGCAGATAGGCACGATACAAGGACCACTTACAAAAGCAGATTTATCAAGAACTTTTCCCCAAAAATAATTCCACTCACCCAATTGTTTAAAAAGGGAGTTCCAGATGCTACAATCCAGGTACACCCACACTTACCATGCGGGGCGGGTACGTTGGGAACGGGAACTCGGGCGCAACCTCAATCCCAAGGAATGGGAAGGTGCATGCTATAGGGCACACCACACAGCAACACACGTAGGTCTCACCGAAACACTCACCAAATTAGTCTATCACTGGTACTACACCCCAGAGAGACTCCACCAAGCCGACGCGACTCAGAGCCCTGACTGCTGGCGGGGTTGTGGGGGGAGGGGCACACTGGTTCACCTGCTGTGGGACTGTGAACATCTCTGGGCTTACTGGGCACACGTATTGGACGAAGTGGACAAACACCTTGATACAGAGATCCCTAGACTCCCCGCATATGTCATCTTAGGGGTGCCCAACCCCCTTACCTACCCCCTAAAGTCCAGACGAGGGAAACAGATAGCTATAGCTCTAGGCACAGCCGTCCAGAACATACTGATTCACTGGAGGACCCCACGCATTCCTGCACACACGGGTTGGTATCACCGTCTATGGCACGTCTTGGGAATGGAAAAGATCTCTCTTACTCTGGCCGGGAAAGGATCCTCCTTCAGCGACCTATGGCAGCCATTTCTCACCCTGCTCGCACAAGACTTTCGAGAACTGACCTGCCCGAGATATCTGCGTCTCTTACGCTTAACAGCACCAGAACCCGCTTTGTAGATTGTACGAACACCAGGACTGACACACTGCCTGGCCTAACGCTATATCACCAAACTGGACCATGGGTGGGGGGTGGATTACACTTTCTCTTTTCCTTTCCTCCTTTCAATTCTTCGGGTGGTGGGTGGGAGACGTATGTTAACTGTTTACTTCGAGATACTGTTATATTGCTTTATATCCAAGCCGGGTCCTGCGCGACCCATATAATGTGCACTTACCTTTCGCAGCTCTTAATAAAAAGAATTAAACCATAAAAAGGGAGTTCCTTTCAAATCGCCACTAGAAGCTGAAGAAGCCTTTAGATCATTGAAGAGGGAATTTATGACAGCACCAATTTTGATCCATCCATATCCCTATGTTGAAACTGATGCTTACGATCGAGCCATTGGTGGAGTGCTGTCTCAGAGACACAAAAAGACAGGTCAGCTTCATCCAGTGGCCTATCATTCACAAAAATTGAACCCAGCAGAGATGACTTACTCCATAACAGAGAAGGAACTGTTGAATATCATAGATGCGTTCAAAGAATGGAGACGCTACTTGATGGGAGCAAGGCACTCAATCATCGTATTTAGGGATAATAAAAACTTACAATTCTTGAAATTCACCAGAACACTCACTCCAAGGCAATTATGTTGGTCCTTGTAGTTTGTAGATTATGACTTTGTGATCACTTATCATCCAGGAAGTAAAAATGGAAAAACTGATGCCTTGTCCTGAATTGATAAGGAAACACCAAGGAACACAGTCGAGATACAAAGAATCATTCCAGAATCCCAGATTGTAGGGGCTATTTCTAGTGGAAGTCTGGAAGAAAAGATTAAACAAAAGGTGACTTCAGCAGAAGTTTTGGAATATGTTAAGGAAGAACCTAATAGAGAGATTTGGAACCAGTTACAACATTGTGATGGAGTTCTATACATACCAACTATAGATCTAAAGGAAAACATTTTATACGAATGTTACGACAGTCCAATAGCCGAGCATAAAGGGATACATAAAACTGAAGATTTGATTAAGTGTCAATTCTGGTGGCCTAACAGGAACAGAGACATCCACCAGTATGTAACTACCTGTGAGATCTTTGCCCGGGGAAAATCAGCTAGGCAGGCTCAAAAAGGGCATTTTCAGCCATTTCCAATTCCCTCTCACCCATGGCACACCGTGACGATGGATTTGATAGTTGACCTACCTTCCAGTAAAGGGTTAAACATCATTTTACTTTTCGTGGCAGCAGTCACAGCAATGGTCCATTTCATGGCCTTGAAGGAAGTTCCTGATGCCACAAAGTTAGCTCAGCAATTTAGTCAACACATAGTGAAGATTCATGGCATTCCCAAGGTGATTATTTCAGACGGGGAGCTCAATTCCTGTCTCATTTCTGGAAGTCTTTTACTGAGGGGTTAAATATTGAAACTAGATATTGCACTAGTTATCACCCAGAGACTGACGGACAAACTGAAAGGGTCAATAAGGAATTAGAGCAATATCTAAGATTATTTCTTTTAGATCAGGAGGGAGAGTGCCCAGACCTTCTCTGGGCAGCTGCATTTGCGCGCAATACTGCTAAAAATGTATCCACTGGCTGTTCACTGTTTTTTCTGAATTATGGAAGGCACCCACACTCCTTAGTTAGTTCCAAAGAAATCACAGTGCCAGCAGTGGAAGATCTAGTCCAACACTTAACCACAGTACATGAGTCAGCTGCTGAGACCTTAACACTAGCCAAAGAACGTTATAAATTCCACGCAGACAAGAGAAGGAAAATCGGGCCAGGTCTTCAGGTTGGAGACAGGATCTGGTTGAGCTCTAAACATCTCAGGGTGAAAGAGAGCCAGAAATTTCAACCAAGATTTGTGGGTCCATATTCCATAGGGAAAATAATCAATTCAGTGACCTTTTATTTGAAGATAACCCAGAAACTAAAAATACACCCAGTTTTCCATGTGTCACTACTGAAGAAGGTAGCTCAAAATCTGAGAAAAAGACAGCCAACCATTTGAAGTGAAAGAGATACCTGATTAAAAAAGAAAAAGTGGATTGGAAAGGCTTCGGTCCCGAAGAGAGGTCTTAGGAATTGCAAACAGATGTACATGCTACTAGATTAATTTGAGCCTTTCATAAAAAATACCCTACCAAACCACGACTGGAAGGCCCATTCCTGTGGGGGTATACTGTCAGGATCCACAGATCACACCACCGAAAACTATGTCAAGTAGCCGGTGCTACTACCTTAAGTTAGGCTTTAATGTTACATACAAGGCACTCAAGATGGTGGCCGCTGGTAACTTCCAGTGAGCTCTCTGGTTGCCACCTCAATTCTTAGAATTCTCCAGAGGTCTGAGGTGAAAGAATCTTACGTGCGTGCCACATTCTAAAATGAGCTTTCACCAAGTTCTTGTCCCTGACTAGACCTATATGCATTAGATGCGTAGTTACCTCAGGATTAGTAAGGTGTTCATCATTCTCTTGTGGTAGCTAGAGCATCCGTGTATCATCAGTATATTTGGGTAGTGTTCTAGCAGTGCGCAAGCTCAGTTTACCAGGCAAGATTTCTGAGACTCGTCTACGCTGATTTGCGACTTGAGTCTTGGGTGCTATGTGCAGAGGTGTAGTGTCCTCACGTTATTTGGAGTGAGAAGGGTTGTTTAGAAGTGCGCTAGACCCTTTTCTAATACTGTTAGCGAATAAATCATCCCTGATTTCCGCGACAAGTCTCGGAGTTCATTTGCAGGAGGTTCCATGTTGTCGTTTCTTTTAGCTTCTATTAGCTAAGAGAAGAGTTTCCAAGGCGCGCTCAGTCCCCATAACGAGACCGCAACTTCAGAGCATTCCTTCTCCAAGTATTCTATGAGTTCCACATGGAAGAACGCCTGCAAAAATAAACAAATGAGAAACTCTGCCAAATACTTACAGAGTCAGCATTCTGGCAGCTGCGGGGAATTCTTCACTTTCCCATGAAGAGTCTTCTGTCATGCAAGTATCCCTATATGGGGAAAAGTTCAAATATAATTGCTCATTCGCTAACATTTGGTTATGTAAATGTTCATGTAGTGTAAATATGTAATTATAAATTGAAGGTAAAGAAAATTCTAAAAGAGAATATTATGATGATGAAAGACAAATAGACTATAAAAGAAAACTTCATCATAAAGGGAAAGAAAATAGAAGAGAAGCAAAAACCTTAGTCCTGATGGGTATGCAGAACAAAAGAATAATAACAGACAGTATTGTTAGTTACAAGTAATTATGTTTGATACTAGTAAGGATAATACATATTAGGTTACCCATTGTTTATTACAGTTACTCAACTGGATGATAATACTACTACTCAGAAGTAAATGAAGAGAACCATAGAAGACCAGGACGAGGCTGTCTCTTCTTGTCTATCCCATCCCCTTCCCCTCTAAGAGCATTTCGAGCCTCTAGTTATCCTTGGAGATTGGAAGGTTCTTAGGTAGGCATTGGGATACATCATCATTCTGCTCCCGAGACGTTTAAGACCCTGACAGATGTCTTTATGCCCCCTTAGTGTCGATGGCGTTTCAACTCTGAGAGGGATTTACAGGGACATCATCAGGACAGGAAGGGATTTGAAGAGCAAAATAGATCCTAAATAACGGTTGGGAAGGAAAGGGTCTGGTGGAAGGGGCCTTGCAGAATCTTTGGTATGTGTGGGAGCCCAAGGTCAGCTTAGATCTTGCACTAAACTAAATCAGTCTGTGATGTTTAGAAAAGTTTCTTAAAAGTTATATGCGGGCCCCAAGGGATAAACAAAATAGAGGCAGGGTAGTACAGACTGGGAATTTGAAGTAATACATGGACGGAAGTGATACACTGTCATAGAAGGAACATTGAAATATCTATCATGTAAGGAAATAATTAGATACATTTATGTACATGAAAGCAGTTCTGTGATCCCGAAGGTGTGCATCACTTATTGAGTACAGTACACTGATTGTTTGGAATAGATTAAGTGGCTGCTTGGCAGTTACAGTGGCAAAGGTGACAGCAATAGAATCCTCTGAAATAATTGGACCCATTGTGTTTAAAACTGAACTAGATTACACCTACCTCACTAATTCAAGTCTATGGGGGTCATTACGATGGCGGGCGGACAAAGTCCGCCCGCCACCGTAACGGAATGCGGAACTGTCCGCAAGGGGTGCGGCGGTCCCGCACCGGCGATTAGGATGCCACCGCCACCGTGGCAGTGGCATCCTCCATTCCCAGCATTGTGGCGGGCGGGGCTCACAGCACCGCCCGCCACAATGCTGGGAATGCACTGTGTGCATTGTCATGCACAAGGTGACAGGCACCGCGCGGTGCCTGCCACCTTGTCCATGACAATGTAGGGGGGTACCATAGGTACCCCCCATGTGCACCCCCCACCCACCAACACCTTGGGGGCCCTCAACGGGCCCCCGAAAGCAAACTCTGCCTGGTTTTCCATGGCGGGGTCTCCGCCATGGAAAGCCCTGCACCGCTGCCCATTCTAATATGGATGGCGGTATCTAGCAGACACCGCCACCATATCCAGCCCCTTTTCCGCACGGTCGACTGGTCGACCAGTGGAAAACCGGCGGACGGTCTTTCCGTCCGCCTGGGTCCCCCCGCCATACTAATATGGCGGTGGGGAAATGTTAGGCGGGCGGTGGAAAATAGCAGGCAGATCGCCACCGCCATATGGGCGGTGGCGATCCGCCCGCTATCCTAATGACCCCCTAAGATAGCAGTAATGTACAATAATAATAATGCTATGAAAATCTGTCAATATAAATAAAAAATGCTGAAACATGAGACATTAGATCATGGAGATTCCAGCAAGAGTCTTCTATGTAACCAAGGAAAAGATGCAATAACATCAGCAGACATTACTAACCAAACACCATATTGAACTATTTTGAAAATGCTCACATTTACCATTTTTTTCTGGCCCAAACATTAATTTGCACATTTCTAAAAAATACATGGAATTCCCCCCAAAATGTCTCCAAAAATCACCTTGTCATTTGTTGTGGCCAGGGGCCTGCATAGGTGGTGATACCTCCAAGCTGCAGTTTCTCAGTACAGAGGTTCCGCCACCAGTGCTGGCCCCCGCCATGACTGTGGGACCTCAGCCACAATTGAAGAGGCCTTTTGTGAATCGGGCCCCAAATTTCTCCCTGAACATAAGCTTTTTGAAAGTTTGCAAATAAACTCTTCTGTTCCCAAATATCAGTTAAACCTTTTCTGAAAATACATTTTATGCATTATTACCAACATGTCATTTTTAGTAAATGCATGTGTTCTGTTCACCAATTCAAATATTTAAATATTAGAAAATATACAGAAGTATTTGTCTATATGGTAGTTATGGTCAACGTGTTGACAAATGCACATTTTAACATCCTAGTCGCTGAAATGAAGTGCACAGTTATCCCCATCATTTGTCAGTCAAAGTCATGATGTGCCTCGGGTATTGCACATAATACCCTGTAGGTATTGTGCCACAGCTGTCCCCATTTCCTAGTCAATACCACAAAATGCAGCGGTATCTCCTGTATGTGTTGTACTTCCTGACTATTGAAGATGGATTACCGAGGTAGAAGAATATCAAAGACAAAATATTGGATCCAAAATATTGAAAGATTAGCAGGGCAGAAAAAGAAGAAAAAGAAGTGGGGGACTAACCAAGTTAGGCTGTATGCAAGTGACATCATGGTGCGTGATATCACAGCGTGTGACATCACGGCACGTGACATAGCACATGGCTTCACAGGATGTGACATTACAGGAAGTGGCTATAGTAAACAAGGAAAACTCTAGGATCATAAGGGACCAAGGGTACTAAAGTGTTTTTAGGAACAAGGGTCCCTTAGCAATAATAAAAAAAGTAATCACCATGGATACAACAATAAGTTCCATGAATAGTTTAGATAAACAAAATCGAAATTATTTATTTTCAACACGTTTTCAACCAAAGGGTTTATATATATATATAGGAATTACCCTCGCTGGAGTAATTTTGAGGAACAAATCACAAAAAGACAGGTGTAAAATGACAAAACTAAAAAACATATAAACACATACAGGCAAACAAAAAATTCAAACAGCAACTAACAATAATATAAAATACATAGGTCACTTTTTGTATGGCAAAAAAACACTACTGCACCCAGAGAAAAAGTGATTTAAACCATAGTATTAACGGGTCAGAGTGTAAGTCGGCGGCGTTTCGATTCCATTAGGGATATGGGACCATCATCAAGAATAGGGTTCAGTTGCCTGTCCAATTATCAATGATATATTTAACAGAAAAACTGTAATAGCATACCACAGGTCAGATGGAAATCGTGCTTGTGATTTTTGAAACAATTTATAATGGCATACGACAGGTCACATAGAATTCGTGACTGTGAAAAATTCCTTGTAAATAAGGATTTGAACCACCTGAAATGAAAAGAAGGAAGGAAGACAAAAGGAAAGAAAAAAGAGCGTGAGAAGGATGAAATGTATTGATTAACCAAACATAAAGATGAGGGACGCTGCAAGGCATGGGTACTCACAAACTTTCTGTCGGGGGCCAAAATTACAGTGTGGTTTTTGGCCGAGGGCCGCACCGGTAGAGGTGGGGTCAATAGGGGTAGGGGGGGCGTGGCTAGAGTAAAAAAAATCAAACCGGTTTCATAACATTAGACAATGCGACAATGCTGTATTTCAAAAGCAGATGTAACTACAAAGAGCACATTTTGATAATACATTTTTATTAGCAGACAATAGCAATCTTAAGAGGCATTGTATAGCTTCATACACACTTTGACCCCAATTCCATCACAGTCTCTCTCTCTCTCAGTCAGTCTCTCTCTCTCTCTCTTTCTCTGTCAGTCAGTCTCTCTCTGTCAGTCTCTCTCTCTCTCAGTCAGTCTCTCTCTCTCACAGTCAGTCAGTCTCTATCTCTCTTTCAGTCAGTCTCTCTCAGTCAGTCAGTTTCTCGCTCAGTCTCAGTCAGTCAGTCTCTTTCTGTCAGTCAGTCTCTCTCTCTGTCAGTCAGTCTCTCGCTCTGTCAGTCAGTCTCTCTCTCTCTCTCAGTCAGTCAGTCTCTCTGTCTCTCTCTCTCAGTCAGTCTCTCTCTCTCTCTGTCAGTCAGTCTCTCTCTCAGTCAGTCTCTCTCTCAGTCAGTCAGTCTCTCTCTCTCTGTCAGTCTCTCTCTCAGTCAGTCAGTCTCTCTCTCTCTCTCTCTCTCTGTCAGTCTCTCTCTCAGTCAGTCAGTCACTCTCTCTCTCTGTCAGTCTCTCTCAGTCACTTAGTCTCTCTCTGTCAGTCAGTCTCTCTCTCTAAGTCAGTCTCTCTCAGTCAGTCTCTCTCTCAGTCAGTCTCTCTCTCTCTCTGTCAGTCTCTCTACCTCTCTCTCAGTCAGTCTCTCTCTCTCTGTCAGTCTCTCTCTGTCTCTCTCTCTCTCTCTGTCTCTCTCTCTCTCTCTCTCTCAGTCTCTCTGTCATTCAGTCTCTCTCTTTCTGTCAGTCAGTCTCTCTCTCACTCAGTCAGTCTCTCTCTCTCTCGGTCAGTCAGTCAGTCAGTCAGTCTCTCTCAGTCAGTCTCTCTCTCTCTGTCAGTCAGTCTCTCTCAGTCAGTCAGTCATTCTTTCTCTCTCTGTCAGTCTCTCTCTCAGTCAGTCAGTCTCTCTCTGTCTGTCAGTCAGTCTGTCTCTGTCAGTCAGTCTCAGTCAGTCTCTCAGTCAGTCTCTCTCTCTGTCAGTCTCTCTCTCTCAGTCACTCAGTCTCTCTCTCTCTCAGTCAGTCAGTCTCTCTATCTCTGTCAGTCAGTCTCTCTCTCTCTGTCAGACAGTCCCTCTCTGTCAGTCTCTCTCTCAGTCAGTCAGTCTCCCAGTCAGTCAGTATCAGTCTCTTACTCAGTCAGTCTCTCTCTCCACTCTCTTTCCACTCTCTGTCTCCACTGTCTTTCTCTCTCCCTCTCTCCACTATCTCGCTCTCTCTCTCTCTGGGGGGCCATGGGTACATTACCTGCAAAGTCCGCGGGCCGCCAAGGAAGGCCTGCCGGGCCGCTGGAGGCCCGCGGGCCGTACTATGAGTACCACGGTTGCAAGGTGTGTTCTTTCTGGATGCATTGGGGATTCATAAACTACAGAGAAAGCATGCAAATATAAAAAGATAACCATGCTGTCTGTGATGAGACAGTTACTGTTACTAGTGATGGGGGAAACGATCCATGACGTGAGAATGAGTAATTCAATCTACCTGTTTGGCAATGAATATCCAGTGCACGTAAGTATCAATAATGATCACGATTGTATAGCTAAAAGTCCGACTAGGTAGGAACCAAGACTCTGGGATGCCGGGGTGACGTGAATTCAAGGAACGATAGCTGTAATAAAGGAGGTATTCAAATTATATTCTATGACCTAGTAAAATAGAATGTGTGTCAAACAAATTCAAAGAGCAACCTACTCATTCTTCAGTCTGGGCTTCAACAATCAAGGAATAGGACCGCCATTTTCATGATTTGTAACTCAAAATTACTCCGGCGGGGGTAATTCCTATATATATAAACCTTTTGGTTGAACATATGTGTTGAAAATAAATAACTTTGATTTTGTTTATCTAAACTATTCATGGAACTTATTGTTGTATCCATGGTGATTACTTTTTTATTCTTGCTAAGGGACCCTTGTTCCTAAAAACATTACAGGAAGTGGCATCACAACCGATGACCTCACAGGAAGTGATATCACAAGAAGTGGTATCAGATCTTAAGACCTCACACATATGTTTAGTAGGTCTATCATGATTACATTTGAGCGCTTTATGGGATTTAACAAATGAGATTTTGCATCAGGGTGGTGCCAAAAAAGTAATTCAACTCTGATGCAAAATCTGGACCTCAACTTATACATTTTTTTTTTTAACTTTGCCACAAAGAAATTGGCAACAATGAGAAATGTGGCATTAAATCTATTCTGCTCAATTGTTTGCAAAGTCTGCAATTTAAAATATCGTATGAGGTTAAGGCACCTGCTGTAAAGATCTTTGTGTGCCCAGAAAATCTAAGGGAATAATAATAATAGAAACATAACATTGGAGGTTAACGCATTTGCTGGAGAGAACTCTGTTTTCTCTAGTCCCAGTTTTGAATCAAAGAAGCATAGAGAGTTAATATGTCTCCTGCACAGCACATCATGTAATATGCAAATGACAGATTTTTATTTTATGTAGCTAGGCAAGTGGGTTACTGCATTTAACACTGAAATCCTTTTGTTACTTGCAGTTCATAAATTGTAATCCTTTTAATAAAGCACAGTGAGCTATAAATGACAACTGACTCCTACACCTTGTAACCCTCACTGTCTGATGTAGCACATCCTGTATATCGATTTACACATGATTAATTGTCAATATATAATGTGTACATGTGATGTAAAATGCTCTGACTCCCTCCATCTGGATGAGTAGCACTACAAAAGAAATAAAACAAAATAATTGTTATTTGTGTAACTACTATGACAAACCAGAACATCTCTCATTCTTATAGTGCATGCGTATCTCTTCTATACAGGGACTGAATAAAGTCAAAAGCATGCCTCTCTTAAGTACTCTTTGAATTAATAACAAGCTGTATGTACAGGATTCTGGAGAAAAAGGAGATCTGATGATCCCTTAACTTCAGCCTTTGTAATTGGCCCAGCTGAAATCTGATAAGTCCCCTCCCAGCCTGCATGTTACTGCTCCGAATGAAAGCAGACAACATGCAGGCACTGCTGAAGGTGTCCCAGTGTCTTAAAATGACAACGGGACAAGTTCAGAGTATTTCTGTGAGGGCCATCTTCTTGGCAGTGCAGATGGTGTTCACCCTGTGAAAATAGTAGGGAGATGCCATCTACCTGCGTGTACCCTCAACCCGTGCCCTGAAGGCAAGTATTTTGTGCGCCTTGTGTGTTCAGTAAATCACAGGGAATTATAATAATGTTAAGAGAACTCTGGTGGTTAATGGAGTTGCTGGAGAAATCATGAAGTAGCATTGAGGGTTAAAGTGTCTCTTGCAAAGCACATTGAATAACATGCAGATGACAGAATTTAATTTTGTGTAGATATGTAAGTGGGTTAATGCTTTTGCTACAGAGATCCTTTTATGAGTACAGAAAACCCCAAGCACTGCCTTACGTTTTAAATCCTGACTTTGTGTTTCTCCCGACCATGCACTCTTAACATATATCACTTATATCTTAACCCTATCAGTAAAGATAATGTGCGATTACTACACCTTGAAACCCTTGATGTCTTACATAGCATCCTGTACATCGATTTACACACATGCATGACATGACCAATATATAATGTGCGCATGTGATAAAATCACTCTGACACTCTACATTGGGATTAGTAGGGACTGGACTATTCAAATCGATGATTGATTGATTGACAGTGCTATAAAGAATTAAATTGGAAAAAATAGGTACTATTTAAATTGTTTTTCATGTAAATGCTCGTACAGACCGATACCTCTGATATTCTTACAGTGAAGTATATCTCATATATACAGGAAATAAACAAATTGAAAATCTTGCCTCTAAATTATAGTATAACCTTGTAGCCCACTGCTGAGGGCTATACCGGTTGTTAAAGGCCCAGAACCCAAGGCCTATACAACCGGTATTGCCTGAGGCAGAAGGGCTAAAAGGCTATTAGAATATTCCCCCCACTGAGGGTAGAATGGCCTAAAATAAAAAGGGAGAAACATGAAGACAAACATTGGAATGTGGAGGTCGGGACTTATACCAGCCATTACAAGTCTGGAGTCACTCCATTGTCTTCATTGGAGCTCTCAACATTCCAATGTTCTTATTTCTCTTAAGCACTTGTGAAGTGATAAGCTGTGTTTTGCTCCATTGTATTGGCGTCCAGGTGTTAGGCTCCAGATATCTCCCAGCCCTGTTTATACTCGAAAATAAGGAGGGCTGATGACCCATGAAATTCAGTCTTTGCTTTGGTCCCATCTAGAATCTAAAATAAAAAAGTTCCTTCACCACCTATATATTGCTGCTCCAGAACAGAAATCAGGCAACATGCAGGAGCTGCTGAATTGTGTCCTGGTGTTGCCAAATTACACAGGGACAAATTCAGCTCATTCTACTGGGACCAGATGGATTCCCGATCCAGCTCAATAATAGCTGCTGGATCTGGGATTGGCTGGACCCTCCCTTAATCCACCAATGTCAGTCATCCATTAAGGTGCAGGTTAAGGGAAACATAGCTCAGGCGTGGCTGTTGTCTATAGACATACTATGGGGCCGATTCCGATCTCGGCCGGTAGGGCTCCGAATCGGATTCGGCTTAACCGGATCCGATTCAGAGCCCTATTTCCCGACCGATTCGTACGTGCGTCCGGGCGAGCGAGTACGATGCGTATTTGCCGACCGACTCGTCCGGGCGTCCCGACCGCTCCGACCGACTCGTTCCCGGGTCGAACCGCACCGACCGACTCGCTCGGACTCGACTCGCACTGCGCAATGGAGACGTTCCCCGGCCGGGTAAGTACGATGCGCGCCGCGAGCAGTCCGACCGAGCCGCGCACTCCGGCTCGAAAGAGCAGTCAGAGCCGTACTTTGGGGGTCCGTGTCGGACCCCCCCTGTACGCGTAGCCACGCGAGTCACACACAGGGGGGACCCATGGGTCCCCCCTACCTGTGCGTGTACGGCGCGAGTCGCTTCACCGCGTACACGCTGTAGGGGGCGCCCTTGTCCGCCTCGCACCCATTGAGTCAATGGGAGCCCGCGTATGCGTTGTACGACAGGCTCCCATTGACTTCAATGGGAGTCCGACCGACTCGAGTCCGATGGCATACGTGCGCATCGTACTCGTTCGGTCGGGCTGCACGGGTCCGATTCGGTCGGAAATCTCTCCGGGTCCGGCTCGGTCGGAGAGATTTCCGGCCCGAATCGGAATCGGCCCCTTAGTGTAGAGTACTGCTCATGTCTGTCACTTGAGGTTTCCCGATGAGTCCTGTACCATGGCTCACAGTGAGTTGCAAAGGTCCAGGGATTACAAGGAATAGAGCAAGAAAGCTGAAGCTATCTGATAGGTTCCACTCTGCTCTGTATTATTGTTCCCATTCTTCGCTAATTCCGTCTGGCAGCCTCAGCCAAAGAGTCATGGAAATGGAGACCTGTGAATGGGATGGTTTTGTCAGACCTGACCTGAGGGCAAAGATCTTGAGCACTTGTAAATCTGCTGGCCTAGCACTTCTCCTCACTCTTACTTTTTTTTAAACAACTTTATCTATTGGATTATCCAGCAATAAGGAAACACAGTATTAAGGTTTGAAATAAAAAAACATTAGGAGAGATAAATTGGATGCAAGAAGGCCAATTTGCGTAACCTGCAATTGAGTAGATAGAACTACTTTCAACAGTCACAGTACACCCCCTTGGGGCAGTTGCTAGTTGACTTCCAGCTTCCAGCTTCATAGGAATCAGAAAAGAGTGTAATATTAAAAGCATTTTTGAAATAGTGACAACATCAGCTTGAGTCTAGGATTCCTCAGAGTAGAGTGGTCTTCTTTTCTGAGCGTGCCTGATTGATTAACAATTTGGAATTGATAATGCTCTAAGCTCGGTCTGTTAATCTCTTTATTAACAAAGTTCCAAAAAGGAGCCCATATTTGTTTGTATTTAAGAGTTTACAATGGAAAAGCCAGTAGCTATTCCATTGCACTTTGGTGCCAAATCTTAGTACACCATAATTGCAGCTTTGGAGGGTCTGGTGATTTCCACATTTTGGCTACAGGTAGCCTTGCGGCCCAGAGCATGAAAGTGTATGACAGGAAATATGATTCTTATTGGTACAAAGAAAATGTACTATTGCTTTGAATTAGTGTAGGCTGAAGACAGTTTAAACACACATGGGTGACTCTAATACAGAAAAAGAAAGGAAAGTTAAAAGCATTAGCAAAATTTTGTTTTGCCCTCAACCCTGACAGTGAAGTGCAATTCTGTTTAGACAGGTGTGGAGGGATGGGTGGAAATACTGCTTAGATGGCTTCTCTGTTTTTCGTATGGGGGCTTTATTGAAGGGTTTGAAACAAAGTATATGAAATTGTGATATAGTTTCAGCTAGGTCGTGAACAGTTACTCGGGATAGTCTCTTCTTAGGGTAGCTGTTATACAGATATTAAGCTCTTCTTTCTTTACTTCTAGGTCTTGTGAGATGGTCGTCGCCAGCACCCTCAAAAAACAGGAGAAGGTTGTGGTAAGTAAAATGAGGATTTATGCAACACAGTAACTGGGTGGTTGTAACCCACATGCTTCCCTTTTTAGCAGCCATCGTGGGGTTTTGGGTCTCCTTTATACCATCACCAATCACCCTTGGGATACCAAGCATATAAAGTAATAGAGCAAAGAAGGAGATATACAGCCCAATTATAATGGGTGTATCCCTGGGTTATTTTCCCAATTTCTGGTGGGATGGGTTTCCTTTTTCCTCATCCCCCTCCCTTCCAGGATCTCTCCTGCTGCTGCATCCGGCGTGGAACTCGGGGTGAGTTGTGGCCATTTTATCAGGTAAGTGTATGGGGCAGGATGGAGGTCTTTCAAATCTCTCCTCCCATACTTTCTTCTTTGGAAGAAATAATCCTTGAGGGCATTGGGATAGGAAATCTTCATTGGTTTGTTCCATTCCTTTCCTATGGTAGGGCATTGTTTCACTTGTTCTGAGACATCCATTCTAATGAGGTGTGGTCGGTATATAAGCAAAACTCCCACCCTTCGAGATCATATCTGAGAGTCTCAATAGCCCATTTCACTGCTAGCCCTTCTTTCTCGACTATGGCATAGTTACATTCTCGTGGGAAGAGTTTGCAACTGATATAAATTGTAGGGTTTTCAACCCATGTTTCATGTTCTTGAGAAATGACCGCTCCAAATCCATCCCTGGAGGCATCGGTTTGTAATATAATTTTTTTTAATAATCTGGGGTGCGAAGGACAGGCTCTGATGTTAAGGCATTCTGTAACATCTTGAAGGCTTCCAGCACCTTCTGTGAGGGATTTTTTAGTTCCTGGCCAGTTTTTATCAGATCAGTAAAGTGTACTGCCCATTGTGAGAACTGTGGAATAAATCTTTGATAGTATCCTAATAATCCAAGGAATGCCCACAAATCTTTCTGTGTCTTGGGAAGTGTTACTTGTAAGATAGCAGAGACTTTCTCTACTTGGGGTTGGATTAGTCTCTTCCCTAATAAATAGCTCAAATATTTTACTTGTTTGGTGGCTAAATGACTCTTTGCAGGATTTACTTTGAGCCCTTCATTCCATAATGCCTGTAAGATGGCCTCTAGATGTCTTATAAGTTTCTCCCATGAGGGACTATAAATGATTATATCATCAATATATGCAGCTGCATAGGCGTTGTGGGGCCTCAGTATTGTGTTCATCATCCTTTGGAACGTGGCAGGGGCCTGTGTAAT
This sequence comes from Calotriton arnoldi, assembly GCA_963921515.1. Lineage (NCBI taxonomy): Eukaryota > Metazoa > Chordata > Amphibia > Caudata > Salamandridae > Calotriton > Calotriton arnoldi. The sequence goes on from CAWUFW010001257.1 coordinate 822,022, forward strand.
CCACAAGGCAAGACAGTCATTTGGTAGAGTCCCCCCAGAGTGGAAAAGGCAGTTTTCTCTTTATCATTTGCGTTGAGGGGTATCTGCCAGTACCCTTTACACAGGTCTAAAGTACTAATATATTGGGCTTGTCCTAATCTTTCGATCCTCTCATCAATGCAGGGTAATGGATAAGAGTCAAATTTTTAGATTTTATTGGCTTCTCGAAAGTCTACGCAAAACCGAATAGTACCATTCAGTTTTGGGACTAAAACTATCAAGGTTCTGCACCTTCTTTGATGGTATGGTCACCAGAAACTGGAACATTAATGTGCTTGAAGAAGTATTTGTATCCTTAAAACTTATGCAAAAGGTTATAAATATAAAAATAAGACAGACACTCTGTTTTGTTGAGATTGTATTCTTTGTGGAAAGCTAAAATATGTTTATGATAATTAATGTATTATGCTACAGTAGAGCATCCCTGATATTTATAAATGTATAATTGTTTATGAAGTAAAATCCCTTGTTGGCAACTTTACCTGATAATTTTCACTACCCAAGCCCACAAGGGTATATTGAATTGCCCTAATTTGTGAGAATACTATGCTTTTCAGCACATACTTAAAACAAACTGTTACCGTTTGTGGCACAATATCTGCCTGAGTGTTGTGTTGCCCTTAGAATGGGTGGTCCTCCCTCCGACCTCTGACCATTATGAGAGAGAACTCTTGCCTTTTTTCAATTCCCATTGCTAGAAAGAAAGTACAGCAATCTCTTTCTCTTATTTGGAAGCTTGTGAAAAAGTGCTGTACAGAAAACAATGTACACACGGAAAAACAAAGCTGGCCTATTTCTGTGTAAAAACAACTAATATATAAAGTTGGTGCATGGGGAGTGAACATTCCTTAGTGCCATACATAAAGTACCTGTACACGGCTGCTGCTGCGTCATTGTTACTTTGTTGATATTTATTGGTATTTAGCAGGTTTTAATAAAGAGTGTAACCTATCCCTGGCCTATTGGCTTTGTTAATGCGCGTTCATTTGTTTGTGAAACATGCATATTTGAACTGGAGCTGGGATTTGAGATTTAGACGTGACTGGACAGTCGGGCGAGGGCGCCATGTTCAGAATAATGAGACTGTTATAGTGAAAATACTGAAAAAATGAATAGGTTGTCATTACTATCTACCTTCCCTTGCTTTTGTGTGTTTGTGTGTCGCAAGTACACCAACCTTACGACCCTAAACGTTAAACAGCTGTGAAAGCCCAGAGGTTTTTGAGCATTTTTAGTGGAAAATAATGGTATGAAAGACAGAAGGAGTTGTTTTTAAATCAATGTGTAGTTTAAGGACTCCCCTGTGCCCAAGACATAACGTTTATTATGTATCCCATGGGGTGTCTAACTACTGAAAATCCTGGGGTAAATCAGGATTAAGTCTTAAGTAGAAGCATAAAAAATGTTCGTGAATCTAGTCAACTTTGTTTTAATCTTTCTTATGTACAAATACTCTGCAGTATTTTTTTTTATCCGCACTGAGCCCGAGAGCTACAGGTGCTCGTAATTTAAGTGCTCACTTCCTTCACTTGACATGCAGGTAGATATCGTCTGTGTAATCAGAGCAGAGCCTCCCCGAGGCTGCGGATGCTCCCCTCACCCCACATTAAACATGCGGTTATACAAGCGTCCAGGTGTTCGCGGATCCGCGAGCTTTACCAGAAAGCGCGAAAGGAGGGTGCCGGCGGCGCTCTATTTTTGACTTGAAGGGATGACAGACCGTGAATAATGCCTATGTCAAAGCTGTCACAATCAGTGCAACCCTGTTCCTGAGAAGCATACCCCTTGCTCAGGCCCCCTCATGTTTGGCCTCTTTTAGTAACAGAGGCCTTGGCCGTGACGACAAAGGGCATATTGGTAAATGTAAACATTTCCACAGAAGGTGGTGTTTCGGATAGGCCTTGCTGGCTACTCTGCCCATCCGCGCAGGCCTCTCAGAAGTGCAGGCTTTTGGGGAAATCTTTCATAATCGACAATAGCTATACCACCTGGACACGACAGTATAAGAAGTAGCAAAACACGCCATAGTAAGACAAATGTTGTTTTTGTGTGTGTACCGCTGAGTATTCAAAACACGATGGACTGAAAATCACTCGATTTACATCTGACAGCATCCGCAAAAGGATATCTGTCAGATGTAAATGGTTTTGCTATTGTGTAAATTGCATGCCACAACTAAGCACAATATTGTAGGAGTAAATCCCATATAGGGAGTGGGAAGTGAAGTGGTGGTCTGTCTTGCACATTTCTTAAACACCACAAGCTTGTGAGGTTACTTCTTAATTTTCTCTTCCTACCATGGAAAAGGTCAGAGATTTACCCCAGCAAAGGGCTGGAGTAATTCCCTTTCCAGGTTAGGAAGGAGAACAGAACACCCCAAGATATCTTGAGGTTTAGAGGAAGGGTTCCACCTATTGAGAAAAAAAGAAAAAGAAAAAAGTGTGCATTTGTGCAGCACGTTGTTTTGCCACACTGTGTAATTGTAAACTATGTACAATTACAGATTTGGATAATTAATAGTAGCCTCTGAAAAGATCACATGACTCACTTACTAGTATGCCAAGAATCAGTGGTGGTTGGTGGAAATTCATGTCGTGGAGGCGCAAAAAATATACTCATAAAAAATACACATAATAATATACAGAATATACAATAATATAAATATACACATAAAAAAGAAATCACTTACCTTACATTGCCTCTCAATGTTCTGAAGCATGTCCTCATTGTTCTGCACCACGTCCTCCGAGGGCGAAGCACACAGCCAACACTCTCATCCAATCAAGACGCTGTTCTCATGCTGTTAAGCAGCATGAGTGAAGCGTCTTGATTAACTGGAGCAGGCTGGCTCTACATTTCAAAAAGCACTGTAGGCCTGTGCCTAGTCTCCAACCGGACTGGACTGCCGGGTTGGAGAGCTTTAAATTGCGCATGTTGGTTTGGCCGTAGCAGGTAGCCGGCCAAACCAAAATGCGCACTTCAAACTTAAGTGGCCACTCCTCACTTCTGCCAATCATTGGCAGCAGTGACGCACTGGCCCAGCTCTGCCTTCGCATTCCATTTGCTGGCAGAGAGCAAAAACAAATGGTAATAAAATACTGTTATTACCATTTTTCTTATGCTCTCTGCGCAGCTGTGTGAGGGTCGATGCTCCTCCGCTCCCATGGAGTAACCGCTGCTCCCAAAAAAAGCTGTGAATGATGCAGCTTTCCAGGCCTACTAGTGCTGGGTTTTGGGAATCGGGGAAAATAGTAAATCCACACCTCAGAGGAATAATAGTTCTACTAGTGCAGATTTCCCTTTGTGCAGTGGGACCAACATCCACAAATCACTGCTTAACTTGAGCAGGTAGTTTCCAGTGTTCAGCACTAGCACTTAGGGCCCGATTACGATGGCAGTCTTTGGCACATCCGCGGTGCTGGCGGTGGCGGAAAACATCCTTTTCCGCACTCCAGCGGCGGTCCTCGCGTCCGCCGTATTACGATGGATGAAGATAGCCCATTTTCCGTCCGCTGCGGAGTTACGGGATCCGCCAGTGTTTTCCTTCCGCAACGGTGGAGGAGGGCGCCAATAGAGAAAGACCGCCGTGCGGAATGACGTTACGACCGCCGTACAAATCACGATGCCTCAAACAGCGCATCACAATGCAGCGGAGAAACCAGCAACCCGTAGACGGCGGAAGCACTACTGCGGAGAGCGAAACTAGAATCCCGATCACCTCCACGCGGTCCTGACCGCTATGGATCCAGCTCTGCAAGCCCTTCCGCTGCTGTACCTCATCCACTACCAGCAGATAAGACGCCGCCGTCAACACCGCAGGTACGTAAATACAGAACTCCGCATACAACCACAACACACAACTCCTGTGCTGAAATACGGTTCCTGTCCACATCAGACACTCTGGTGGGGACAGGAACATATCCCACAGTGTACTCACACATGTCCTGCCTGCTAGAAATCCACACCTCCGCATCCGGGTCACCCATCAACCGCGAAATCACTGCAATGTCCCGGGCAAGTCACCACAGAGGTGAAGACGCGGGAAAACCTGCGCACAATGTAGTAGGCAGGGCCGGCACCAGGCATGGGCATTCTGGGCAGCTACCCAGGGCTCCACCTACACCCTACCCACAGGACGCTTCTCACACCCATTTGGGCACATGCTGTGTGTCCCTCCTGTGCCCGCCCCCTGCACAATTTATCACCCAGGTGTGGCTAGACCTCACACCTCACACATCAAAAGGCAAGGTAGATTGATTGGGAAGGTGGGGGTGAAGATGACCACCCTGCACAGAAGGTCAGGGGCTGGACAACCCTCCTCCTCACACCTACCTTCCACTCATGTGAATCAAACAGAGTATAATTAAGAAATGAAGACTCACACTGCATATGAACAACCACTGAACTGTTCACACTGCTTGTCAAGTCCCTCAGAAAGATCCCACACTGACACTCTGCCACATACACATACCATAGGTCAGCAGCAATGTAGTACAATAAATGGGCTAGCCCAAAATGAAGTGCACAGTGCTGGAAAACCGTGGAGCAAGCCACATAGCATGTGCACATCACATGCAAGAGGAGGAACATATCACACTACCCTTAGGCCATCAAATCAGACATGGGAGGCACAGTGAGTGAAATTAAACCACAGTGACCTCTGTGCAACAACTCAGGGATACATCAATGCAAGCTATGCATAGTCTCAGGAATGATAGGAAGTGTCAGAAGTCATACAGTGATCAGCCACACATCTGTGTCAACTTACTTGACATGTGTATGCCACCAGCACAACACACATGGCTCATTGTCACACTCCCTGACTGTCAAACCCAAGTAGGACCTTCACACATACCCCTTATCTACCCATCTCACACCTGCAACACTCAACACCTGTGAGAAACACACATAAAGGTGCAAATAAGGTCCTGTGAGTTTACTGACAACCAATCACACACCCTGGGGTGCATCTACAAATGTCAGACTCACACTCAGGGATGTCTGAAACAATGCTGACCCAAATACAATAGCCAAACACTAATCTCACAAACAACATCCACAGAAGTCCAACAAGCCCAGCCATGTGCAGCCAAACAGTGGCAAGGCAATGTGACCCTAGACAGACCAGGAATACACAACATTGTCACTCTGGACAAATGCACAGACACCATACCCCAACACAAACAAGAATTGCATCATCAAAAGCCAATCATGAACACCAACTGGGATCAAGGGGACAATTCAGCTAACACAGACATAGACACCACACCAGTCATCAAGTGAACATGGTGTCAGAGTGTACCACAAGCATGCATATGCACAATCCTGACAAGTGACAGGTCAAAAATAGGAGGACAAACCCCTATTGTGCACTCAAAACAAGCTCATGAACAAGACTCCACATTGCTGCATGTGACATTCACACAAGAAATGCACACTACACATGCAAAACACATCATAATGTATCACAATGCACAAACAACTCACACAGAATGTCATGCAAATAGAACATCACACACACATTGCACCTGTCAGTAGTAAGAGCCAACACAGGCCAAACACTGTATCCATCCACAAAAAAAACACAACAGATGCACATACCAATCCATCACATTGCAAACTCAGCTGGACATCAGGGGGATGCACACCAGGCAAGTACAAGGCAACATACACTGACAGCACTGCATGCACACCAAGCAGTGTGCGCACGCCAGCCACACCAGTAGCACACATATCTGAGTGCCCCACTATGAAATCCCACAACACAAATCATCACAGCACCCAGATAACATCACACTCAGGAAGGGGAGCAGTACCTCAGCAAACACACATACAGCTTAGGCATCACCCACAGATGCACAACTCAGGGAAACCCAGATACAAACAACCTGACTAGAGGACTGTGCTGATCAAACATATGCACTGCACATGAGCAACCATGACTGCAAACAATCTGAAGAAAATAACACATAACTAATTGTGAAACTGTCCTGAGTGGCACATTGGTCCTGTACACAGATCATCCTCACACAGTATAGTGTCACACTATGAAGTGGTGGGGCGGGTCACACACTGGCAAGGCATGGGGTGGAAGACATGAGATTGAAGTGGTGTGTACATCAGTATTGGACAGGTGAGGAGTGTACAGTCCACAAACACATAGAGGAGTAACTTACAATGCGTAGGCATCAGAAGCACCTATAGGGGATGGTATGACTCCTCATACCACATACTATACTCAACCCAAAAATGTGTCAAGTGACAGCAATGCATGAGAAAACTCACAAATAATGTCAGTGTGGCTGAGCAGGTCAGCACAGTGAGCACAAACTTAAACGAGACCCATGGCTGATCAACAAAACACAACACAGACTTGGCAGTGACACACTCTGCATACTCACAACTGACAGTGACAACAAGTAGGTGCCCCCCAGGAGTGCAAGCACACACCGACACATTGCACAGTGCTCAACCTACAACTCCTACATGTGCCCACAATCTGAAGCACATGTCTGACAATGTAATCTAACAGGCACACATTACCTGGGTCACACATGTGTGCAGTTGGCATGTGCAGGGGCACATACACATTAACACTACTGACAATGACAGGCCAATCACACTGTATGACTACTCAAGTACACACATTCAAATGTACCCATGTGACTATGAAGACAGGCCCACACAAGATGACTACACATCAACACTGCTGTGCACACATCAAGAAAGAGCCCACAGATATGACGGACCCTGGCCACCCTGCAAGTAATCCTGTGGATAGCATTCACCTCTGTTCTGGTATTGCATCCTAACTTGACATGTGTACAATTTAGCAAACCTGAGCACAGAATGATTAGGAGAAGAGTAGATCATCACAAACAACCATCATTGCACCCTCAAGCCTCAGACTGAAGAAGAACAAAAGTGCCTGTTACCTCTGGAAACCTCTGAAAAAGTAAAACAAGTAATTGCCAATGTGAAAGTGGCATACAGAGCATGTGTCACATGAACCGATACCCATACATAAAACCTTTTATTTAGCAAGGGCATTGACAAAGCAGACAACAGGAGTAACAGTATTTATTACATAATACCCAGATAGGCATCAAAAGTACAAAACAGCAAGGCCATTGGCCAGTACAAATTAAAAGTATGCACATGTGTGCATGAGAAACTGCACAGGGAATGGGCATCAAAAGTAACAAACAGCAAGGCCATTGGCCAGTCCATAGTTCCGGTCCGCACATGTGTGCATGAGAAACTGCACAGGGAATGGGCATCAAAAGTAACAAACAGCAAGGCCATTGGCCAGTCCATGGTTCCGGTCCGCACATGTGTGCATGAGAAACTGCACAGGGAATGGGTGACACTGTCCACTGCCATGGGAATCACCACAGCTCAGGGGCTACAAATGGGCAGTCCAGGCACCGATGTGTGATAAATGGTGTGGGGAGGGGCACTTGGCTTCAACTTTGGCTTGAAGATGAACTGGGAGGTGGCTGATTGTCGGGGCCAGTTGGAGGACTGGACCTGGGAGAGAGAGAACCGGCTGAGGTAGAGGCATCAGTGGCTGTGGGATCCTGAGGGCTGCTTGGACCGGGTGGAGTGGTTGCACGGGGAGGCGGAAACATGCTTCCGGGAGACACAGTGTGTGAGTGTGAATGTTGAGGGCTGGGTCTCAACTTCTTGGGGATTCGATAGCCCACAAGTGTCTTGGCCGGAGTGGGAAGTGGGGTGGGCACAACAGCCTCACTCTCCACCAAAGGTGTATCAGGTGAAGGTGACTCTCCCTGTGGGGATTTGCTGTATCTGGTTGTACGCTTGGGGTGGCCTTGCCTCTTCCCCTGCATCCCCTGTTGTCCAGGTGAACCCCCCACTTTGCTCTCCTGTCCCAGCTTCAGAGGGGTGTGGGTGGGAGTTGACGTTGTGGGTGAATCTGCCTTAGAAATGTGTTTGTGCTTAGTCGTTGCAGGCACCAGGTTCACAGCAGATAGGGCAAGTGTTTTTTTGTCTTTGGGAGCAGGTGTGGGGATGGGAGTGCCCTTGGATGGGGGTGATTTTGATGAATGTGATGTTTATGCCTGCTTCTTGGCCTGATGCCCATGAGTGTCACGTGATGGGCTTTTGGTTTTGCGCTCCTGTGTGCCTGTTTTGTGTGTTGGGGATGGTGTCTGTGGTCTGGTCCGCTTGGAGTGCTGCTGTTGTGTGCTGCGTGTGGAGGACTTGGTGCCTGAGGGCTCTGGCGTGTGGGCACTCTCGTCAGGTGGTGCCACTGGCAGGGTGGTTGCTGAAGGGACAGGAGCCGGACTTGGAGCCCGTGACTGCTGAATGGCTGCCGTCACTGTGGAGGACAAAGACTGGACAGTTCTGTGTAGGCCACCCACGTCAGAATGAATCCCCTCCATGAAGGCAACTACCTGTGCCAACTTCTTGTCATGATCCTGGAAGGCATTCAGGAGAGCAGTCTGACCCACACACAGCTAGCGCAAAAGGTCCACCGCCTCCACACTGAGGGCAGCAGGGGAGACAGGGGCAGCGGTGCCTGGGGGGAAGGAGACTCTACCCTTTTCTAGGGCTGCGGGCACGGACAGCACTTGTGGGAGCAACTGGGAGGGTGGGCACTGGACGATGTGTGGTAGAAGAAGAGGCAGATTTGGAACTTCCTGTGCCCACCAACATCGAGGAGTCACCGCTGGAGTCTGAAGATGTGGAGGTTGGTGTTTCCGGGTGGGAATCATCCAGGGCACTCCTGTCCCCCTCCGAGGCGCTGGTCACATCAGTGTCAGTGAGCTCATGTGTAGCAGTCGTGCCAGAAGCTTCCCCACTGGTGTCGGTCCCTCGTCCTTCCGTGCCCTCGGTAGATGCTGCAAGAGACACAGACATAGGTTCAGTATAGTGCCATACTCACAAACAGCATATGCAAAAAAAGCACAAAACTTGAAAATGATACTCCCATGTTGGCCTCCTCCATGTACAGTCAGCATGTGCAACATTTATGCAATCATCAGAAGATGCATGGAAACATGCATAGTTGATAGTAATGCCCCATGTGGCGTTGACACAGCCAAATAGCTGGCCCGTGCCTCCTTGTACCCTAACATACTGTTCTCTGTAAGCATACCTACGTGCCTGTAGGTGAGATAGGTATACATGTAAACATGTTGTCTCTGTCACATATGGAGTAACTTCAAGGGAACACCACAGATACAGACTCCCAAATGTCCTTATGCAATGGCCACAAGCTCCTGATATCCACCATGTTGTGCTTTGAAGCACAACTACAGTTGCGCTTTGGTGTCAGTTGTGTAGTTGTAACAAATTTTAAGTTGTGCACAGCACACATCTATATATGCACACTAACATGATGCTCACTGCAGCTCACTGCCAAGTGATGTCTGTGACACTCATACTGCAGCATATGTCACAAGGCCACATCTCATCTCTCAATGTCAACGGTCATTGTATGAAACACATGAGAAACCACATGTTGTAGCAATGCATAACAGCTGCACTCAACACTGAGGCTACTTAGTAGCCTTTGCATCACACTAGAGACATCACAGAGCTCCGCACTGGCTCAGGGTTGGGATCCATGCAGTCACTCACACCCCAAGTCACACTTCAAAGAATGCTCACCCCCAACTTGCTGCTGATGAGCCCTGAAGTGTGCATCCAGCTCTGGCTGTGTCACTGCCACGATGCGGGCCATTAGTGGTGTCATGGTCCTGCGTGCCAACCTGCCACTCCGAGGGAGCACCCCCAGCGTCATTCCTGCCACGTTCTTGCTCAGCCGGCAGATGTCATCCCACCTCTTGTGACAGTGTGTGTGCCATCGGTTGGAGACACCCAGAGCCCGCACCTTGCGTGCATTGGCCCTCCATATGGCCTTAAGCTGGTGGACCTTAAGCTGCAGGCATGGGAGACAAGAAGAGGAAGTTTCAGTGACACTGTGTTATGTACCACTGTGTGTCAGTACAGGAGCATGAAAAAACATAGCACACCAATACATAAATGTTGAGCAGAGGCCATACAGCATGACACATAGTACACTTGCCTCAAATAATCGCTTAGAAATGTATATATGTATGATGATGGACACAGTACCTGCCCATCTCATACACATGCAGAGTGCCAGCACAGAAACCAATGTGAAGAAGACCCTCATCTGTGATGCAGTATGTGTTTGAGCAATACACACAATTCATTTGAAATGATGTGTCGGGCAGACTCACTGTGTCCAACACTACACACCCCTCAATGTCCTTGGCCAGTGAATGGCTACCTGTGTCATGGAGGTCACATTTAGGGACATGGTCTGACATTCTCACACTCTTCTCACAAGGTGGAGGCCTGTCTTGTGCAATCCTCAGGCCTAAGATAGCTCATTGAGAAATAGGGTGGCGGACAACACATATGTTTCACTCAGTCCATTTACTGATGGCTCCCTTTAAAATTGTGCAGTTACTGTGCAGGCCAGGGGGACTCACACTGAGGTTAAACGTGGGCCATCAGAAAATTCACATGCATGTACAATGTGAGAGGGCAAACAGTGCCTACACATGCGAGACAGAACACATTATAACAATGGAAGGATGATATCTTCAAATTACATTTATCTGATGTGTCATAGGTGAATTACCACCAGGAGTGTTACACTCAGGCATTTTACTCTTGTGCATAATGCACACATATCCATGGGTGCAATATGAAAACTGTACACACATTCTTCTGTAGCCTCTGGACGAAATACATTTGTAATGTCACAAATGAGCATGTGAAAACCTCATGGACTATGACATCACATAGCACAGGCAATGTTTGTTCAGACTTCGACTGTCCAAACCAGCAGTGATACTGTATGGCTGCAAAACCACTGCATGTCCCTCCCATCCTACAATGCAGCCATGGATCTGTGAAAACAAGGCTACACACCCCATTGACATGAAGTCAGCATGCTAGGCAGCGTATCACACATTTACATTACCCAGTCTCAGACCAACGTTCATATTTTCGTTGTTGAAGAAGGGCTGTAGGAATGTCCATGTTGCCAGCCTTCCCAAATACTCAAGTGCAATTCTTACTGGGCCATGTAGGGAGCATGGTAGATGAAAAATAAGGATGCATGCACATTAACTTGCACTCACAGGCACATACTACTGCGGAGCAACATCATGTGAGCACTCTGAGCACTCTCAGACTTTCACTCTGAATCACTTACCAGTACATCTGGCGCACCATATAGCCTCCCATACTGTGAAACGACCTCGTCCACCAGGACCTCCAGCTCCTCTGTGGTGAAGGGACAGGCCCTGATGTTCTCAGTTCTCACCATCACTGGGTCCAGCAGACAGGAACAGCAGCAGTTGGTAGTGAAGAATGGCAGGCAGCAGTGTCTGAATGCAAGTGAAAAGTGTGGCTCTCTCACAGAGATTTATAGGCCCCTCGGGATGTTTCAGAGGTACTCTGCTGCTGTAATTGGTCTGCCTGGTTTGCCTCTTTCAAATCTATCCAATGACCGGACCCGCGGTAGCGGAGCACGCCTACCGCGAGTTTCAAAATTGTATTTCACTACCGCGGTTCCCATTGGCTGCAATGGCATGGGCATTGGCAGTGGCACACCGCGGGGGCCAGGCGGTCGCTACCGCAATCGTGCATCTTTCAAATGTAACCAATGACCGGGCCCGCGGTAGCGGAGCACGCCTACGGCAGGTTTCAAATGTGTAATTCACTACCGCGACGCGGTTCCCACATTGGCGGTGGCACACCGCGGGGGCCAGGCGGTCGCTACCGCAATCGTGCATCTTTCAAATGTAACCAATGACCAGGCCCACGGTAGCGGAGCATGCCTACCGCGGGTTTCAAATGTGTAATTCACTACAGTGACCGTGGTTCCCATTGGCTGCATTGGCATTGGCATGGGCATTGGCGGTGGCACACTGCGGGAGCCAGGCGGTCGCTACCGCGATTTGGCATTTTTCAATTGTGGCCAACGACCGTGATTGCGGTGGCGGAGCACGCATACCGCACCTATGGACACATCATGCTCTGGCAATGGCAATGGGCACATCTCATCATGGAACTCTAGACACTTACAATGTATAGTGCCAACTGATTGCTAAATTCAATGCTAGTGTGACATTGAACTCACTGATGACTACACATGCCATGTCAGTGCACATGATTATATGCATTGGCATCTACTTCCTCACATGTCACATATGATATTTATGGGCATGTTTTGGTGTGTAATGGACTCTCATATTTGTGAACATGTCAATGTGTGAGATGGCTAATCAACCCACAGTAATGATGGACTGACTACATAATGTGCCTATTTCACTGTGTATATAGCTAAATTCATGTTGATAGTTGATCAGCTTACACACACTGTGCTCATGGTGTAGAAAAGTTGTGCTCTGTGCAACTTAAGCAAGAAGGTGTGGCAGGTACAGCAGCAACGTAGAAGTCTGCAGTGTTGTTGTTTCAAACATGTGCTGTGTCAACTACTCCCAGGGCTGGTGACACAAGATGTAGAAATTTACCATTTTCCATTCACATAGTCAGATTATGTTTTGGAGGTGGTCAGTATGTACATACTGACCACATGTACTACTACATGTGATCAAGGTGTCTCTGCATGTGACTTGTTCATTAAGCTGTTGTTACAGTCTAGTCCTTGTTGGCGCTGCGTCAGTCACAATGTAAGATGTTTGACACATCTCATATGTGAATGAATTGACATGTGTCCCCTTTCATTTTATATAGAAGATGACCAAATGTGCATCGGCCGTTCCCAGTGCTGGCGAACATGGAGGATGAGGACATCATTAGGAAGTTCCGTTTGGATCGCCTCACCCTTCAAGAGCTATGTGGTCAGTTAGAGCCCCATCTGCGGCCTCATAGAACCTATCCGACTGCTTTGACACCAACAGTCAAGGTGATGGCGGTCCTGCACTTCTTTGCTACTGATTCTTTTCAGTACACGGTGGCCATCGCCGGTGGGATGTCTCAGGCCATGTTTAGCATGGTGCTACGTGATGTCCTGTCTGCAATGATGACACACAAGGACCGCTACATCCACTTCCCAAGGAGACATGAATTGGCAGGTGTGAAGGGGGATTTCTATGACCTGGGACACATACCGAATGTTGTTGGGGCCATTGACTGCACACATGTTGGCCTAGTTCCACCACAGGCACGTGAGCACATCTACCGGAACAGGAAACATTTCCATTCCATTAATGTGCAAGTGGTGTGCCAAGCAGATATGATCATCTCCCATGTCTGTGCCAAATTCCCCGGGTCTGCACATGACTCCTACATTCTGCGGAACAGCATCATTCCACAATTGATGGCAAATCTGCAAGCGGAGCATGCATGGCTTGTTGGTGAGTACGCAGCGTCAAGTAGTGTGCTGTATGAGTGACATGCTGTACTCACTTGCTGTTTGTATCACTAAATTGCACTCTGTGTCTCACACCTAGGTGACTCTGCATATCCCAACCGGCCTTGGTTGCTGAGCCCACTAAGGAATCCCAGGAGCCCGGGTGAAGTCCGCTACAATGATGCACATGGGAGGACACGTTGTGTGGTGGAGCGTACTTCTGGGCTTCTGAAGTCTAGATTCCGGTGTCTGGACAAGAGCGGAGGTGCACTACTCTACTCTCCCCAAAAGGTGTGTTAGATTATCGTTGCATGCTGCATGCTCCACAACCTGGCCTTGCGCAAAGAGGTACCCCTGCTCCTGGAGGATGATGAGCAGCAGATGCCCCCCTGCAAACCCACACATGCCCAGTGACGATGATAGTGGAGAAGAGGAAGGTGTTGACCTGCGTCAACAGCTCATCGACAACTACTTCCCTTGAGTGTAAGTGACATTGTACAACGGTGACATTGTCTGTTGTCTTTGATGGTAGTGGCAATGCATAGAAGAACCTTTTGACTGCTGGCTGTTGTTGGCTCTGTGGTAATGGCTGATGTGTGTGGCACAGGGTATATTTATCCATGTACTCATGTCTCTGTTGATGTTGTTGCTAATTGTTATGTGTGCTGGTACTTGTACGTTGATGACTAGTGGTGTGTTTTAGCTGTAATGGCATCACCTGACAAGTAAATGTCATTCTCTTGTGTCTTTCTAGGTTCCTTCACCCTCTCAATGCCTCGTCACAATCAGAGCTTGTGGTACTTTGGAATCTGAGTTGACATTGTACATACTGGGATAAACATGGAGCTGACACAAAGACATGGGTGTGTAAAGAGTGTTTATTCACAATGTGTATTTGTGCCAGAGAAGTGATCATGTACAAAATTGTGCTAAGTGATTTAATGAGTTGTCAGTGATGGTAAATGAGACAAATAGAGTAGTCACCACATTGATGTGATCACACAGTCCAACAGACTCCTGCCATCAACATGGCAATGTGGGTAAGGATAGTCAACAAACTCAATGTCACTGGGAACACAGGTGCCATCATGGCTGGCTCCGTGATTGCCTGTGGATGGTGCATTGCCACGGGATCCTCCCCTGGTGTTTCTCGGACGTCCCCTCCTGCGTTTGGCAGGGGGGGCTCTGCTGCAGGCTCAGCGGTGTCTAAGGAGTCATTTTGGTGCAGCTCACCCCTCTCTGTGGCCGCAGCTGAGGTGGTGGGAATATCAGCAGGCGGGCCACTGGAGGGGGGTTGAGCCGTCATTTGGGCCGCATGTCTGTCCCTCAGAACACCCACTAGCTGGCCCATGAGGTCCACAATTTGGCCCACGCGTGTGTCCATGGACCTCAACAGCAGGCGGAGCTCACGCACTTCTTCCACAACCTGGCCCATCTGTCCCTGGTTCTGTTCGTATGCCCCAAGGACTCTTGCGATGGTGGCCAGGCTTCGGTCTGTGTCCTCCTGTATTTGTCCCCCAGTTGCCCTCCCACCTGCCCTGCTGACACGGACCTGTGGCGGTGGCACTCGACGCACCCGCACACTCTCCCTGGCATCCTCGGATTGTGTGGTGGTATTGCTAACCACAGAGGCAGGGAGAGTGTTGCAGGCAGCAGTGGTGATGGTGGTGGTGGTGGAGGCCCCACAGGTCATCGTAGCAGGGGTCAGCACTGTTGTTGTTGCTGTGGTGGTGGTGGTGAGGACAATGAGGGCCTGAGACGTGGTGCGCCCTGGCACTCCGGATGGTCCAGGTTGTTGCTCCTCATCCAAGAAACGTAGGGAGTCAGCATCCAAGAGTTCATGTTCCGGGGGGGGGGAGACAGGCTCTGCAGGTTGGTGGTGTTTTCCGCAGCAGTTGCTTGTGGATCTCCTGTTGAACAGAGGTTAAATGGTCATTGAAGTGCACTCCACTAGCTTGGTGTTAGACTTTTGGAGGTTACATTTGATACACCAAAAACTTTACTTGGCAATCACTTGGTATGGCTGCAAGATACTGAGCATCATGATATGATGTTGAGGTACATACATTACTTGCACATGGTGTGACATGTAAATTGAAACCATGTACCACATACAGATTGAGTGATTACAAGGACATGTCATCATCTGACGACTTGCGGCACATCAACTTTATGTAATGCGTCTTTTTTGTGTGCTCATCATGGAATCAATTTCAGCTAGACAAGAACTAGCCTTTGTGATGTTATACATACCTTTTCATATCATGTACTTAGCTATGTTTGTCAGATTGACCATGCATGTTTTGTGTTCATATGGGCCTTCATGCTCTGACACCATGGCACTTACACATTGTATTCTGTGCTGTGCATGATTGTGCCATGAATTACTTTCACATGTGACTTGGTGAGTCAAAGTTTTATTTCTGTGACAGTTATGTGCGCTTTGCTGTCTGCACACTGGATGTGTCTTTTGGATCTATGCCAAGTTGGCTGACATGTGAGTGCTGGTGTGGTCATATGGCTCCATGCATTTTGAGAAGGATGGCAGTGTTCATGCACTTACTACCTACCTGTTAGGTGAAGGTGAGCAATGCAATGGCTACCACATGAATGTGGGTGGGGGGAGTGCTCCATCCTGGTCAGCTGTGGGACAGGGGGTCTGGTGGGAGTTGTAGTGCTGGCTTTCCACCCACACACCCCCCCTACGGGTTGAGAAGGCTACATACCTGTTAGGTGAAGGTGAGCAATGCAATGGCTACCACATGGTTGTGGGTGGGGGAGTGCTCCAACCTGGTCAGCTGTGGGACAGGGGGCCTGGTGGGAGTTGTAGTGCTGGCTTTCCACCCCCACACACACCCCTCCCTGTTGAGAAGGCTACCTACCTGTAAGTTTGAGTAGTGCAATGCAATGGCTACCACATGGGTGTGGGCAGTGCTCCATCCTGGTCAGCTGCGGAAAGTGGGCCTGGTGGGAGTTGTAGTGATGGCTGCCTGTATACATGCCCACATGGAAATGTTGCTGGCTACCTTTGGGGTGATTCAGAGGAAGGGAATGTTAAATCTGTGAGACATGTGTTGGGAAGAGTATGTAGTACTTTGGTGGATTTGTGTTTAGGAAGTGTAGCTTTCTAGTTGTGTGAGACAGTAGATTGTAGTGTAATGGGGGACATTTGTTGGTACTTACCAGCCGCCACTCCCCCGGGTATTCCTGTGAGACTCTCTGGATGCAGTATGGCAAGCACCTTCTCCTCCCATTCGTTGAATGTTAGTGGTGGAATGGGAGGGCCACCGCCAGTCCTCTGGGCCAGCTCATGGTTCTTGTTGGCACGCTCTTTCACCCTGGTCTTGCGGTCATGCCACCTCCTCCTGATGTCCTTCAGGGTGCGCTGAGTGGTCCCTACTGCATTGACTTTGTTGACTATCCTTGCCCACATTTGATTTTTTCTGACTACTGGTGTCTGTTGGACCATGCTTCCAAATAAATGTGGTTCTACTCTGATTATCTCATCTACCATGACTGACAACTCATTGTCAGTGAATTTGGGCATCTTCCTCTGTGCCATGGCGTGTGATGTACAAATGGGTGAGAAGTGCAGGTGTGGAGGTGGTGGAGGTGGTGGAGGTGATGTGTGTGGTGTGTGTGTGGTTGTGATGGTGTGTTGTGTGCAGATTTGCCTCTCCTTGGTGCTCTGGGGTTGGGCCCTTCAGTGCTGGAGTTGTGCAAAGGATTGTGGGCAGGGAAGGGGCTGGTTTTATACTCCGCTATGTGGGTGGGTCAAAATTGAGTATTCATGTCAGGTGTGTTATGTGGGTTGACCTGGGATTTGTATTTTTTATTTGCCATGGGGATGTGTCATTGGGGTGTATTTGGTGTCTTTTGAGGCTGAGCCAGATTTATAGCCACATTTAGTAGCCTTCGTGTGGTTGCTTTTGACCGCCATTACTCTTCCGGAGCGACCGCGGCGGTCGGAATAAAACAGCACTTCCGCCGGCTCTCCCATTCATCAATTGTTGCGATCGCGGCGGTCGGAAACAACTGATCATTCCGCTGTCACCACAACCGTATCCTAATTTCACGTGCGGTCAATCCGCTGGTCGAACTGCGGTTTTGGGTCTTTCCGCAGCTAATCCGACCGCTGCGGACGGATTTTCACCTGCTCCGCACGGTCCCAGCAGAGTTTCGTGGAATCCGTCCGCCGCGGTCGGATTTTTCTGGCAGTTCATCCTAATCTTACTGCCGGTTTTCCCGCGGTACATGCAGACGGTTAATTTCCACTACCACGGCGGTCGGAATGGTTTTCCGACCGCCATCCTAATCAGCCCCTTAGTTGGCAGCATCAGCTTTTATGACACTCTGCCACATGGTGGCGTTGTTTGTCTAAATTAGAGGTGAACAAACAACAGTTGTTTATTAATTCAATATACATTAAAATGACTAATACCTGCTGCCCAAGCCAATTTTTTAGCTTTGGGGGCCTGGAATAGTCTGATATCTCACACTTATTGTGTGTGATGGTTAGCAGTTGTGTTGGCTCTGTCATTGGCGGCACTAGCAGGGGCAATGCGTGGTGCAAGCTGCAATGGCCTCCTGATGAGTGCCCTGGCACTTATTTTTGGACAAATGACGCACTGCCACAAACATCTCAAACAGGATGCTGTGAAACATCTTTTTTGCCATCGATAACAGCGCTCTTTACTGCTCATTTCGAGTTACTAAGTGAAAACGGGTGCAACATATGCTCAGTGGAAATATTCCTACAACAACATATGTGGTCATATTTTTAACCAGATTCTGAGTTTTCTGCTTTGCACTGGGGAATAAAGTGAGGTAAAGGCTTCTATGACTGGTATTACTGTATGGTATTCACCTTTGTGCACTGTTTTGGCTGGGTAAGGTGCTCCAGAGATTTGTGCAGCCAAACACCTGCGAGTATGTGAATGTGCAGAACATATGATTAGAAATTGGACACAAGAACAGGTTGCTTTTAATTTCTAAGTTACAGAGGAACTCAGAATAAAGGTGTTATTGTATGAAGGCGCTAAAGAGACCAAGTTCTAGCGGGGGTGGGGTGGAGCATGTGTTCCCAGACATGACTTTTGTCCCACGCAGCCACAGTATCAATGTCCAAGATGCACAGGCATTGACATCCGGAGTGGCTCACTATGGTCCATCCAGGTATCCAAGCTTTGGGGTAGAGGGTTTGGTGACCATTTGCACTAAAGTAAAAATAATGCGCATGATCACTTTTAACTTCTACATCCAGTGGCGGCCCGTACAGATAATTACCAGTGGGCCAGATGGAGAGGGTGCGGGGGGGGCTGCCGGAAGCATGCGGGGGAGCGAGCAGCAGGGGAGGTTTCATAATAAAAAAAGGAGAAAAAACACTTATTGGGTGCTGCTGGCCGCCTCACACTCCTCTGCTTCCAGTTCTTGGCATCACAAACTCCCCATCCAATCCCCGCGCAGCGCTCAAGCATGAGATCAGCATGGGGATTGGCCTGAGTGGGCTGGATTAACACTCGCTCAAGCACAGGGAGTCTGTGCTGTTTCTCCAACATAGAGCCGGGTTGGAGAAACTTAAGTGTGCATGTCAGTTTGGCCAGCTTAAGACGGCCGGCCAAACTGACATGCGCACCTAAAAGTGCACATCTACCACTCCTCCCCCGCCCTCCCATGGCCCGGCCCAACCCTCCCTGCACACGCTGGCTCAGAGACAGTAGCTGAAAAATAAAACAATAGTAAAATATTGTTTTATTTTTCAGCTGCTGGCTCTGAGCCAGTGGGTAGATGCTCCTCCGCCATTACGGAGGAGCAGCCGCTGTCTACATCAGCATGACGTACAATGTCATCCATCAGACTCGCGGTGTGGCAGAAATGGAAAACACTTTAAAAAGAGAGCTGTTTTGCTTTGTGTCTCCGTTTCCAATGCAGCAGTGACCTCGGATTGCCTCACTGTGGCTATGCACTGATGGATCTGTGCCTGTCTCAAGTGAGCCGATTCAAAGTATCCTATTTCGGGGATTCATACTTTGAGACTCTTATGATAAGAAAATGCGTTGCTCATGGCAGGCTTGCCTCGGTAAACAGTCAGAATATCGAGTTGGAAATGTCGACTTGCACTAATATCGAGTGCAAAATATCGTGATACAGAAATATCGACTGCCAGAATATCGTGGTCAAGAATATCGAGTTTAAGGTAAGAAATATTGTTTTCCAAAATATCGAAGTTATTAATATTGTTTGCAAAAATATAGTTGTTAAAAATATCATTTTTTTAAGTTAGTGTTATGTATTTTAGTATGTATTTTAAATGTATGTGCTATATTTTGCTGTTTCTCCAACATAGAGCCGGGTTGGAGAAACTTAAGTGTGCATGTCAGTTTGGCCAGCTTAAGACGGCCGGCCAAACTGACATGCGCACCTAAAAGTGAACATCTACCACTCCTCCTCCTCCCTCCCATGGCCCGGCCCAACCCTCCCTGCACACGCTGGCTCAGAGACAGTAGCTGAAAAATAAAACAATAGTAAAATATTGTTTTATTTTTCCAGCTGCTGGCTCTGAGCCAGTGGGTAGATGCTCCTCCGCCATTACGGAGGAGCAGCCGCTGTCTACATCAGCATGACGTACAATGTCATCCATCAGACTTGCGGTGTGGCAGAAATGGAAAACACTTTAAAAAGAGAGCTGTTTTGCTTTGTGTCTCCGTTTCCAATGCAGCAGTGACCTCGGATTGCCTCACTGTGGCTATGTACTGATGGATCTGTGCCTGTCTCAAGTGACCAGATTGAAAGTATCCTATTTCGGGGATTCATAATTTGAGACTCTTATGATAAGAAAATGTGTTGCTCATGGCAGGCTTGCCTCGGTAAACAGTCAGAATATCGAGTTGGAAATGTCGACTTGCACTAATATCGAGTGCAAAATATCGTGATACAGAAATATCGACTGCCAGAATATCGAGGTCAAGAATATCGAGTTTAAGGTAAGAAATATTGTTTTCCAAAATATCGAAGTTATTAATATCGTTTGCAAAAATATAGTTGTTAAAAATATCGTTTTTTAGTTAGTGTTATGTATTTTAGTATGTATTTTAAATCTATGTGCTATATTTTTTGTTTAAGTATTGCATTTTCTTTTAATGTATGTGTTACATTTTTAGAAGTTATAAATTTTATTTTAATTAAATTTAGCGTTTTAGTTCCGTAGCGGGTTATGGGTTTATAGGGCAATAGGGTGGGAAGGAATGTCATTATAATAAATAGAATATTAATTTTCTTTTAATTAAATTTTGCGTTTTAGTTCCGTAGTGGGTTGTGGGTTTATAGGGGAATAGGGTGGGAAGTAATTTATTTATAATAAATTGAATAATAATTTTTATTTATTAGTATTTCTTTAATTTTGATTTTATAGTATTAATTGTGGTAATTAATTTATAATTCATTAATTAATAATTGGCTGTTAATTTTTATTGATTAATTAATTGGTAAATATGTTAATTGTGTCATTTTTTGGAGCGGGTTGTGGGTTTATAGGGGAATAGGGTGGGAAGTAATTTAATTATAATTAAATTATTCATATTTTTTCATAATTAATATTTATTTATTTAATATTTTATACTGTTAATTGTGGGAAATAATATATTATTAATTATTTATTAATTTGTTATTAATTATTATTAATTAATTGGTAATTATATTAATTGTGTGATTTTTTTAGGAGTGGGTTGTGGGTTGATAGGGGAGTAGGCTGGGAAGTAATTTAATTTTAACAAATTTAATATTTTTTTTATATAATATTTATTAATTAATATTTTATAGTGTTAATTGTGTGAAATAATTTATTAATAATTATTTATATTTTGATTGTTAATTGTTATTAATTAATTAATTGTTAATTAATTATGTTAATTGTATAATTTTTTACGAAATTGCTGGTGACATTTATAGGGTAATATGGTGGGAGGTAATCTATTTTTAATTATTTAATTCTTTGTTAATTGATGATAATTAATTAATTACATTTTAATTTTGTCATTTGTGTAATAATTTTGATGTGTGAGTTGTGGTGTTTATAGTGGTAAATGGTGGGAAGTACATTTTTTTAAATTATTTACTTATTTGTTGTTCATTGATATGAATTTATTAATGTAAAATTAGTTTTGGAAATTGTGTAAATATTTTTAGGTGTGTGTTATGGTGTTTATTGGGGTAGATGGTGGAAAGTAATTTAGTTTACATTAATTAATCATTACTTGATCATTAATATTTATTTATTAATTGTTAAATATTTTTGGTAATTGTTTATTTTTTTGTTTGGGGATTTATGTTGTATAGCTGTAATGTTTGGTTACTACAATAATTTTGAACTTTTTAAATATGTTTTTTAATTATTAATAATTTTTAAATTTATAATTAATTGTGTTAATTATGGAGATATACTTTTTATTTAATTTAAATGTGTTGTAAATTGTGTGGTGTTATAGGGTAGGAAAAAAATATTACA
The DNA here is from genome assembly GCA_963921515.1 of Calotriton arnoldi. NCBI lineage: Eukaryota > Metazoa > Chordata > Amphibia > Caudata > Salamandridae > Calotriton > Calotriton arnoldi. Next base: position 843,948 of record CAWUFW010001257.1, read on the forward strand.
TTTATGTAATAATTATTTTTTAGATTACAATTAATTTCTATTACAAAATATTTATTTGTTTGATAATTTCTTGTTAAAAATAAAAAATAATCTTTTTATCTATATTTTATATTTTTCTACATTATCATATGTTTCTATGTTTTGTAAAAATTTATAATAGATATGTTTTGTTTTTGGGTGTTTTATTATATGTTGTAGAGTAGTTGATATTTTGGTTGTTTTTAAATTTGAATTTTCTCAAGTGTGAATAGTAATTTTTACCCCTTTGCTATCCAACACTTTCCCTACTGCTGCATTCGCAGGAGGGGGAATAGTAATTTATACCCCTACACTATCCAACACTTTCCCTACTGTTGTACTCGCTGGAGTGGGAATAGTAATGTTTACCCCTGCGCTATCCAACACTTTCCCTACTGTTGCACTCGCTGTCCTGTCGTGAGGACATATGACCGCAGACTCCACGCTACACTTGAGCGGTTGGATTGGCGTATGTACCTTTTGGCTAATAGGCCAGGACAGATGCGGCGAATTCTTTAACCTCTGTGGGTTCCAACGGTGAACGTACTGAACTACAGGACCACTGGTTCAATATATCACACCGTCGTTACTGTGCACACCTTTTCATATGTGCATATATTTCACTTGTTGCAGTAGCTGTATGTCGATCCTGATGAAGGCCACGATACTTTGACAGGTCCCAAGGCCGAAACATGTTGATCATACACTAATACAGATGTCTCCAATGACGGCAGCTGTATTATCAGCTATTTCTTTTTAATCCTGTTACAAGGTAGCCGATTAAAGTTGCCACATAGCTAACCTTGTAGCCAGTTTTAACCACTTTCACCTTAGCACTGCACTTCACACTGAGCACACCACACTCACATAGGGTTTTAGACTAACCCTCCTTATCAACACAAGAACATCCCTGTGTTCCTCCCTCGCAGCGAGGGGGTTGTAGCCCACGTAGAGACCAGGTTCTTTACGCGAGGAGGCACCCCTATGATGAAGCATGACACCTCTGGTGTGTGAGGGGAACCGCCCTTAAAAGGGATCCCCCTCGAGCACATGGTTGATAAGGTCCTTCTGCACCTCATACTTCTACCCTGGACCCGTGGACTCTTGTTGTGTTAATAGTAAATTTTACCCCTACGCTATCCAACACTTTCCCTACTGTTGCACTCGCTGGAGTGGGAATAGTAATTTTTACCCCTACACGATCCAACACTTTCCCTACTGTTGCACTCGCTGGAGTGGGAATAGTAATTTTTACCCCTACGCTATCCAACATTTTCCCTACTGTTGCACTCGCTGGAGTGGGAATAGTAAATTTGACCCCTACGCTATCCAACACTTTCCCTACTGTTGCACTCACTGGAGTGGGAATAGTAATTTTATCCCCTCCGCTATCCAACACTTTCCCTACTGTTGCACTCGCTGGAGTGGGAATAGTAATTTTTACCCCTACGCTATCCAACACTTTCCCTACTGTTGCACTCTTTGGAGTGGGAATAGTAATTTTATCCCCTCCGCTATCCAACACTTTCCCTACTGTTGCACTCATTGGAGTGGGAATAGTAAATTATTCCCCTCCGCTATCCAACACTTTCCCTACTGTTGTACTTGCTGGAGTGGGAATAGTAAATTATTCCCCTCCGCTATCCAACACTTTCCCTACTGTTGCACTTGCTTGAGTGGGAAAAGTAATTTTTACCCCTATGCTATCCAACACTTTCCCTACTGTTGCAGTCACTGGAGTGGGAATAGTAAATAATTCCCCTCTGCTATCCAACACTTTCCCTACTGTTGCAGTTATTGGAGTGGGAATAGTAAATTATTCCCCTACGCTATCCAACACTTTTCCTACTGTTGCAGTCGCTGGAATGGGAATAGTAATTTTTTCTCCTCCGCCATCGAACACTTTCCCTACTGTTGCAGTCAATGTAGTGTAAAATGTAGGTATGTTACATATTTTTATATTTTAATTTATAATATAATTTTTATTTTATTTTATTTTTATGTTACAGGTGTATGTATATATATATATATATATATATATATATATTTATTTATAAATTGTAATATATTTCTAACATTTTATAATTAATTAAAATTATTACTTATTAATTACTTTTAAGTAAATATATATATATATTACATTTTAAATATGTATGTTTAATGTATTTTTGCATATATATGTGAGAATAAATCCCTAGGCAGTCATTCGGTCAAGCACCTTTAAAGACTCATTTTAAGCACAAACATATTGGGGTCGATTCCGATCTCGGTCGGAGACGCACCCAACGCCATTCGGTCGGGAAAAAAGCCATGCGAATGCCTGTTTCCCGACCGATGCGCACATTAATCCGAACGAACAAGTACGATGCGCACAACAGCGCAGATTCCGACCGAGTCGTACTCACCCAATCCAGGTCCTGTTCCCCGACCGAGCCGGATCCGTAAATGCAGATTCGAGTCGCCCGGAAGCCAAAAAGCAGCCCCGTCCGGCCGGACAAGTACGATGCGCTTCCCGTACGCGCCGAACCCGTCGCTACGCACAGCACGTCAAAGCATCCGGGAGAGGCGCACATAAGCTCCGATTCGCGCCACAACACGATCCACGGCTACGAGACGAACACGCCAGCGACGAGGACGAGGCGAAGCAACGACGAAGACGAACGAGACGAACCAACAATGAATCCCATCGTCCCGATCCTACCAATATTCTACATCTACTACCGGAACAGGCACAGACGCGTACGGCGCAGAAGGTAAGTCAGACACCAACCACAAACACAAACTACACGTACCCGACATATCACACACACACACAGGGATGCAGAAATTACTTACTCCAGAAACAGCAGCACCATAGGGGCGGGATGCCCATCACCAATGCCACATATACACATAGGGGCCCGGATGCCTGTCACCACTGCCACCTCTACCCAGGGGGTGCCAGGTGCCTACCACTACTACCACCTCTACCCAGGGGGTGCCAGGTGCCTACCACTACTGCCACCTCTACCCAGGGGGTGCCAGGTGCCTACCACTACTGCCACCTCTGCCCTGGGGGTGCCAGGTGCCTACCACTACTACCACCTCTACCCAGGGGGGTGCCAGGTGCCTACCACTACTGCCACCTCTACCCAGGGGGTGCCAGGTGCCTACCACTACTACCATCTCTACCCATGGGGGTGCCAGGTGCTTACCACTACTGCCACCTCTACCCATGGGGGGCTGGATGCCTGTCACTACTGCCACCTCTACGCAGGGGGTGCCAGGTGCCTACCACTACTACCACCTCTACCCAGGGGGTGCCAGGTGCCTACCACTACTACCACCTCTACCCAGGGGTGCCAGGTGCCTACCACTACTACCACCTCTACCCAGGGGGTGCCAGGTGCCTCCCACTACTGCCACCTCTACCCAGGGGTGCCAGGTGCCTCCCACCACTACCACCTCTACCCATGGGGGGCTGGATGCCTGTCACTACTGCCACCGCTACCCAGGGGTGCCAGGTGCCTACCACTACTACCACCTCTACCCAGGGGGTGCCAGGTGCCTACCACTACTACCACCTCTACCCAGGGGGTGCCAGGTGCCTACCGCTACTACCACCTCTACCCAGGGGGTGCCAGGTGCCTACCACTACTACCACCCCTACCCATGGGGGCTGGATGCCTGTCACTACTACCACCTCTACCCAGGGGGGGCTGGATGCCTACTACTACCACCCCCACTCACAGGATGGCAAATACATGCCTCAAGAAGCACACACCAGCAGAAAGAATGCAACACAAAGACATCCCCCAACACCATGACAAGCGTGTGTAGACTGTGTCAAATGCCTACAACACTGAACAGGACTGTGGACATACAATGTGACCCCCTATCACAAGTGCCACACATAAATGTGTGTGGCACCCACAATGCAAGCAGGCCATGACCATTGTGGCAATGGGGTCCAAAGCCCCATCATCACAGTGACCAAAATGTGAGTGTGGGGTCCATAGCTGAAGCACATATTGAACATTGTGGCAGTGGGGTCCAGACCCCCATCATCACAGTGACCAAAATGTGAGTGTGGGGTCCATAGCTGAAGCACATATTGAACATTGTGGCAATGGGGTCCAAACCCCCATCATCACAGTGACCAACATGTGAGTGTGGGGTCCATAGCTGAAGCACATATTGAACATTGTGGCAATGGGGTCCAAACCCCCATCATCACAGTGACCAAAATGTGAGTGTGGGGTCCATAGCTGAAGCACATATTGAACATTGTGGCAATGGGGTCCAAAGCCCCATCATCACAGTGACCAAAATGTGAGTGTGGGGTCCATAGCTGAAGCACATATTGAACATTGTGGCAGTGGGGTCCAGACCCCCATCATCACAGTGACCAAAATGTATGTGTTGACAAAGAATAAGCTGCAACTGCCAAACTGCATGGATTATTCCTGGTCACAGAACAACAAACACATGAGTGGCAAAGTAGTGCTTGTGTCCCATAGCAACATAGAATGGGGGAGGCAAATAGTGCAGTGCAAACAAGACATACCTTTGGCCATGTGCAGACAAACATCACCCATGGGGGCTGACACTGTCAACACTCATCAATGACTCAATGACAGAAGTGACCATCAGAATGCAGACCCACATATTTGCACCAATGGGCACACAAATTCAGATACCCAGTGGAGACTGTAGAAGGGAGGTGAACAGATACCATACCATGGCAGCAATGGGGGACACACACAATGATCATTGTGCTGACTGATGACCTAGGAGTCCCAGGGACAGCAGGGCAAACACACCAAACAACATACAGCCAATGGCACACTAAAGATATGCCAATGCAGTGGTGCAGATGCACAAACACAAACAGGCAGACCCACACTGCACATCAAACACAACAGGTGAGGGGGGTACCAGTGTCCCCAGGCAAACACACAACACATGAGGAGGCCTGAATACCAATTACACAGACGTGCATACAGTGCCACACAAAGGTAACTCATGGATCCAAATCCCCTATGTGGGCAATCAGGCATTGTCAGATGAGTGGGAGCACAAATCACACATGTCACACAAGCATGTAGGAACAGCAACTGACACAGCAAGACACACAGACACCACAGCACCACACCCAGGGCCCCCACAATGTGGTGACCCTGGGCTGCATTACAATCCCACTGTGATGACAAAGCTAGATGTCGTTCACACTGTGAACCACAGTCATGTGTCCTGAGCAACAAACTACCATCACACCTACACAAGCACAAATCAACCAGCACGGCCTGTCAGCCAAGGCCAACATGGAGGCAGGGGTCTAGCCGGGCAACAACTCTCATCTGCACACACTCAACACCACACACCTCGACCTCCAACAATGTGCAGCAGTGAAGCTCACATGCACTGGTGACATTGCACATGCACCCATGACAATCCCAGGGGGTGGTGGGAACCAAGGTGCAGGAACACATCACACATGGCCACTCTACCAGACTCCTGAATGTCTGACACACTGCACACTACGCTGTACATGGACATGACGGCAATACCACACCAACCAATGGGATCCCAGCCACAGTCACACACCTATGAAGAAGCCAAGGTCACCCACAAAGGACACACATAGACAACTACCAACATTGCAGCCCTGAGGAGTGCCAGCAGTCACACACACAACGTGTCACAACCAATGAAAGCTAAACAAACCAGAAATCACATGACAGGTGTCAACAACAAGTGCAAAGGGGAATCCGGACTGTGACACATCAGCGTCTGCCCACAAACTCAGCCCTGACAGCAAACACACCTATGGGTGACACCCTGATGACCAGTAATGTGCCATGTACCCACATCACAGAGAACCCAGGGAGAAGACTTTGGGGGAACATAGCTCAACTCAGCAAGCATCACAAACAGGAACATCACTAGGGATCCCAGCATGCACAGCAACATGGAAGTGAACACACACACATGCTCATACAACACACACCTTGGGCGCACGAGATGTCACAGGAGTACACACTGCCATGAGGGGACTCCACTCCTGTGTGAGGAAAGCTGTGCCATATGTCGCATCAGTAGGGCTCCTTCATGTCAGCAGAACACTTGGTCACACAGTCAACAATTAGCACCAAATGAAGGCTCCCGTCACATCAGCCTGGTCATGGGAATGTCAACGAAATCAACAGCACAGATCCAACACACATGTATAGCAAGTTGCACTGACAACACAGAAGAGTCCTTCCCCATTGATGCCCAAACCTGCATGTCCAGTGGAGATGGCCACACGGTCAGGGAACTAGACTAATTGAACAATGGCAAACACAACAGATGTGCATGGGTGGAACCCACAGATGTGACATTGCTAATGTAAGTAGGAAATCCCATTGCCAAATATTGAATACATGACACCCTCAGATGCTGCTAAGGACGACATGGATTCACCACAGGATAGGACACTGTACCCCTGGAACACATGGGTACATGCACAGTAACACTTCATTTTCATGAGTCCAAAAATCACCATCACTGCAGCAAGGGCACGGTTAGCATCATCAACATCATGTACATCAGAAGCAAAACCACTAGAGAACAGAAAGTTGCTTTATTCAGCATGTGGGTTCAAAACTTGGAAGAACTGCAAGGTATCAACAAAGGCCAATGGCCAGTCCATGAAGGAAGTCTATACAGGGTGACAGTGGCAGATGTCACCCTATGCATGCCTGCACTGATCACAACCGGGGACAATCCCCTAGGAGGGGCATACGGGGGGCAGGCCAGGCACCGCAGGGACAGGATCAGGGCTCACCAGGAGGAGGCAGGGAAGGGGTGGTGGGTGCTGGAGAGCCACTGACAACTGCAGTGGAGGTGTCTGACATGGTGTGTGCCGGCACAACTGGGGGGCATGACTCATATGTTGTGGGTGCCGGCACAACTGCAGTGGACCCTGCAGATGGAGTGGACAGGTCCGCCACTGCAGCGCCCACCTCCAGGGGAGGAGAATGGGGATCAGGAAAGGTGGGCAGGACAGAGGGGGAGGACACCCTCACCACATCAGTGGTACAGACAAGCGCAGCGGGGGGGTGGGGCCGGAAGAGCAAGTGGCAGGGGGAGAAGGCCTGACCCTTCTGGGGATGGTGTATCTGTGGGTGGGGGAACCTGAGGCAGGGTGTGGTGGGGGCACCTGTGGAGTGGGGGCCTGAGGGATGGAGGAAGGAGACTTGGTGCCTGAGCTGCAGGGCGGCGGCGGGGTCTTGCTCTTCCGGGACCGGGGGGACTTGCGGGTGGGGGCCTCAGTCGGTCCGTGCCTGGGGGATGGTGTCCGGGGGCCAGGGGCACTCTGCTCCGTGTGGGTGGGCTTCCTCTTCCCCCTGAATGCTGGATCAGCTGGGTCGGAGGGGGAGAGGCCAAGGTCACAGAGGAAGAGCTGCTGTGTGTATGGGGTTGCAGGTGAGGCAAGGGAGGGGTCTTTGGAGGGAGAGGCAACTGAGGACTGCGCAGTGCTTGTGGATGCGTGTGTTTGTGCCTGTGCCCCATCCCCTGTGAGTGTGGTTGCAGTCCCCTGACGGTGCGTGCGTGTGCGTCTTGTTTCTGGCGTGTGTGTCCGTGTGCTGCATGTGTCTGTGCTGGTGTGTGCCTGTGCCAGTGTGTGTGTGCTTGGGACGGGTAAGGTGCTGGGGAGTGTGGATGGGGCAGAGGCAGGAGGGGTGAGGGACTGTCGGAGGAGGGACACTGCTGCCGTCAGGGAGGAGTCCATGGACCTATTGCCCCTCTGTAGGTCAGACATGCCCGATGAGATGCCCTCCATGAATGACACCAGCTGAGTCAACAGACTGGTGTGTGCATGGAGGACACTCAGCATCGCTGTCTGTCCTACATGGAGCTGGCGGAGGAGGTACACAGACTCCTCACTCAGGGCAGCAGGGAACACAGGTGCAGGGGGTGCGGTGCCTGGCCCGAAGGAGACACGCTCCCGAACATGGGAGCCTCCACTGACCTCGGGAATGGGAGCCAACGGGAGGGCGGTGGTGGTGGTGGCGGGGACAGCAACACTAGCTGGGGTGTGGTGGCTGCTGACACCCGCCTCCATAAGGGAGTCATCGTCCGAGTTGCTCTGGTCCTCAGCTGAGGTGGATGGTGCTGAGGACTCCTCGGTGTGGCTCCCCTCGCCCTCCGTGCCACTGGGTCCCTCCGACCACTCCTCGGCTGCTGACCCAGTCTGGCTCTGCGGCTCCTCCTGGTCCGTGGAGCTGTCCCCTCCTGTGGCCGTGGATGTATCTGCAATCAATAGGGAAACAGACAGACATCAGTCACCTGCACCGAACGCACACACCACAGTAAGTACAGCACATTACAGAGCAAGCCCTGGCATCCTTAGTTGAACATTGCTAAAACTGCACAAACAGAACAGGAGAAGTCAATTGTCAGTCTGATGGTCAACCATGGCACTCACATCCCACCTGGCCTTGCACCCATCTGTATGGTGTCTGTGGGATGGCAATACCCCTGTGTGGACACATGCACCACCTACACAATATTTGGAAAGTGCAGAGAACCCGGTGAAGCACACATCACAACTCTTGCCACTGAGTCAGTGCAGGTGTCCGGATGAAAGGGATGCCCAGAGTCAAATAGGAAATGCATGTGATGCATACCAGCGACAGACACCATGATGCACCCATGTCCTGATAGCCATTGCCACAATGGTTTGCATGTAGCAAATGTCACTCCCCTGCAGGATCACTAATAGGAAGTCACATGCCATGGCACAGCCATGCCTGCTAAGTCAGACATAACTGTCTCCAGTCACATGGGCAGGGCAGCCAGACAACAACACTCTGCACTGTGTCACAATAGTAGATCATGGGGAATGCAAGTCCTGGAGCTGAACAAGTGCACATGTACATCCCCCCCCACACCACATCATCTGTACCCTCATCTGTCCAGGTTATACCCATTGTACATATGGGAGACCTGTAACACTACCCTCTGCACCTGAGCACATCACAATCTGCTGTGTATGGGAAACAGCTGCCTGAACCTCATATTCGCATACCCCAGTCTGCACGGTCAGGTGATCAAACACCTATGTGTCACACATGTATCATCTCCTATGGTCACATCTCCGGTGGCATGCGGAGCCCCAACCGAGGAACACCCCAGCAGACCTGACAACGAAGCCACAGCACACTGACACAGAGGCAGACACCTGAGGGGACGAATCACTGAGCAAAACGTGTCAGCTGATACACGGCAGTGGGAGTACAGAGTGTATTGTATGGCCTGGAGTAGGCATGACTGTCCTGTCCCACATGAATGAGGGATGAGCCCTGGACAGTAGGCAGCTGGCTAAGTATGTGTGACACACGTTATATACACACTCCTGAGGGGACGAATCACTGAGCAAAACGTGTCAGCTGATACACAGCAGTGGGAGTACAGAGTGTATTGTATGGCCTGGAGTAGGCATGACTGTCCTGTCCCACATGAATGAGGGATGAGCCCTGGACAGTAGGCAGCTGGCTAAGTATGTGTGACACACGTTATATACACACTCCTGGGGCACAAACATTGTTCCCACCCGCAGCATGGGTGTGTGCCAGATACCCCAGGCATATGTGGTGGATCAGCTCAGCAATTGGGCCACATATCAAAAATCGCACGCAGAACACATGTCAGAACACAGGCAATGTGTAAGCAATGGACCCACCCATGATGCCCACCACAGAGTCAGGGAAACAGATGCTGTCCCCCACCTTGAGTCAAGCAAACTGCAAGGACACAGTACCCAAGTGACACAATACCCTGACTGTAAGGGCCACACCTGGGTATCAGATGAGGAGTGGGCAGTGCACAATAGAGGGACATGGGTCCTGGACCACAAGACTGATGTACTGTGGAAGTTTAACCAGGCCAGAGGAGGGCACATAGCATGGCAGACATAGTTCACAATGCAGACATGGACTCACCCCCTCCTTGCTGCTCTCTGGCCTTCAGCTGCCCATCCAGATCAGGGAAGACCACCGCCAGGATCCTCAGCATGTGGGGGGTCAGGGTCCGGTGTCCGCCCCTCCTGCGAGGAGGCGACAGCTTCAGCTGGACCCGTGCGATCCTCCGGGTCCAGCCCCGAAGGTCCTGCCACCTCTTCTGGCAGTTGCGGATCCGGCGCTTGTAGACCCCCACGGATCTCACTGCCCGGACGATGGTCAGCCATATCTTCTGCTTCTGGTGGGCATCAACCTGTGAGGATAACAAAGTGAGAATGCCATTACTACACATGCAACATATCCGTGCATTACACAGTTGGATATACATGTCTCAATCACAGGGGCACATGATGTACACAGGCAGTGCAACGATGGCTATGGACAGTATGCCAGCAGTTACTACATGGTATCATTGCCTGGGAAGTAAAACCTAGTTTAAATGCATTGTTACTGCACTATACCTGTCCAGTGCTTGTAACTACACACTATGGGGGTGACAACTACTCAGTGAGCCTGTTAGCCAGTGGCGTGCAGACTGTTAGCCTTGCTAGTCAGACAACATGCACATTTAGAAAGGCAGTGGACAGAACACTCACCTGCTCCCCTGCTTTCCCATACAGCTTGCTGTACTGTGGAAGGAGGCCATCCTGCAGGGCCTGGTTCTCCTCAGTGCTGAAGGCTGGGGCTCTCTCCACAGTATGTGCCATTGCAGGGTCCAGAGGGGCAGAGACAGCAGCAGTGCAGTGGCAGATGTCGTCCTGGAGCATGTAGTGCAGGCAAGTGAGCTCTCAGGGGAACAGCCAGCATTATATGTGCGCTGCAGAGGCAGATACTGTCCCATGTGTCCAAAGTGATAGGTCCAAGTCGTTTGCATCATCTGAATCTGGCCAATCCATGGAATTGCACCACTTACACACGCCCCCAGCATCCTTCAAATGTTCAACTTCGTGACACCCATGAAATTGCAACATTGTTGTGGGTGACCAACTGAATTTCCAGCATCAAACTCGTTCAAATTTTGAAAACGCGTCCGTTGCCAGGCCAGGCCATAGCCAATGGGTGCGCACCGATCAGACCATTGCTGTTCAACGCGTACATGGGAAACAACGCGTACCCGCACACATTGAATGCAATGGGCCGGCCGGGCACACCGATCGGACCATTGCTGTTCAACGCGTACATGGGAAACAACGCGTACCCGCACACATTGAATGCAATGGGCCGGCCGGGCACACCGATCGGACCATTGCTGTTCAACGCGTACATGGGAAACAACGCGTACCCGCACACATTGAATGCAATGGGCCGGCCGGGCACACCGATCGGACCATTGCTGTTCAACGCGTACATCGGATACAACGCGTACCCGCACACATTGAATGCAATGGGCCGGCCGGGCACACCGATCGGACCATTGCTGTTCAACGCGTACATGGGAAACAACGCGTACCCGCACACATTGAATGCAATGGGCCGGCCGGGCACACCGATCGGACCATTGCTGTTCAACGCGTACATGGGAAACAACGCGTACCCGCACACATTGAATGCAATGGGCCGGCCGGGCACACCGATCGGACCATTGCTGTTCAACGCGTACATGGGATACAACGCGTACCCGCACACATTGAATGCAATGGCCAATGTGTGCGCACTGATCGGTCCATTGCTGTCCAAGGCGTATTGCCAATACAACGCGTACCAGCGCACATTGAATGCAATGGCCAATGTGTGCGCACTGATCGGTCCATTGCTGTCCAAGGCGTATTGCCAATACAACGCGTACCAGCGCACATTGAATGCAATGGCCAATGTGTGCGCACTGATCGGTCCATTGCTGTCCAAGGCGTATTGCCAATACAACGCGTACCAGCGCACATTGAATGCAATGGCCAATGTGTGCGCACTGATCGGTCCCTTGCTGTCCAACGCATCCCTGTACAAGTCACTGGCATATGTCACCATGCCTGTCACAGGTGAACATATGCCAGCCACATATACTTCCCAGGCAGTGAGGGGCACACCTACAACACCACAGCCTGTCCAAACTGTATCCTAGGGCATGTAAGGCTGCATTACCTATTCCGTGTATGGGGGTGAACATGTTGTTCTGTGGGTGTCACTTGGGGGCAGCCACCCCCAGGCTGTGCACGTGTTAATGGGGACTGAATCCTTGGTGTTTCGTGTACATGACCACTGTGATGTGCAACTGTTCATATCTGAGCATGTGGCATGGTCACAGTTCACGGTGGTGTATGTGTATGTCATGTCACATACCCCCTGAGTCCCATGTGGGACGTTATGTTCAACCCAGGGTGACCCATTGGCACAATGTTGATGGTCCTCCACAGTCTGTGTGCATGTTGTGATTACAATGTCTCTGATTTCATGTGCACAATGGGAGGCAGTCTCCACATCCACGTTGTTTGTGCATGGACTTTGATGTTGTGCGTGTGTGTGTCACAGACGTCCATGTCTGTCCTGCCGAGGCAACACGGACCACTACCTGTGGGGCTCATGGTTGTTTTACTGTGGTGTATACATGATACACCATGTCATGCCAGTGTCCATGTGGCAATACAGGGTCCCTGGGAATCTACCTGTCGTTGAGCTGTGATGCCTGGGGCACATCAGTCCTCACATGTCACTGTGGCGTGTGTTTGTTATTTGGCAGCAGGAGATGGGTACTGGGACACGGCCTCATGGTATCCGATGGCATGACCTGGGACTTCTTGATGCCACTTGTTGGACTGTGATGTTAGATATTGGCCATGAATGTGCCATACATATCCGTACGGAACTGCACACATCATGTACTTGTGCCTCATTATGATGTATCATGTGATGTTGAGTGTGTTCAATGCCACATATGTGGGGTGACTGACAATCTTGCTTTCTTCACCTATGCACTGCAGGGCACCAGCTGTCCATAGACCATTCCCTGACCTGGCAACGATGGTGGAACGGGACAGCATCCGACGGTACCGCTTCACCAGGCAGCTGATTGAGGATTTGGCAGTGCGCTTGGCACCACATTTGCAACCTGGCCGTCCGTACCCTACAGCGCTGACCCCCAAGGTGAAGGTGATGGCAGCCCTACACTTCTTTGCCACTGGTACCTTTCAACACACTCTGGCGACTGCTGGTTGGATGTCACAGACCATGTTCAGCCGTGTGCTCCGGGATGTTTTGGAGGCTATGTTGATATACCTGAACCAGTACATCTATTTCCCTAGACTCCAACGACTCACTGGCGTGAAGAGTGACTTCTATGCCCTGGGGAGGATGCCGCATGTCATTGGCTCCATTGATGGGACACATGTGGCATTGGTACCACCACAGGCCCAAGAGCAGGCCTACCGTAACCGCAAACACTACCACTCGGTCAATGCACTGGTGGTCTGTCTTGCAGATATGAGCATCACACACGTGTGTGCCCGTTTCCCTGGTTCTGCACACGATGCGTACGTGATGAGGAGTAGTCGCATCCCGAGGATGATGGCACAGATGCGGAACCAGCGTGCCTGGCTTGTAGGTGTGTACTGACTTTGTACCATTGTGTGTGTTCTGCTATGTAGTGTTCCACCCTCTTTTCCAACTCTGCTAATGTGCAATTGTCTGTATGTAGGTGACTCCGGATACCCCAACATGCTGTGGTTGCTGATGCCCCTCAGGAACCCTGTGACACCAGCCCAGATGCGCTAATATGAGGCACATGGTCGGACCAGGAGAGTGATTGAGCGGACATTTGGTCTCCTGAAGAGCCGCTTCCGCTGCCTCGACAAGACAGGAGGGTCCCTCCCATATGCCCCAGCAAAGGTGTGCAAGATTATCATCGTCTGCTGCATGCTCCACAACCTGGCAGTGCGGAAGGAGTTGCCTCTCATCCTGGATGACGATGACCAACGTCCGCCACCTGTGGAGGATCCTGGCCTGGACCACGATGCCAGTGATGATGATGATGATGTTGAGGGTGATGTCCGCACACAGCTCATCACCAACTTCTTCAGCTGAATGTGAGTATCCAGAGATGGCATGTCAATGATGTGAGTTTGCATGATATGTGTTGGTGGTGCTCTGGTGCTGTTTGAGTGTGTCCATGGGCTACATGTCTGTATGCGTGTAGCGATGTGTCCTTGCAGGTAGTCTGTACTCCCCAACAGTGTTGACATGCTAACTTGGTTCTGGGTGGGTATCTTGTAACATGTATTGTGCATGAGTATTGCAGTTCTGTCCTGTTCTTCAGTACTTTTGACTGTGTGTCATTTCTGTCCTTCACAGGGTACTTTCAGAGTCGTTTGGTCAACTGTGATCCCCAACACCGTGATTCGACTTCCCGGGTGGTAGCTGTTGTGTCCCTACAGGTGATGTGCACCACACCCATGGACTTCCTTCCTTCTACACTTGTTGACTATGTGCCCGCTGCCAGGTGGGATTACCTTGCATCTGTGGTGGTTTCAACATGTTGCAAATGTGTAATAAACCTGTGCTTCACTATGTGATGTGCGTTGTCTGTGGTCACACATCTGACTGACATTTGCTTACTGCACCAGTGGGCTAGTTAACACAGACTGTGAATAGGTGTTGGGTCTGTGCAATGCAACGTATTTCCTGGCAACACCAGTGTAGGCGATGAGTCAGATGTCCATGGTGTGTATGTGTTGTGTAGCCCTGGTGGTGTGCCTCCCCATATGTGTGAAGTCGCCATGACTCACATGCCGGTGTTGTACTTGCTGTAGCAGTTAGCATGCACAGTGTCATTTCCCCGATCATCATCGCAACTTCTGAGACAACATTGGAATCACAACAGAGGCAAGTATGGTGTATAAGTGAGTTTATTGACATAGATGTGTGAGTATAGTGCACAGGTTGTTGGGTGCTGTACATTGTGATTGTGATCCAAAGTTCCTAGATAATTTGGAAGTCCTGGTAGCAGAAATGTCCAGAGTAAAGTCCACAGTAATCAGAGACATTAGTCCAACTTGAGCTCCCCATGTCATGTGGGAGAGTTGTGTTGCAGTCAACAGGGTGAACAGTTTGCGCACAAAGTTTATTCTCCAGAACAGGTTTTGGCTTCCTGGGGGTTGCACATGGCCATCGGCCTCTCACTTGCCCCTCCTCGGACGGCCCCTCTTCTTTGGGGGATCCTCAAGTGCAGGCTGCTGCGGTGCAGGGGACTCTCCGCCAGAGTCATCCTGCCTCCCTGTGGCAGTTGCAGTTGTTTCAGCAGCAGATGTTGTGGGCACACAGGGAGGTGTTGACTGGTTGCTGCTCATCTGGCGGAGGCATTGTAATATGTCCCTATGCACCGCCGTCATCTCTTGCAGTGTGTCCCACTTGGACTCCACGCGGGACATGTGTGAGTCCAAGCGGGCATGATGGGCAGCCTGCTGCTGTTTGATGTCCCTGAGGAGCCCCACTACCTGGCTGAACTCTCCGGTGCTGGACTGGTACGCATCGGCTATGCGTGCCAGTTGTGGGTCATCATGCAGTCCAGACCCCTCTGTGAGCAGCGACCTATGTCTCCCACCCCTCCCACCACCCCTGGTGGCAGGCACAGGTGACCCTGGGCCACCTTGTGGGTGGTGGTGGTGTCCATGGCCCCACGTTGGTCCAGGGTCCCTGTGCTGGTGGTGGTGGTGCTCCTTGGTCTGTCCGTGTCGGCAGGGGTGGTATGTGTGTTGACAGTCGTTGGAGGGGTGGGTGCAGGGGGTGCAGCTGGTGGTCCTGCTGGTGCTGCATGATGACTTGCTCCGGAGGTGCCAGGTAAGTCTTCGTCATCCGAGGAGGGCAGAGGCTGTTCCACACCAGTGAGCTCCGTATCCTCTTGAGCCTGGGACGAGGACTCCTCAGCATCTGCTGCTGTGTCCCCATCATCACCTGTTTTTGGGAGACATGTTTCTGCAGGCATCAATGGTTGACACACCTGACAGTTGTGACTGTGCCTCTGGATGCGGGCCTGTACAATGCATTGTCCTAAGTTATCACAGTCAGGGGTTGATATTGGTGTAGCACATTGTCCTGCATTATTTGGGCATTTCTATGTGAATGTTGGGGTGTGTACATGGTCTGCATTGGTTGTATTTGGTTGTCATCCGCTCCTCCTTCCCACCCAGCCAGATATCCCACCATGGACCGTGCTTCCATTGCAGGGAGTGCAAGTTGTCTTTCAGGATGTCAGTCAGTGGTGTCCTGCTGTTGGTTGTTGCACAGTTGCCAGCAGGGCCTTGTGCTCCCCACAGCAGTGCCCAGTGTCAGCCATCTTGTCAGTTGTTTTCCACTCCCTGTGATGTGCGCATGGTTCAGGGTGGTGTTGATGGGACAGTTGTGGGGGTGACCAATATCTGTGCCTACCACTCCCATCATGCTATTGCCTCCACCCCACTTCCCAGCATGCCCATACTTCCTTCCTTTTGACTCTGCTTCCCTGTGGGGTGGGCTGCCTGTGCTGACAGGATGGCTGGGAGTGTTGTCCGGGCAGTTGTTTGGCTAAATGTCCCAGGAGTGTCCCTGTGCTTCACACAGCATGACCCAGGGTGGTGGTTCTTTGTGGGACCTTGAGTTAGGATGTGAGGCATTGCATTCCGCCAGGTGGCTTCTGTGGAGTATGTGTTGAGGGGGTGTGAGGGGAGGTGCTTGTGACTATGGTCAGTGCTGTGAGTCCTCCTTCCCACCCAGCCAGATATCCCACCATGGACCGTGCTTCCATTGCAGGGAGTGCAAGTTGTCTTTCAGGATGTCAGTCAGTGGTGTCCTGCTGTTGGTTGTTGCACAGTTGCCAGCAGGGCCTTGTGCTCCCCACAGCAGTAGCCAGTGTCAGCCATCTTGTGAGTCCTTTTCCACTCCCTGTGATGTGAGCATGGTTCAGGGTGGTGTTGATGGGACAGTTGTGGGGGTGACCAATATCTGTGCCTACCACTCCCATCATGCTATTGCCTCCACCCCACTGCCCAGCATGCCCATACTTCCTTTCTTTTGACTCTGCTTCCCTGTGGGGTGGGCTTCCTGTGCTGACAGGATGGCTGGGAGTGTTGTCCGGGCAGTTGTTTGGCTAAATGTCCCAGGAGTGTCCCTGTGCTTCACACAGCATGACCCAGGGTGGTGGTTCTTTGTGGGACCTTGAGTTAGGATGTGAGGCATTGCATTCCGCCAGGTGGCTTCTGTGGAGTAAGGTGTTGAGGGGGGGTGTGAGGGGAGGTGCTTGTGACTATGGTCAGTGCTGTGAGTCCTCCTTCCCACCCAGCCAGATATCCCACCATGGACCGTGCTTCCATTGCAGGGAGTGCAGGTTGTCTTTCAGGATGTCAGTCAGTGGTGTCCTGCTGTTGGTTGTTGCACAGTTGCCAGCAGGGCCTTGTGCTACCCACAGCAGTAGCCAGTGTCAGCCATCTTGTCTGTTGTTTTCCACTCCCTGTGATGTGTGCATGGTTCAGGGTGGTGTTGATGGGACAGTTGTGGGGGTGACCAATATCTGTGACTACCACTCCCATCATGCTATTGCCTCCACCCCACTTCCCAGCATGCCCATACTTACTTGCTTTTGGGTGGACTTCAGTGTGTGTGAGTGTGAGAGCAATGGCAAGATGGCTGGCAGTGGTGTCCTGCTGTTGGTTGTTGCACAGTTGCCAGCAGGGCCTTGTGCTCCCCACAACAGAGCACTAGTGTCAGACATCTTTGATGGGGCTTTCCACTCTCTGTGGGGTGTGCATGCTTGAGTGTGAGCTTGCTGGGCCATGTGGGTGGGGGATGTTGAGCTGTGACTACCACTCCCATCATGCTATTGCCTCCACCCCACTTCCCAGCATGCCCATACTTACTTGCTTTTGGGTGGACTTCACTGTGTGTGAGTGTGAGAGCAATGGCAAGATGGCTGACAGTGGTGTCCTGCTGTTGGTTGGTGGCCAGTTCCCAGCATGGCCTTGTGATCCCCACAACAGAGCACCAGTGTCAGACATCTTTGATGGGGCTTTCCACTCTCTGTGGGGTGTGCTTGCTTGAGGGTGAGCTTGCTGGGCCATGTGGGTGGGGGATGTTGAGCTGTGACTACCACTCCCATCATGCTATTGCCTCCACCCCCCTTCCCAGCATGCCCATGCTTCCTTCCCTTTGACTCTGCTTCCCTGTGGGGTTGTGTGCCTGTGCTGACAAGATGGCTGACAGTGTTATCCTGGGGTTAGTTTTGCTACAAGTCCCATGTGTGTCCCTGTGCTTCACTCAGCATGACCCAGGGTTGTGGTTCTTTGTGGGATATTTGATTGGAGTGTGAGGCAATGCATTCTCCCAGGTGAGTTTTGTTGAGTTTGTGTTAGGGGTGTGTGTGAGAAACGCTGCTGGTAACTATGGTCAGGGCTGTGAGTCCTCCTTCCCACCCAGCCAGATATCCCACCATGGAACGTGCTTCCATTGCAGGGAGTGCAAGTTGTCTTTCAGGATGTCAGTCAGTGGTGTCCTGCTGTTTGTTGGTGCACAGTTGCCAGCAGGGCCTTGTGCTCCCCACAGCAGTAGCCAGTGTCAGCCATCTTGTAAGTTGTTTTCCACTCCCTGTGATGTGCGCATGGTTCAGGGTGGTGTTGATGGGACAGTTGTGGGGGTGAGCAATATCTGTGCCTACAACTCCCATCATGCTATTGGCTACACTGACTTGCCCAGCATACACATATTTCCTTTCTTTCAGTGTGCTTCACTGTGTGCTGGTGTTGTAGTTGTGGCTACTTGTCTGGATGTGTTTGTCAGTTATATTTGTGCCACTGCCTAGCTGTAGTTGTAGTTGTGTTTGTACATGTGATGACACAGATAAATGTCACTTTGTGATGGCATGTGTTGTGTTTCTCTGAGTGACATACACATTTTGGGATGATTCTGTTCTGGTTGCTGTGTATTTGCTAAGAGTGCATGGTTTGATTCTCCCCTTGACAGTGATGTGTGTGTGTAGTCGCAGAATATTGTGTACATTTGTTGTGTACTCACCAGGCTCTGGGATGTTTTCTAGTCCATAGACGCTCACTGGTGGTAGGATGGCCCGCACCTTCTCCTCCCAGGGCCTGAGGTATACTGGCTTGGCAGGAGGGCCACTGCCGGTTTATTGGCTCAAGATGTAGTCCTTCTTCAGCAGCTCCTTGACCCTCCTGCGCACGTCATACCACCTGTTCTGGATGTCTGTCTTTGTGCGCAAACATGGTGATTGTGCGTTCACCCTGTCGACGATCCTCTCCCACATCTTTGTTTTCTGTGACATGGGTGTCTGTTGGACCAGTGTACCAAAGAGCTGTGGCTCTACCCTGAGGATCTCATCTACCAGGACTTCCAATTCACTATCTAAGAACTTGTGATTCTTCTTTGGGGGCATGGTGATGGGTGGTGATGGTGAGTGATGTGTGTGTTGGTGTGCAGGTGAAGGTCTGTGAGTGTGTGTTTTGCTAGGTGTATGTGAGGTTTCTATTTGTTGTGGTGCTGATGGTGTGTGGCTTGTGTGATGGTTGAGCTGTGGGTGTGTGGTTGCTGTCTGTTGAGTGCTGGCAGGTAATTTGAATTTGCAAAGGATCATGGTAGGGATTTGTGTCCTTTATATGGGTGGAGTTGTGGGTGTGTCTTTGTTCCCTGCCCCTCCCCCCAGTATTTATTGGCTTTGTAATTGCTTGTTTGGCCTTTTTTTGTGTATTTTCCCTTTGTACTTTTCGTGCATGTAGGAGACATTCTTGTGACTGAGTCGGACCCTGCAGTTGTCTCGTACGGGCTCGTCCGTTTCGTTCACGCTGTGTTTGTGCTGTTTTCTATGCTGCGTACGCGTCGGTCACGGTGTTTTGGGTTGCTTCGGCTCGCAGTTTTGTATGCGTGTCGGTCGTACGGCTTGTCCTCCGTGCGACTCGGTCGTGTTTTCCACGCCTTGCATCGTACTTGGCGGGTGGGAGTCCGCGGGTACGTCTTGTTCGGTATTGTTCCGGCTGCGAGTCGGTCGGTTCGAATCGCGTGTTTTTCCGGCCGGATTGCTGTTTTCCGCGCAGCTCGGTCCTTCGGCTTGTGTTCCGTACGAGTCGGTCGGGTTTTGCTCGCTTCTCATCGTACTTGGCGGGTCGGGCTGCACCGGTACGTGTCGGTCGGAATTAATTCCGGCTCCGAGTCGGTCGGTACGTTTTCCGGCCGGAATCGGAATCGGCCCCATAATGTCAGAAACTCAGGGCCCGATTCTGATGCGGGTTGGAAAAGCTTCCCGACCGAGGGCCTGATTCTGATGCGGTTAGGAAGGCCTCCTAACGGCATTTGCTCCTTCCAAATCGGATCGGGAACGTGTCTTCCCGACCGAGGGCCCAATTCTGATGCGGTTAGGAACAAATGTTCCCATTGAAGTCAATGGGAGTTCAACCAAATCGTATCTGTAAGCATCCGGATGCATCCTACTCCGCCGGTCGGACTTTCCCGATCCGAGTGGGTCGGACACCATTTCCCAACCGATTCGGTCGGGAAGCTTTTCCAACCCGCATCAGAATCGGCCCCCAAGTGTCAACTCCAATATTTTCTTTTAGATAAAAAATCTATATTTATTCTTTTCAGGTTAAAAAAGGAGTAATCTCTACATTTCTCAACATAAACATCATTTACCTTACAAACATATATATTACATATATAGGACACTCATATTATGCTACAAAAATTTTGACATATTACAAAAGACATCACATATAATTACAATATATCAATAAGACAAAAATGCAACATAAATAAAGATGACAAACAAAGGTGGCTATATGATGGATCTTCTTCAACGCGCGTTTCGACGCCAACTGCGCCTTCATCAGGAAAAGCCACAAACAATATCCTATGAAATTAAGTTAAAATCATTTAAAATATAAACAAGTGACACTGACAATTCATATACTTTTTATGAAGTGTGAGCAGATCCGACCTTCACCGACACCTATAATAATTTAATGAGAATTATCTAATCTTAAATGTTTCTTCCAAAGTTGGAACAATAGTGGCTGAAAAGTAGAATATTAATTGAGAAAAAGAGTGAAAACTAGAAAATAGATATAATCACTGTGTAAAGAGATAGCAATGAAAATAAAGTAAGATTGAGTAACTTCACTTGGAGTCAAAAGAATTAAAAATTAAGAAAGAGATAGTTACCTTATGAAAAAGTTTTAAATATAAAATGAAGTGAAATTCCAAGGGATAAAGTTTATAACAAACCACTAGTCTCTGAGTCGTGCAAACCAAAATCAAACCTACAAACCAGTGTATCTTTATATTTATTGTTGCTCTATTAGGGCCTTACTTTCTATTTATCCACGCCGGAGGAAGAATTCCCTCCAACAACGTCTCAGAGGACTCTCTCAATCAGAGTACGATATAAAAAACAACTGTAATAGCAGAAAAAACATTTATCAGAAGCTTATTCTCAGTAGTACCTATAAATGATCGACCCAGCTACTAACAAATTTATAGTTACCCTATGTGTGTCATATACTGATGTCTGTATAGCCGGACATTTATATTTAGTCTGACGTTTTCCGAAGACCAAGGTGTATCTTCATGATAAATTCAAACTAAGAAGAAAAAAACCATTTAGAGACATGCATCACCTCTTTAGTTTGTTTTATACTCACTATTAACAAGGAAATCGGGTTATGGCTATCTCTCTTGAACATTAATATACAAGAGCCTGCTATTTAATCATTTCTAATGTTAATGCTACCTCTATTATTAAATCAAATTGCGGAGGTCTTCTATTCTCTAACTTTTTTTAACCTATCTGTGTGTTTCACTTTCTCGTATAGAACATGAATACCTTTGTAAGACTTGATATGCCCTCGTTTGGTACGTGAGATATTGGAGATTGATTAAGAATCGGTGACCATCGGTTCACGGTAGATAGCAGATCACTCGTATGCCGGCATTCTGCAATTAAGCTAGTTAAAGGGTAAGGAGATAACGTTGGGGAATCAGAGTTCAATTAACTCTTGTATTACATTTAAAACTACGGCGGTAAACTAACATTCAGAATTCTTACCTATTGCATGCCGTGCGGCGTTCGTACTCCGGTCCAAACAAAGGGAGGAACATAGCGGTTGGGTTCCCGGGTTTAAATACATCAACCAACCCCTACGTCGCGGTCATCTGACTACACATGAGTACAAAAATAAAAAACAGACTACTAGCAATACTTTCCGCTTGAACACGCATCGGTCTCTCTCTCTATATTATGCCAGACACAAAGAAAGGACTCTAGATCACAATCACAGCCCATACACACGGGCCACTTTCAATATGGAAGATGTTAACGTCCTTCAATACTGGAATACCAGAGGGGAAATATTGATATGTGTGGAGCATAATAATGTTCTTACATACCATTAATTGTCTATCTAAGTAGATCTTACTTTAAAATTGCTCGTATGTCTACTACTCGTGTACCGTCACAATTAGAGATATGTCTACACCGGAGGGAAAAAAGAGAAGTCAAAATTATTTAACCTTCATCATTGATCCCCTAAATAACAAAATTCATTTTAGTAGTTATTAAATAATATATCATTCTCCCATGGTAATTCGTTGTTCAGCCCTTCCTTGTATGTATTCAAAGTAAATATCCAGAATACCTCTCTCTTTTTTCTTATTTCCTCACTTCTGGTTGCATGCGTATTCTCTATAATTTCTAGCACTAACCATTTAACATCATTGACTGTATGACCATGGTCAAGGTAATGTTTAACTAGAGGCGCATTCAATTGTTGTGTTCGAATGGCCGAACGGTGTTCGGTTAGACGTGTAGAGATTGTTCGAGATGTCTCACCTACATAGCCTAAGGAGCATGGGCAGACAATCAGGTAAATAGCATTTTTTGTTTACAATTTGCTAATTTATTGGCACATATTGTCTGTCCTTTAAAATAGAAGGTATTACCTTCAATCACTGTTTCACATGATTTACAATTAAAACATTTATAAGTTCCTTTCACAGGTCTAGTGCCATCTATAGATTTTTGTATAAACGGAGCACTAGTATCGAACCGTGAATGTACAATCAAATCCTTGATGTTTTTATTCCGTTTATGGGCAAATAAAGGTTTCGTCAGTTTAACTTGCTGATCTGGGTCACTATTCAATATGTGCCAGTTGGAGTTGACTATTTGTTTAATTTGTTCATTCATGGTCGAATGTTTAGTAATACACACCAGTTGTTTCGGTTTGGGACGAGGATTACCATGTAGCAATTGATCTCTGTCGTAAAACCTTGCACGTTTCAGTGACTCTCTCACAAGACGATGAGGATATCCTCGCGCTATAAATTTAGCTTTCATCATCACTGCTTGAGTATCAAAATCTGTGAGATTAGTACAGTTACATCGTAAACGTAAAAATTGACTGAAAGGTATATTTTGCTTTTGTGCTCTCGGGTGATAACTTTTAAAATGCAACAAAGTATTTCTGGCAGTAGGCTTCACATATAAGTCGACCTCAAGGTGGTCTAGATTGTTTTGAATCAAAATATCAAGAAACTCAACTTGATCACGACTAATATGTGCTGTAAATCTTAAATTAGTGTCTGTGAGATTCAACCAGGTTAAAAACTCTAGGAGATTCTCTTCGAATTTCGGTCCAGATAAAAAATATATCATCTATATATCTGGACCATGAATTGACCGATTAAATAAAGGGGGCAACCTCATTGTGGATGAATTTGGTCTCAAATAGGGCCATATAAATATTGGCCACCGATGGAGCAACCGATGCGCCCATACTTACACCTTTTGTTTGCTTGAACAAGGTATTGCCAAATTCAAACGTGTTCTCAGTTAAAACAATATTCAAACAGTCAAGTACAAAGATTTTAGGACACGGAACTTGATAAGTATCAATAAACCACGCAACTGCATCTAATGCATCAATTTGTGGAATGTTGCTGTATAAGGATTCAATATCCAATGTCACTAAAATATTATTCTTAGAGTTGAATGACAGATTTTCAATTTTAATGATCATTTCTCTCGTATCTTTAATATATGATGGAATTTTGGGAATGTATGGACGAATCCAATTATCTACGTATCTGGACAGAGGTTCTGTCACTGATCCAATTGTTGATACGATCGGGCGATAAGGGGGATCGGCGATGTCTTTGTGTATTTTAGGGATCCCATAAATACATGGCATTTTCCCTTTAGAGTGGTTAAGATATTCATGTTCTTTCTGACTAATATGTCCTTGTTCATAAGCAGCTGTCGTAAGGGATTGAATTTTTGACTTTACTTTATTAGTCGGGTTTCTGGTAAGTTTTGTGTAGAATTGTGTGTCACCTAGGAGGGCTAACATTTTGTCCTCATATTTATTAGTATCTATGACTACAATTCCGCACCCTTTGTCACAACTTTTTATGGTAACCATCTTGTTGTGAGCAAGGGATTTAAGGGACATCGATTCTTCTTTGTTTAGATTGTAAATGGGTTTTGGAATAAAGCGCACAGCTTGATCTAAACGATTTAAAACACTATGCTCAAAAACTGCCACTTCTGGACTAACTTGTTCCAAAGAAGGGGTGAAAGTCGAGCGGACCGATAATTCTGTATGTGCAGACATTTCTGGAGAGGGGTGTTGTCCCATAGAAAAAACTTTTGGAGTCTGATTTTACGAAAAAACTCATTATGTCTATGTATAATTCAAATACATTGACGTGAGTATGAGGCACATAAGATAACCCTTTTGATAACAGGCTTAAATCTGAACTATCTAGGGGGTTAGAAGATAAATTGAAGATGGGTATTACCTCCCTTGTCGCCAGTATTGCTTGTTCCTGGTTTCTAACATGTGCTGATTGTCCTGTTGGTATTGTTGATTCTGATAATTGCCCCCCTCCCTTGTTGTTGGAATCGCACTCGTAAACGCCCCCTGCGTGGTCCTCGATGGGCTAAAAAAGGTTGTCTTCCATTGAAATTAGGATTAAATGAATTATGTTGACATGGTGATTCATGAAAATAATGGCTGCTTTCACCTTCAGAATCTGAAGTGTCCGAAAAAGTATGGACTTGCCGAATACGTGAATATTGTTCATCAGAGTATCGGTTCTATTTATAATAGTTCTCACTAAGATAAGGATAAGTCCTTTCCATTGAATTATAATATATGTCCTTTTTAAGTTTCTCAGTCTTACGTTTTACCAGGTAATCTGTAAATGAGGCCAATTCTCTTTCTGTTTCTTCTAATTTCTTTTTGGCCTCCTCTACTGCATTTGATTTTCTAATTTTTCTTCTAGTTCAAGTAATTCGTTTTTCAGGGAGGATACCAATTCTTTGGCTGTTTCTATTATCAATATCATTAGGTCTCTGGAGCACCTGTTGGCTATCATGCTCCATCTCTCTAAGAATTTCCTAAATTCCACAAAAAGACCAGGGATATTGCGGACTCTCAGTCCCTGTGGTATAACCCCAGCTTTCAAATAATCCAACATAAACTCCCCATGTGCCTCCATCCTTTTGATTTTCTTTTTAAGGGTGATCAACTTATTAATGTCATCATTATTTTGAACATTAGTACTTGAGATGTTACTAAATGAGGTACTAGTACCTACTAAAACGGCAAATTCTTCATCGGAAAAACCAAATGTTTTGAGTTGCTCCATACTAGTGTCAATATCCAGGATCCAATTATAGATAGAAAAGAAGCCCAAAGAAAAAATAGACAGACAGAGCAAATAGCTATAGTACCAACAAAGGAAATCATATAAAAAAAATCTATAGATCTGGACCACCAGATTGAACAGTGTCGGTAAACGTAAAATCATCAAGAGCTGTCACACTATACAACAAAAAATAACTAACAAGAAAAACTAACTAACAAAACTGTCCCACACAGACAAGCTGTGGGTAAGTTAATGTAAATAGCAAGGACCCCCTGCAAGGTAATTCGATTCCTAGGGCAGGGCAATAATCTATGTGAGAATAAATCCCTAGGCAGTCATTCGGTCAAGCACCTTTAAAGACTCATTTTAAGCACAAACATATAATGTCAGAAACTCAGTGTCAACTCCAATATTTTCTTTTAGATAAAAATCTATATTTATCCTTTTCAGGTAAAAAAGAAGTAATCTCTACATTTCTCAACATAAACATCTTTTACCATACAAACATATATATTACATATATAGGACACTCATATTATGCTACAAAAATGTTGACATATTACAAAAGACATCACATATAATTACAATATATCAATAAGACAAAAATGCAACATAAATAAAGATGACAAACAAAGGTGGCTATATGATGGATCTTCATCAACGCGCGTTTCGACGCCAACTGCGCCTTCATCAGGAAAAGCCACAAACAATATCCTATGAAATTAAGTTAAAATCATTTAAAATATAAACAAGTGACACTGACAATTCATATACTTTTTATGAAGTGTGAGCAGATCCGACCTTCACCGACACCTATAATAGTTTAATGAGAATTATCTAATCTTAAATGTTTCTTCCAAAGTTGGAACAATAGTGGCTGAAAAGTAGAATATTAATAGAGAAAAAGAGTGAAACTAGAAAATAGATATAATCACTGTGTAAAGAGATAGCAATGAAAATAAAGTAAGATTGAGTAACTTCACTTGGAGTCAAAAGAATTGAAAATTAAGAAAGAGATAGTTACCTTATGAAAAAGTTTTTAATATAAAATGAAGTGAAATTCCAAGGGATAAAGTTTATAACGAACCACTAGTCTCTGAGTCGTGCAAACCAACATCAAACCTACAAACCAGTGTATCTTTATATTTATTGTTGCTCTATTAGGGCCTTACTTTCTATTTATCCACACCGGGGGAAGAATTCCCTCCAACAACGTCTCAGAGGACTCTCTCAATAAGAGTACGATATAATAAACAACTGTAATAGCAGAAAAAACATTTATCAGAAGCTTATTCTCAGTAGTACCTATAAATGATCGACCCAGCTACTAACAAATTTATAGTTACCCTATGTGTGTCATATACTGATGTCTGTATAGCCGGACATTTATATTTAATCTGACGTTTTCCGAAGACCAAGGTGTACCTTCATGATAAATTCAAACTAAGAAGAAAAAAAACATTTAGAGACATGCATCACCTCTTTAGTTTGTTTTATACTCACTATTAACAAGGAAATGGGGTTATGGCTATCTCTCTTGAACATTAAAATACAAGAGCCTGCTATTTAATCATTTCTAATGTTAATGCTACCTCTATTATTAAATCAAATTGCGGAGGTCTTCTATTCTCTAACTTTTTTTAACCTATCTGTGTGTTTCACTTTCTCGTATAGAACATGAATACCTTTGTAAAACTTGATATGCCCTCGTTTGGTACGCGAGATATTGGAGATTGATTAAGAATCGGTGACCATCGGTTCACGGTAGATAGCAGATCACTCGTATGCCGGCATTCTGCAATTAAGCTAGTTAAAGGGTAAGAAGATAACGTTGGGGAATCAGAGTTCAATTAACTCTTGTATTACATTTAAAACTACGGCGGTAAACTAACATTCAGAATTCTTACCTATTGCATGCCGTGCGGCATTCGTACTCCGGTCCAAACAAAGGGAGGAACATAGCGGTTGGGTTCCCGGGTTTAAATACATCAATCAACCCCTACATCGCGGTCATCTGACTACACATGAGTACAAAAATAAAAAACAGACTACTAGCAATACTTTCAGCTTGAACACGCAGCGGTCTCTCTCTCTATATTATGCCAGACACAAAGAAAGGACTCTAGATCACGATCACAGCCCATATACACGGGCCACTTTCAATATGGAAGATGTTAACGTCCTTCAATACTGGAATACCAGAGGGGAAATATTGATATGTGTGGAGCATAATAATGTTCTTACATACCATTAATTGTCTATCTAAGTAGATCTTACTTTAAAATTGCTCGTATGTCTACTACTCTTGTACCGTCATAATTAGAGATATGTCTACACCGGAGGGAAAAAAGAGAAGTCAAAATTATTTAACCTTCATCATTGATCCCCTGAATAACAAAATTCATTTTAGTAGTTATTAAATAATATAGCATTCTCCCATGGTAATTCATTGTTCAGCCCTTCCTTGTATGTATTCAAAGTAAATATCCAGAATACCTCTCTCTTTTTTCTTATTTCCTCACTTCTGGTTGCATGCGTATTCTCTATAATTTCTAGCACTAACCATTTAACATCATTGACTGTATGACCATGGTCAAGGTAATGTTTAACCAGAGGCGCATTAAATTTTTGTGTTCGAATGGCCGAACGGTGTTCGGTTAGACGTGTAGAGATTGTTCAAGATGTCTCACCTACATAGCATAAAGAGCATGGGCAGACAATCAGGTAAATAGCATTTTTTGTTTTACAATTTGCTAATTTATTGGCACATGTTGTCTGTCCTTTAAAAGAGAAGGTATTACCTTCAATCACTGTTTCACATGATTTACAATTAAAACATTTATAAGTTCCTTTCACAGGTCTAGTGCCATCTATAGATTTTTGAATAAACGGAGCACTAGTATCGAACCGTGAATGTACAATCAAATACTTGATGTTTTTATTCCGTTAATGGGCAAATAAAGGTTTCGTCAGTTTAACTTGCTGCTCTGGGTCACTATTCAATATGTGCCAGTTGGAGTTGACTATTTGTTTAATTTGTTCATTCATGGTCGAATGTTTAGTAATACACACCAGTTGTTTCGGTTTGGGACGAGGATTACCATGTAGCAAGTGATCTCTGTCGTAAAACCTTGCACGTTTCAGTGACTCTCTCACAAGACGATGAGGATATCCTCGCGCTATAAATTTAGCTTTCATCATCACTGCTTGAGTATCAAAATCTGTGAGATTAGTACAGTTACGTCGTAAACGTAAAAATTGACTGAAAGGTATACTTTGCTTTTGTGCTCTCGGGTGATAACTTTTAAAATGCAACAAAGTATTTCTGGCAGTAGGCTTCACATATAAGTCGACCTCAAGGTGGTCTAGATTGTTTCGAATCAAAATATCAAGAAACTCAACTTGATCACGACTAATATGTGCTGTAAATCTTAAATTAGTGTCTGTGAGATTCAACCAGGTTAAAAACTCTAGGAGATTCTCTTCAATATCGGTCCAGATAAAAAATATATCATCTATATATCTGGACCATGAATTGACCGATTCAAAAAAGGGGGCATCCTCATTGTGGATGAATTTGGTCTCAAATAGGGCCATATAAATATTGGACACCGATGGAGCAACCGAAGCGCCCATACTTACACCTTTTGTTTGCTTGAACAAGGTATTGCCAAATTCAAACGTGTTCTCAGTTAAAACAATATTCAAACAGTCAAGTACAAAGATTTTAGGACACGGAACTTGATAAGTATCAATAAACAACGCAACTGCATCTAATGCATCAATTTGTGGAATGTTACTGTATAAGGATTCAATATCCAATGTCACTAAAATATTATTCTTAGAGTTGAATGACAGATTTTCAATTTTAATGATCATTTCTCCCGTATCTTTAATATATGATGGAATTTTGGGAATGTATGGACGAATCCAATTATCTACGTATCTGGACAGAGGTTCTGTCACTGATCCAATTGTTGTTACGATCGGGCGATAAGGGGGATCGGCGATGTCTTTGTGTATTTTAGGGATCCCATAAATACATGGCATTTTCCCTTTAGAGTGGTTAAGATATTCATGTTCTTTCTGACTAATATGTCCTTGTTCATAAGCAGCGGTCGTAAGGGATTGAATTTTTGACTTTACTTTTTTAGTCGGGTTTCTGGTAAGTTTTGTGTAGAATTGTGTGTCACCTAGGAGGGCTAACATTTTGTCCTCATATTTATTAGTATCTATGACCACAATTCCGCCCCCTTTGTCACAACTTTTTATGGTAACCATCTTGTTGTGAGCAAGGGATTTAAGGGACATCTATTCTTCTTTGTTTAGATTGTAAATGGGTTTTGGAATAAAGCGCACAGCTTGATCTAAACGATTTAAAACACTATGCTCAAAAACTGCCACTTCTGGACTAACTTGTTCCAAAGAAGGGGTGAAAGTCGAGCGGACCGATAATTCTGTATGTGCAGACATTTCTGGAGAGGGGTGTTGTTCCATAGAAAAAAACTTTTGGAGTCTGATTTTACGAAAAAAACTCATTATCTCTATGTATAATTCAAATACATTGACGTGAGTATGAGGCACATAAGATAACCCTTTTGATAACAGGCTTAAATCTAAACTATCTAGGGGGTTAGAAGATAAATTGAAGATGGGTATTACCTCCCTTGTCGCCAGTATTGCTTGTTCCTGGTTTCTAACATGTGCTGATTGTCCTGTTGGTATTGTTGATTCTGAAAATTGCCCCCCCTCCCTTGTTGTTGGAATCACACTCGTAAACGCCCCCTGCGTGGTCCTCGATGGGCTAAAAAAGGTTGTCTTCCATTAAAATTAGGATTAAATTAATTATGTTGACCTGGTGATTCATGAAAATAATGGCTGCTTTCACCTTCAGAATCTGAAGTGTCCGAAAAAGTATGGACTTGCCGAATACGTGAATTTTGTTCATCAGAGTATCGGTTCTGTTTATAATAGTTCTCACTAAGATAAGGATAAGTCCTTTCCATTGAATTATAATATATGTCCTTTTTAAGTTTCTCAGTCTTACGTTTTACCAGGTAATCTATAAATGAGGCCAATTCTCTTTCTGTTTCTTCTAATTTCTTTTTGGCCTCCTCTACTGCATTTGATTTTCTAATTTTTTCTTCTAGTTCAAGTAATTCGTTTTTCAGGGAGGATACCAATTCTTTGGCTGTTTCTATTATCAATATCATTAGGTCTCTGGAGCACCTGTTGGCTATCATGCTCCATCTCTCTAAGAATTTCCTAAATTCCACAAAAGACCAGGGATATTGCGGACTCTCAGTCCCTGTGGTATAACCCCAGCTTTCAAATAATCCAACATAAACTCCCCATGTGCCTCCATCCTTTTGATTTTCTTTTTAAGGGTGATCAACTTATTAATGTCATCATTATTTTGAACATTAGTACTTGAGATGTTACTAAATGAGGTACTAGTACCTACTAAAACGGCAAATTCTTCATCGGAAAAACCAAATGTTTTGAGTTGCTCCATACTAGTGTCAATATCCAGGATCCAACTATAGATAGAAAAGAAGCCCAAAGAAAAAATAGACAGACAGAGCAAATAGCTATAGTACCAACAAAGGAAATCATATAAAAAAATCTATAGATCTGGACCACCAGATTGAACAGTGTCGGTAAACGTAAAATCATCAAGAGCTGTCATACTATACAACAAAAAATAACTAACAAGAAAAACTAACTAACAAAACAGTCCCACACAGACAAGCTGTGGGTAAGTTAATGTAAATAGCAAGGACCCCCTGCAAGGTAATGCGATTCCTAGGGCAGGGCAATAATCTATGTGAGAATAAATCCCTAGGCAGTCATTCTGTCAAGCACCTTTAAAGACTCATTTTAAGCACAAACATTAAGGGTCCGATTCCGATTCGGGCCGGAAATCTCTCCGACCGAGCCGGACCCGGAGAGATTTCCGACCGAATCGGACCCTAGCAGTCCGACCGAACGAGTACGATGCGCACGCATGCTATCGGACTCAATTCGGTCGGACTCCCATTGAAGTCAATGGGAGCCGGTCGTACAACACGTACGCGGGCTCCCATTGACTCAATGGGTGCGAGGCAAACAAGGGCGCCCCCTACAGTGGGTACGCATTGAAGCGGGTCGCGCCGTACATGCACAGGTAGGGGGGACCCATGGGTCCCCCCTGTGTGCGACTCGCGCGGCTACGCATACAGGGGGGTCCGACACGGACCCCCAAAGTGTGGCTCCGACTGCTCTTTTGAGCCGGACGGCGCGAGTCGGTCGGACTGCTCGAGGTGCGCATCGTACTTACCCGGCCGGGGAACGTCTCCATTGCGCGGTGCGAGTCGTGTCCGTGCGAGTCGGTCGGAGCGGTCGGCTTTCGCGAACGATTCGGTCGGTGCGGTTGGGTCTCGCGAATGAGTCGGTCGGAGATTTCGCATCGTACTCGCTCGCCCGGACGCACGTACGAATCGGTCGGGAAACAGGGCTCCGAATCGGATCGGTAAAGCCAAATCAGATTCGGAGCCCTACCGGCCGAGATCGGAATCGGCCCCTTAGTGTCAACTCCAATATTTTCTTTTAGATAAAAAATCTATATTTATTCTTTTCAGGTTAAAAAAGGAGTAATCTCTACATTTCTCAACATAAACATCTTTTACCATACAAACATATATATAAAACAAACTAAAGAGGTGATGCATGTCTCTAAATGGTTTTTTTCTTCTTAGGGGCCGATTCCGATCTCGGTCGGAGGCGCACCCAATACCATTCGGTCGGGAAAAAAGCCATGCGAAAGCCAGTTTCCCGACCGATCCGTACAGCACACTGAACGAGTAAGTACGATGCGCACAACAGCAAAGAATCCGGCCGAGCCGTACTCACCCAAACCAGGTCCTGTTCCCCGACCGAGGCGAATCCGGAAACGCCGAATCGAGTCGCACGGAAGGAAAAATGCAGCTCCGTCCAGCCGAACGAGTACGATGCGCTTTCCGTATGCGCCGAACCCGTCGCTACGCACGGCACATCAAAGCATCCGGGAGAGGCGCACATAAGCTCCGATTCGCGCCACAACACGATCCACGGCTCCGAGACGAACACGCCAGCGACGAGGACGAGGCGAAGCGACGAGGACGACGCGAAGCGATGAGGACGACGCGAAGCAACGAGAAGGACGAACGACACGAACCAACCATGAATCCCTTCGTCCCGATCATACCAATATTCTACATTTACTACCGGAACAGGCACGGACGCGTACGGCGCAGAAGGTAAGCCAGACACCAACCACAAAACACATACAACACGTACACGACACATCACACACACACAGAGGGATGCAGAATATATTTACACCAGCAACAGCAGCACCATAGGGGCGGGATGCCCATCACCAATGCCACATATGCACACAGGGGCCTGAATGCGCACCACCACCCCTACCCAGGGGGGGCTGGATGCCTACCACCACTACCACCCTCACCCAGGGGGGGGCTGGATGCCTACCACTACTACCACCCTCACCCAGGGGGGGCTGGATGCCTACCACTACTACCACCCTCACCCAGGGGGCTGGATGCCTACCACTACTACCACCCTCACCCAGGGGGGCTGGATGCCTACCACTACTACCACCCTTAGCCAGGGGGGGCTGGATGCCTACCACTACTACCACCCTCACCCAGGGGGGGCTGGATGCCTACCACTACTACCACCCTCACCCAGGGGGGGCTGGATGCCTACCACTACTACCACCCTTACCCAGGGGGCTGGATGCCTACCACTACTACCACCCTCACCCAGGGGGGCTGTATGCCTACCACCACCCTTAGCCAGGGGGCTGGATGCCTACCACCACTACCACCCTCACCCAGGGGGCTGGATGCCTACCACTACTACCACCCTCACCCAGGGGGGCTGGATGCCTACCACCACCCTTAGCCAGGGGGCTGGATGCCTACCACTACCACCACCCTTAGCCAGGGGGCTGGATGCCTACCACTACTACCACCCTCACCCAGGGGGGCTGGATGCCTACCACTACTACCACCCTTACCCAGGGGGCAGGATGCCTACCACTACTACCACCCTTAGCCAGGGGGCTGGATGCCTACCACTACTACCACCCTCACCCAGGGGGCTGGATGCCTACCACTACTACCACCCTCACCCAGGGGGGCTGGATGCCTACCACCACCCTTAGCCAGGGGGCTGGATGCCTACCACTACTACCACCCTCACCCAGGGGGGCTGGATGCCTACCACTACTACCACCCTCACCCAGGGGGGCTGGATGCCTACCACCACCCTTAGCCAGGGGGCTGGATGCCTACCACTACCACCACCCTTAGCCAGGGGGCTGGATGCCTACCACTACTACCACCCTCACCCAGGGGGCTGGATGCCTACCACTACTACCACCCTCACCCAGGGGGGCTGGATGCCTACCACTACTACCACCCTCACCCAGGGGGCTGGATGCCTACCACTACTACCACCCTTAGCCAGGGGGGCTGGATGCCTACCACTACTACCACCCTCACCCAGGGGGCTGGATGCCTACCACCACCCTTAGCCAGGGGGCTGGATGCCTACCACTACTACCACCCTCACCCAGGGGGGCTGGATGCCTACCACTACTACCACCCTCACCCAGGGGGCTGGATGCCTACCACTACTACCACCCCCACTCATAGGATGGACAATGCATGACACAACCAGCACACCACAACCTAGGGAATGCAAGAAGAAGACATCCCCCCAACACCATGACAAGCGTGTGTAGACTGTGTCAAATGCCTACATGACTTTGAACATACAATGTGACCCCCTAGCACATGTGCCACACATATATGTGTGTGGCACCCACAATGCAAGCAGGCCATGACCATTGTGGCAATGGGGTCCAAACCCCCATCATCACAGTGACCAAAATGTAAGTGTGGGGTCCATAGCTGAAGCACACTTTGAACATTGTGGCAATGGGGTCCAAACCCCCATCATCACAGTGACCAAAATGTAAGTGTGGGGTCCATAGCTGAAGCACACTTTGAACATTGTGGCAATGGGGTCCAAACCCCCATCATCACAGTGACCAAAAGGTAAGTGTGGGGTCCATAGCTGAAGCACACTTTGAACATTGTGGCAATGGGGTCCAAACCCCCATCATCACAGTGACCAAAATGTAAGTGTGGGGTCCATAGCTGAAGAACACTTTGAACATTGTGGCAATGGGGTCCAAACCCCCATCATCACAGTGACCAAAAGGTAAGTGTTGACAAAGAAAGAGGTGCAACTGCCAAACTGCATGGATGATTCCTGGTCACAGAACAACAAACACATCAGTGGCAAAGTAGTGTATGTGTCCCATTGCAACATAAATTGGGGGAGCCAAATACTGCAGTGCAAATAAGACATACCTTTGGCCATGTGCAGACAAACAACACCCATGGGGGCTGACACCGTCAACAATCATCAATGACACAATGACAGAAGTGACCATCAGAATGCAGACCCACATATTTGCACCAATGGGCACACACATGCAGATACCCTGTGGAGACTGCAGATGTGAGGTGAACAGATACCATACCATGGCAGCAATGGGACACACAAACCATGATCATTGTGCTGACCGATGACCTAGGAGTCCCAGGGACAGCAGGGGAAACCCACCAAACTACATACAGCCAATGGCACACCCAAGATATGCCAATGCAGTGGTGCAGATGCACAAACACAAACAGGCAGACCCACACTGCACATCATACACAACAGGTGAGGGGGGAGTGCCAGTGTCCCCAGGCAACCACACAACACATGAGGAGACCTGAATACCAATCATACAGATGTGCATACAGTGCCACACAAAGGTAACTCATGGATCCAAATCCCCTATGTGGGCAAGCAGGCATTGTCAGATGAGAGGGAGCACAAATCACACATGTCACACAGGCACGTAGGGACAGCAACTGACACAGCAAGACACAGACACACCACAGCACCACCCCCAGGGCCCCCACAATGTGGTGACCCTGGGCTGCATTACAATCCCACTGTGATGACAAAGCTAAATGTGGTTCACACTGTGAACCACAGTCATGTGTCCTGAGCAACTAACTACCATCACACCTACACAAGCACAAATCAAACAGCATGGCCAGTAAGCCAAGGCCAACATGGAGGCAGGGGCCTAGCCGGGCAACAACTCTCATCTGCACACACTCAACACCACACCCCTCGACCTCCAACAATGTGCAGCAGTGAAGCACACATGCACTGGTGACATTGCACATGCACCCATGACTATTCCAGGGTGGTGGGTGGGAACCAAGGTGCAGAAACACATCACACATGGCCACTCAACAAGACTCCTGAATGTCTGACACACTGCACACTACGCTGTACATGGACTTGACGGCAATACCACACCAACCAATGGGATCCCAGCCACAGTCACACACCAATGAAGAAGCCAAGGTCACCCACAAAGAACACACATAGACAACAACCAACATTGCAGCCCGGACCCTGAAGAGTGCCAGCAGTCACACACACAACGTGTCACAATCACTGAAAGATAACACAAACTGGAAATCACATGACAGGGGCAAACAACAAGTGCCAAGGGGAAACCTGACTGTGACCCATCTGCGTCTGCACACAAACTCAGCCCTGACAGCAAACACACCTATGGGTGACACCCTGATGACCAGTAATGTGCCATGCACCCACATCACAGAGAACCCAGGGCGAAGACTTTGGGGGAACATAGGTCAACTCAGCTAGCATCACAAACAGGTACAACACTAGGGATCACAGCATGCACAGCTAAACGGAAGTGAACACACAGACATGCACATACAACACACACCTTGGGCGCAGGCAATGTCACAGGAGTACACACTGCCATGAGGGGACTCCACTCCTGTGTGAGGAAAGCTGTGCCATATGTTGCCTCAGTAGGGCCCCATCATGTCAGCTGAGCACTTGGTCACATAATCAACAATTAGCACCAAATGAGGGCTCCCGTAACATCAGCCTGGTCATGGAAGTGCCAACGGAATCATCAGCACAGATCCAACACACTTGTATAGCAATGTTGCACTGACAACACAGATGAGTCCTTCCCCATTGATGCCCAAACCTGCATGTCCACTGGAGATGGCCACACGGTCAGGGAAGTAGACAAATTGAACAATGGCAGGCACAACAGATGTGCAGGGGTGGAAGCCACAGAGGTGAAATAGGCAATCTAAGTAGGAAATCCCATTGCCAAATACTGAACACATGACACCCTCAGATGCTGCTATGGATGACATGGATACACCACAGGATAGGACACATTCCCCCTGGACCACATGGGTTCCTGCACAGTAACACTTCATTATCATGAGACCAAATATCACCATCACTGCAGCAAGGGCATGGTTAGCATCATCAACATCATGTACATCAGAAGCAAAAGCACTAGAGAACAGAAAGTTGCTTTATTCAGCATATGTGGCATTAAAAGTAGAAGTCCGGTAGAAAATAAACAAAGGCCAATGGCCAGTCCATCAACAAAGTCACAAGTGGGTGACAGTGGCAGATGTCACCCTACACATGTCTGCACAAAACCAGGGACAATCCACTAGGAGGGGCAACAGGGGGGGTAGGCCAGGCACCGCAGGGACAGGATCAGGGCTCACCAGGAGGAAGCAGGGAAGGGGTGGTGGGTGCTGGAGAGCCACTGACAACTGCAGTGGAGGTGTCTGACATGGTGTGTGCCAGCACAACTGGGGGGCATGGCTCAGATGTTGTGGGTGCCGGCACGACTGCAGTGGACCCTGCAGATGGAGTGGAGAGGTCCGCCACTGCAGTGCCCAAGTCAGACAGGGTGGTAGTGGACTCCACTGCAGTGCCTACCACCAGGGGAGGAGAATGGAGAACAGGCAAGGTGGGCTGGACAGAGGGGGAGGACACCCTCACCACATCAGTGGCACAGACAAGCGCAGCGGGGGTGTGGTGCCGGGAGAGCAAGTGGCAGGGGGAGAAGGCCGGAGCCTCTTGGGAATGGTATATCTGTGGGTGGGGGAACCTGGGGCAGGGTGTGGTGGGGGCACCTGTGGAGTGGGGGCCTGAGGGATGGAGGAAGGAGACCTGGTGCTTGAGCTGCAGGGCGGCGGCGGGGTCTTGCTCTTACCACTCCGGGGGGACTTGCGGGTGGGGGCCTCAGTCTGTCTGCGCCTGGGGGAGGGTGTCCGGGGGCGAGGGGCACTCTGCTCCGTGTGGGGGCTTCCTCTTCCCCTGGATGCTGGAGCAGCTGGATCGGAGGGAAGAGGCCGAGGTCACCGAGGAAGAGGCGCTGGGTCTTTGGGGTTGCAGGTGAGGCAAGGGAGGGTGCTTTGGAGGGAGAGGCAACTGAGGACTGCGCAGTGCCCGTGGATGCGTGTGTGTGTACCAGGGCCCCATCCCCTGTGAGTCTGGTTTCAGTCCCCTGACTGTGCGTGCGTGTGCGTTTTGTTTGTGGCGTGTGTGTCTGTGTGCTGGACGTGTGTGTGCTGGTGTGTGCCTGTGCCGGTGTGTGTGTGCTTGGGACGGGTAAGGTGCTGGGGAGTGTGGATGGAGCAGAGGCAGGAGGGGTGAGGGACTGTCTGAGGAGGGACACTGCTGCCGTCAGGGAGGAGTCCATGGACCTATTGCCCCTCTGTAGGTCAGACATGCCCGATGAGATGCCCTCCATGAACGACACCAGCTGAGTCAACAGAGCGGTGTGCGCATGGAGGACACTCAGCATGGCTGTCTGCCCTACATGGAGCTGGCGAAGGAGGTACACAGACTCCTCACTCAGGGCAGCAGGGGACACAGGGGCAGGGGGTGCGGTGCCTGGCCCAAAGGAGACACGCTCCCGAACATGGGAGCCTCCACGGACCTGGGGAATGGGAGCCGATGGGAGGGCGGTGGTGGTGCTGGTGGTGGCGGGGACAGCAACACTAGCTGGGGTGTGGTGGCTGCTGACACCCGCCTCCATAAGGGAGTCATCCTCCGAGTTGCTCTGGTCCTCAGCTGAGGTGGATGGTGCTGAGGACTCCTCGGTGTGGCTCCCCTCACCCTCCGTGCCACTGGGTCCCTCCGACCACTCCTCGGCTGCTGACCCAGTCTGGCTCTCTGGCTCCTCCTGGTCCGTGGAGCTGTCCCCTTCCGTGGCCGTGGATGTATCTGCAAACAATGGGGAAACAGACAGACATCAGTCACCTGCAACTAACGCACACACCACTGTGAGCACAGCACATTACAGAGCAAGCCCTGGCATCATTAGTTGTACATTGCTAAAAGTGCCCTAACTGAACAGGAGAAGCCAATTGTCAGTCTGATGCCAAGCATGGCACTCACATCCCACATGGCCTTGCACCCATCTGTCTGGTGTCTGTTGGATTGCAACACCCCAGTGTGGACACATGCACCAAGTACACAGTAGTTGGACAGTGCAGAGGACACGGTGTGGCATGTGGACATGCACACATCACAGCTCTTGCCACTGAGTCAGTACAGGTTTCCGGATGAAAGGGATGCCCAGAGTCAAATAGGAAATGCATGTGATGCATACCAGCGACAGACACCATGATGCACCCATGTCCTGATAGCCATCGCCACAATGGTGTGCATGTAGCACATGTCACTCCCCTGCAGGACCACCAATAAGTTGACACATGCCATGGCAGAGGCATGACTGCTAAGTCATACATCACTGTCTCAGTGATGTATGACTTGGCAGCCAGACAACAACACTATGCACTGTGTCACAATAGTAGGTCATGGGGAATGCAAGTCCTGGAGCTGCACAAGTGCACATGTACATCCCCCACACAACACATCATCTTAACCCTCATCTGTCCAGGTCATACCTATTGGACATATGGGAGACCTGTGACACTACCCTCTGAACCTGAGCCCCTCACAATCTGCTGTGAATGGGGAACAGCTGCCTGAACTTCACATTCGCATACCCCAGTCTGCACGGGCAGCTGATCAAACACCTATGTGACACACAAGTATCGTCTCCTATGGTCACATCTCCAGGGGCATGCTGAGCCCCTACCAAGGAACACCCCAGCAGTCCTGGCAACTAATCCACAGCACACTGACACAGAGGCAGACACCTGAGGGGTCAAATCACTGCGCACAATGTGTCAGCTGATACACGGGAGTGGGAGTACAGAGTGCATTGCATGGCCTGGAGTAGGCATGACTGTCCTGCTCCACATGAATGAGGGATGAGCCCTGGACAGTGGATAGCTGGCTATGTATGTGTGACACACGTAATCTGCACACTCCTGGGGCCCAAACATTGTTCCCACCCGCTGCATGGGCGTGTGCCACATACCCCAGGCACATGTGGTGGCTCAGCACAGCAAGTGGACCGCATATCAAAGCAACACGCAGATTACATGTCCGAACACAGGCGTTGTGTGAACAATGGACCCACCCATGATGCCCACAACAGAGTTAGGGAAACAGATGCTGTCCCCTCCTTTAGTGAAGCAAACTGCACGGACACAGTCCCAAGTGACACAATTCCCTGAATGTAAGGGCCACACCTGGGTATCAGATGAGCAGTGGGCAGTGCACAATAGAGGGACATGGCTCCTGGACAACATGACTGCTGCACTGTGGCAGTTGAACCAGGCCAGAGGAGGGCACAAAGCATGTAATATAGAGTTCACAGTGCAGTCTTTGACTCACCCCCTCCTTGCTGCTGTCTGGCCTTCAGCTGCCCATCCAGGTCTGGAAACACCACCGCCAGGATCTGGAGCATGTGGGGGTCAGGGTCCGTGTTCCGCCCCTCCTGCGAGGAGGCGACAGCTTCAGCTGGACCCGTGCAATCCTCCGGGTCCAGCCCCGAAGGTCCTGCCACCTCTTCTGGCAGTTGCGGATCCGGCGCTTGTAGACCCCCACGGACCGGACGGCCCGGACGATGTCCTTCCAGATCTCCTGCTTCCGATGGGCATTAACCTGTCAGGATGACAAAGTGAAAAGGCCATTACTACACATGCAACATATCCGTGCATGACACAGTTGTATATACATGTCTCAATCACAGGGGCACATGATGTACACAGGCAGTGCAAAGCTGCCCATGGACAGTTTGCCAGACGTCACTACATGGTATCATTGCATGGGAAGTAAAACCTTGTTCAAATGCACTGTCACTGCACCATACCTCTCCAGTGCATGTCACTACACACTATGGGGGGTGACAACTACTCAGTGAGCCTGCTAGCCAGTGGCGTGCAGACTTTCAGCCTTGCTAGTCAGACAATATGCACATTCAGAAAGGCAGTGCACAGAACACTCACCTGCTCCCCTGGTGTCCCATACAGCTTGCTGTACTGTGGAAGTAGGCCATCCTGCAGGGCCTGGTTCTCCTCAAGGCTGAAGGCTGGGGCTCTCTCCACAGTACGTGCCATTGCAGGGTCCAGAGGGGCAGAGACAGCAGCAGTGCAGTGGCAGATGTCGTCCTGGAGCATGTAGTGCAGGCAAGTGAGCTCTCAGGGGAACAGCCAGCAATATATATGTGCGCTGCAGAGGCAGATACTGTCCCTTGTGTCCAAAGTGATAGGTCCAAGTCATTTGCATCTTCTGAATTTGGCCAATCCATGGAATAGCAGCACCAAAACACGCCCACAGCATCCTTCAAATCTTCAACTTCATGACATACATGATTTTGCAACATTGTTGTGGGTGACCAACTGATTTTCCAGCAACCGACTCGTTCGAAATTCGAAAACGCGTCCGTTGCCAGGCAAGCCCATTGTCAATGGGTGCGCACCGATCGGTCCATTGCGGTACAACACATACAGGGGTACAACGCGTACCCGCACACATTGAATGCAATGGGCCGGCCGGGGGCACCGATCGGTCCATTGCAGTTCAACGCATACAGGGGTACAACGCGTACCCGCACACACTGAATGCAATGGGCCGGTCGGGGGCATCAGCTATGCGTACCAGTTGTGGGTCATCATGCACACCAGCAACGTCTGCAAGCAGCGACCTCTGTCTCCCACCCCTCCCACCACCCCTGCTGACATGTGCAGTGTGTGCAGTGGCACGCACAGATGACCCTGGTCGACCTTGGGGGTTGGTGGTGGTGGTGGTGTCCATGGCCCCAGGTTGGTCCAGGGTCCCTGTGCTGGTGTTGCTCCTTGTTCTGTCCATGTCGGCAGGGATGGTATTTGTGGTGACAGTCGTTGGAGGGGTGGGTGCATGGGGTGCAGCTGGTGGTCCTGCTGGTGCTGCAGCTGGTGGTCCTGCTGGTGCTGCATGTAGACTTGCACCGGATGTGCCAGGTTGGTCTTCATCGTCCGAGGAGGACAGAGGCTGTACGACGCCAGTGAGCTCCGCATCCTCTTGAGCCTGGGACTG
This sequence comes from Calotriton arnoldi, assembly GCA_963921515.1. NCBI lineage: Eukaryota > Metazoa > Chordata > Amphibia > Caudata > Salamandridae > Calotriton > Calotriton arnoldi. Next base: position 885,977 of record CAWUFW010001257.1, read on the forward strand.
GGACTCCTCAGCGTCTGCTGCTGTGTCCCCATCATCACCTGTTTTTGGGAGACACACACAATGTATGTTATGTTTCTGCAGGCATCAATGGTTGACACACATGACAGTTGTGACTGTGCCTCTGGGTGCGGGCCTGTACATTGCATTGTCCTAAGTCGTCACAGTCAGGGGTTGATATTGGTGTGGCACATTGTCCTGGATTATTTGGGCATTTCTATGTATTTTTTGGGGTGTGAACATGGTCTGCATTGGTTGTGTTTGGTTGACAGCCGGCCCTCCTTCCCACCCACCCAGCCAGTCAGTTATCCCACCATGGAACGTGCTTGCATTGCAGGGAGTGGAAGTTGTCTCTCAGGATGTCAGTCAGTGGTGTCCTGCTGTTTGTTGGTGCACAGTTGCCAGCAGGGCCTTGTGCTCCCCACAGCAGTAGCCAGTGTCAGCCATCTTGTGAGTCCTTCTCCACTCCCTGTGATGTGAGCATGGTTCAGGGTGGTGTTGATGGGACAGTTGTGGGGGTGAGCTATGTCTGTGACTACGACTCCCATCATGCTATTGCCTCCACCCCACTTCCCAGCATTCCCATACTTACTTGGTTTTGTGGGGTGTTCAGTGTGTATGGGTGTGAGAGCAATGGCAAGATGGCTGACAGTGGTGTCCTGCTGTTGGTTGGTGTGCAGTACCCAGCATGCCCTTGTGCTCCCCACGACACAGCAACAGTGTCAGACATCTTTGATGGGCCTTTCCACTCTCTGTGGGATGTGCATGCGTGAGTGTGAGCTTGCTGGGCCATGTGGTGGGGGATGTAGAGCTGTGACTACGACTCCCATCATGCTATTGCCTCCACCCCCTTCCCAGCATGCCCATGCTTCCTTCCTTTTGACTCTGCTTCCCTGTGGGGTGGGCTGGCTGTGCTGACAGGATGGCTGGGAGTGTTGTCCTGGCAGTTGTTTGGCTAAAAGTCCCAAGAGTGTCCCTGTGCTTCACACAACATAACCCAGGGTGGTGGTTCTTTGTGGGATCTTGTGTTAGGATGGGGGCATTGCATTCTACCAGGTGGGTTCTGTGGAGTTTGTGTTGGGGGTGTGTGTGAGGGGAGGTGCTTGTGACTATGGTCAGTGCTGCAAGTCCTCCTTCCCACCCAGCCAGCCAGATATCCCACCATGGAACGTGCTTGCATTGCAGGGAGTGGAAGTTGTCTCTCAGGATGTCAGTCAGTGGTGTCCTGCTGTTTGTTGGTGCACAGTTGCCAGCAGGGCCTTGTGCTCCCCACAGCAGTAGCCTGTGTCAGCCATCTTGTGAGTCCTTCTCCATTCCCTGTGATGTGAGCATGGTTCAGGGTGGTGTTGATGGGACAGTTGTGGGGGTGAGCTATGTCTGTGACTACGACTCCCATCATGCTATTGCCTCCACCCCACTTCCCAGCATTCCCATACTTACTTGGTTTTGTGGGGAGTTCAGTGTGTGTGGGTGTGAGAGCAATGGCAAGATGGCTGACAGTGGTGTCCTGCTGTTGGTTGGTGTGCAGTACCCAGCATGCCCTTGTGCTCCCCACGACACAGCAACAGTGTCAGACATCTTTGATGGGCCTTTCCACTCTCTGTGGGATGTGCATGCGTGAGTGTGAGCTTGCTGGGCCATGTGGTGGGGGATGTAGAGCTGTGACTACGACTCCCATCATGCTATTGCCTCCACCCCCTTCCCAGCATGCCCATGCTTCCTTCCTTTTGACTCTGCTTCCCTGTGGGGTGGGCTGGCTGTGCTGACAGGATGGCTGGGAGTGTTGTCCTGGCAGTTGTTTGGCTAAAAGTCCCAAGAGTGTCCCTGTGCTTCACACAACATAACCCAGGGTGGTGGTTCTTTGTGGGATCTTGTGTTAGGATGGGGGCATTGCATTCTACCAGGTGGGTTCTGTGGAGTTTGTGTTGGGGGGTGTGTGTGAGGGGAGGTGCTTGTGACTATGGTCAGTGCTGCAAGTCCTCCTTCCCACCCAGCCAGCCAGATATCCCACCATGGAACGTGCTTGCATTGGAGGGAGTGGAAGTTGTCTCTCAGGATGTCAGTCAGTGGTGTCCTGCTGTTTGTTGGTGCACAGTTGCCAGCAGGGCCTTGTGCTCCCCACAGCAGTTGCCAGTGTCAGCCATCTTGTGAGTCCTTCTCCACTCCCTGTGATGTGAGCATGGTTCAGGGTGGTGTTGATGGGACAGTTGTGGGGGTGAGCTATGTCTGTGACTACGACTCCCATCATGCTATTGCCTCCACCCCACTTCCCAGCATTCCCATACTTACTTGGTTTTGTGGGGAGTTCAGTGTGTGTGGGTGTGAGAGCAATGGCAAGATGGCTGACAGTGATGTCCTGCTGTTGGTTGGTGTGCAGTACCCAGCATGCCCTTGTGCTCCCCACGACACAGCAACAGTGTCAGACATCTTTGATGGGCCTTTCCACTCTCTGTGGGATGTGCATGCGTGAGTGTGAGCTTGCTGGGCCATGTGGTGGGGGATGTAAAGCGGTGACTACGACTCCCATCATGCTATTGCCTCCACCCCCTTCCCAGCATGCCCATGCTTCCTTCCTTTTGACTCTGCTTCCCTGTGGGGTGGGCTGGCTGTGCTGACAGGATGGCTGGGAGTGTTGTCCTGGCAGTTGTTTGGCTAAAAGTCCCAAGAGTGTCCCTGTGCTTCACACAACATAACCCAGGGTGGTGGTTCTTTGTGGGATCTTGTGTTAGGATGGGGGGCATTGCATTCTACCAGGTGGGTTCTGTGGAGTTTGTGTTGGGGGTGTGTGAGGGGAGGTGCTTGTGACTATGGTTAGTGCTGCAAGTCCTCCTTCCCACCCACCCAGCCAGCCAGTTATCCCACCATGGAACGTGCTTGCATTGCAGGGAGTGGAAGTTGTCTCTCAGGATGTCAGTCAGTGGTGTCCTGCTGTTTGTTGGTGCACAGTTGCCAGCAGGGCATTGTGCTCCCCACAGCAGTAGCCAGTGTCAGCCATCTTGTGAGTCCTTCTCCACTCCCTGTGATGTGAGCATGGTTCAGGGTGGGGTTGATGGGACAGTTGTGGGGGTGACCAATATCAGTGACTACGACTCCCATCATGCTATTGCCTCCACCCCCTTCCCAGCATGCCCATGCTTCCTTCCTTTTGATTCTGCTTCCCTGTGGGGTGGGCTGGCTGTGCTGACAGGATGGCTGGGAGTGTTGTCCTGGCAGTTGTTTGGCTAAGAGTCCCAAGAGTGTCCCTGTGCTTCACACAACATAACCCAGGGTGGTGGTTCTTTGTGGGATCTTGTGTTAGGATGGGGGGCATTGCATTCTACCAGGTGGGTTCTGTGGAGTTTGTGTTGGGGGTGTGTGAGGGGAGGTGCTTGTGACTATGGTTAGTGCTGCAAGTCCTCCTTCCCACCCACCCAGCCAGCCAGTTATCCCACCATGGAACGTGCTTGCATTGCAGGGAGTGGAAGTTGTCTCTCAGGATGTCAGTCAGTGGTGTCCTGCTGTTTGTTGGTGCACAGTTGCCAGCAGGGCCTTGTGCTCCCCACAGCAGTAGCCAGTGTCAGCCATCTTGTGAGTCCTTCTCCACTCCCTGTGATGTGAGCATGGTTCAGGAGTGGGGTTGATGGGACAGTTGTGGGGGTGACCAATATCAGTGACTACGACTCCCATCATGCTATTGCCTCCACCCCCTTCCCAGCATGCCCATGCTTCCTTCCTTTTGATTCTGCTTCCCTGTGGGGTGGGCTGGCTGTGCTGACAGGATGGCTGGGAGTGTTGTCCTGGCAGTTGTTTGGCTAAGAGTCCCAAGAGTGTCCCTGTGCTTCACACAACATAACCCAGGGTGGTGGTTCTTTGTGGGATCTTGTGTTAGGATGGGGGGCATTGCATTCTACCAGGTGGGTTCTGTGGAGTTTGTGTTGGGGTGTGTGTGAGGGGAGGTGCTTGTGACTATGGTCAGAGCTGCAAGTCCTCCTTCCCACCCAGCTAGCCAGATATCCCACCATGGAACGTGCTTGCATTGCAGGGAGTGGAAGTTGTCTCTCAGGATGTCAGACAGTGGTGTCCTGCTGTTTGTTGGTGCACAGTTGCCAGCAGGGCCTTGTGCTCCCCACAGCAGTTGCCAGTGTCAGCCATCTTGTGAGTCCTTCTCCACTCCCTGTGATGTGCGCATGGTTCATGGTGGTGTTGATGGGACAGTTGTGGGGGGGCAATATGTGTGACTGCGACTCCCATGATGCTATTGGCTACACTGACTTGGCCAGCATACACAGAATTCCTTCCTTTGAGTGGTCTTCACTGTGTGTTGGTGTTGTTGTGGTGGCTACATGTCTGGATGTGTTTGTTAGTTCTATTTGTGCCACTGCCTAGCTGTAGTTGTAGTTGTGTTTGTACATGTGATGGCACAGTTGGATGTGACTTTTTTGATGGCATGTGTTGTGTTTATCTGACTGACATACACATTTTGGGATGATTCTGTTCTGGTTGCTGTGTAATTGCTATGAGTGTATGGTTTGACTCTCCCTTGACAGTGATGTGTGTGTGTTTTGTGGCAGTATATTGTGTACATTTGTTGTGTACTCACCAGGCTCTGGGATGTCCTCTAGTCCATATACGCTCACTGGCGGAAGGATGGCCCGCACCTTCTCCTCCCAGGGCCTGAGGTATATTGGCTTGGCAGGAGGGCCACTGCCGGTGTGTTGGCTGTTGATGTAGTCTTTTTTTAGCAGGTCCCGTACCCTCCTGTGCACGTCATACCACCTGTTCTGGATGTCGCTCTTTGTGCGCCGACATGGTGATTGTGCGTTCACCCTGTTGATGATCCTCTCCCACATCTTGGTTTTCTGGGAGATGGGGGTCTGTTGGACCAGTGTGCCAAACAGCTGTGGCTCTACCCTGAGGATCTCGTCTACCATGACTTCCAATTCACAATCTAGGAACTTGGGATTCTTCTTGGGGGGCATGGTGATGGGTGGTGATGGTGAGTGATGTGTGTGTTGGTGTGCAGGTGAGGGTGTGTGAGTGTGTGTTTTGCTGGGTGTATGTGAGGTAGGTATTTGTTGGTGTGCTGATGGTGTGTGGCTTGTGTGAGGGATGAGCTGTGGGTGTGTGGTTGCTTTCTCTTGGGTGCTGGCAGTGGAATGGCATTTGCAAAGGCTCATGGTTGTGATTTGTGTCCTTTATATGGGTGGAGTTGTGGGTGTGTCTTTGTTCTCTGTCCCCACCCCCCCAGTATTTATTGGCTTGGTAATTGCTTGTTTGGCCTTTTTTGGGTGAATTTTCCTTTGTACTGTCTGTGTATGTTGGAAACGTTCTTGTGACCGAGTCGGACCCTGCATTTGTCTCGTACGGTCTTCTCCGTTTCGTTCACGCTGTGTATGTGCAGTTCTCTATGCTGCGTACGCGTCGGTCGCGGTGTTTTGTGTTGCTTCGGCTCGGTTTTGTATGCGTGTCGGTCGTACGGCTTGTCCTCCGTCCGACTCGCTCGTGGTTTCGCGCCTTGCATCGTACTTTGCGGTTTGGAGTTCGCGTGTACGTTTCGGTCGGATTTGTTCCGGGTGCGTGTCGGTCGGTTGGATTCGCGTGTTTTTCCGACCGGATTGCTGTTTTCCGTGCGGCTCGGTCGGTCGACTTGGGTTCGGTACGTGTCGGTCGGATTTTGCACGCCTTGCATCGTACTTGGCGTGTCGGGCGCCACAGGTACGTGTCGGTCGGTATTATTTCCGGATCCGAGTCGGTCAGTGCTTTTCCGGCCCGAATCGGAATCGACCCCTTAGTTTGAATTTATCATAAAGATACACCTTGGTCTTCGGAAAACGTCAGACTAAATATAAATGTCCGGCTATACAGACATCAGTATATGACACACATAGGGTAACTATAAATTTGTTAGTAGCTGGGTCGATCATTTATAGGTACTACTGAGAATAAGCTTCTGATAAATGTTTTTTCTGCTATTACAGTTGTTTTTTATATCGTACTCTGATTGAGAGAGTCCTCTGAGACGTTGTTGGAGGGAATTCTTCCCCCGGCGTGGATAAATAGAAAGTAAGGCCCTAATAGAGCAACAATAAATATAAAGATACACTGGTTTGTAGGTTTGATTTTGGTTTGCACGACTCAGAGACTAGTGGTTTGTTATAAACTTTATCCCTTGGAATTTCACTTCATTTTATATTAAAAACTTTTTCATAAGGTAACTATCTCTTTCTTAATTTTCAATTCTTTTGACTCCAAGTGAAGTTACTCAATCTTACTTTATTTTCATTGCTATCTCTTTACACGGTGATTATATCTATTTTCTAGTTTTCACTCTTTTTCTCAATTAATATTCTACTTTTCAGCCACTATTGTTCCAACTTTGGAAGAAACATTTAAGATTAGATAATTCTCATTAAATTATTATAGGTGTCGGTGAAGGTCGGATCTGCTCACACTTCATAAAAATATATGAATTGTCAGTGTCACTTGTTTATATTTTAAATGATTTTAACTTAATTTCATAGGATATTGTTTGTGGCTTTTCCTGATGAAGGCGCATTTGGCGTCGAAACGCGCGTTGAAGAAGATCCATCATATAGCCACCTTTGTTTGTCATCTTTATTTATGTTGCATTTTAGTCTTATTGATATATTGTAATTATATGTGATGTCTTTTGTAATATGTCAAAATTTTTGTAGCATAATATGAGTGTCCTATATATGTAATATATATGTTTGTATGGTAAAAGATGTTTATGTTGAGAAATGTAGAGATTACTTCTTTTTTTACCTGAAAAGGATAAATATAGATTTTTTATCTAAAAGAAAATATTGGAGTTGACAATGAGTTTCTGACATTATATGTTTGTGCTTAAAATGAGTCTTTAAAGGTGCTTGACCGAATGACTGCCTAGGGATTTATTCTCACATAGATTATTGCCCTGCCCTAGGAATCGCATTACCTTGCAGGGGGTCCTTGCTATTTACATTAATGTATTTTTGCATTACATTTATTACTTATAATTGTTAAAATATACAAATAAATCTAAATATTTTTTTTAAGTTAAATGTATTATTTAATTTATTTTACATTATTTTTTATACATATAAAAAAACGATATATTCTACTTTGATTTTTGTAACAACGATATTTATTTTTCGCTATTTTTGTACTTACCATTATGAAGATAGGAGGTCGATATTTTTGACAACGATATTTTTGCCACGATATTTCTGTAGGTCGATATTTCTGTTGTCGATATTCTGTCAGTGATCCGCCTGCCTCACCTGAAAGCGTGTTGTCTATGTGTTGTATATGTTGTCTGCCTCACCTGAAAGCGTGTGCTTTGTATTCTAACAATTTCATGCTGCTTAAGCAGATACATGGTGGCAATTTGATACTGCCTTTTAAGGAATTCGGTAGTGTTTAACACCAATTGCATGCTCTTTGGAAAATGTTTTCCTCCTTGTACAATATTATTATGAATATACAGTAACCTTTCGACCTGTGGCTAATTGACCTGAGGTTGCAGGGACACTTCTTAACTAATCAAAAAAAATTGGGGAGAGTTGGTAGGGGCAGGTATTTGTTTTCAGTTAGTTATTGTGAGGCTTAGTTCAGGCATCATGGACAGATTTGTCATTCAGAGAGTTTCTTTAGGCCCCACAACCAATCTGTTGCTTTTAGTATGTGAGCTTCGGCTACAATGAAGCCTTGATTGAATATGACTCAGTGAGTGCGCCCTTATTTCCTGACTAGAATTGCTGCTGCGACACAAACACACACACATATATTACACCGGCGGACCCTAGCTACATAGGTCGGACTTGCTATAGGCAAGGCATTTTTTGTTCCTATACTAACTTTGATAACTTTAATAACTTTGGCTCTGTTCAATGAATCTGCATGAAACTTTCCAAAAAAAGGTAACTTACTTCAACTCCTTCATGAGGAGTTTCATGCTGATTTGTCAAGCAGGGGGAGGGTGGGGCAAGACAAAGTGGGGTCCTAATACATCGATTTCCAATGTTAATTCTGATAGGAAACTTTGCTCTCTAGTACAGAAAAAACACCTAAATGGAATTACACTAAATTTGGCAAGAGAGTTAGAACTACTCAGAAAACATTCTTTTCATTATTTGGTGCAAATCTGTTTAGTAGTTTTTGAGAAATTTGCTTTTAAAGAGCTACTAGGTTAGTCATGAAGAGGTTAATTTCCTGGGAAAGTTAGCGATATCTGGACCATTATGTACTGCGGAACTCTCAAGGGAGGCCCACGGTACCAAACATTAAAAAAAATACTTGTGTCCCTATGGCTGTGAGAGCCTTGTATCCCATCTGCCAATGCAGTACTGCAGTACATGGGACTGCGGAACTTTGCAAGCTGATTGACCAGCCTCAGCAGCTCAAGAAAATATTGTGCTTTTCTTTACAGGACTCGGGGATTTGGTCCCTATGTCCTGAATTTTTTCGAAAAAAGGCATACGAGTGCAGGTTAGGGACACCCTGTACCCCCGGCACTTGTTGGTGGAAACAAGAGAGGGCCACACTGAGATTATTGCAGTACTCTTCATGGGCCCAGCGTGGCTCTCCCATGAGGTACCATGGTAGGCTTGCTTTACCCATCTCACAAGCTTCCAACCCATGGTTCCCCAGTACTGTGAAGTACCATGGTACCAATGTGTTGGAAGTTTGCAGGAGGGGTACCGTGAGAGTACTGCAATACCAGAAATCTGTTTTTTTTTTAAAGGAGAAGACAATGCGGGGTGGACGCTCATGGCAGAAGGCCATACACAGCGAGGTTGGCAGATACATGGGGGTTGGGCACAGAGAATCTCCCCATACCGCCCATAAATGCCATCACCTTGCAAATGGGAAACAACACACTGTACGGCAACTTAGAAGAGTCATAGCTACAAGCAGACTAGAACCATCAGTGACAGAACATATAGAAGACAGGAGTGCCACTATGTCATGTGTTTGTAAGGCTGGGATATTAAGGCCATGATGTGTGACCATAACACGAAAGGAGAGGAGGGAAGAAAGGTTGGATTCCCTACCACACCTCTCATCAATGCATTTGCATAATCTAGTTTGGAGTTAAACAGAGGTCCCAGGATTTCTTTGTGATGAGTATAGTCAACAAGTGGAAGGAATTGTTTTAGATGCCTAAAGCTAAAACAGGCAAATAACTGTTCAAATGTGGGCCCTGAAACAAAGCTGAGTACTATCCAAATGATTGGTATTAGTATACTAACACTACAGAAAGACATTTCTGTTCTTTGAACATCGCATCCAGGAAGACGTCTATATATCTTATCTAGACTCAGGGGTCGATTCCGAGCTCGGTCGGAAGGCCTCCGAATCGGATTCGGCTTTACCGGATCCGAGTCGGAGGTTTTGTTTCCGACCGAGTCGTACAGAGGTCCGGACGCCCAAGTACGATGCGAATGAACGCGAAATCGCCGACCGAATCTTTTCCGGGTCCGAACCGCTCCGTATGACTCGTTCGCACTCGATTCGTACCGCGCAATGGAGACGTTTTACGACCGAGCCAGTACGATGCACGATCCGGACAGCCAGATCGAGTCGGAGCCTCCGACACGTAAACGCTCTGGGAAGCGGACTTCGGGGGTCCGTGCCGGAAACCCCTTCACCTATAGCCTAACGAGACGGACACAGGGGGGACCCATGAGTCTCCCCTATACATGCATGTACGGTGCGGATGGCACCAACGTGTACCCACTACAGGGGGCACCCTTTTGCGCAACGTACCCATTGAGTCAATGGGAGCCCATGTACGCGTCGTACGACCGGCTCCCATTGACTTCAATGGGAGTCCAACCGAACCGAGTCCGGCAGCATGCAGCCGCATCGTACTCGCTCAGTCGGACTGCAGGAGTCCGGCTCAGTCGGAAAACAATCCGGATCCGGATCGGTCGGAGAGCTTTCCGACCCAGATCGGAATCAGCCCCTCAGTGTCTAAGAAAGTCAAAAACATTTTAAAATCTTGTTCATCTATTAGCAGCTTGTGAAGATTCTCTCACTGGACTGTTGGATGTGGACGCAAGGGCTGTTGTTCCAACTGTGCAGCAGTTGAACCTCCAGTTGTGTCCAATCAGCACACCATTTGGACCAAATGCATATGATTGTCTGTGAAGTGAAACATGCAGGTGGCTGCGCTGGAAATTAAAAATGAGTCCTCTACAGATGATGAAGCACAATGAATGAGCAGCCATCACTGCCTGTGTCTCAGAGTAATTACCAGTGAACAGTTGCAGCACCAAGGCTGGAATTGCACAGCACCTGGTGTGTGTGCATTCAAAACTTTTTGAAGAGGTTGTCACCTGTGTAGAACATAGTTACTTAGGCTGTGGCTGAGCTGATCCAAATAACAATTTAACAGCTATTTCTCCATATGTGGAAAACTTGAATCTTTCAGGATGTTGTCATGGAATATCAACTTAGGGGCTCATTACGATGGTGGACGGAAAAGCATTCCGACCGCCGCGCTAGCGGGAAATTTCCGCCCACAGGTACCGCGGCATAACCGCCGGCCAGATTAGGATGCACCGCCAGAAACACCCTACCGCGGCAGTCGGATTTCAGGATTCAGCGGCGGAAAAGCTGAAAATACGTCCGCGCCGGTCGGATCTGCTGCGGAAAGGCCAAAGACCGCCGTTTCCCCAGCGGACAGGAACACATGGAGCTATCCGCAGTATTGCTACCGCCATCCTTGATTGGCTGAATTCTCCGCAGCGGTGTGGTGGGCTGTTTGTGGCATCGTAATACAACCGGCAGTCGTAACCGCATTCCGCACGGCGGTCCCTCCCTTTTGGCTCCGTCCGCCACCGCTGCGGAAGGGGATTCCTGGCGGTTCCCGAAACACCGCAGTGGACGGGAAATGGGCTATCTTTGCCCATCGTAATATGGCGGCTGCAATGACCGCCGATGGAGTGCAGAAAAGGGCATTTTCCGCCACCGCCAGCACCGCGGATGTGCTACCACCCGCCATCGTAATCAGCCCCTAAGTGAGAATGGTGTCAGAACTCGCAAATTCATTCACTCATCCACCTATTGATTCCCCTCAGAGATTTGTCTTCTGCCCTGCAGGATCTGTTCTCTGTGAATGGAGAGAGTGGGAAACCTGATTTGCTACTGCCATCCTGTACCAGTTCTGTAAGGAAGCATAACGTGCATTGCTGAGACCTGATATGTGTACATTGATGGGGAAAACCTGTCTGATGCCCTACCTATATGTGTCCTCTGCAGGAGGAAAGCTTACAATATTACTGCCCAAGTTGTACCTGTTCTATGAAGAAGGGTGTTGAATAAAGGTGTCTCTAATGCTTGTGAAGAAAAATCGATATATAGAATGCATTTACATAGCATCCACAATAAACAAGGACATATCCACAATATTTAATGTGAGGAGCTGTAGTCCTGAGGAAGTTCCTATCCTAAAGATAAATATTCAAGCACCAAAACATGTTGACAAAAAAGAGGAGCAGGGACTGTTGCTCTGCCTTCTATTTTTATTCTTGTGGTAGGGAGACATCAGTAGCACAATTATAATATAGGTCTGAGAGTTTAACAATGGTAGAACATAAATGTTAACATAAGGTGCATAACTTTACCAAAACTAGGAAGCCCATAACTAGGAAACTTCACAGTTAGGAAACAGTAGTACTCCTGAGGATGTTTATAGTGATGGTAGTGGAACTCACTGATGAACCATACCACACTTGCTAGGTGGATTCATCATCCCACATGAGTACATGAATGTATTGTAATTCTATTAGACGTATGGCTCTTTCTTCCAGGTGTGTTGTGCTTCTTGTATACGTATGTGTGTTTACATAGGGTACACTAGTCCTTTAACTTCTCTCACTGCCACTTGAGTGTGTTAGCTACCTGTGTTGTGTCTGCCCTGTATGAGTGAGGGGATTGTGTGATGTTCCTCCTGCTACAGCCACCTCTTCTTTGCTTATTCTTTGTGCTAGGGAAAGTTGCACTGCTACTCTCCATGTTGTACCTTTGTTGTGTTGGAAGTTCGGCATAAAACATTCGTCTACATAAAAGACAGAAACAATTTGTATCGCCAATGGACGTTTTGATGCGAGAGTAATACAAAAGTGGACTCTCATAAAATATGAGGACAATTCAGTTTTATCCATGTGTGAAAAAAGCAATTTCGAAATGGGCTAGATGACTTTGTAACATTTTAAAAGATACCTGCCAAGTGGGTCCTTGTCATGTATGACAACTTCGTCCAGTTCTGTCATTTTAGCCAACATCACTTTCCATTCTGGGGCTTTGAACTCATATAGAAAGTGCCAAGGCATAAATGCAACCCCACAATACAATATGCTGTTTTCCGGAAGGCGAGGAATGACGGCTAAGTCATGGTATACTTGACAGAGCAGCGAAATGCAAAGTAACATTTTGTTCCTGACTTTCTGCCCTTTTTCCTGAGGGGGAAACAGCCCAGAGGGTGAGATGGCAAAGATAGCCTTTTAAATTCAAATAGGATTATCTCACTGCTAATGGGCTAACATTTTAACTCTCCTCAGGGGGAAAAACCTGCACGGTAAAAAGATACTTGTTTGCTAGAACAATACGAGCGACAGAGACACTATGAAAAGAAAAACAAATTGCAAACTTCCTCTTCCTTAGCATCTACCTGTGACCCTGCTTTCAAATGGGGCAGCACGTGCCGCAGTTTCTGCAGCGCGAGGGCCACCTGTGGATGCAGCATTGGCACCAAGATCCCACTGAGGGAGACAGTGTTTGGCTAGCATAAATGTACTTTCCTTTTCAGTTGGCCCTCATTATCCTTCATTATTGGTTCTCATCTATGGCACCACTTAGGTTCACTTTATTTATTGTAAAGGGAACCTTCCTTCTCTCACTGGAGCATGAGGACATTAATTAGGGAAAGCCAAATGTAGCTGCTGCTATTCCTGGCTTGACTTTTGGTACCCCAAGCGCATCTTTCTTCTCATTGTTCTCAGATGCAGGGATTGAAGTGACAGGAACAGATTGTATATAGGATGTTCTGTCCTTGTTCTTTTCTGTCACTCCCCCTTACCTCCACCAATAGCAAGTAGAAGGCAGTCGCGCATCTAGCAGTGGGACAAGGGTCCACTTGTGATGGCATCGTAGATGAAAGTGACGTTTGCTACTCTTGACCAGTGTTTTGAATTGAAATATAGAAGTGCTGGTACTCACTGTGTAGAGTATATGTTTGCTCCTGAGAAGTGCAGGTACTCTCCTTTTTAAATTAAAGGAGCGGAGGTGCTCAGTACCTGCCCATTTAAACAGTATCGGCTCCTTCACTAGGGCAGAGGAGCGTCGCCCCACTGCTTTCTCACAGTGCGAGAAGCAGAAACATAAAATGGTAATAACTTCCAGTTATTACCATATTATGTTTGGCTGCGGGCGGGAGGGTGGGCGGGGCTGCTCTGCAACCAGGGCAGGGGAGGAGTGGTGTGCCTGCCCACTCCCGAGTGCGCAAAGACTGTTTGGCCGGGCCCCTGGGGCCGCCCAAACCAGTCATGCGCACTCTGCCCTTCTCCATGTAGGGTGCATTGCAGCCTGCATGGAGAAGATGGCCTCCCCATAAGTCGCTGGCTGGGCGGCGTCCCAACCAATCACAACGCTGCTTGCAGCATTGTGATTGGCCATGAGGAGGGAGCCTGGCTACCTGCTTCCTGTTCCTGCAGGAGCATTGAAGACACAGGACCCAGCCGGCGGAAAGGTAAGTTTTTTTTTTTTTTTTAATAAGAATATTTAAATTAACCCCCCTGCGCGACCTCCCCGCGCGACCACCACACCCCCACCCGTGAGCCATGCCGACCGCAACTGCATTTAAAGCACTGCTCCTGACATCTTGGTGTATGACGATTATGTCTATGCACCTTTGTATTACAAACCAAATAGTTGTCCTGCACGTGCCAGTTTCCTGAACATATCAGCCCTCCAGTAAGTAAATCGTTCTATAACAAGCTGGCAGAGAGAAAGGGTCTGCCTGTTAATTTGTATGTGGAGACTTGCATAAAAAGGCTTTAATAGAAGAGTGAAGTTGCCTGCAGAGGCCCCGCCATGATTCTCGGCGCTGATGCTAGAGGTACTGTTGCCTGCCCGTGTGGGTAATATTGCTTTTGTTTTCCTGGCAACCAGGTTACACAGGGGTGGGCGGGCATGGGGAGATGAGCGAAGTCAATTGCATTGTCGACTTTTGTTTTTTATTTTTTTTATTGCATGGTTCTGATGCTCGTGTCCACGTGTTGTTTCTTATTCGCTCAATACTATGTGGATATATTGCTGTACCGCAACTCTGGGCCAGATTAGCCCACACGATTGTACTGCCACGTCTTGAAGTGAAAGGTGTATGTTGCAAGTAAAATTAATACAAATATATTTTTTTTAAATAGAAGAGTGACGTTTTATGGTGTGATGCAGGATGCACTGTTATAACAGAAGCACAGAAACTGTTAATTTTTTTTTTTTAAATGCAACATGTAGGAAGAGCAGAAGATGTTCATGTCAATGAACAGAAAGTGAGCATAAACATTATTATGGGGATATTGCACTTTTAAACTGTAAAATATGTTTGTTATCCTTAGTAAAGTATGTACACTTTTATGTGGTAGGCACACAGGATTGTTTAAGGTGGGAAGAATATGCTGAGGTAGATATTCAGAAGATGATTGCAAGTTTGCATAGTACATATAAGGGATAGTACATGTGTGGCAATAGACTATGTTTATTTTCCACTTAAGGGGTCCTTGAACTGCTGTTGAATATGTTACATCACTTCCTTAAATGTTGCTATTCTTTGTGGTGGGGAAGCCTGTACTGCTGCTGTTTATTTGGTACCTTTGCTATATGAAGGTGAAGCTTGGTGAACAATGTTTTTCTACACAAAAAAGCCTAAATGATTAATTAAGGGTGGTGCAAGGTGCAAAAGGGGGAGTAGAGGACAGTACAGGGGCAATGGGGACAAAAGTGTGCAAGGCGTTGGGGGGCGCAAATGGATGCAAGTTTACCTTGCACACCCTCAAGTACAACCCAGAACTATAAACACACACACACACATACACACTCACACATCCATTATTCACACACAGAACAAGTGGGATGCAAGAATCCGCTGTGCATTCTTCCCACACATACCAGGTATCACATATGCACCAGCAGTCTAAGTTCTCCTGCCCCTATCCCCCCAATACATTTACTCACACAGAGGAGAACATCGCTCTAGTACGTTTGTTGTTTGAGTGAATAGGTGACTGTATCAGTGTTTGTCCGTAGGTGAAATTGGAGGGCTGTAAATGTTTTACTATGTGCATATATTTGCCCAGATGTCCATCTGTGTTCAGGCACTGTGTTATAGCTAAAAATGTTGGCTTGGTCGATGCTTGTTAAGACCTAGCCCCCAATCAGGACAAGCCATTAGGGAGACCTGAGATAGTTTTTCAGCTCTTGTGGCATTTTAGAAGTGCACAGCAAACCCAGCATGTAACTGACTCTACCCCAGATCAATCCTCCTGTCAGAAATGGACCTAGGATGTGACTGGTCCACCCTAGCTCTCTCCGTCTACCGCATGTGTGATTGACATGCAACTGACATTGACCATCAACTACAATCTTGTCAGAGATGCACCTTGCAAATGCCTAAATCTACACCTATCCTATGTTTCTTTCCTAAGTGTCCCTGACAGGAGAATGACTCTGAAACAACCCTATTAGCCTTTCAAAGTTCATACAATACCATCCTGTAATAGTTGCAAGTAATCAGTAACAAACTCTTGCTCAGCCGTCTCTGCCTGTCAAAGGCCCACTTGATATGTGAGTGACACTTCTCCAGCGGCTTTCCAGATGTTTTCCTGGCATACGATGGACGCCTCGCCAACCCTGTTGGCCTCTCAGAGTTATCTCTGACATGTCCTAGTCTATAGGCCTGTCAGATGAACTGGCCTGTTGGGAATTGCCCCACTGCCCTGTAGGCCAGCTGTCCATCCATCACTATTTGTCTCCATAACTCTCTTCATCCTTTAGCACTTTTGAGATGGAGGCTCATGATTATTAAACCCAAATCAGACATCTTTCACAGTTCTCCAGGGGGCTGGATGACCTATGATTTTGTTTTAAATAGATATAAGTTGCAGAGTTTACCATCACATTTTGCCATGCTTTCCGGTAAAAGAAAAACATAGCTGATTCCTCACCATTTTCCCTTCTGACCAAACAAGCATTAGTAATTCCAATCGCTTGAGCTCTTGTCTATTGAAAAGGTTTGTAACATGCTTCACTGACACACGACACACGCATACCAGGAACAGTTACAGCAGCAGTGCAAGCTTCCCTAACATGAAAAACTGGTATATAGCAGGTGGCACGGGATTGGCAATGGAAGGGTAATCTAGGAAGCTGATGGGGAAACTGGTGAACTTGTCCGCAGTGCTTACTATGAGCCAAAGATTGCAGGTGGGGAGCACCAGCACTCTTGTTTGCGAACTGGGACTGATTTTACATCTTCAGAGTTTGACCCAGAAGAAGAGAGAGAAAGGCAACAAAGGTGGATAGTAGGAGGAAGAGAAAGATCAAAAAACATCGACAAATGGAGAAAGCAGGGAGGAAAAAGAATCTGCAAGAGATGCAAAAAGGGACAGGAAGAGTATGATGGTGGATGAAAGAGGCATGAGGTTTAATTGAGATTAGACAGCCTTAGTATTTGGCAGCTTTTATATTTGGCAGCCGCACCAGCAGGCTTCTTAGATAAACCATTGAGCCCCAGGACTTATTCTTTGAAAAATTAAGCACTGTCTTTGATGTGCATCAGAAAGTAGGAAGATGACTCGACCCACTGAAGCCTAGGTTAGGAGAGCCATGTGATATTGCCAGAAAAAGGCATGAGAGGGGCATGTGTTGAGGGGAGTACCGATAATAAATGACTTGTACACAATATAAGTGATTATCAGGTCTGCCTAGCACAGGGTCTCAGTCAGCCCTTTTTCGGTCAAAGCCTACCAGACAGAGTAGCTGCTTGCAAAGATATCATGGTGACATTCCTAAAGGTTACCTAAGAATGCATTCCGCCCATTGCTTACCATTGGCTTTGTGTTTTTTCACTTATGTTTGCTTGCTTTCTACTTGCTAGCTTTATTTATAGTAGTCTTTTCATCTTGTCTTGTCTAGTGGAGCATAGCTTGTTTGCCACCTCTCTGATTGGCTCCTTATATTCTTTCGCGAGTGCTTGTGGGAAATATTTTATTTCTTTTTCGAAAGTACTCTATGATAGTGCATGTTTTTTCCAGTTGTCTCCCTCATGTGCTTCTCTGCCTACCCCCAGTGATCCATGTTGTTTCTCCCATTGTTATGCTGTCCCTCCCACTCTTCATTGCCCTTTGCTTTCCCCTTCTTCACAACCCTTCATTTCTGTTTCCTATCCTCCTCCCACCATTGTGGTTGCGCTTTCCCCTGCCTTCCCACCCAACATACCCGTTGTGTTTTTGCCCATGTGTCTGCTGCCTGCTCCTGTTTCTCTCTCACCCGTGTCTTCATCCCCAGCCTGCCCTCTCTCTGTGTTGCATTGTCCCCATCAGCTCCCCTACCCGGCTTAAAATAAATTAAGGGAGGTGGGACCTCACCCTTGTGACAGTTCTGTTCCTGGGCATTACACTCTTAACTGACATCCCAGTTGCAGGTCACCAAGGGCGAATGCAGGTTCACTGCCCGCCTCCCTCTGACATTCCTCAGGCAGGACCCATATAGATGGAGCTGAGTGGTTTCCACCATCACCAAGTCAACCTCAGGCAGGAGACTGGAGGAACTGCAGTAGTAGAGGCAGTCCTGGCCAAGCGAGCCATGTCACAGGCCGAGGAGCCATAGGAAGTGGGGAAAAGAGTGTCAGGAAACAGTAGACTGCAGAACATCAGGCCAGGAGCAGTTAATGATAGGAGCTGGGCTTGCACTGAAGGTGCAAATTGCCATGAACACTAGAGTCAACTGCAGACAGGAGAGGTGTTGGAAGAAACCAGAGAGAGAGAAACAGAGACGAAGACCATAGTCAAAGGGCTGCAGGGAGGAAGGCCAGATCATTGCAGGAAAGACAGACTGGGTTTCTGTAGGACTGGTACTTGCAGCCACTGTCAAGTGACCAAAAGATGCAGGAAGGGAAACTCAGATATGGAGGAATGTAGACACTGTTGTCCCGATTACACGTTGGAGGGAGCATTATCCTTGGGTGGGGAATGTATGACGGAATGCATGCGTTTTTCACGCATGCCTTAGGAACTCCGTCATTTGAGTGAATGCCTCTTTAGCACGCATTTGTTCTGCACGCAAGACATTTTAACGACTTGCCTTAGGGGGCTGCTGGATATTGGAATAGTTTAATTTACTATGCCAACTCCAGTCTGCGCAACAGTAGGGGAGTGTTTTGGTCTTAGATTCCAACACCATTCCACCAATGCACCCCCCTAAAGCAAGTTATTGTAAAGACTTGCGTGCAGAATGATTGCGTGAAGGCACAGCGTGATTTCGGCTTCATCCTAAAGGACGTTTCCGTGGGTGGAGAATTAAAATTATAATTAAACCGGTGTCCCTGCACCCTCGGAACATTGGGCCAGTTTCACAGGTTGATGAAACATATAGTAAAATCACATAAGGGTCAGACCCGGATCCCCACTAGACCCTCTTCTATGGCAGATGGGGAGCTCAGAACAATGATCCTTGCCAGCCCAAGGAATCTTAAGATACTTCAAGCTCTTTCCATCTGCATCACTTCCACGATTCCCTTACCACTCTCTCAGAGCAAGTAGTAAATGGGAGCATTAATCCCATTAGAATTTGGAATTCCGTTCAGAATTTCACTTGGAAAAGCGAGGTCCATATTTACTAAGCCTTTCCCCCCTCACATCTACCCCCCCTATCATGACCCAGGACAGCGCAAAGGCTTATTTGGGATATCCAAAGCCACAAAAGTCTTGATTTGTGTGGCCTTGCTTGGCTTGATAAAGATATGTAAAGCACATTTCGAGAATGGGTGTTCCTGTGCATCCACCCATGGATTTCACACAATTCCAGATGTACTAAGTTTGTGAAGCTGGAATTCTATGAAAGAGGTTCTCCTACAACAGAGAGGCTTAACTAAGAGAAATATGTTTATTTCTCCTCAATACTTCCTTTTTAGGTCGAGCCTAGCTTTGCAGCGCATGCGCTGCTCGCTCTGCGAGGCATGCTGTAGTAGGGTATGATGTTGAAGTGGTGTGGAAGACTCGCCCACTCTCCGCCCATATTTTTCATTGCCTGGTGGCATTGTCTTTGGTAAACGCTGGCTTCCAATTCAATATGAGGCTTCTTAGTCCCGCCTTGTTACTGCCTGTCTGCTTTTGTGACCGCCCATCAGGACTGGATCTTTTACTTGCAGCGTTACCCGGTCTCCTTCATAAGTCGGTAAGCACTATGTTTTTTCAGTCGTCTTTGGCAATGGCGGCCGCGTGTTTATTTTTGCATCGCTCTTTCACTTTAACAATAGCTGCCGCCCCACCACGCGAGTGCTGTGTGGGGCGGCATCTATTGTTAAAGTGATAGCGTCATGCCAGTGCAGCAGCAAAAAGATCAGTCTCTTGTTTACCCCGGTGTGCATAGGCGCTGAAAGTAAGGGTGCTGGGGATGCTAAGGCTCCCTCCACAAATACTATGCTGGAATTCAGAAGGTGAATGAGCAATAAAGATGATTTTAAATGTTGTCTTTATCATGTGGCATTTGCTGTGTGTTCAAAGACAAAGGTCAAATGTCAGGCTATATATCGTGTGACATTTTGCTGCTTATTCTTTTAACATGTAGAATGGTGTTTGCTTTTCTTTCTCTGAAAGGTAAATTTTATAAAGTGAACAATCTGACAATTTTGCTGGGGCACTGGGAGTGTAAAAGGAAAGGATGTCAGTTTTTTTCCTAATACAGAGCATTTAAATACCTATAAAATAGTTGTAAATGTTTCAAAATACATCAGCAGTTAGGTAGGCACTAATAAAGCACATTATTGCTTTGTAATTCTGAAGTTTGATGGAAACAAAGATTTTATTAGGACCAAAACAAATCAAGACACTTTACTTGTGCAAATGTTAATTATGTGCTGAAAACCGATTTTCAGCACTATATAATTGTTTTTAGTAATGCTGCATGTCAGTGCGA
This sequence comes from Calotriton arnoldi, assembly GCA_963921515.1. Lineage (NCBI taxonomy): Eukaryota > Metazoa > Chordata > Amphibia > Caudata > Salamandridae > Calotriton > Calotriton arnoldi. The sequence continues at coordinate 906,152 of CAWUFW010001257.1, forward strand.
ATTTTGTGGCCATTTCAAAGAGAAACGTTCTGTCTGGAAACAATCATGCTCTGTCATACCAGGCTTTAGCAATATTTTTGTGATGGTGTGCACCAAAATCCCCCAATGGCTACATGCTACACTATATCCCTCTCCTGATGAATGAACTTGTCCTATTTGCTAGACTTGTTCTTTGTTTGACACTTGGATTGCTTACAATCCCTGTGACTTCAGTCATGTAACATTGATGTCAGCACCCCCACTCTGAAAATTGCTCCAGCACCCCTGCCGGTGTGAGTGATGCTTCCACCTATCAGTTAGCAGCCTAGGACTCTACATGTGGACAGCTAAGTGCCAATGTGAATAGGGGTGAGCATTGTAGGCAAAACAAACCACTTCAAATGCAAACTAATGGTGTGAAAATAACCCACGTAAATAACATGGACAAAAAAAAATAAAAAAACATGATCAGTATTACTCGTCCCCTTGCCCAAAGCTTGTTTACTGTATTCTTCCACAAACTTGCTTTCTGTAAACAGGCCTGTAAATCTTGTTATTTTCTTGTCACATTTGCTGTGCATTCAAAGACAGAGGTCAAATGTCAGGCTGTCTTCCAGGGAGCTTGGTGTTTATATTTTTTTCTCTGACTTCAAAGTGAGAGGATTTATGTGACAATCATGCTGGCTACTGGGGGTCTACTTCAGGAAGGCTGTGCAATGTTATTTTTTTTGTAGCACACAACAAATTTAAATGTCTGTAAATTAACTGCTCTGATGGTCAAATCAATACATTGTGTGATGACATTTCCACACTTTATCGTTTGCGCACTGTATACTTTTATCAGTAAAACAGTATGTTAGTGCAAATGTAATGGTCATTTAAATTGAAGATGTGTTGTCTGTAATGGCAGTATGCTACCATATCATGCGTTCTCCACATTACCCCACTCCTCTACTCTGCACCACTCCACACCAGTGCACTCTATTCTGCACCACTCCACACTACGCTCCACACTGTGTCAATACACTCACCTGTGCACCACTCCACTCTACACCTCTCTACTCTACTCTGCACCCCTCTACTCTACGCTACTCTACATCACTGCACTCTATGCCAATGCACTCTACACCACTTTACTAAAAACCAATGCACTCTATGCTACTGCACTCTATGCAAATCCACTCTCCACCACTGTACTTTACACCACTTCACTCTAGGCCAATCTATTCCAGTCTACTACATTCCACTCTACGACTCTCCACGATACTCCATTCTATGATTCCCTACTCCATTAAACTCTGCTCCACTGACACTCTACTCCACTCTATCCCACTCCACTCTACAGCACTCTACTCCACTCTATGCCATTCTATGGCACTACTCCACTCTACGACGCTCTACGCAACTCCCTCTATGCCATTCCATGCCACTTTACTCCACTCTATTCTATGACACACTACTCCACTCTACTCTATGACAATCTACTCTGCTGTACACCACTCTACTCTAAAAGACTCTACTCCACTCCACGCAACACTCTTTACACTACTGCATGAAACTCTGTCACTCCACTCTACGCCACTCAACTCTACACCCTTCCAATCTACGACACTCTTCTCCCTCCATGACACACCACAACACTGTACGCTACTCCATGACACTCCACTTCACTTCACTCCTCTCCACGCCACTCAACTCTACTGTACGCCACTCCACACCACTCCACCCACTCTACGCCACTCCATAACACTCCACTCTACTCCCCTTAACGACACACCACTCCAAGCCACTCTCCTTTATCCCACTAACTTTTAGCCATGCTGAATAGCAGCCATTCTGGTGCCCAACATTGCTAAAACATATTGGCAAAACCAATAGCACTTGCCTAGACGAGACCTATTGGCTTTGCTAATGCTTGTTACTATTTTGGTGTCAAATGACCTCCTCAGATACGCAGATACTTTCGTTTACCCAATGGCGCTCACTGCCTGCTGCAAACTTCCCTTGTTCTTCTATTCCACTGCATTGCCAATTTATCGATCAGGAATCTTTATTTCTCTGAGCCTACTGTCCTTGTGCAATAGTTTGGAATATGAAAATAATCCTCTCAGTGTTTTACCCCATCGTCCCGTTTATTCAGTTTTTTTCTTAATACATGTATCACCGAAAACGCAAATGTAAAGGCATTATTTACCTATCCCTGCAAGAGGTCATCACAGAAAGCTATTTATCTGTTCAATTTCATTTATTTTTACTTGAACCAATAGCATTTAATTGATTGTTTATCCATGGAACTATTATTTCATGGTTCCATTATTTGAGGGTTGTAAAGTATTAAAATGTTTCAATTATCATTATTTCTACACATGTTGTTCCCGGGACAGGAGAGGTGTATGTATTTAATGCAAACAGGCCTACTAACATGACGTTCAGTTGAATTCAAAAGTAACGTGTCTCGAGCAAGCTCAGGCGTCTATACAACATAAAATCTGCAAACTTTGAAGAGACCTATTTTTGGAAAATGATTGAAAATTTGGAGCCTATGTGGAAAGAGAAGGTAAAAGCAATAACTTCAAAGGCTGCCTGAGGAAATTAGCGAAGCATTGCTCAGGAAAATTGTTAATAAACAAACATTTCAGAAACAACCACGACAAACTACCGTTTTATAGCAATAGCTTTATAAAGCCTCTAAGCAGCAGTAGTCCCTAGATGGAGAGAAAGCTGCCCCTTCGCCAATAAAATACAAAGGAGCCCTCTAGAAGCCCATAAAAATGTTGTATAATCTAAACAAGAGAATAGAAAGCAGAACAAAATGCCATCTCCATGGCTCTCATGATCTCATCCTGATTAAACAGAATATCACGTGGCTCCAGCCCAGGCCTTGGCATTGCAGCCCGTGTGGATGTTTTCCTTGACCCACATGCCCTCCCCCAGCCATGGGACGATGGCACTTTAAGACAACAAGGGAAGCGCCCCTCGATTTCCCAGCAGAATGCTTGCATCAGCTGCCACTCCAGGGAATTTCTTACTCACGACACCGCTCGCATCTCACGGTTGTCTATCTTATTTATTAGTTTTCTGCCTTCTGTGTGCGTCATGTTCGGGTTCCATTTTGTTTTTTATGAGATCCCGAGGGGTTGCCTTCAGATCTTGTTTGCTCTGTATTATCATTCCCTGTCCTGCAGGTGAGTTGCGATTCCGGGGTCAGGACTTTGGCGCTGATATGTGGGATGTCATTCCACGAGTTTTTCATAAAGGCTCGGCCAGTTGGAAGTGGGCTTTTTCTCATATTGTCTAGTCGTGTCCAGTCACTTATCTACCCTTCACACCAGCCGGTTACCTCAGGTTTTGACATTGGTTGTGTATGTGTCTGCTGATGACGTTTGAGGGCTTTCTTGGATTTCAGGGTTGTGATTTGTTAATCAGCTGCAAAGTGGCTTTAATGATTGGAGAAGATTTTTTTCAATTATTAGCCTACATGATTTGTTGTTGAAAGAGTTCTGAAGGGGGATACCAAAGTACTGTACACATTTACTTTCATATGTGTGTGCCGAGTAAAGTGAACACAATCTATTCTAGTCTGGAGAGATTCCTCTCATTCGCATCAGTCCTGCAATCCACATGTAGGCTTTGCAAGCTTCCATTCTCCTTCCCTGTGAGATAATCTCACATTACTATATACACACAAAGTACTGGGGTTCAGGTAACACTTAAGTTACCAGATGACTTCTCTAGATGGAGGGGAATACCCTACTTGTTGGCTTATATGAAAATATATAATATATTTAAGGGGATGCCTCACCCACAAAATTTCATGTCATGCTTCATCATTAATCACACACAGAGAAGTAGGAGTAAGGAAATCGCTTCTTTAGAGGTTTTGTGGCAAAGTTAAGATGTTTGAAAAACTTCTCTCACCCACAATAATTTGTGGCATGCTTCATCATTGAGCTGCTAAACACACCCCTGCGCAGACCAACGCACGGGGTGGAGCAATAGGGTGGGGGAAACAATACAAACACATAGAAGAGTAGGGATCAAGCAAAGAATAAGTGCAGACAAACAAATGTAAATGTAAATCTAACTCAGGGATATCCAAATGCCTATTTTATTCACGGATTCCCAGGCCAGGGTTAAAAAGGTATCTCAGACCAGAGGATGGTAGTGAATAGGTTAAATTATGAACCATTCACCCCCTCCATTCTGCTAATTAGTCGACATGTTTCAGCCAGATCTAGCGTCTTCCCCGGCTTTCATCAGGCCTACTCGATCCCCGTAGTTATACCCTCCTTTCCTACCTTAATAAGTAGATTGAGGACTGAACCTGTAATTTGTACGTAGGTCATGTAATCACACTTAGAATAAAATCTGCAAGTAAGAGAATATACACAAGTGAAAAGACACAAACACATATATATATATGTGCATAATTATAAAGAAACATATTACTTTGCCCCTCTAAACTGATTTAGTGCGACACGGCTGATGCTACCCTCTTTTTTAATCGCCGTATATCAGGACAATGCCCTTATCATGCGTATAATCCACGATGCAAACTTAGGAAATCATTAATTTAAAAATCATTACTCAGATGACACCACTGTCCATCTGCACCCTTCATGGTGTATTGTGAATCACAAGGAAATGCACTCTGTTAATCTTACCGAGTTTTACTGTAGTTTGTACTCGAAAAAGCATAGGAGCGAGGGCGGCTCCCTGTAGTCACACACTAAATATAGACAGGGGGGTTATACATAAATAGATAGAGAAAAAAACTCAAGAACCAGCTATGTAAGTCGTTGCCGATGCACTATACATGCACTTCTTGTCATCACACCCCAGACACCCCAGGCTACGTTCGTGCCCAATCGTTCCGTGCAGGATTTGGTGTCTAGTGGCTATCTAGATGACATAGATTCAAAAAGGAGAGCCATCTCTTCTCATTCGTTCTCTCTCTGCCCCCACCTGATCCCAGCTTACTTCATCAAGGTGAGTCCGCCGCAGCGACAATGTCTCTCCCAACGCCGTGAAGGTACCGAGCATCGATCGGTAACCCTCTACATAGTGCCTGCATTTCCCATCATGTGGTCCCAGAAGTGTATCACATGACCCGTGGTTTCTAATTTAGAAAATAGAACGCTGGTATTTACCAAAGAGAGAGCACTCCGCCTCCCTTTTGGAGTGGATAAAGCCATGAACTCCCTCTGCAGTCCTACTTAGCGCCCGCTCATCCCCACACATAACCCCACCTGGTCCCGGGAGTAGTCATGTGATACGGGACGTGTGTATCGAAGACTAGTGCGTCTGAGTTTTTACAAGAAGGAACATCCCAGTCCCTCTATTGAAGCGGTTAAATCTTCCAGGCATAGTTACCAATGGCCCGACTACCTGCCTCCGGACTGCTAGTATTCATCCATATCATTGTCTTCAAAGTCTCATCATTTCCAATAATGGAAAGAAAGGGGGGACATACTCTCTCAAGTTAAAAATACCTAAGGGTATACCCCAAGTGTGCAAAAGAATGAGGCATAAGGCTCATATCGTGGTCCACTATATGGCAGCATGAGGGCAAGCCATGTACTATCTGCAGCACCTATCTCTTGACGAATGTGTGACTACAGGGGAGGAGCTACTCACTCTGAACCATAAAGCTCAGATGCACCCCACAATAGAAGCTTATTGCTGAGTTACACCAACAGGTATGAGAGCCTTATGCCTCATTCTTTTGCATGCATATGAAACCACAGGGTAAGTAGTGAGTTCAGTGGCCCTGGTGAAGACAGTTGGCCATTTTTAATGGCATTAAAATCGGTTAAAACATGTCAGCAACAGTTTGCAGTTAGGTGAAACATTATTTTCACTCTCTAATCACTTGCTTTTAACTTTAATCACAGGTACCCTGTAATAAAAAGAAACTCTTGGGGTATACGCTTAGGAATTTTTAATTATCTTGACCCTTTTGCTATTGTAAAAAATAATATTGCGATATCTGTACTACCTACTCCTGCTACATCAGACAAGACTACACTGGCAACAACTACTACACAAGGACTATTCAGAGCAAGATTGGAAAAATCTAATTGAAAACCTGGTCAAGGGCTTCAGGGAATCCAGAATGAAATTCACACTTTTCAAGATACTCCAAGACTGGTACTGGTCCCCCTTCAGACTGAAGCAAGCAGGCCTGCTGCACCATCAGGCCTGTTGGAGGTGCACCTACGACCATTGCTACCTTACCCATATACTTTAGCAGTGTCCGCAAATCAGCACATACTGGACCTCTATACAGACCTCACTTAGGGGTCCATTACAATGTCGTGCGGATCGCCACCGCCCGTATGGCGGTGGCGATCAGCACGACATTATCCCCGGCCCGCCTCCCATTTCCCCCCCGCCACATTATGATGGCGGGGGTACAGCGGCGGACGGGAAGACCGTCTGCCGCTTTTCCACCCGGTCGACGAGTCGACCGGGCGGAAAAGGGTTGAATATGGTGGCGGTGTCTGCTAGACACTGCCACACATATTACAATGGCAGCGGGAAGCAGCCTTTCCGTGGCGGCGTTGCCGCCATGGAAAGGCATGCGGATTCCTCATTTGGGGGCCCGTTGCGGGCCCCCAGGATGTTGGAGGGGAGGGGGGGCACATGGGGGGTACCTATGGTACCCCCCTGCATTTGCATGGACGACGTGGCGGGCACCGCGCGGTGCCAGCCACATTTTCATTAGAATAAAAAATGCAAGCTAGACCTGTTGGATTCGCCATTGCTTTTTTTCCCCAATACTTCCAGGGCACCTTCATCAATAAAACACCAGTTTCCCGCCTTAAGAATTTATTGCAACTGATTTAAAATGATGAGCTCCGAGAGCTCCAATCCCCTTGTTAATGTCGTCTGAAGGGGTGTTCAAAATTGGGATTCCTCTACGATGCACTTTCACCTCAGGTCCAGTGTGCCCAGTGCTTAATTTGTAAAATAATGAATGCTGGTGCCCCATGTGCAGTTTAGAAGCCCTCGGCTAGCACAATTAATGTCAGTGTGCTGAATACCAAGGCTGTGTAGTCCCGAATCCACTTCAGGCCTTTTTAATCCAGTGCCAGACACTCGCTGCCACTTTATCTCACTTATGCATATTCCTGCTTTCTCTCTTGGTGAAGTTTTTTCAGTCTTTCGCTTCCTTTTTTTCCCCGTTTGTGTATTTTCCTCCTCTTGCTCTCTAGAAATGTCTGATGTGGCAAAATAAGTGCCGGTCCTCAAAAATGAACGCTAGTGGCCACCACCGGCAACCACTGGCTCAAATTAAGCACTGGTAAGTGGATTCCGATAGTGGAGCAAGCAATGCCAAGTCCACCATCAGGACAGCCCCACATGAGAAAAAATGATAATAACATAACATTATTCTCATTTAATTTTTACGGTACTGGCCCAGTTTTTTTTTTTGGGGGGGGCGGGCTGGACTGTCAGCCAGCAGGGTGAGGAGTGGTATGTGCACTTAAGTGCGCATGACGATTGGGCCGGACGTCTCGGGCTGGCCAAACCATCATGCGCACTTTGCATGTTCTCCACCGAGGCTGCATTACAGCCTGGGTAGAGAACATGCCCCGGCTTCCACTCCCTCTCTGAGCACTCAGACCAATCACGACGCTGCTATCAGCAACGTCATTATTGGCTGGGACAGGCTGGGAGCCTGGGTGCTTCCTGTTGCAGCGTCCTCCACGGAAGAAGAACGGAGGAGAGGCAGTGGCCAGGTAAGTGCCATTTTCTTCCTTTTTTTAACCCCACCTCCGGCCTGATCCGACCCCCCCCGCCCGCCCACCTTACTACTACGGCTCCATAGCAGCCGCCTTTGCATCAGGAACTCCATTTTCCCGGCTCTAAATGAGGCCTGGGAACGAATCTAAAACACAGAAAAAAGTGTTCCCATTTAGTAAGCGAATATCTTCTTTAAGGGAGGGCAAAATGAAAATTTTTAAAATTCACATTTTACAACAAAAAAAATCAATCGACAGTTTTGCTGAAAACTTTCATTGTATAAAGTATAACGTGTACAAAGTGTTTGGTGTGACCCACCTACTGCCTTACTTCAACAACCCCCACCTCCCCCACCCAGGCCTCAAATGTCTTTTGGAGTGAAAACGAACACTTCAATGGTTTAGAGGGTGCAGCTTCCCCCTTCCTCCTCACCGCTATTTCCCGAAAGAGAGCATATGATATAAAACTCCCAATTGTTAAGGCTTACGGGCTTTACTTAGCTAAGTCCTGGCAGTTTTGGTCGAAACTATGAACGGATTCTGTAACACCCTCCCCCGATCCGAAACATATGCTTTCCCAAAAGAAGAAGTGTGTCCTGCAGGTGTTACAACATGAGCCGCGGCCTTGCCATATTTTTTTTTCAATGTAGCTGTTCTTTTTTCGATAAGCGAGGCCAGGGCTTGAGATGTGATGAAATGCTTAATACTGTGGGACACTCGGCGAGAGATTCGAGAGGAACGAGAAACAGAACGTTTCAGTCTCAGGCTGTAGTCTCAACAGGCAAGGTTCATGACCCGCACATCTCGCCCAATGATGTCATGGGGAGATTAGACACCTGTCTCCCGGCTGGGATTACTTTTGGCTTTGCCACAATTTATGCTTCATATTAGAGGGTATTATAAAAAGATGTCTTCCCTGCTGCTCCAACCAGAAGTGTTTATCTTTCGAATTAGTACAGTCTGAGCCGGCCAACCCCTTGAGTTGCTCTCTCTACAGGGACTTAGCTCCTGAAAGGCACTCAAGCAAGCCCAGATACTCTTTTGCAGCTTGCAGTGCGTGGGGGGGGGGGGGAGGGCGGGGGCTTAGAAATGCATCTTCCCAGCCGGGATGGAGGTGGGGTGAAGATGGTTGGGTTGGAACGGGATATTTTTGGCGCAAGGACAGTACTTTAAATGGAAAAAAAGAAGTGCGGGTACAATATCCAGAGTATCTTCTGCTCCTGAGAAGTGCGGGTAAACTCCCATTAAATGTATTGCAGTAGCACTGAGAAGTGCAGGTACTCACTCTCTCAAACTAAAGAAGTGCAGGTACTCGGTATCGGGCAGTACCTGCCCATTTAAAGCATTGGGCAAGAATGACATCTGCTTAAATTTAATGGTGAACTGAGAAGCACCAGTTTTCAGGCCCCGTTGCAAGCACATAGGACTGTGCAGCGCTGCTTAGGGAAATGTAGCTCACGGGCTATTGTGGCGTTGTGTGTCTCTGTGTATATATTGTGTGTGTGTGTCGGTGGGTGACAAAAAACCTCTGTCCTACACTGTATATGCTACAATTATTTTTTCTCAAATATAGGCACAGCCCTATTAGAGGCCATCTTTCCAAGCAGTGTAGTGCTGGTTGGGGAAATGTAGCGCAGGCTGTCCCCTGCATGTGTTTAATACACCATGACAATATTGTGGAGGCGTTTAACATATGCTGAAAGCTGAGTACTCTTTTCCCGTGCAGCACAGCACGAAGAAGCAAGACCTCAGAACAATAGTGAGGAAGCTGAGAAATTTTAATGCAAATTTCACCACACAATAATGTAGAAACGAGCTAAATATTAACAAGAAAAATGCATAATATGTGAAACGTTAGAAATGTGCCTTTATTTAATGTGCAAACGTAAAAAATGTTGTTTATTTTCTGCATAACGCTTTAATTTCTATTGCTATTCACTTGCTAGGCCGCACTATTCATTAATTCAACTCTAACCCTTTAAGAAGATAAACGCTTTTCATAAAAAAGTGATTTAAAGTCATAATCGAACTCTAGGGCTTGACTTTTTGTGAAATGTGCTGTTTCCTGAACAGTGTATTCCTTCTTTTCTCACACCATATAACTACACTGTACTTAGATTCTTTTCTTCACCACATATACATAATGAACAAGTGTATTAATGAAAAGAAAATGCTTGCTGCAGCTTACATTTGTGAGCTAACTAGTACATACTAGAATATGAATGTTTCATTTCATAGAGTAGCTTATTGTTATGCAATTGGACACCAGACAGCTAACAGAGTAAGCTTGCAAAAGGTTCTCATGAGAACCTTCATAGATGTAACTTCTTGTAATACGTTGTAGCCATTTCTAAATGACTTCATGCTGGCGTGGCCGTTTACCATGTGAAGCGAGGGTAGAGACGACAGGCCATCGAAAGATCTCTCATCATTGGACGATGATGACACATTCATCTGTTTTTGCAATACATTTTAGCTGCTTTCTATATAGTACATGTTTCTAGCTAGAGAGGAACTCATTCCATGCATCCCTACCCTGCCATGTCCCTTGGCACGTTGCTGTGCTAGGCTGAGTTACCATAAGCTACTGCTTATGGTGATTCTTTGTTTTCCTTGCGCTTCGTGAGAAGAATTTTCTATTTTATGCTGATCAAGCTTCTGCTGTGATTCTTTCCTTTTCACCCTTTTAGATGGTTGCTACTGCAATTGTCTGCAGAACACGGCTGAGTCTCCAGAACTACCCTTTAAGGGGAGTTCGAACTTCCTTTAGTTATTTGACTTTTCTCCAAGATCTATTTGCTCTTTTCCAGATGGAACTCTTTATGGGTTCTTGTTAGGCTAGGATAGGTCCTTTAGTTTAGAATAGGGACCATACTCTGTATGAAACACACTGTTTTTATTTCTTTATGCTTGTTCTAACCAATCTTATTTCTTATTATTTCTGTAAATGATTTACCACTAATCTGAATAAAAGAACAAAAAATACTGACTTGTCTACTAAAATAAGAAAATACATTTAAATAGAATCCCCAACCCTTTCTTTACTGACTGAACATCATATGTAAATATTGGCATTTTTGTATTCCCCATTCGAAAACAGTGGCAAAGATTCATTGGCCTAAAAAGGCGTGGAACTTCCAATTTCTCTAAGTACATTTAAAGCAGTGTAATTTGTGGAAATTATTGAGAGATTTCCACACAAGCAAATCTGGTAGCAGAGGATAGGTTATACACCCTGAATGGAGCTATAAAATAGTACCCAGACCACAATTATAAAATTCCCAACTTCTGAATCCAGTGTCCAAAACTCGAAGATCTGGCAAAGCGATACTCGAAGGCGGTTGCGGTTTCAAGGTGTGAGTATTAATAGGGCAAACGTGTTGTGGCTGCAATTGTGTATTTTCTCTGGAAAAATAGTCTAACAGTAGTTGAAAAAAAAGGTGTTTGAAAATTTCAGACTCGTAGTCGAAAGATCCTGGAATAAAATAAATAATAATTGAAAACTTGTTTGCAGAGATTTTGAGGTGTGGTGTGTGAGGTACCATCGCCTGCACCAGTAACATAGGAATTTTAAATTGTTGTGATTGATTAATATTGATCAGTGTTAGTTGAACCTAATTGCGCAAACGGGGGAAGCTGCATTGATTTGGGTGATTTCACGCTGGTCGAGATTTCACTAACAAATGCTGAAGAGATTCTTGTGTGTATGCAAAACTTTATTTCTTTGGTAAGAGCAAACAAAGGTTGAAGAGTTGAGAAGAATTTGTAGATATGGAGAAAATTATGAGGGAGGGTGAGCGCTGCAAGGAGCGAGGTATGACACAATGTTTCACACTGGGATTGGTTGGTTGGTGTGCTTTCGCGCTGCGATTGGTTGGTGACGTAGCAGTGTCACACTGGGATTGGATCACTAAAAGTGAATCTTGAATTTCGATTTGTTATCAAAAGACTGTGGAAATAATTGCCAGAATTTAATTGGGTTAGCAGAAATTTGACTTATACGGAAACAAAATCATAACATTTAATAAATGAATCACTGACATAATATCGACAGACACAATCTCGACCTACATTTTTAACGACACAAAAATAACGACTACTTTAATATCGATAACATATACTCAATTAAAAAAATACACTATTATCGACACAAAAAAATCGTCAAACAATAATATCGATAACAGTATTATCGAACACATAAATATCGTTATTTAAAATAATGGACATATTTAATAAATATACAACATGACAAAAATATCGAACACAATAATATAGACAGCAATATTATCGTTTTTTTAAAAATATCGGCAACTTAAAAACAGATAAAACAAACAAAACTTAACACCATAAATATATTTCAATAAAAAAACATACACTGCATACAAAATAAATCAAATACAATCAATTTAAAAAATAATATAACATATTATAAAACATTAAAGCATAAATACACTATTACTAACTATTTAAATCTTATATTTAAATAATATACACACATTATTTTACATCACATACAATATAATACACATTTAAAGGATTCTACCTGCTTTAAAAAAAATTAAAAAACACCAACTGAATCTTAATTAGCGTTTTCCATCTATGGAAAACAACTACCAAAACAATTAAAACAATAAATATCAACCAATCAAATACACACAATACTAAAAAAAAACAATCACATTAAACAAACAATTAATTAAACACTATACAAAGCACGAAAAATTATTCATTATTTTACACCTCAAACCAAAAACAATAAAGGAGACGAAACTCTGCCATATTGCTGCCAGAAGCAAGGACTTTATTAAAGAAAAATCTATTCCCTACTTCAAAAAGTAAGTAAAATGCCATTTATAATATAACAGTAATGCTAATCTTCTAAAACTACTATTTATCATGCACAAATAATTAATATACATCTTTTTTCAATCTATGTCTCCTCTACAGAAAATTCTCAAAGCATCCAAACAACTACAGAATAGTTTCTAAAATCATCTAACAAAGAATGTAAGTATTCAACAAAATGCATTTTAAAAATTATCGAAAACACCCTACCAAACCCTTAATTCATCCAAAACCACCATCACACACCATGTACAATTGAACAAAATAATTAAAAATATGTTTTATTATACCAACAGAAACATCAGCAACAAAACAGAATTCAACTAACAAAGAAAGCACATCAACATTGAAAACGACCTCAAAATCGACATCATAAGTATATGAATAACAATGTGTATGTATTAATTAAAAAACCTTTACAATATTCATTTTATTCATTTTTATATACATTTTTCATAGCATTTAAAACATCACAATGACAGAAGGCGCACAATTTATCACTTCCCAGAAAGGAAAGTTTTTGCTATGTTACATGGGGTATGTCTATACCCAGGAAAAGCAAAGTGGACTTAAAGTAAATTGGAAATGTAGCAAGTACTATTCGAATAAGTGTTATGGGAGGGCAACAACTAGAGAAACAACTGTTTTGTATACAAGGGAGCATAACCACCCCCCAAATGTTCAGAGATGTTTTAAGGCATGGGCAAAGTGGGCTTTGGCCCAGGGCCCGAGCCTTTCAGGGGGCCCCCTGATAGAGCCAGCTCTGTTCTGCAGAAAGTCTTGTCCTTGTGACCTTGAATAATTCTTAAATAGATTGTTCTAAATACTGTTTTCCTTTAATTTAATTTTTAAGTGGGTGTTGAGTGAGAGTCTATTAGAAACATTTTGCAAAGAAACATCCATAAAAAAAGTTTCTTTTAGATCAAAACAGGACCTCACATATGAGAAATAGGAGGGTGTCACAGAGAATACTCACAGCAATATTACACGTCACAATCCCTAAATATTAGACGTAAACACGTTTAAAATTTGGATGAGTGCGTCTGCGCATTGTCAGTGACCTGGCTAAAGAGGGCATGAAAGAGCTGAACTTAGATCATAAATTCAAAGCTTGTCCAAGGTGGGGGCCCCCAAAATACGTTTGGCCCAGGGCCCCCAAAATTCTTAAGATGTCCCTGCAAATGTTACTGAAATAAAGGTTAGAAATGTCCTAGACAACATTAGAGAAGCTAGCACTAGCTCACAGAAATCTACCACTCAGTTACTTAAAGAACTGCTTCCCATTGTACCCCAACATGCTACTGGCCAAATGCCCTCTATTTCTTCATTAAAAAGAACTATAGCTCAAACAAAAAAATCCACAACCACCACCACACCTGCCCCAAAAACATTTGAAGAGGTAGAAATTCCCCCAGAACTATTTATTACTCGTAACGAAGAACCCTTTGTTCTTTATGACAACAAATCTAAAGAGAAAAGAATAATTATGTTTGCAACTGCAAACAATTTAATCAAACTACAACAGTCAGAAACATGGATGATGGATGGGACTTTTAAAATTTGTCCCAAACCATTCTATCAATTATATACTATCCATGCCCTATATCAAAACACTAACATCCCTTTCATCTACGCCTTACTACCTAATAAACAAAACTCCACATATATGGAAATACTAACTAAAATTAAACAAGAAACAAATAATTATTTTCCACAGAAAATAATTATTGATTTTGAACAGGCAATGATAAATGCAATTCTAAAATCCTACCCACACACATCAATTCAGGGTTGCTACTATCATTTCAATCAGTGTATTTGGAGACACCTTCAGAAATCAACACTAAGGGGTTGATTAGGATGGCGGGCGGATCGCCATCGCCGGCCCGGCGGTGGCGATCCGCCCGCCATCGCAACCCGATTTACCCCCGCCATATTATAATGGCGGGGGTATCGCGTCGGACGCAAAGTGCATCCGCCGCTTTTCCGCCGGTCGGCAATCGTTCCGATTGCCGGCAGGGTGGAGCTGGAGGATAATATGGTGGCGGTGCCTAGCAGGCACCGCCATCCATATTAGGATGTGTGGTTTCAAAGGCCTTTCCATGCCGCCATGGAAAGGCTGGCAGGGAATCGCTTTGGGGGCCGTTGCCGGCCCCCAGGGGGTGGGGGGCTGCACTTGGGGGTACCTACATTGCCATGCACAAGGTGGCAGGCACCGCGCGGTGCCTGCCACATTGTGCATAGCAATGCACAACATGGCATTTCAACATTGCGGCGGGTGCTGCAGCCAGCAGCACCCGCCGCAATGTTGAGAATGCCTGGTGCGACCGCCACGGTGGCGGTCGCATCATGATTTGGGTTGCGGGACCGCCGCATGGCTGGCGGACGGTCCCGTTACCGCTGGGGTGGTGGGCGGACTGAAGTCTGCCCGCCATCCTAATCACCCCCTAAGTGTAGAATATGCGACAAACAGTTCATTCGCATATCAAATAAAAAAATTTATAGCACTGGCCTACGTCCCAGTTACCGTCGTGGCCGAACATTACAACTTATTAATAGAAAGCCCATACTACCAGCAACACGAACAAAAATTAAGTCCCCTCCTAGACTATTTTGAAGATACCTGGGTGGGAAGACTCCATAGATCAGGGCATAGAAGGCAACCAAAATACCAAATTCCATGGTGGAATGTATACCTTAGCACACTAAACCAAGAGGCAAAAACAAACAATGCTGTTGAAGGTTGGCATAATGCCTTCCAAGCAACAACAGGACAAGGTCCATGTACTCTACACAAACTCCTACTCTCCCTCCAAAAAGAACAGAGCTACCAACAGCTAAGAATGGAGCAATCTGTAACACAAATCAGACCTAAACTAAACTAAACAAATGTTTGAATACTTACAACATCAAGTCAGACTGTATCCAACAACAAGAGGCCTAGAATACTTACAAATAATTGCCAAAAGCCTACTATAAATTATAAATGCAGTTTAAAATATGTAATACTTTACTGTAAAAATAATTCAATTGCATACATATAATTATTATATTTTCACAAAAATAATTAATTTGTCTAATATATGTTTATTAAATAAATAAATATATATATAGAAATATTAATTAAATATATGAAAATATACACAACAATAACACTAACTCTGTTAGCATTTCCCACCCACAATAAATAATTTAAATAACTTAGGGGCTGATTAGGATGGTGGGCGGATGTCCACCGCCGGTCCGGCGGTGGCGACCGCCGGGTCGGCGGTGGACATCCGCCCGCGATCACAAGCCAGAAAACCGCCGGTCAGATTAGGATGGCGGTGGTGACCGCGGCAGTGGGAAATTCCAACCGCCGCTTTTCCGCAGGTTGCCATCCGCACTCCTGCCTGGTGGACGGAGAAGGACCGGGATAATGGTGGCGGTGCCGAGCAGGCTCCGCCGGCACGATTATGATGCCGGCGGTAGCCAGCCATTCTGCAGCAGTCAAACCGCCATGGAAAGGCAGGTGGAGATTGTCTTCCGGTGGCCCGTTGCGGGCCCCCAATGTGTGGGGGGTGTGGGTGCACTGGGGGTACCCATGGTCCCCCCTATATTTCCCTGTACCAGGTGTCAGGCACTGTGCAGTGCCTGCCACGCAGGGCAGGGAAATGCAGGACATGCTCCTTAGGACATCGCGGCGGTGCTGCAGACAGCAGCAACCACCGCAATGTTAAAGCCCGCGATCGCACCACCGCGGTCGGATTTCGACCGCGGGCCATTGTAATTCGACCGGCGGTTATGTCGCGGTCCATGCGGGTGGTCTTTTCCCGCTACCATGGCGATCGGGGAGGTTTTCCGACCGCCATCCTAATCAGCCCCTTACTGTTTCCGTAGCTGTAGAAAGAAAATCCCAACTCCTGTAAAACAATCCAGGTATCTTATAATCCTAATTGAACGAAAAATACCCCCAAAAAAATGCAAAAATCCAACTGTATGAAAGACACCTATGTATTTCTGAGAACAAATTATAGAGTTTAGAAACAGTAGATATTTGCACATTTTCGAAATTGGGAATACTCATACTAGCATGAGAATTATCGGTCATTTTTCAAAATGACTTCTTTTTACACAATGTCTTTCATTTGGAAGGCAGAAATGCATCGAAAGTCAATAGGTAATAACAGTTGCTTTACAAATCTGAATTACCCTAAGTCTCCCGATAAAAATGGTACCTCACTTGTGTGGGTAGGCATAGTGCCCACAACAGGAAATGGGTCAAAACCCAACGTGAACACACCACATTTTCTCAATGAAAAATTACCCTTTTTTTGCAAAGTGCCTAGCTGTAGTTTTTTAACCCTAGCTCTCCCGGCACCTAGGGAAACCTAGCAAACCTATACATTTTTGAAAACTAGACACCCAGGGGAATCCAGGATGGGGTGACTTGACTGCCTCCCACCAGGTTCTGTTACCCAGAATCCCTTGCAAACCTAAAAAATTGTCCAAAAAAACAAATTTTCCCCACATTTCTGTGGTGGAAAGTTCTGGAATCTGCGTGGATCCACAAATTTACACCCACCCCGCGTTCCCCAAAGTCTTCCAAGAAAAATGGTACCTCACTTGTGTAGGTCGGCCTAGTGCCCGCGACAGGAATCAGCGCAAAACGCAACGTGGACACCTCAATTTTGCAGTGAAAAATGACCCTTTTTTGGCAAAGTGCCTAGCAGTAGTTTTTGAACCATAGCTCTGTCGGCACCTAGGGAAACCTAGCAAACCTATACATTTTTGAAAACTAGACACCCAGGGGAATCCAGGAGGGGGTGACTTGACCACCTCCCACCAGGTTCTGTTACCCAGAATCCCTTGCAAACCTAACAAATTGGCAAAAAAACTACATTTTCCCCACATTTCTGTGGTGGAAAGTTCTGAAATCCGCGTGGATCCACAAATTTCTACCCACCCCGCGTTCCCCTAAGTCTTCAGAGAAAAGTGGTACCTCACTTGTGTGGGTCGGCCTAGTGCCCGCGACAGGAAACGGCGCAAAACGCAACGTGGGGACATCTCAATTTCGCAGTGAAAAATGACCCTTTTTTGGCAAAGTGCCTAGCTGTAGTTTTTCAATTATAGCTCTGCCGGCACCTAGGGAAACCTAGCAAACCTATACATTTTTTAAAACTGGACACCCAGGGGAATCCAGGATGGGGTGACTTGCTGCCTCCCACCAGGTTCTGTTACCCAGAATCCCTTGCAAACCTAAAAAATTGGCAAAAAAAACACATTTTCCCCACATTTCTGTGGTGGAAAGTTCTGAAATCCGCGTGGATCCACAAATTTCCACCCACCCCACGTTCCCCTAAGTCTTCCGAGAAAAGTGGTACCTCACTTGTGTGGGTCGGCCTAGTGCCCGTGACAGGAAACGGCGCAAAACGCAACGTGGACACACCTCAATTTCGCAGTGAAAAATGACCCTTTTTTGGCAAAGTGCCTAGCTGTAGTTTTTGAACCATAGCTCTGTCAGCACCTAGGGAAACCTAGCAAACCTATACATTTTTGAAAACTAGACACCCAGGGGAATCCAGGATGGCGTGACTTGACTGCCTCCCACCACGTTCTGTTACCCAGAATCCCTTGCAAACCTAAAAAATTGGCAAAAAAAACACATTTTCCCCACATTTCTGTGGTGGAAAGTTCTGGAATCCGCGTGGATCCACAAATTTCCACCCACCCCGCGTTCCCCGAAGTCTTCCGAGCAAATGGTACCTCACTTGTGTGGGTCGGCCTAGTGCCCACGACAGGAAACGGCGCAAAACGCAACGTGGGCACACCTCAATTTCGCAGTGAAAAATGACCCTTTTTTGGCAAAGTGCCTAGTTGTAGTTTTTGAACCATAGCTCTGCCGGCAACTAGAGAAACCTAGCAAACCTATACATTTTTGAAAACTAGACACCCAGGGGAATCCAGGATGGGGTGACTTGACTGCCTCCCACCAGGTTCTGTTACCCAGAATCCCTTGCAAACCTAACAAATTGGCAAAAAAACCACATTTTTCCCACATTTCTGTGGTGGAAAGATCTGGAATCTGCGTGGATCCACAAATTTACAGCCACCCCGTGTTCCCCAAAGTCTTCTGAGAAAAATGGTACCTCACTTGTGTGGGTCGGCCTAGTGCTTGCGACAGGAATTGGCGCAAAACACAACGTGGACACACCTCAATTTCGCAGTGAAAAATGACCCTTTTTTGGCAAAGTGCCTAGCTGTAGTTTTTGAACCATAGCTCTGTCGGCACCTAGGGAAACCTAGCAAACCTATACATTTTTGAAAACTAGACACCCAGGGGAATCCAGGATGGGGTTACTTGACTGCCTCCCACCAGGTTCTGTTACCCAGAATCCCTTGCAAACCTAAAAAATTGGCAAAGAAACCACATTTTCCCCACATTTCTGTGGTGGAAAGTTCTGGAATCTGCGTGGATCCACAAATTTCCACCCACCCCGCGTTCCCCAAAGTCTTCCGAGAAAAATGGTACCTCACTTGTGTGGGTCGGCCTACTGCCCGCGACAGGAAACGGCACAAAATGCAACATGGACACACCTCAATTTCGCAGTGAAAAATGACCCTTTTTTGGCAAAGTGCCTAACTGTAGTTTTTGAACCATAGCCCTGCCGGCACCTAGGGAAACCTAGCCAACCTATACATTTTTTAAAACTAGACACCCAGGGGAATCCAGGATGGGGTGACTTGACTGCCTCCCACCAGGTTCTGTTACACAGAATCCCTTGCAAACCTAAAAAATTGGCAAAAAACCCACATTTTCCCCACATTTCTGTGGTGGAAAGTTCTGGAGTCTGCGTGGATCCACAAATTTACACCTACCCCGCATTCCCCAAAGTCTTCCGAGAAAAATGGTACCTCACTTGTGTGGGTCGGCCTAGTGCCCGCGACAGGAAACGGTGAAAAACGCAACGTGGACACACCTCAATTTCGCAGTGAAAAATGACCCTTTTTTGCCAAAGTGCCTAGTTGTAGTTTTTGAACCATAGCTCTGCCGGCACCAAGAGAAACCTAGCAAACCTATACATTTTTGAAAAGTAGACACCCAGGGGAATCCAGGATGGGGTGACTTGACTGCCTCCCACCAGGTTCTGTTACCCAGAATCCCTTGCAAATCTAACAAATTGGCAAAAAAAACACATTTTCCCACATTTCTGTGGTGGAAAGTTCTGGAATCTGCTTGGATCCACAAATTTACACCCACCCCGCGTTCCCCAAAGTCTTCCAAGAAAAATGGTACCTCACTTGTGTGGGTCGGCCTAGTGCCCGCGACCGGAAACGGCGCAAAACGCAACGTGGGGCACCTCAATTTCGCAGTGAAAAATGACCCTTTTTTGGCAAAGTGCCTAGTTGTAGTTTTTGAACCATAGCTCTGCCGGCACCTAGAGAAACCTAGCAAACCTATACATTTTTGAAACGTAGACACCGAGGGGAATCCAGGATGTGGTGACTTGACTGCCTCCCACCAGGTTCTGTTACCCAGAATCCCTTGCAAACCTAAGAAATTGGCAAAAAAACACATTTCTGTGGTGGAAAATTCTGGAATCTGCGTGGATCCACAAATTTACACCCACCCCGCGTTCCCCAAAGTCTTCCGAGAAAAATGGTACCTCACTTGTGTGGGTCGGCTTAGTGCCCGCGACAGGAAACGGCGCAAAACGCAACGTGGACACACCTCAATTTCGCAGTGAAAAATGACCCTTTTTTGGCAAAGTGCCTAGCTGTAGTTTTTGAACCATAGCTCTGCCGGCACCTAGGGAAACCTAGCAAACCTATACATTTATGAAAACTAGACACCCAGGGGAATCCATGATGGGGTGACTTGACTGCCTCCCACCAGGTTCTGTTACCCAGAATCCCTTGCAAACCTAACAAATTGTAAAAAAAAAAACATTTTCCCCACATTTCTGTGGTGGAAAGTTCTGGATTCCACGTGGACCCACAAATTTCCACCCACCCCGCGTTCCCCAAAGTCTTCCGAGAAAAATGGTACCTCACTTGTGTGGGTCGGCCTAGTGCCCGCGACAGGAAACGGCGCAAAACGCAACGTGGACACACCTCAATTTCGCAGTGAAAAAGGACCCTTTTTTGGCAAAGTGCCTAGTTGTAGTTTTTGAACCATAGCTCTGCCGGCACCTAAAGAAACCTAGCAAACCTATACATTTTTGAAAAGTAGACACCCAGGGGAATCCAGGATGGGGTGACTTGACTGCCTCCCACCAGGTTCTGTTACCCAGAATCCCTTGCAAACCTAAAAAATTGGCAAAAAAACCACATTTTCCCCACATTTCTGTGGTGGAAAGTTCTGGAGTCTGCGTGGATCCACAAATTTACACCTACCCCGCGTTCCCCAAAGTCTTCCGAGAAAAATGGTACCTCACTTGTGTGGGTAGACCTAGTGCCAGCGACAGGAAACGGTGCAAAACACAACGTGGACACACCTCAATTTCGCAGTGAAAAATGACCCTTTTTTGGCAAAGTGCCTAGTTGTAGTTTTTGAACCATAGCTCTGCCGGCACCTAGAGAAACCTAGCAAACCTATACATTTTTGAAAAGTAGACACCCAGGGGAATCCAGGATGGGGTGACTTGACTGCATCCCACCAGGTTCTGTTACCCAGAATCCCTTGCAAATCTAACAAATTGGCAAAAAAAACACATTTTCCCACATTTCTGTGGTGGAAAGTTCTGGAATCTGCTTGGATCCACAAATTTACACCCACCCCGCGTTCCCCAAAGTCTTCCAAGAAAAATGGTACCTCACTTGTGTGGGTCGGCCTAGTGCCCGCGACAGGAAACGGCACAAAACGCAACGTGGGGACACCTCAATTTCGCAGTGAAAAATGACCCTTTTTTGGCAAAGTGCCTAGCTGTAGTTTTTGAACCATAGCCCTGCCGGCACCTAGAGAAACCTAGCAAACCTATACATTTTTGAAACGTAGACACCGAGGGGAATCCAGGATGTGGTGACTTGACTGCCTCCCACCAGGTTCTGTTACCCAGAATCCCTTGCAAACCTAAGAAATTGGCAAAAAAAAACACATTTCTGTGGTGGAAAATTCTGGAATCTGCGTGGATCCACAAATTTACACCCACCCCGCGTTCCCCAAAGTCTTCCGAGAAAAATGGTACCTCACTTGTGTGGGTCGGCTTAGTGCCCGCGACAGGAAACGGCGCAAAACGCAACGTGGACACACCTCAATTTCGCAGTGAAAAATGACCCTTTTTTGGCAAAGTGCCTAGCTGTAGTTTTTGAACCATAGCTCTGCCGGCACCTAGGGAAACCTAGCAAACCTATACATTTATGAAAACTAGACACCCAGGGGAATCCATGATGGGGTGACTTGACTGCCTCCCACCAGGTTCTGTTACCCAGAATCCCTTGCAAACCTAACAAATTGTAAAAAAAAACACATTTCCCCCACATTTCTGTGGTGGAAAGTTCTGGAATCCACGTGGACCCACAAATTTCCACCCACCCCGCGTTCCCCAAAGTCTTCCGAGAAAAATGGTACCTCACTTGTGTGGGTCGGCCTAGTGCCCGCGACAGGAAACGGCGCAAAACGCAACGTGGACACACCTCAATTTCGCAGTGAAAAAGGACCCTTTTTGGCAAAGTGCCTAGTTGTAGTTTTTGAACCATAGCTCTGCCGGCACCTAAAGAAACCTAGCAAACCTATACATTTTTGAAAAGTAGACACCCAGGGGAATCCAGAATGGGGTGACTTGACTGCCTCCCACCAGGTTCTGTTACCCAGAATCCCTTGCAAACCTAAAAAATTGGCAAAAAAAACAAATTTTTCCCACATTTCTGTGGTGGAAAGTTCTGGAATCTGCGTGGATCCACAAATTTACACCCACCCCGCGTTCCCCAAAGTCTTCCGAGAAAAATGGTACCTCACTTGTGTGGGTTGGCCTAGTGCCCGCGACAGGAAACGGCGCAAAACGCAATGTGGACACACCTCAATTTCGCAGTAAAAAATGACCCTTTTTTGGCAAAGTGCCTAGCTGTAGTTTTTGAACCATAGCTCTGCCGGCACCTAGGGAAACCTAGCAAACCTATACATTTATGAAAACTAGACACCCAGGGGAATTCAGGATGGGGTGACTTGACTGCCTCCCACCAGGTTCTGTTACCCAGAATCCCTTGCAAACCTAAAAAATTGGCAAACAAAAACACATTTTCCCCACATTTCTGTGGTGGAAAGTTCTGGAATCTGCGTGGATCCACAAATTTACACCCACCCCGCATTCCCCAAAGTCTTCCGAGAAAAATGGTACCTCACTTGTGTGGGTCGGCCTAGTGCCCGTGACAGGAAACGGCACAAAACGCAACGTGGACACACCTCAATTTCGCAGTGAAAAATGACCCTTTTTTGGCAAAGTGCCTAGCTGTAGTTTTTGAACCATAGCTCTGCCGGCACCTAGGGAAACCTAGCAAACCCACACATTTCTGAAAACTAGACACCCAGGGGATTCCATGGAGGTATGGCTTGCATGGATCCCCCAACGTTTCCTTACCCAGAATCCCCGGCACACCTCAAATTTAGCTGACAAAAATCACTTTTTTCACACATTTTTGTGTGGGAAAGTTCTGGCATCCCCGGGCTCACACAAATTTCCTACCACCCAGCGTTCCCCCAGGTCTCCCAATAAAAATGGTGCCTCACTTGTGTGGGAGGCCCAAGTACCCACGACAGGAAAGGGCCCAAAACGTAGTGAGGCGACATCAAAATTGCCTATCTCAAAACCACCTGGTTTTGCAAGGGGGTCACCTGGGTTTTGGCCCGTGCTCGGCGGCCATCTAGGGAAACCTACCAAACCCACACATTTATGAAAACTAGACACCCGGGGGCTTCCAGGGAGGTATGGCTTGCGTGGATCCCCCAACGTTTCCTTACCCAGAATCCCCTGCAAACCTCAATTTTAGCTGAAAAAAATCACTTTTTCACACATTTTTGTGTGGAAAGTTGTGGCCTCCCGGGCTCACACAAATTTCCTACCACCCAGCGCTCCCCAGGTCTCCCGATAAAAATGGTGCCTCACTTGTGTGGGAGGCCCAAGTACTCGCGACAGGCAAGGGCCCAAAACATATTTTGATAGGCAATTATGATGTTGCCTCAAAACGTTTTGGGCCCTTGCCTGTCGCGGGTACTTGGGCCTCCCACACAAGTGAGGCACCATTTTTATCGGGAGACCTGGGGGAACGCTGGGTGGTAGGAAATTTGTGTGAGCCCGGGGATGCCATAACTTTCCCACACAAAAATGTGTGAAAAAGTGATTTTTTAAAATTGAGGTTTGCAGGGGATTCTGGGTAAGGAATCGTTGGGGGATCCATGCAAGCCATACCTCCCTGGAAGCCCCCGGGTGTCTAGTTTTCAGAAATGTGTGGGTTTGGTAGGTTTCCTAGATGGCACGCCAAGCACGGGTCCAAAATCCCAAGTGACCCCCTTGCAAAACCAGGTGGTTTTGAGATAGGCAAATTTGATGTCGCCTCACTACGTTTTGGGCCCTTGCCTGTCGCGGGTACTTGGGCCTCCCACACCAGTGAGGCACCATTTTTATCAGGAGACCTGGTGGAACGCTGGGTGGTAGGAAATTTGTGTGAGCTCGGGGATGCCACAACTTTCCCACACAAAAATGTGTGAAAAAAGTGATTTTTTTCAGCTAAAATTGAGGTTTGCAGAGGATTCTGGGTAAGGAAACGTTGGGGATCCACGCAAGCCATACCTCCCTGGAAGCCCCGGGTGTCTAGTTTTCAGAAATGTGTGGGTTTGGTAGGTTTCCCTAGATGGCCACCGAGCACAGGGCCAAAAACCCAGGTGACTCCCTTGCAAAACCAGGTGGTTTTGAGATAGGCAATTTTGATGTCGCCTCACTACGTTTTGGGCCCTTGCCTGTCGCGGGTACTTGGGCCTCCCACACAAGTGAGGCACCATTTTTATCGTGAGACCTGGGGGAACGCTGGGTGGTAGGAAATTTGTGTGAGCCCGGTGATGCCACAACTGTCCCACACAAAAATGTGTGAAAAAAGTGATTTTTTCAGCTAAAATTGAGATTTGCAGGGGATTCTGGCTAAGTAAACGTTGGGGGATCCACGCAAGCCATACCTCCCTGGAAGCCCCCGGGTGTCTAGTTTTCAGAAATGTGTGGGTTTGGTAGGTTTCCCTAGATGGCCGCCGAGCACGGGGCCAAAAACCCAGGTGACCCCCCTTGCGAAACCAGGTGGTTTTTAGATAGGCAATTTTGATGTCGCCTCACTACGTTTTGGGCCCTTGCCTGTCGCGGGAACTTGGGCCTCCCATACCAGTGAGGCACCATTTTTATTGGGAGACCTCGGGGAACGCTGGGTTGTAGGAAATTTGTGTGAGCCCGGGGATGCCACAACTTTCCCACACAAAAATGTGTGGAAAAAGTGATTTGTTCAGCTAAAATTGAGGTTTGCAGGGGATTCTGGGAAAGGAAACGTTGGGGGATCCACGCAAGCCATACCTCCCTGGAAGCCCCCCGGTGTCTAGTTTTCAGAAATGTGTGGGTTTGGTAGGTTTCCCTAGATGGCCGCCGAGCACGGGGCCAAAAACCCAGGTGACCCCCCTTGCAAAACCAGGTGGTTTTGAGATAGGCAATTTTGATGTCGCCTCACTACGTTTTGGGCCCTTGCCTGTCGTGGGTACTTGGGCCTCCCACACAAGTGAGGCGCCATTTTTATCGGGAGACCTGGGGGAACGCTGGGTGGTAGGAAATTTGTGTGAGCCCGGTGATGCCACAACTTTCCCACACAAAAATGTGTGAAAAAAGTGATTTTGTCAGCTAAAATTGAGGTTTGCAGGGGATTCTGGGTAAGGAAACGTTGGGGGATCCACGCAAGCCATACCTCCCTGGAAGCCCCCAGGTGTCTAGTTTTCATAAATGTGTGGGTTTGGTAGGTTTCCCTTGATGGCCGCCGAGCACGGGGCCAAAAACCCAGGTGACCCCACTTGCAAAACCAGGTTGTTTTGAGAGAGGCAATTTTGATGTCGCCTCACTACGTTTTGGGCCCTTGCCTGTCGCGGGTACTTGAGCCTCCCACACAAGTGAGGCACCATTTTTATCGGGAGACCTGGGGGAACGCTGGGTGGTAGGAAATTTGTGTGAGCCCGGGGATGCCACAACTTTCCCACACAAAAATGTGTGAAAAAAGTGATTTTTTTCAGCTAAAATTGAGGTTTGCAGGGGATTCTGGGTAAGGAAACGTTGGGGGATCCACGCAAGCCATAACTCGCTGGAAGCCCCCGGGTGTCTAGTTTTCAGAAATGTATGGGTTTGGTAGGTTTCCCTAGA
Source organism: Calotriton arnoldi (assembly GCA_963921515.1). Lineage (NCBI taxonomy): Eukaryota > Metazoa > Chordata > Amphibia > Caudata > Salamandridae > Calotriton > Calotriton arnoldi. Next base: position 932,079 of record CAWUFW010001257.1, read on the forward strand.
TGGCCGCCGAGCACGGGGCCAAAAACCCAGGTGGCCCCCCTTGCAAAACCAGGTCGTTTTGAGATAATTAGTTGTTTATTTCTGCAGCGTGAAAATTTTGGCACAATATTGCCAGGAAAATGTGACAGACATTTTGAGGTTTACAGGACATTGTGGATAAAATAACTTGTTGGGATTCACAAGAGAGACATCACCATGTAGTCCCATGGGTTTACGACAATATCTACAGTTGGTAGGTTATTCTTAGATGGAATGTACACCTTGGCAGAGAGACTAAAAAGACAAATAATCCTGCACAGCCATCTATTCCTCAAACACACACACATACTGGTTGGATTTGGCACGAGGGCGAGTGATGGTTCAGTATATAAAATTTTATTAACAAGAGATTTCACAAAAATGAAATGCACTGTCAATAATTAAATGGACAAAAACTGAACCAGTGACTCGCAGCTCGTGAGCTGTAAAGCCACGGCAAGGCACCAACCGCTTTACAGGCCATTCACACACCTTTCATACGTGATACACACAAGACCATTCACACCACCAGGCACGACACCAATACATTACAACATTCACAAAAAGGGACAAGGTACACCCTGCTTCAGAAAGACAAAAAAGACAAATATTACTGCACAGCCATCTAATCCTCAAGCACACACACATACTGGTTGGATTTGGCACGAGGGTGAGTGATGGTTCAGTATATACAATTGTATTAGCAAGTGATTTCACAAAAATGAAATTCACTGTTAATAATTGAAAGGACGAGAAACTGAACCATTGACTCACAGCTCGTGAGCTGTAAAGCCACGACAAGGCACCAACCTCTTTACAGGCCATTCATACACCTTTCATACGTGTGACACATACAAAACCATTCACACCGCCAGCCGCGGGCCCATCACATTACAACACTCACACCAGCAGACAGCGCCATTCAAGGGCCCATCACTTTCACAAGCCCACATTCCTGACACAGCAACCACACAAGCTGATGGATTGCGTGGAGTGGCGCTCAGCTAGCAGTGTGTGTAGTGACCAGCAGCAAGTCACTGCTCACACACCGCCAGCCGAGCGCCAGTCCACGCACACCGCCAGCCAAGCACCAGTCCAGTCCACGCACACCGCCAGCCAAGCACCAGTCCACGCACACCCCCAGCCAAGTGCCAGTCCACGCACACCGCCAGTCAAGCGCCAGTCCACACACACCATCAGCCAAGCACCAGTTCACGCACACAGCCAGCCAAGCACCAGTCCACGCACACTGCCAGCCAAGCACCAGTCCACGCACACCGCCAGCCAAGCGCCAATCCACGCACACCGCCAGCCAAGCGCCAATCCACGCACACCTCCAGCCAAGCGCCAGTCCACGCACACCGCCAGCCAAGCGCCAGCCTACACACACCGCCATCACATTTAGGATTTTTTTATACAAAAAAGAAAACACAAACAAATTGCAAATAGATACAAATCTACTAACACAAAATCTGAAACTAAATACATTGCACTAATGCCAACCTTGAAACAGAATAACATTTTTTAAACAATACAGACCAGGCAGTTCACTTTACCACTCATGGATGCTCCCAAAAATTATTTTGCGTGTGGTACGCTCTAAAACAAGCAGGCACACACAGCCCAGGGTTAGAAGGACACTCGGGGCAGTACATACGAGTCTCCTTCTGCGTACCTCTTCGCCAACAGACTCTACATCTCCTAGTGGGAAAGTCTTTTGAGGGTGTGGGAGAAATGTAATCAGGAAAGTGGCGATCTTTCAATCGAGCCACATCCTCCACCACTCCAACTCTAGGAACACTTGCCTGTTCCACAACAACAAGGCTGCCTATCACAGACTGCTGAAACTGAACAAAAGTCAACTTTGACGCAGGAGAACACTCCTTGAACACAACAAAAGCATTGAAAGTTGCTAAATTGAAGAGATGGTTGGCCAACTTCTTATACCAAACGTAAGCCTTATGAATAGCAGTGTAAGGTTCCAACTTCTGATCTACTCTGTCAACACCACCCATGTGCTTATTGTAGTCTAAAATGCACACAGGTTTGCGCACTTCAGCAATCTGACCCCAAACAGCCACAGGTGAAGTACTCTCATCATGGATGGTAGTCAGCATGTACACATCCCTCCTGTCCACAAATTTCACAGCTAGTAGTTCATCACTACGCAAGGAACTGCACTGTCCCCTCGAATTTTTTTGCAAACAAGCACTTTTGGATAACCTTTACGGTCAGAGCGGATTGTGCCACAAGCAAAAGTGTCCACTTTGAACAATTCCTTAAGCAATTGCACAGCAGTGTAGAAGTTATCAATGTACAAATGGTGGCCTCTGTTAAACAGTCCTCTAGCAAGATCCCACACAATTTTCTCTGAAACTCCAAAAGTGGACGGACAACCAGAGGGGTCAATAGTGGAATCCCTACCAGTGTAACAATCAAGAAAGAAAACCTCTGATCTGACCTATATTACTTTTCAAAGCGACCTCAAAGGGTTCGAACTTAGCAACCAGCTCAAGGAAAAAGACAATTAAGGTAATTTATACAAAAAATACATATATCTTTATTAATTTTTAAAGCATGAGTTAATCATAAAAATACATCTCATATACAATTGTCCTAATGGTCACATTAAACAATAATGAATTCATACACCTAAATATCTAACATAGTTATAATAAGATGACAGCATTTGAACAATCAGTGTGCGTTAGAGAGCCACTAGCAGATGCCTTATTTCACATAATAGTAAGATCTTCATCTATGGCTATGTGGCAAAAATTAAAAAAAAAAAAAAAAAAGCTTCCGTATGTAAACTATCAAAACAGAGGACCTAAGGCCAATTGCTACTTTTATGAGAAGATTTTCGAAAAGGAACTATTTTCTAAACTACCAATTGCATGTGCTGCTATTTGGGATATATTCCAGTTGGACAGACTTGTGGAAAGGATAACATGTATATACTCAACAATATGGATGTTGGGCACAATCATGCCAATTTCTTCTTTTATCGTTGGTTTAGCTCTTGAAGATGCCCCTCGCTCATATCAATTGTGATGTTTATGAATATGTTTTGGTCCTGAGGAAGGTGGTGCCATTGTGAATTCCACCGAAACGCGCGTAGACCATCACCATATATATGGAGAGTTCCTGCAGAGACGGATATAATTACTATTCTGAGCGTGGTTTTGTTTCCGCTCATATCTGTCCCTGTCATAGTTTTTAGGATCTCAATTGAGAGTACATTGAGTTTGTGTATGAATGTTAGGATGTTTGGGTTTATCTGAGGTGAGAAAGCAGTAGTATGATAAAGCGTGGGGTGTTTTGATTGTACATATTTTTTGTAAATAATTGTTGCTCTATAGATTTTACTAGTTGTCCCTTTTTTTTTTTTAAATTTTTGCCACATAGCCATAGATGAAGATCTTACTATTATGTGAAATAAGGCATCTGCTAGTGGCTCTCTAACGCACACTGATTGTTCAAATGCTGTCATCTTATTATAACTATGTTAGATATTTAGGTGTATGAATTCATTATTGTTTAATGTGACCATTAGGACAATTGTATATGAGATGTATTTTTATGATTAACTCATGCTTTAAAAATTAATAAAGATATATGTATTTTTTGTATAAATTACCTTAATTGTCTTTTTCCTTGAGCTGGTTGCTAAGTTCGAACCCTTTGAGGTCGCTTTGAAAAGTAATATAGGTCAGATCAGAGGTTTTCTTTCTTGATTGTTGCATTCCCCCTCCTCTTGGACCTAGCAGTATTTGGGGGTACCTTCTTGTTTATGGATCCCTACCAGTGTACACACGGAAATTAAAAACATATCATGTCCTACTCTCAGACAACATATACAGCTTAATTCCATAGCGTGCCCTCTTGCTAGGGATGTACTACCTAAAAACCAAACGGCCCTTGAACAAGACCAAAGACTCATCAAGAGATAGTTCTTTCCCTGGAGTATAGATCTCTGAAAATCGATCTACAAAGTGATCAAGAACAGGCCGAATCTTAAAAAGACGGTCACAGTCAGGGTGATCTCGTGACAACGGCAAAGAATTATCAACAAAATGCAGCATCCGTAGCAAAAGTAAATACCGATCACGAGTCATAACTGCAGGAAATATGGCCGTTGCCATCAAGGGACTGGTAGACCAATATGAAGCCATGGACGGCTTCCTTATCAAACCCATCAATAAAGTCAAACCCAAAAACTTCTTCATCTCTTCCAGATTTGTGGGAGTCCACCGGGTAGCTCTAGAGTGGGGCCTAAGTTTGTCACTGTTGTCCCTCAAAAACTGTTCAGCATACAAATTAGTCTGCTCAACAATCTCACCCAAAAATACATCATCCATAAACAACTGAAAAAACTGTATAGGCAAAAAATGTTCACAATCCACTCTACACCCTGCATCACCACTAAAGGCAGGCAACACCGGCTGCACCATGTTTGGATCAACCCAGAGTCCAGCACTTCCAGTAGGAAGCCTAGCAGCCTCAGGCTGCAATCCAGATGCCTCTTGCACCATCGGCACAGCAGTATCCTCCTCTAAAACAGGCACTTCATCCGCACTCAGAGTACCTTCATCATCCGATGATTCCATCTGGAGAGAAAACTCACTGCCTGAATCTTCCCCTCCCTCCTCTCCCTCAGACGCACTGTCAGTCTCATAATCCTGCTCAGAGGAAGATTCAAGAAGCATACCAACCACCTGCTGAGCAGTCATTCTACGGCTAGCCATAATGCTTACTAATAAAGGTAACTTGTCAAACAAGTCAACAACAACAAACACTTTGTAAAATAAGTAATAAACAAAATGCACCTTTATCAGAAATACCTATATGCTACAAAACGATACCACTCACTTGCCAGAAGCAGCTAAAGTCACCACCACCTACTCTGCACAGACACAGTATGGATCAACAATATCCCACTAAAAAAGAAAGAGAAAAGAAAATTACACATAAGACAATGCAAAACACATCGCAAAGATTTTCATGCTCAAAACACTAAGTAAATATGCTGCCATTATGACACCACTTACAAAATAATTCATTCATACATGACAATAATACTCATTTGGAGTAAATACAACAAAAATGTTTTTCTTACCCAAAAAATGCAACTACGCAAAACTGCAGAACAACCACTGTCGAAACCACAAACAGGAATCAAAAGCTTTACACTAGAATAAAAGAGAAAAAAACATTACAATCACATATGCAAATAATGCACCAGTCCACACACAATCCACCAGCCAAGCTAAGGGGTAGGTGGGCCTAAGAGTATAAATAAAATATTCACCCCCGTAAAAGGGGAGCAACCCTTGCCCTTGAGGCCACTCCCCAACACAAACATTAAAAAAAAAACTGGTGTCTAGTGGCTTCTGCCCCCCTTGGGGGCAGATGGGCCTAAAAACATACTGCTATTCTGCCACCCAAAGAGGGCAGAAATGGCCACAATCATCCTCCCATAAAGGGGAGCGACCCTTGTCCAAGGGGCCCCTCCCCAACATAAAAAAAAAACCCTGGTGGCCTAGTGGCCATACAAAAAAAATAATCAGCCGATCTGCCCACCCAGGGGGGCAGAAACGGCCAAATTAATGCTCCCCAAAGGGGAGCGACCCTTGCCCAAGGGGCCACTCCCCACAAACAAATCCCTGGTGGTCTAGTGGGCCAGTAATTGTTGTTGTCAGCTGACAACACTAGAACTCTCCTTCAACACGTGCTCTGAGTCGGGGAGAGGCTGAGCAGGTGGTGTTTAGGGCAGGCCCACCTCTCACATTAGGCGAGCAGTGCCACTATGACCCGTTCTGCATCATCGAGAGCTCCTCACTACAAGCATCGTGACTGGGGACGGACTGACTGACTTGGCTACTGTACAGCAGCTGAGTGTATGCAGTTGGCTGAGCCAGTGAGTGTAACAGACACAGAGACACTTCTCAAGGACATCGGCAGCTGCATTACTTTTTCTTCCCCACCTAGGAGCAGCAGTGTAGTGTTGTGACTTTACTAGACACAAGGCCTTCTAGGATGGTGGTTCTCTGACTGTTGTTAAACAATTATGGACGAACCCAATCTATGTGTGGCACAATCACTAGTAGGCAGTGTTTGGAACCCACTGGGTTTGTTAAAAGACCCCTCACACACCAACCTGGTTGGTGTCATGCTTCATCATTGGGGTCCCAACCGGGTGGCCGAATGCCCCCGGTTGTGCTGCGACGCCTGATTACAGCGGAGCTGGTGTGGTGCAAAAATGTGATGTGAAGTGAATTAAAAATATCTCTGAGAATCCTTGCCTCTCTATTTTTATTACTGGCGGCTCAGGATATGATTAAAAATTATGTGTGATGCAACTAAAAAGAAGTAATTATCTTGTAGTTGACTATGTGATGGGTCTACATGTTTCAGCCCGCAGGAGAATGTAGGAGGGGCTTTCTTCAGGACCGTGAGAAGTGGTGAGTGGCAAAAAATTTAGTGCCACGTGAGAAGTGAAAACAATAAAAATTAGTACCTACACACGCGCTAAGGTGTGTGGACTGCGTGTCTACATGCTTGCGGACACGTATGATAAAGGACACTGTGGTCGAGTTTAAATAGCTGATCGGGGCTCGGGAGGAGTTCGCTCCTCTGTCAGACTTTGGTATGAGAGCCAAGAACCTGTTGTGGTCTCCCGTCGTCCCGGATGACTGTGTCAGCCACCTGAGTCCTTGTCCCCTCTCTGGATACATAAGTTCTTTGCTTTTGTTTTTATGCATCCTCATGTACAGCGATGTTTTGTAATTTTCTTCTCCTTTGTGTATGTAAAGCGCTCTGATACTCACGGGTCTAGCTAGCGCTATGTAAAACTTTATAAAAAGGTATTATTAAATTAAGGCTACCACAATAATGTCACACTGAGGAGGGGTTAAATATACCTGTTGAAAGCACTCGACTGTACCAATGATGCAACGCATATTCCCAAAACTACCATTCATTTACAAGGGCACTAGATTTCTGGTGATATGCAGCAGGTTTAAGATTTTCTTAGAGTTTCTTGTTGCTCAAATGGGTTTCATTTCTGATATTTATTTAGGTTTTCCTCGTCTTTACTGCTTGATTTTGCTCGCGAAAAAGTGTCACTCATAGTGGTTGAAATGTCACTCATAATTACACTGATTTTATGAAAGTAACACACATAGCAACCTGAAACCTTAGCAGCTGTGTCCAGTAGGCAATTTATTACAAAATAACATTGCCCCAAAAGGGGGAGCGACCCTTGCCTAAGCGCCTGCTCCCCCCAAACAGTTGTCCATTTAAAAAAAAAAAACAATCCCTGGCGTCTAGTGGGCATTCCTGCTGCACAATCGCACGATCGTGCAGCAGGAATGCACAAAAGAGGCATCGGGGGAATGGAAAACCCTTTCCTTTCCCCCGATGCCTCTTTTGTTTGAATGCCCCCCCTCCCCAGAGCCAAGACTCACCTCTTTCTTCCGCGACGCACTGAAAGCAAATGGCTTCCAGCGCGTCGTGGAAGAAAGAGAAACCTCCAATGACGTCAGCGCGCCTCGCTTCCCATGCCTTCCCCGGTAAAAACACCCAGATCGGCGTCCCACGGGGGAGCGCCAGAGCTTCCCCGTGGGTGGGTGCCATGACGAGCTGGACTCATCATGAGCACACGCCCACTGTGTGCCATGACGAGTCCAGCTCGTCATGAGCACCGAAGGGGTTAAACATGAAAAATAAATGTATTTTGTTTTAAAACATTTTATTACATTGTAAGTAAATTTGTAAAATGTTTAATTAAAATACTACAATTTATAACTTATATGTTTAAATTTATATAACATTTTTCCAGCATTGTAAAATTATAATAATAAATATTATAAATCATATAATAAGTATTATTATAATTCCAAATATGTACAAGTTATATACAACGTTGATTACAAACATGTAATAAATTTATAAAATGTTTAAAAAATGTCAACCTTAGAAAAAAATGTATAAAAATTAAACCATGTAAAAATTAATAATATTAATATTTTATATATTAATATTAATTTAAATGTATTATTATTTGTTTAAAAAATGTTACAAAGTATAAAAATGAAAATATAATTAGAAATTGTGAAAACAGTTATATCAGAAAAAATTAACAGTATATGTAACCAAATAACAAATGTTCAGAATACAAGACTAAAGTGAAAAACTGTTATTAATATTTTTTTTTTAACTGAAATGTTTCTAAACCAATGTAAAACTACATTATTTCATTTTACAAAGTTTACATAACTGTATTAAAAAATGTACCAATGTTAAAAACATTTCTTTTAATAATTATTACATGTAAAAATATACATATGTACAAAATATTTTGGGGCCGATTCCGATTCGGGCCGGAAAACATACCGACCGACTCGGTACGGGAATTTAGTCCGACCGACACGTACCGGCGCTGCCCGACCCGCGTAGTACGATGAAATGCATGTGAATCACGACTGACTCGTACGGAACACAAGCCGAACGACCGAACCGCACGGAAACCAGCTATCCGGCCGGGAAACCACGCGAATCGAACCGACCGACACGCACCAGGAATGAACCCGATCCGAAACGTACCCGCGAACTCCGACCCGCGCAGTATGATGCAATGCGTGGAAAACCAGACCGAGTCGCATGGAGCCCAAGCCGTACGACCGACACGCATACAAAACCCAGCCGAAGCAACCAAATACTCCGCGACCGATGCGTACGCCGCACATGAAACCTAGCAGAAACACAGCGTGAACGACTCTGAGAAGCTCGCACGAGACAACTGCAGCGTCCTACTCGGTCAGAAGAACGTCTCCTACATGCACAAAAAACACAAAGGGAAAAATACAAAATAAAGGGCCAAACAAGCAATGACAAAGCCAATAAATACTGGGCTGAAAAAACATGGAACAAAGACACACCCCCAACTCCACCCATATAAAGGCCACAAATCCCTACCATGAACCTTTGCAAATTCAACTGACCTGCCAGCACAGAACACCATCACACAGCAACCACAGACACACTCACAACTCATCCATCACACAAGCCACACACCATTACCACCTCACAAATAGCACCCTCACATACACCCAGCAAAACCTACACTCACCCACCCTCACTTGCACACCCACACACACATCAATCCCCACCACCACCCATCACCATGCCCCCAAAGAAGAATCCAAAGTTCCTAGACAGCGAATTGGAAGTCCTGGTAGATGAGATCCTCAGGGTAGAGCCACAGTTGTTTGGTACATTGGTCCAACAGACCCCCATGTCGCAGAAAACCAAGATGTGGGAGAGGATCGTCGACAGGGTGAACACACAATCACCATGTTTGCGCACAAAGGAAGACATCCAGAACAGGTGGTATGATGTGCGCAGGAGGGTCAAGGACCTACTAAAGAAGGATTACATCTTGAGTCAGCGCACCGGCAGTGGCCCTCCTGCCAAACCACTATACCTCAGGCCCTGGGAGGAGAAGGTGCGGGCCATCCTACCACCAGTGAGCGTATATGGACTATCAAACATCCCAGAGCCTGGTGAGTACACAACCAATATACACAATATTGTGTGACAATACACACACATCACTGTCAAGGGGATAGTCAAACCATGCACCCTTAGCAAATCCACAGCAACCAAAAGATAATCATCCCAAGATGTGTATGTTAGTCAGATAAACACAATACATGCCATCTCATAGTGATATGTAACTGTGTCATGACATGTACAAACCCAACAACAAATAGAGCTAGGCAGTGGCACAAATCTAACCAACAAACACAGTCAGATATTTTGCCACCACTAGAACACCACCTCACAGGGAAGCTCACTGAAAGGAAGGAATTCTGTGTATGCTGGTGATGTCAGTGTAGCCAATAGCATGATGGGAGTTGTAGTCACAGATATTGGTCACCCTCACAATTGGCCCATCAACACCACTCTGAACCATGCTCACATCACAGGGAGTGGAAAACAACTGACAAGATGGCTGACACTGGGTACTGCTGTGGGGAGCACAAGGCCCTGCTGGGAACTGTGCAACAACCAACAGCAGGACACCACTGACTGACATCCTGAAAGCCAACTTGCACTCCCTGCAATGGAAGCACATTCCATGGTGGGATATCTGGCTGGGTGGGAAGGAGGACTGACACCTCTGACCATAGTTACAAGCAGCTTTTCTCACACACACCCTCAACACAAACTCCACACAACTCACCTGGGAGAATGCAATGCCTCACACTCTAATTAAATATCCCACAAAGAACCACCACCCTGGGTCATGCTGTGTGAAGCACAGGGACACTCTTGGGACTTGTAGCCAAGCAAACGCCAGGACAACACTGTCAGCCATCCTGTCAGCACAGGCACACTACCCCACAGGGAAGCTGAGTCAAAAGGAAGGAAGTATGGGCATGCTGGGAAGGAGGGTGTAGGCAATAGAATGATGGGAGTGGTAGTCACAGCTCAACATCCCCCACCCACATGGCCCAGCAAGCTCACACTGAAGCATGCACACCTCACAGGGAGTGGAAAAGAACTGACAAGATGGCTGAAACTGGGTACTGCTGTGTGGAGCACAAGGCCCTGCTGGGAACTGGGCACCACCAAACAACAGGACCACACTGTCAGCCATCTTGCCATTGCTGTCACACTCACACACAGTGAAGTCCACTAAAAAGGAAGGAAGTATGGGCATGCTGGGAAGGGGGGTGTAGGCAATAGCATGATGGGAGTGGTAGCCACAGCTCAACATCCCCCACCCACATGGCCCAGCAAGCTTACACTGAAGCATGCACACCTCACAGGGAGTGGAAAACAACTGACAAGATGGCTGAAACTGGGTACTGCTGTGTAGAGCACAAGGCCCTGCTGAGAACTGGGCACCAACAAACAACAGGACCACACTGTCAGCCATCTTGCCATTGCTGTCACACTCACACACAGTGAAGTCCACTCAAAAGGAAGGAAGTATGGGCATGCTGGGAAGGGGGGTGTAGGCAATAGCATGATGGGAGTGGTAGTCACAGCTCAACATCCCCCACCCACATGGCCCAGCAAGCTCACTCTGAACCATGCTCACATCACAGGGAGTGGAAAACAACTGACAAGATGGCTGACACTGGGTACTGCTGTGGGGAGCTCAAGGCCCTGCTGGGAACTGTGCAACAACCAACAGCAGGATACCACTGACTGACATCCTGAAAGCCAACTTGCACTCCCTGCAATGGAAGCACTTTCCATGGTGGGATATCTGGCTGGGTGGGAAGGAGGACTGACAGCTCTGACCATAGTTACAAGCAGCTTTTCTCACACACCCCCTTAACACAAACTCCACACAACTCACCTGGGAGAATGCAATGCCTCACACTCTAATTAAATATCCCACAAAGAACCACCACCCTGGGTCATGCTGTATGAAGCACAGGGACACTCTTGGGACTTGTAGCCAAACAAACGCCAGGACAACACTGTCAGCCATCCTGTCAGCACAGGCACACTACCCCACAGGGAAGCTGAGTCAAAAGGAAGGAAGTATGGGCATGCTGGGAAGGGGGGTGTAGGCAATAGCATGATGGGAGTGGTAGTCACAGCTCAACATCCCCCACCCACATGGCCCAGCAAGCTCACACTGAAGCATGCACACCTCACAGGGAGTGGAAAAGAACTGACAAGATGGCTGAAACCGGGTACTGCTGTGTGGAGCACAAGGCCCTGCTGGGAACTGGGCACCACCAAACAACAGGACCACACTGTCAGCCATCTTGCCATTGTTGTCACACTCACACACAGTGAAGTCCACTCAAAAGGAAGGAAGTATGGGCATGCTGGGAAGGGGGGTGTAGGCAATAGCATGATGGGAGTGGTAGTCACAGCTCAACATCCCCCACCCACATGGCCCAGCAAGCTTACACTGAAGCATGCACACCTCACAGGGAGTGGAAAACAACTGACAAGATGGCTGAAACTGGGTACTGCTGTGTGGAGCACAAGGCCCTGCTGGGAACTGGGCACCAACCAACAGCAGGACACCACTGACTGACATCCTGAGAGTCAACCTGCACCCACTGCAAGGGTGGCATGCTTCATGGTGGGCTAACTGGGCTGGGGGGAGAAGGAGGGCCGGATGTCCACCAAATACAACCAATGCTGGCCATGCACACACCTCAACATTCACATTGAAATGCTTCAGGTTGGCAGGACAGTGTGCTACACCAATATCAACCTCTGACTGTGACAACTTAGGACAATGCAATGTACAGGGCCGCATCCAGAGGTACAGTCACAACTGTCAGGTGTGTGAACCATTGATGCCTGTAGAAACATAACATACATTGTGTGTCTCTTCCAAAAACAGGTGATGATGGGGACACAGCAGCAGACGGGGGACACTGAGCTCACTGGTGTTGAACAGCCTCTGCCCTCCTCGGATGGCGAAGACCTACCTGGCCCCTCCGGTGTGAGTCATCATGCAGCACCAGCAGGACCAACATCTGCACCCACCCCTCCAACAACTGCCAACACACAGACCACCCCCGCCAACACGGACAGACCAAGGACCACCGATGACAACAGCACAGGGACCCCGGCCCAACGTGGAGCAACGGACAACGACCCCAGTAACAACCCCCAAGTGGGCCTACGGTCACCTGTGCGTGCCACCGCAGGTCCCGAAAGTGTCGCCAGGGATGGTGGGAGGGGTGGTAGACATAGGTCGCTGTTTGCAGAGGGGTCTGGACTGCATGATGACCCACAACTGGCACGCATTGCTGATGCGTACCAGAATAGCACCGGAGAGGTCAGGCAGGTAGTGGGGATCCTCAAGGACATTCAACAGCAGCAGGCTGCATTCATGCCCGCTTGGACTCACACATGTCCCGTGTGGAGACACACATGTCTGGCATGGAGTCCAAGTGGGACACATTGGAAGAACTGACAGCGGTGCAGAGGGACATATTGACATGCCTCCGCCAGATTAGCACCAACATGGCCACACCTCCCTGTGTGCCCACAACATCTGGTGCTGCAACAACTGCAACTGCCACAGGGAGGGAGGAGGACTCTGGTGGAGAGTCCCCTGCACCGCAGCAGCCTGCACGTGAGGGTCCCCCCCAAAGAAGAGGGGTCGTCCGAGGAAGGAAAACTGAGAGGCCGATGGCCATGTACATCCCCCAGGAACCCAACACCTGTTCTGGAAATTCTCCTTTGTGTGCAAACTGTTCACCCTGTCGAAAGCAACCCAACTCTCCCACATGACATGGGGAGTTTAAGTTGGACCAATGTATCAGATGACTGTGGACTTTACTCGGGACATTTCTGCTACCAAGACTTCCAACTCATCTGGGAACTTTGGATTACAATCCCAATGTACAGCACCCACCATCCTGTGCACTATCCTCACACATGTATGTAAATAAACTCACTAATACACCATACTTGCCTCTGTTGTGATTCCAACGTGGTTTCTGTCATGGAGATGATGATCTGCTAAATGACACTGTGCATGCTAACTGCTATAGCAAGTTCAACACCGTCATGTGAGTCATGGCGACGTGACACATATGAGGGAGACATACCACTAGGGCTACACAACACATACACCCAGGGCCATCTGACTCATCGCCTACACTGATGTTGCCAGGAAATACAGTGGAATGCACAGACACCACACCTCTTCAGAGTCTGTGTTAACTAGCCCACAGGTGCAGTAAGCAAATGTCAGTCAGATGTGTGACCACAGACAACGCACATCCCAAAGTGAAGCACAGGTTTATTACCCATTTGCAACATGTTGTTTGCACTACAGATGCAAGGTAATCCCACGTGGCAGTGGCCACACAGTCAACAAGTGTAGAAGAAATAAAGTCCCGGGGTGTGTGGCACATCACCTGTAGGGAAACGACTGCTTCCACCCTGGAAGTTGAATCATGGTGTCGGGGGATCACAGTTGACCAAACAACTCTGAAAGTACCCTGTGAAGGACAGACATGACACACAGTCAAAAGCACTGAAGAACAGGACAGAACTGCAATACTCATGCCCAATACATGTCACAAGATACCTACACAAAACCAAGTTAGCATGTCAACACTGTTGGGAAGTACAGACTACCTGTAAGGACACATCGCTGCACACTTCCAGTCAAGTAGCACATGGCCACACTCAAACAGCACCAGAGCACCACCAACACATATCACGCAAACTCACATCACTGACATGACATCTCTGGATACTCACATTCAGCTGAAGAAGTTGGTGATGAGCTGTGTGCGGACATCACCCTCAACATCATCATCATCACTGGCATCGTGGCCCAGGCCAGGATCCTCCACAGGTGGCGGATGTTGGTCATCGTCATCCAGGATGAGAGGCAACTCCTTCCGCACTGCCAGGTTGTGTAGCATGCAGCAGACGATGACAATCTTGCACACCTTTGCTGGGGCATATGGGAGGGCCCCTCCTGTCTTGTCCAGGCAGCGAAAGCGGCTCTTCAGGAGACCAAATGTCCGCTCGATCACTCTCCTGGTCCGACCATGTGCCTCATTGTAGCGCATCTGGGCTGGTGTCACAGGGTTCCTGAGGGGTGTCAGCAACCACGGCATGTTGTGGTATCCCGAGTCACCTACATTCAGACAATTGCACATTAGCTGAGTTGGAAAAGAGGGTGGAATACAACATTGCAGAACACACACAATGGTACAAAGTCAGTACACACCGACAAGCCAGGCACGCTGGTTCTGCATCTGTGACATCATCCTCGGGATGCGACTACTTCTCATCATGTAGGCATCATGTGCAGAACCGGGGAAACGGGCACACACGTGTGAGATGCTCATATCTGCAAGACATACCACCAGAGCATTGACCGAATGGTAATGTTTCCTGTTCCTGTATGCCTGCTCATGTGCCTGTGGTGGGACCAAAGCCACATGTGTCCCATCAATGGAGCCAATGACATGCGGCATCCTCCCCAGGGCATAGAAGTCACTCTTGACGTCAGTGAGTTGTTGACGTTTAGGGAAATAGATGTACTGGTTCAGGTATCTCAACATTGCCTCCAAAACATCGCGTAGCACACGGCTGAACATGGTCTGTGACATCCCACCGGCAGACGCCACAGTGTGTTGAAAGGTACTGGTGGCAAAGAAGTGTAGGGCTGCCATCACCTTCACCTTGGGGGTCAGCGCTGTAGGGTATGGCCGGCCAGGTTCCAAATGTGGGGCCAACCGCACCGCCAATTCCTTAATCAGCGGCCTGTTGAAGCGGTACCGTCGGATGCAGTCCCGTTCAACCATCGTTGCAAGGTCAGGGAATGGTCTATGGACAGCTGGTGCCCTGCAGTGCATAGGTGAAGAAAGAAAGATTGTCAGTCACCCCACATATGTGGCATAGACCATACTCAATATCACATGATACATCATTACGAGACACAAGTACCTGATGTGTGTGCCGTTCTGTAAGGACATGTATGGCACCTACATGGGCAACATCTAACATCACAGTTCAACATGTGTTGACAACAAGTTCCAGGTTGTGCTATTGGATATCATTAGGCTGTGTCACAGTACCCATGTACTGCTGTCACATTCCAAACACACACCATAGTGACATGTGAGGACAGATGTGCCCTAGGCATCACAGCTCATTGACAGGTAGATTCCCAGGGACCCTGTATTGCCACATGGACACTGGCATGACATGGCGTATCATGAATACACCACAGCAAAACATCCATGACCCCCACAGGTAGTGGTCCCTGTTGCCTCTGCAGGACAGACATGGACGTCTGTGACACACACACACGCACAACATCAAAGTCCATGCACAAACAACATGGATGTGGAGACTGTCTCCCATTGTGCACATGGAATCAGAGACATTGTAAACACAACATGCACACAGACTGTGGAGGGCCATCACTATTGTGGCAATGGGTCACCCTGTGACGTACATACTTTCCCACATGGGACTCAGGGGGTATGTGACATGACATACACATACACAACCTGGAAATGTGACCATGCCACATGCTCTGAAATGAACAGTTGCACATCACAGTGGTCATGTGCACAACACACAACGGATTCTGTCCCCATGAACACGTGCACAGCCTGGGAGTGGCTGCCCCCAAGTGACACCAAAAAAACCACATGTTGACCCCCATACACAGAAAAGGTAATGCAGCCTTACATGCCTTAGGATACAGTGTGGACAGGCTGTGGTGTTGTAGGTGTGCCCCTGAGTCCCTGGAAAGTAAATGTGGCTGGCATACGTTCACCTGTGACAGGCATGGTGATATATGCGAGTGACTTGTACAGGGACGTGTCGTACAGCAATGGACCGATCCGTGTGCACGCATTGGCCATTGCATATGATGTGAGCGGGTACGCGTTGTACAGCAATGGACCGATCGGTGCGCACGCATTGGCCATTGCATATGATGTGAGCGGGTACGCGTTGTACAGCAATGGTCCGATCGGTGCGCACGCATTGGCCATTGCATATGATGTGAGCGGGTACGCGTTGTACAGCAATGGACCGATCGGTGCGCACGCATTGGCCATTGCATATGATGTGAGCGGGTACGCGTTGTACAGCAATGGTCCGATCGGTGCGCACGCATTGGCCATTGCATATGATGTGAGCGGGTACGCGTTGTACAGCAATGGTCCGATCGGTGCGCACGCATTGGCCATTGCATATAATGTGAGCCAGGTAGCGTTGTACAGCAATGGAGCAATCGGTGCGCACGCATTGGCCATTGCATATGATGTGAGCGGGTACGCGTTGTACAGCAATGGTCCGATCGGTGCGCACGCATTGGCCATTGCATATGATGTGAGCGGGTACGCGTTGTACAGCAATGGTCCGATCGGTGCGCACGCATTGGCCATTGCATATGATGTGAGCGGGTACGCGTTGTATAGCAATGGTCCGATCGGTGTGCATGCATTGGCCATTGCATATGATGTGAGCGGGTACGCGTTGTACAGCAATGGTCCGATCGGTGCGCACGCATTGGCCATTGCATATGATGTGAGCGGGTACGCGTTGTACAGCAATGGACCGATCGGTGCGCACGCATTGGCCATTGCATATGAGGTGAGCGGGTACGCGTTGTACAGCAATGGTCCGATCGGTGCGCACGCATTGGCCATTGCATATGATGTGAGCGGGTACGCGTTGTACAGCAATGGACCGATCGGTGCGCACGCATTGGCCATTGCATATGATGTGAGCGGGTACGTGTTGTACAGCAATGGTCCGATCGGTGCGCACGCATTGGCCATTGCATAGGATGTGAGCGGGTACGAGTTGTACAGCAATGGTCCGATCGGTGCGCACGCATTGGCCATTGCATATGATGTGAGCGGGTACGCGTTGTACAGCAATGGACCGATCGGTGCGCACGCATTGGCCATTGCATATGATGTGAGCGGGTACGCGTTGTACAGCAATGGTCTGATCGGTGCGCACGCATTGGCCATTGCATATGATGTGAGCGGGTACGCGTTGTACAGCAATGGACCGATCGGTGCGCACGCATTGGCTAGGGCCTGGCATGGCAACGGACGCGTTTTCGAAGCTTGAACTAGTCTGATGCAGTGAATTCAGTTGGCCAGCCACACCAATGTTGCAAATTCATGGGTGTCATGAAGTTGAACTTTTGAAGGATGCTGTGGGTGTGTATAAGTGGTGCAATTCCATGGATTGGCCAGATTCAGAAGATGCAAATGACTTGGACCTATCACTTTGGACACATGGGACAGTATCTGCCTCTGCAGCACACATATAATGCTGGCTGTTCCCCTGAGAGCTCACTTGCCTGCACTACATGCTCCAGGACGACATCTGCCACCAACACTGCTGCTGTCTCTGCATCCTCTGGCTACTGCCATGGCACGTACTGTGGAGAGAGCCCCAGCCTTCAGCACTGAGGAGAACCAGGCCCTGCTGGACAGCCTCCTTCCACAGTACAGCAAGTTGTATGGGAAACCAGGGGAGCAGGTGAGTGTGCTGTCCACTGCCTTACTAAATGTGCATGTTGTCTGACTAGCAAGACTTCCAGTGTGCACACCACTGGCTAGCATGCTCACTGAGTAGTTCTCACCCCCCAAAGTGTGTAGTTACATGCACTGAACAGGTATAGTGCAGTAACAGTGCATTCCAACAAGGTTTTACTTCCCAGGCAATGATACCATTTAGTAACTGCTGGCAAACTGTTCATAGCCATAGTTGCACTGCCTGTGTACATCATATGCCCCTGTGATTGAGACATGCATATCCAACTGTGTGATGCACGGATATGTTGCATGTGTAGTAATGGCCTTTTTCACTTTGTCATCCTCACAGGTTGATGCCCACCAGAAGCAGGAGATCTGGCTGACCATCATCCGGGCAGTACGATCCGTGGGGGACTACAAGCGCCGGATCCACAACTGCCAGAAGAGGTGGCAGGACCTTCGGGGCTGGACCCGGAGGATCGCAAGGGTCCAGCTGAAGCTGTCGCCTCCTCGCAGGAGGGGCGGACACCGGACCCTGACCCCCCACATGCACCGGATCCTGGCGGTGGTCTTCCCTGACATGGATGGGCAGCTGAAGGCCAGACAGCAGCAAGGAGGGGGTGAGTCCATGACTGCACTGTGAACTTTGTCTGACATGCTATGTGCCCTACTCTGGCCTGGTTAAACCTCCACAGTACAACAGTCTTGTGGTCCAGGACCCATGTCCCTCAATTGTGACATGCCCACTCCTCATCTGATACCCAGGTGTGGCCCTTACAGTCTGGAAATTGTGTCACTTGGGTACTGTGTCCTTGCATTTTGCTTAGCTCAGGGTGGGGGACAGCATTTGTTACCGTACCTTTGTGGTGGGCTTCATGGGTGGGTCAATTGGTTACACAATGCCTGAGTTCTGACATGTAATCTGCGTGTAACTTTGATATGTGTTCCAATTGCTGATCTGACTCACCACATGTGCCTGGGGTATTTGGCACACCCCCATGCTGCGGGTGGGAACAATGTTTGGGCCTCAGGAGTATGTATATCAAGTGTGTCACACATGCTTAGCCACCTGCCTACTGTCCAGGGCTCATCCCTCTTTCACTTGGAGCAGGACAGTCATGCCTACTCCAGGGCATACAATACACTCTGTACTCCCACTCCCGTGTATCAGCTGACACGTTGTGCTCAGTGAAATGTTCCCTCAGGTGTCTGCCTCTGTGTCATTGTGCTGTGGCTTCGTTGTCAGGACTACTGGGGTGTTTATCGGTTAGGGCGCAGCATGCCATCTGAGATATGACCATGAGAGACGATACTTGTGTGACATATAGTTGTTTGATCACTTGACTGTGCAGACTGGTGCATGCGACTGAGAAGTTCAGGCAGCTGTTTCTCATTCACAGCCGACTGTGAGGTGCTCAGGTTCAGAGAGTTGTGTTTCATGTCTCCCATATGTCCAATTGGTATGACGTGGACAAATAAGAGTTCAGATGATGTGGTGTGTGGGGGATGGACATGTGCACTTGTCAGCTACAGAACTTGCATTCCCCATGACCTAGGATTGTGACACAGTGCAGACTGTTGTTGGCTGGCTGCCCTGCCCATGTGACTGGAGACAGTGATGTATGACTTTGCAGGCATGCCTGTGCCTTGGCATTAAACTTCCTAAAAGTGATCCTGCAGGGGAGTGACATGTGCAACATGCACCCCATTGTGGCATTGACTATGAGGACATGGGTGCATCATGGTGTCTGGTGCTGGTATGCATCACATGCATTACAAATTAGACTCTGGCCATCCCTTTATCCGGACACCTGTACTGACTCAGTGGCAAGAGATGTGATGTGTGCATGTTCACAAACTTCACTGTGTTCTCTGCAATGTCCAACAACTGGGTAGGTGGTGCATGTGTCCACACTGGGGTATTACCATCCGACAGGCACCAGACAGATGGGTGCAAGCTGTTTGAGGGTAAATGGGTGGTCACACCCTTCTGCTTACCGGCTCATGAGAGCACGACCCGCACTCGGCTCGTTCACTTGAAAAGAAGGAACAACGGTGTGAAATACAGTGGCACTTCATTAAGCAATTCAGTAACACCGAGAACTGTTCATTTAATGCTGCTCGTCAACACATGAGCAGGTTGAAGATGAAAGCATCAACAAGATTACAAATCATATTTTAAGTGAAGCACAAAGATCTATGTAACTATCTATCAGTGAGCTACAGCCTATGGGGCAAGTCTTAAAAGAGGGATCATGAATAGGCAAGTGCCTAGAAGGCAAATCTTAAATGAGAGAGCAAGAACCATCCAAGGCTACACAATTTAAGCTAGGATAAATGCAATGAATTGGGTGTGGATGAGCTAAATTAGAGAGGCTGACAAAGCCAAAAGGCTAGCAATCAGAAAAGAGCATTACCACCTTGAGAGTAGAAGTTCTAGGCCCAAGATCAGGAGAATGGCCGACCGGGAACCCTCACCATGCAATGCACTGGTATGAAGAGTTCAGGGCGTGGACATGGGTGCAAACCTTTTATATGGCTTAATGCAGAACTCCTACCCACAGTTGACGTGGGCCCTGACGTGGGTCCTTGACCGCACGCTTACAGTAACTGTGGAAAGTTTTTTGAAGAACAGAGAAGTGGTATCATGGTGAAAACAGGGGCTTTTAGCAGGTGGTCGGTGCTCTTGACCGCAAACATAAGAAAAAGATAACTTTTACCGTAAAATGCTCAGGAATTAAGATTTTATATATTATTTCTCTGTCACTTAGCCGCCTTTTCAGTTTCTGTTGAGCAAGCGTGGAAAGTTTCATGAGTTAAAATATTGCAAACATTGCTTGTGAAAGAGCAAGATGTACCAGCAGAGTGTCATGTACGTGTGGGCTAACCTTATTCTTGTGACTGTGGAAATTTACAAGGGGGGGGGCTGGTGCCGCGGTGGTTGGCACAGGTCCCTGCTGTCAGGTCAGAAAGGCCTACAAGATTTGTTGTATTAAAAATGATAGCAAGAGGCAGTGGCCTCTTGGGCCTACATGTGTGTGTGCATCTAAGGAGGTGGGCTTGGGCCTAAGTGTATGTATCTAAGGGGGTGTGGACCACTGTGAGGGCTTGGGCCTACGTGTATGTATCTAAGGGGGTGTGGACCACTGTGACAGGTACTAAAAGGCTAAAAGAAAAATGGACAACTTAGGTCATCTATCAGGGCCTGACTGGTGGGGCCTATATGGGAGTGCCATGTTTCATGGGCAGAGCAGAAAGGTACATGGGTCTGTGTTATATGGTAGAACAGAACCCTACTTCAAAGGCCAGGAGGGGTGTGAGTGCCATGGTTGACCATCAGACTGACAATTGGCTTCTCATAATCTGTGTGAGCACTTTTGGCAATGTTCAACTAAGGATGCCAGGGCTTGCTCTGTAATGTGGTGTACTTACTGTGATGTGTGCGTTCAGTGCAGGTGACTGATGTTTGTCTGTTTCCCTAATTGTTTGCAGATACATCCACGGCCACAGGAGGGGACAGCTCCACGGACCAGGAGGAGCTGCAGAGCCAGACTGGGTCAGCAGCCGATGAGTGGTCGGAGGGACCCAGTGGCACGGAGGGCGAGGGGAGCCACACCGAGGAGTCCTCAGCACCATCCACCTCAGCTGAGGACCACAGCAGCTCGGAGGATGACTCCCTTGTGGAGGCGGGTGTCAGCAGCCACCACACCCCAGCTAGTATGGCTGGCCCCGCTACCACCACCACCACTGCCCTCCCATTGGCTCCCATTCCAGAGGTCCGTGGAGGCTCCCGTGTTCGGGAGCATGTCTCCTTCGTGCCAGGCACCGCACCCCCTGCCCCTGTGTCCCCTGCTGCCCTGAGTGAGGAGTCTGTACTTACTTCGCCAGCTCCATGTAGGGCAGACAGCAATGCTGAGTGTCCTCCATGCACACACCACTCTGTTGACACAGCTGGTGTCGTTCATGGAGGGCATCTCATCGGGCATGTCTTCCCTACAGAGGAGCAATAAGTCCATGGACTCCGCCCTGATGGCAGCAGTGTCCCTCCTCCAACAGTCCCTCACCCTCTCCTACCTCTGCCCCATCCACACTTCCTGGCACCCTACCCGTCCCAAGCACATGCACACCTGCACAATCACCCAAACACACAGACACGAGCAGCACAGAAACACCCAAAACAAAGGCAAAACATGCATGCAAGCATCCTCAGGGGACTGATACCACACCCACAGGGGATGGGGAACAGACACACACACAGGCATCCACTGTCACTCCGCAGTCCTCCAAATCCTCTCCCTCCAAGACCCCTTCCCTTGCCTCACCTGCAACCCCACCTAAAAAGCAGCTCTTCCTCTGTGACCTCGGCCTCTTCCCCTCCGATCCAGCTGATCCAGCATACAGGGGGAAGAGGAAGTCCACCCACACAGAGGAGAGTGGCCCTCACCCCCGGACACCCTCCCCCAGGCACAGACAGACTAAGGCCCCCACACGCAAGTCCCCCCGTTCCCGGAAGAGCAAGACCCCACCACCGCCCTGCAGCTCAACCACACAGTCTCCTTCCTCCATCCCTCAGGCCCCCACAACACAGGTTCCCCCACCACACCCTGCCCCAGGTTCCCCCACCCACAGATACACCATCCCCAAAATGAACCGGCCTTCTCCCCTACCACTTGCTCTTCCAGCCTCACACCCCCGCTGCACATGTTTGTGCCACTGGTGTGGAGACCGTGTCCTCCCCCTCTGTCCTGCCCACCTTACCTGAACCCCATTCTACTCCCCTGGAGATAGGCACTGCAGTGGAGTCCACTACCATCCCGTCTGACTTGGGCACTGCAGTGGGGAACCTGTCCACTCCATCTGGCACCCACACCATCTGACTCATGCCCCCCAGTTGTGCCGGCACCCACCATGTCAGACACCTCCACTGCAGTTGTCAGTGACTCTCCAGCACCGGCCACCCCTTCCCTGCCTCCTTCTGGTGAGCCCTGATCCTGTCCCTGCGGTGCCTGGCCTGCCCCCCCGTATGCCCCTCCGAGGGGAATGACCCTGGTCCGTAGCAGTGCAGGCAAGCAAAGGGTGACATCTGCCACTGTCACCCTGTTCGGACTTTACTGTTGGACTGGCCATTGGCCTTTGTCTTTTTTCTGGACTTTCTATTTCAGACCCATATGCTGAATAAAGCTCCTTTCTGTTCTCTGGTGGTTTTGCTTCAGATGTACATGATGTTGATGATGCTAACCATGCCCTTGCTGCAGTGATGGTGATTTTTGATATCATGAAAATGAAGTGTTACTGTGCAGGTCCCCATGTGGTCCAGGGGGAATGTGTCCTATCCTGGTGTGTAGCCATGTCATCTTTTGCAGCAATATGAGGGTGTCATGTTTTCAATATTTGCCAATGGGATTTCCTACATTTATTTGCAATATCACATCTGTGGCTTACACCCCTGCACATCAGTTGTGCTTGCCATTGTTCAATTTGTCTATTTCCCTGACCGTGTGACCATCTCCACTGGACATGCAAGTTTGGCCATCAATGGGGAAGGACTCATCTGTGTTATCAGTGCAACTTGCTATACATGTGTGTTGGATCTGTGCAGATGATTTCGGTGACACTCCCATGACCAGGCTGATGTGACGAGAGCCTTCATTTTGTGCTAATTGTTGACTGAGTGACCAAGTGTTCTGCTGACATGATAGAGCCCTGCAGAGACAACGTATGGCACAGCTTTCCTTACACAGGACTGGAGTCCCCTCATGGCAGTGTGTAATTCCGTGACATTGCCTGAGCCCAAGGTGTGTGTTGTGTGAGCATGTCTGTGTGTGTTCACTTCCATTTTGCTACGCAGGCTGGGATCCCTAGTGATGTTCCTGTTTGTGATGCTTGCTGAGTTGACCTATGTTCCCCCAAACTCTTCGCCCTGGGTTCTCTGGGATGTGGGTGCATGGCACATTACTGGTCATCAGGGTGTCATCCATAGGTGTGTTTGCTGTCAGGGCTGAGTTTGTGGGCAAACACAGATGAGACACAGTCAGGATTCCCCTTGGCACTTGTTGGTTATACAAGTCAGGTAATTTACAGTTTGTGTTAGCTTTCAGTGATTGTGACACGTTGTGTGTGTGACTGCTGCCACTCCTCAGGGTCAGAGCTGCAATGTTGGAAGTTGTCTATGTGTGTTCTTTGTGGGTCACCTTGACTTCTTCATTGGTGTGTGACTGTGTCCGGGATCCCATTGATTGTGGTGGATTTCACGTCATGCCCATGTACGCCGTACTGTGCAGTGTGTCAGACATTCACGAGTCTTGTTGACTGGCCATGTGTGATGGGTTTCGGCACCTTAGTTCCCACCACCCCCCCTGGGATTGTCATGGGTTCATGTGCAATGTCACCAGTCCATGTGAGCTTCACTGCTGCACATTGGTGGAGATCAAGGTGTGTGGTGTTGAGTGTGTGCAAATGAGAGTTGTTGCATGGCTAGACCCCTACCTCCATGTTGGCCTTGGCTGACAGGCCGTGCAGATTGATTTGTGCTTGTGTAGGTGTGATGGTAGTTTGTTGCTCAGGACACATGACTGTGGTTCACAGTGTGAACGACATCTAGCTTTGTCATCACAGTGGGATTATCATGCAGGCCAGGGTCACCACAATGTGGGGTCCCTGGGGGTAGTGCTGTGGTGGGTCTGTCTCTTGCTGTGTTATTTGATGTTCCTACAAGCTTGTGTGACATGTGTAATTTGGGCTCCCTCTCATCTAACAATGCCTGATTGCCCACATAGGGGAATCCGATCCATGAGTTACTTTTGTGTGGCACTGTATATACATCTGTGTAATTGTGATTCAGGCCTCCTCATGTGTTGTGTGGTTGCCTGGGGACACTGGCACACCCCCCATCACCTGTTGTGTTTGATATGCAGTGTGAGGCTGCCTGTTTGTGTTTGTGCATCTGCACCACTGCATTGGCATATCTTTAGTGTGCCATTGGCTGTATGTTGTTTGGTGGCTTTCCCCTGCTGTCCCTGGGACTCCTAGGTCATCAGTCAGCACAATGATCATGCTTTGTATGTCCCATTGCTGCCATGGTATGGTATTTGTTCACCTGACATCTACAGTCTCCACAGGATATCTACATTTGTGTGTCCATTGCTGCAGATATATGGGGCTGCATTATGATGGTCACTTCGGTCATTGTGTTATTGACAAATGTTGACAATGTCAGCCCCCATGGGTGATGTTTGTCTGCACATGGCCAAAGGTATATCTTATTTGCACTGCACTGTTTGCCTCACCCAATCTATGTTGCTATGGGACACAAGCACTACTATGCCACAGATGTGTTTGTTGTTCTGTGACCAGGAATCATCCATGCTGTTTGGCATTTGCAGCTTTTCCCATGACAACACTTACATTTTGGTCACTGTGATGATGGGGTTTTAGACCCCATTGCCACAATGTTCAGAATGTGCTTCAGCTATGGACCCCACACTTACCTTTTGGTCACTGTGGTGATGGGGGTTTAGACCCCATTGCCACAATGTTCAATTGGGCTTCAGCTATGGACCCCACACTTACATTTTGGTCACTGTGATGATGGGGGTTTAGACCCCATTGCCACAATGTTCAAAATGTGCTTCAGCTATGGACCCCACACTTCCCTTTTGGTCACTGTGGTGATGGGGGTTTAGACCCCATTGCCACAATGTTCAATTGGGCTTCAGCTATGGACCCCACACTTACCTTTTGGTCACTGTGATGATGGGGTGTTATACCCCATTCCCACAGTGGTCATGGTCTGTTGCATTGTGGAGGCCACACACATTTATGTGTGACACGTGATAGGGGGTCACATTGTATGCTCAATGTCATGTTCAGTGTTGTAGGCATTTGACACAGACTACACACGCTTGTCATGGTGTTGGGGGGATGTATTTTTCAGACATTCCTTATGTTGGAGTATGCTGGTTGTGTCATGCATTACCCGTCCTATGTGCAGGGGTGGTGTGGGTGGTAGGCATCCATCCCCCTATGAGTGGGGATGGTAGTAGTGACAGGCATCCAGCCCCCCTGAGTAGGAGTGGTGGTAGTGGTAGGCATCCAGCACCCATGAGTAGGGGTGGTGGTAGTGGTAGGCATCCAGGCCCCCATGTGTAGGGGTGGTGGTAGTTGTGAGAAGTTGGCCTGGTATATGCTGTCCACTAATTATAGTGGGCACCTTGCACCAGTCCAAACAACCCCTTATTGGAGATAGGTTAAAGACAACCTTTATTGAAAGCTATCCTAGTGGTAGCTATGGAGGGCAGCCTTCAGGCTAAGTCTTGAAGGAATGTAAAGCAGCTTGTTTTACCAGTCTATAATCTCTTGAGTGACCAAATGAAAGAGGACCACACCAGGTATATATTTAAAATATATGTATTTAGTCTTAAACACACCCCTCTAGTCTCTTTATGAGGCTAGAGTTTGAAGTACATAAGTTACAAGTCGAATATCAACAGTAATAGCACAAATACACGTTTGAGCCCTAGGGGCGTACTCAAACCATATACCAATAAAGTGGTATAAGAACCACGACTGAGCTAGACACAAGGCCTAGAGCCTGTAGAAGTGCTTGGCCCTCAAGGAACCACCCAAGGTAGTGACACAGGGGACCCACGGGGGACGCGTGCAGTGTGAGAACACAGCCGCGAGCCGCCGTTGACTTCTATGGGGAATGTCGCGGTTGGAGTTTTAAAGAAAAAGGAGACTTAGAGGAGGACTTGGAGCAAACCCTTTTAGAACTAGGCTGTTCTAGAGTCTATACCCACGGGAGCACCAGAGTACTCGAGTTACCTCACCCAGGGGAGCCGGGTGCATAGGTGTCTTTCGGGGTCTGGTTTCGTCGTCGTTTTCAATGGCGATCTGCTGCAAAGTGCTGCTGGCGACCAAGTCGAAAGTGTTCGGGTGGCTCCAAAGGTGGATCGAAGATCTGAAGAACCTGAAAGCAGAGGGGACAGAGTCTGGGTCACTAGCCAGTGACCAGGAAGGCGATGAGCAGATGCCCACCGATGTCGGGTGCTTCAGGTAGGTTGACGGTCATCTTGACTCTTCAGCCACGAGGTCCAGGAGGCGCCGACGACAACCAGGAGCTGGATTCAGGCTGTCCCATAACGTTTGTCGATTGCAGGGGTGTCGGCGACCGGATTGGACCCAACAAGCCTTGGCAACGGCAAGTCTCATAGAAACAAAGAAAGGACGTTGATGCAGACCAGCAAGGTCTGGGGGACTCACCCAGCAAGGGTCAGTCAGGGCACATCTGGAGCAACCCGGGAAGCCCAAGCAGAAGAAGAGTTGCCTTCGGGATGGCCCACTAGCCAACGGACTAGCGACCGCGAAGGAGCCTCAAGTGGACGCACTTGGAGCTGGCTCACAGGACACTCGTGGAGTGGAGGCCAGTGATCTTCAGTGCAGTCGGTGCTGGAGGCGGGGGCTACTTGGAGCCCAAAGCACAACTTCGTGGGAGACCAGGAAGAGGATGCACTTGCAAATGTGCTCGGTGTCTAGGGGTCACGGTTCCACGTTACCCACGACAGCTACGGGCCTCAGCTTTGCTGGGGACTCAGGGCAGCCTCGGAGAAGTCTGGAAATCTACCTCTGGTGATGCAAAGACTTCGGCATCCGGCGGGAGCTTCAGCGATGCAGACTGGACAATTGCTTCTTAGGTGCCTGCCAAGCAGGGGAGTCACTCCTTGACCCCAAGGGAGATTCTTCAGTCCTCTAGTCTTCAAGTAGAGCGTCGAAGGTCCAGGATTCAGTGTCAGAGTTTCGTCCAGGGTAATCTAAAGTCCTAAGGACTAGGGTCCCATACTTATACAAAGTTAGGGGGTTGGACATACTCTGGGGACCCGCCTATGGGAGGGTCAGGGAAGAGGGGTGGTTACACCCATTCCCTTTGTCCAGTTTCACGCCAGAGCAGGGGCAGGTAGCCCCTGCAACCGGTTTGAACTGGCATATGCACAGGGACACCAAATGTGCCCCCAGTGCAGGACTTCAAAGCACCAGAGGGTGCTCCCGCCCAGCCCCAATACACATTATCCTGTCTGGGGAGGTGGTTACACCTCCTTGGGACAGGAAACCTATTGTCCAGGCCTCCCCTGCCGGAGTTTCAGTCAGAAGCAGGAGGCCAGACCCGTGTCTGTGGCAGCGGCATCCATTTTGTGATGCCAGGGCTCTGGAAAGAAGTTACTGGGTAGCCCGGTGTGTACATGTCTCTCCCTCTAGAAGGGTGGAATGCTACCCCCGCCGCCAGAATTGGCGGGGGGGTAGTATTCCAAGATGTTTGACACCAAACACGACATGTTTCTGTGCAGCCATCCCAAAGTTAGCATTTACCGCGAGGATATAATGTACTTAAGAGTATATGGTCAGGCTGCACCACAAACAGCATCAGAGGATTGACTCCGAACGCTGCAGAGGGGCCCTGCTCGTGCAGGGGCACCCTCTCACATAAAAACCAAGCACTCTGCCTTCAGGATTGTTAAGGCCTGCCATAGGAGTGACTTATAGGTTTATATGTGTGTGCAATTGTAGTGATATAGGTAGCCTATATCACAGTAAGGGGTGCATGCACCACCTTACCCAGGTTGCAGTAGCAGACCTGTGGTGTCATTTTGGATGGCCTTCCAGGGGTGGCACAATACATGCTGCAGCCCCTGGTAGGCCTCTGAGGTACCTATGCCCTGGGTACATAGTATACCATATACTAGGGACTTATAAGGGCACTCCAGATTCCAATGAGAGATGTGCCTAAGGCACATGGAAACCATTTTAGAGAGGAAGCAGCTAGGCTGGGGTTCTGATTAGCAGGGCCCCAGGAAGACTAAAGTCGAAAAACAGTGAAGCATCAGCAAAAAGTGGGGGTACCCATGTGAAGCAGATCCTACTCTCCTACAGTAGTGGTAGGCATCCAGGCCCCCCTGAGTAGGGGTGGTGGTAGTGGTAGGCATCCAGGCCCCCATGAGTAGGGGTGGTGGTAGTGGTAGGCATCCATCCCCCTATGAGTGGGGATGGTAGTAGTGACAGGCATCCAGGCCCCCATGAGTAGGGATGGTGTTAGTGGTAGGCATCCATCCCCCTATGAGTGGGGATGGTAGTAGTGACAGGCATCCAGGCCCCCCTGAGTAGGGGTGGTGGTAGTGGTAGGCATCCAGGCCCCCATGAGTAGGGGTGGTGTTAGTGGTAGGCATCCATCCCCCTATGAGTGGGGATGGTAGTAGTGACAGGCATCCAGGCCCACATGAGTAGGGGTGGTGGTAGTGGTAGGCATCCAGGCCCCCTGAGTAGGGGTGGTGGTAGTGGTAGGCATCCAGGCCCCCTGAGTAGGGGTGGTGGTAGTGGTAGGCATCCATCCCCCTATGAGTGGGGATGGTAGTAGTGACAGGCATCCAGGCCCCCTGAGTAGGGGCGGTTGTAGTGGTAGGCATCCAGGCCCCCTGAGTAGGGGTGGTGGTAGTGGTAGGCATCCAGGCCCCCATGAGTAGGGGTGGTGGTAGTGGTAGGCATCCAGCACTCATGAGTAGGGATGGTGTTAGTGGTAGGCATCCATCCCCCTATGAGTGGGGATGGTAGTAGTGACAGGCATCCAGGCCCCCTGAGTAGGGGTGGTGGTAGTGGTAGGCATCCAGGCCCCCATGAGTAGGGGTGGTGGTAGTGGTAGGCATACATCCCCCTATGAGTGGGGATGGTAGTAGTGACAGGCATCCAGGCCCCCTGAGTAGGGGTGGTGGTAGTGATAGGCATCCAGGCCCCCTGAGTAGGGGTGGTGGTAGTGGTAGGCATCCAGGCCCCTATGGGTGTGTATGGCATTGGTGGTAGCCATCCCGCCCCTATGGTTCTGCTGTTGCTAGTGTACGTCATTTATGCATCCCTATGTGTGTGTGACATATGTAGGGTACGTGTCGTTTGTTTGTGTAGTGGGTGTTTGACTTACCGTCTGCGCCGTACGCGTCCGTACCGGTCCCGGTAATAGATGTAGAGTATTGGTAGGACCTGCGCGATGGGATTCATGGTTTGTTCGTCTCGTTCGGGTTTCTCGTGGCTTCGACTCGTCTCGTCGCCGTGGATCGTCTTGTGGCGCAAATCGGAGCTTATGTACAGCTCTCCCGGATGCTCTGACGTGCCGGACGTAGCGACGGGTTCGGCGCGTACAGAGTGCGCATCGTACTATTCCGGCTGGAAGGTGCTGTGTATTTGGTTCCGTGCGACTCGATTCGGCGTTTACGGATCCGGCTCGGGTGGGGAACAGGAGCTGAAATGGGTAAGTACGGCTCGCTCGGAATCTGGGCTGTTATGCGCATCGTACTTGCTCGTTGGGACAACTGTTCGAATCGGTCGGGAAACACGCATTCGGCTGGGATTTTTTCCAGACGAATAGTGTTAGGTGCGCTTCTGGCCCGAATCGGAATCGGCCCCTTTGTGTCTGTAAAATAAATATTATTTTTTATTTATATTAATTTTTTTTGTTGATTACAAAATCATTTACAATAAACATCAATAAAAAAATAAAATGCCTACTTTTTGTGTATCATTTAATTAATGTTGTATTTAATGTAAAAATATAATTTTTATTAAATTTACTATATTAAATAATATGTTTTAATTAACTATATATATATTGTTATTTATTATCATTTATAACTATGTTATAATTAAAAGACATTACTACTACAAAATATATTGCATTTTTAAGTTGACAAATTAATACATATATATAAATTACTATTCCCACTCCAGTTAGCATTAAGTCAGGGTAGGTGCTGGACACTAAACTTAATTAATTTACTATTCCCACTCCAGTTAACATTAATTCAGGGTAGGTGCTGGACACTAAAATTAATTAATTTACTTTTCCCACTCCAGTTAGCATTAAGTCAGTGTAGGGGCTGGACACCAAACTTAATTAATTTACTATTCCCACTCCAGTTAGCATTAAGTCAGGGTAGGTGCTGGAAACTAAACTTAATTAATTTAATATTCCCACTCCAGTTAGCATTAAGTCAGGGTAGGTGCTGGACCCCAAACTTAATTAATGTACTATTCCCACTCCAGTTACCATAAAGTCAGGGTAGGTGCTGGACACTAAAATTAATTAATTTACTTTTCCCACTCCAGTTAGCATTAAGTCAGGGTAGGTGCTGGAAACTAAACTTAATTAATTTAATATTCCCACTCCAGTTAGCATTAAATCAGGATAGGTACTGGACACTAAACCTAATTAATTTACTATTCCCACTCCAGTTACCATAAAGTCAGGGTAGGTGCTGGACACTAAAATTAATTAATTTACTTTTCCCACTCCAGTTAGCATTAAGTCAGGGTAGGTGCTGGAAACTAAACTTAATTAATTTACTATTCCCACTCCAGTTAGCATTAAGTCAGGGTAGGTGCTGGACCCCAAACTTAATTAATGTACTATTCCCACTCCAGTTAGCATTAAGTCAGGGTAGGTGCTGGACACTAAACTTAATTAATTTACTATTCCCACTCCAGTTAGCATTAAATCAGGGTAGGTGCTGGACACTAAACTTAATTAATTTACTATTCCCACTCCATTACCATAAAGTCAGGGTAGGTGCTGGACACCAAACTTAATTAATTTACTATTCCCACTCCATTACCATAAAGTCAGGGTAGGTGCTGGACACCAAACTTAATTAATTTACTATTCCCACTCCAGTTAGCATTAATTCAGGGTAGGTGCTGGACACTAAACTTAATTAATTTACTATTCCCACTCCAGTTAGCATTAAGTCATGGTAGGTGCTGGACTCTAAACTTAATTAATTGACTATTCCCACTCCAGTTAGCATTAAGTCAGGGTAGGTGCTGGACACTAAACTTAATTAATTTACTATTCCCACTCCAGTTAGCATTAAATCAGGGTAGGTGCTGGACACTAAACTTAATTAATTTACTATTCCCACTCCAGTTACCATAAAGTCAGGGTAGGTGCTGGACACCACACTTAATTATTTTACTATTCCCACCCCAGTTAGCATTAATTCAGGGTAGGTGCTGGACACTAAACTTAATTAATTTACTATTCCCACTGCAGTTAGCATTAAGTCATGGTAGGTGCAGGACTCTAAACTTAATTAATTTACTATTCCCACTCCAGTTAGCATTAAGTCAGGGTAGGTGCTGGACACTAAACTTAATTAATTTAATATTCCCACTCCAGTTAGCATTAAGTCAGGGTAGGTGCTGGACACTAAACTTAATTAATTTACTATTCCCACTCCAGTTAGCATTAAGTCAGGGTAGGTGCTGGACACTAAACTTAATTAATTTAATATTCCCACTCCAGTTAGCATTAAATCAGGATAGGTACTGGACACTAAACCTAATTAATTTACTATTCCCACTCCAGTTACCATAAAGTCAGGGTAGGTGCTGGACACCAAACTTAATTAATTTACTATTCCCACTCCAGTTAGCATTAAGTCAGGGTAGGTGCTGGACACTAAACTTAATTAATTTACTATTCCCACTCCAGTTAGCATTAAGTCAGGGTAGGTGCTGGACATCAAACTTAATTAGGGGCCCATTACGATGGCGGGCGGAAGCACAACCGCCGTGCTGGCGGATGCAAAAACCACCAGTTACCGCCGGCACGCAGCAGTCCACACGCCCGCCCAATTATGATGCGAAAAGCAGGCCAAACACCGCCGGCAAGCCAGCAACACCGTCCGCCATCAAAGTGCGCCCGCACACGTAGCGGCGCAGCCCAACTGACACACACCGTCCGACGAAACACGTCCCGCCCGGCGCATAAATTACGATGCCGCAAACAAACGGCTCCCACGGCAAAGAGACACCGCACGTGAAAGAGAGGCGGAAACACGGACGCAGAGCACGGACAACGAAGAAGCGGCACCCCGGGCATGAATCCAGCACTGCAGGCCCTTCCCATGCTTCTGCTGATGCACCACCAAGGACGCAACGTACCGCGGAGACGCAGGTAGGCACACACACAACAAGTGCACGCAAACAGCGCACACAGTGCAAGGGCGGAAAAAGCGGACAACCCCCACCAGCGCGTGCACACTACACATCCACCATCGCATCCACATATGACACACAGGCCAAATCCTAACATCGCAGAACACATGTGTACACACCACCTGGGACTAGGAACCAACCACCCCGTCACGGCCCCAAAGCGCTGATGACGCCGCCACACATGCGCATAACGCAGAGGCCAACCGCAGCGCCATGCATGCGTCGCACACAGACACCGGGACACAACCAAGCAGCACACACATCAGCCCCACCCCGAACGCACATGACACGTGACAGGCCGGCCACAGACATGTCCCCAACGCCCAATTCACGGACAACACCCAACGCCACACAAACGACGCACACATGTCAGTGAAGACACGCAACTGCAGGACACACCCCAGTGTAACAAACATGGCGTAGCACACAGCGGCGGCATCACCAACTAGGAGAAGCAGGGCTCCTTCGGGAAGAGGAACGCCAGTACCACACTGAAAAACCCATACCACCCTGCACATATGAACAAGACACATGAAACGGAACACCAAAGAGCCCGGGGACCGACAACAGGTGGCCCAAGAATTACATCCACACACAAGGCCCAACGCAGAGCGGAAAGGCAGCCTGCCGCCCACACAAGGGAGAGCAGACAGCACTGAATGACCTTCCATTCCAACACCGAAACCACAGCCCTACGACAGAAGCCGGTGAATACAGCCATTGTCCAAGAATAGACCAACACAGGCATGCCGAGGAGACCGACCACAGGGCAGATAGCGCATATCACAGAAGCACACAACGGACGGGGAAGAAAGAAGAAAACACTCCCCCATGTCGGCCACATGCAAGTTAATTGGAAGGAGTCACACAGCACCGACCTTGAACTGTCTGAGAAGCATGTGGGAAGAGGGCCCGTGTCCTCCAAACAAGCCAACAGAACACAAGTCCTGTCTCCCCACGACTACACAGAGCTCACAGCAACCCCGGAGCGTGCACATTGCAGACTGCACACACAGCCGGAGCACGCCACCTCTACGAACCGCTGCGAAATGGCAACCGCAACACACCTACCCAACTACGCCGAAGAGCTCAAGCTGTACCAAACCAACACGATACATACATTGGGATGCGATCTCCTGTCCCTGCTGAACGTAAGTTACCGACTGACTTACCGCATCACATTGTTCAGCTGCGTCATGCCCGTCTTCTACTGTCGGAGGTGTCCCTACCAGCATCCCGTCGAGATATGCCTCTCCAACCCGGCATGTCTGAAGGCGGACCTGCTACCACTACTCCTCCCTCTGGACGCACACGACAGGGCCTGCTCTGCCTATGGGGGCATGGCGTATGTGGCCAACATCGCACGCGCACTGAAATGGAACCACTGTGCCTCCACACGACGGATCATCGAGAACAGCTACATCGAATGTCACCCAGCATGCCCCATCATGGTCCTCCAAGGGACAACCTACGAACAACACCTTGACAGCCACCATCCGCTTCATTGGCTGGCAAACATGTACACCACCAATGACATGGAAGCCCTGCTGGATGGCATCGCATACCTGACAACCTGTAAATACGTCGGACCACAACGCAGGTTCCCCGAGTGACCTATGAAGTCCAACCCCGCACCCATGCTCAGCTTCCGCACGGACTGGCCAGTCACCACCACAACAGCCATACCAAACGACCGGCAACTGTAACCACACCATCAACGACATCGACATGACATCGGATATGACCGGGACATGCACACTGTTCCCCATCACATCCAGGAACACCGCATGCATCGTGGGAGGCAGTGGCATGGGCTCTGTGCATCGCACCCACATGGACGGAACTGCACGAACAACCAGGACACGACATGGATCCAGCGCACATGGACACACACACCGCTCAGTGGACATGAATAGGTCGCCTGGAGTCTGTGGGTGCTGCACCCCTCCCACCCCCGCCCCGGGAATCCCATACCAGGACCTTTGCATGGACGACAAGTGCATACAACAACAACACGACCCCAGTGACTGTGACATGTCCAGTAACCACCACAGTGCAACAACAAGTGGCACGCCGCTGCATGCACGCAAGCACATGCCCTGATGTCATCTCACATGCACGCGTGCATGAGGAACAACCGCAGCAAACCTGTCACATGGAACTGAGATGGACTGTGCCCATGATGCCGAGCGGTCTGGTAGGCTACATGTATACCGTCTGTGTCAAAGTCCGCAGCTCCGCAGCTATACGTAAATGTACATTAGCACAGCCTTGGCCAAGCAGATGTAACCCCACACCCTATCCCATTTGTTATCATGCTCAGTATATCCTCAACATGTATTCCGCTGCCAGTAGTGTCCACTATACTGCATCACAGAGGACAGAAGACTCAATATAATGTTTGAAACCAGAACTGTCTCCGCTGACTCATTTCACAAGTACGAATGAGAGAGGATGAGAGTATGTGAAGTACACGGCAGTCGTGACATGACCATGTAGTCCACTGGTATTGGATGTTAACGCAAATGAGTAGCACTACTGTGGAAGACACACATGTGTCGTGTGAAGTCGTATGGACGCAGTGCTCAGGTGGGTGGGTGCGACGGGTAGATGCGCACATGCCAAGTTGGAGCACGCCGTGTTGGGAGGGGTCATGAACAGTACACCACCGCTTCCCTGGGCATTGTGAGAGGACACCTGTCGGGGGAGTGAACACGTGTGTGCACAGCAGCCGGGCACACGTACAAAGCGGTACCAGGCGCACCTCAGCCCACCCTCTGTGGACAAGCTGGATCCTGTTGTGCGCCCGCCATGCCCCTTGACAAGGCACACACAGCCCCAGTCGACCAGGTGTAACCCCAACATAGTAAATCCGCACAGGCGATACAGGGCACGGGATGGCAGTGGAGCATGGTGTGTGAGAGGTCTCCTCGCGCTCCTCCTGGTCATATCACGCAGGCAATAGTACCTCAACGTCTAGCATGGCACAAGTCACATGGAAGTGTAGGGGGACGCACCACAGCACGAGCAGCACTGACATCACGGGAGGTGGCTCGCACCATCCCATCCATTGCCCATCATACCAACCACGACACATGCCATTGCGACTAAGTGCAAGCGCGTGCGCCACCACCCCCGAGCCCTCCCCAGAGAGGCCAAAGAGTGAATGTGTGGGCCATCAGCCACAGACGGACGCGGCCTGGCCGCAAGGGCAGCCACAGCCACTGGGTGTCGCAGGTGGCGGATCCGGAAGGCGAAGACTGTGATGCATAGTCCATGCAGGCCGGGTCTCCATTTGGGGCACCACGCAGGTGGACGGCGTCCCGCCACACATCATACCCTGAGACAGCCCACTCGTGCAACTGGACCCACACATACACTCCTTGCCCTCTCTGGTGCGAGCTTGGGGCTGCCTGTGCAAGCGCTAGCCTCGCAGGTGAGCATGCATATTGGGGGGCGAGGGGAGGACATGAGGGCTGGGGCGAAGATGACTGTATCACTGTCAGTTAGTACAAGGGATGACCCAGATGTGGAAAGGAAGAGACGTGTCCCGTGTGTACTGCAACTAGTCGCCAATCCAACTACCCCCCATGTCCGGAATGTAAGCCCGCACCTAGGCCCGCCCATCCGCCACATCGAACATACCACCAGCACGACAACCTTCCCATTCGAAACACTGACTGGGGGTGGCGACCAGTGAACAATCATGTGTAGCCTACCCACGCGTACATGTGGGCCCTCCATGATCCATGTCACCTGCGGCAAAGACATGACATGCGCAATGAGGGAAGTGAGGAGAGCTGTCCGCCCCACGCGCAGAAGGTGCATCAGCTAAACAGACCCAGCAGCGAGTCCAGCAGGGGTCACATGTGCAGGGGCAGCTGTGCCTGGTGTGAAGGCACATGCATATAGACAGCACATCGACCAATGTGTAGTCTGCCCACATCCACAGTCCATCATCATGCGGACATAGGAATTGAACACAGGGCAACACATCTTAGTTGGTGCACCCACCGTGACCAACAATGCGCAATCATCGACGTACCCGCCCTGTGCATGGCCCCCACCCAACGGAGGCACATCCAGTGCCACCATCCCACACACACAAGCCTTCCACGGAACATGCTGTGTCCAATGGTCAGTACAGAGTCAGCGCCCATCTGGTGGATCCTGAACAGGAGACACATGCACACACATGCCAGCTCCCACTATGTACGTCTGCCACCTGGCACGTGCAATGTAACCTCTCACCTGTGACGTGTGACTGCAAGCACACAGCCGTCTTGGCATGGGGCTGTCAATGTGGACACCAGTCAATGTTTCGGGAGCTGTGATCCGTACAGTGCTGTACATAGGGTGCAGTGCTGACACCTACTACTGTCTCATATCCCCTCGTGCCACAGGTCCCACTTGTATTGGCCGCTCAGCCCGTGCCCACATCGTCGTCGTCGTGTGCCATACTCATCCAGCCTCGGAAGCAGTTCCATGCTCAGCAGACACTCATGTTGCCGTGGCGTTGCCGCTTGACGAATATGCAGTCAGTCCCCATCAGCACGCCCCGCAAGTCATTGGGGCCTAGATCCCCATGTGCATGCACATGGCA
Organism: Calotriton arnoldi; assembly: GCA_963921515.1. Taxonomy (NCBI): domain Eukaryota; kingdom Metazoa; phylum Chordata; class Amphibia; order Caudata; family Salamandridae; genus Calotriton; species Calotriton arnoldi. The sequence continues at coordinate 969,765 of CAWUFW010001257.1, forward strand.
GTGGTATGTCTCACTTGCCATTGCCATTGTTGGGAGACCTGTGTAAGTGTATTGTGGCCGTGCCGTCCCAGCTTGACAGCTGGGCTGTGGCTCATGTGCTTGCTCAGTCATGTCAGTGATGTGTATGCGAAATTGCTATGTGCCGTGTTGCTTTGACATGTGTCCTCTGCCATTTTCCCCAGGCGGAGACCGAACATTGACCGCCCATACCAATTGCTGGCGGACATGGACGATACAGAGGTAATCAGGAAGTTTCGGCTGGACAGGCCAACTCTGCATCGACTGTGTGCCATGTTAGAGCCCCATCTCCGTCCCCGCAGGGTGTATCCGACTGCTGTCACCCCCACGGCTAAGGTGATGGCCGCCATGCATTTCTTCGCCACTGGGTCATTCCAGCACACAGTGGGCAGTGGAGGAGGGATGTCCCAGCCCATGTTCAGCAAGGTGCTGAGGGATGTACTGGCAGCCATGATGCTGTACCGGAACAGGTACATCAGATTCCCCAGGGCTCGTGAATTGGCGGCAGTGAAGGGTGCATTCTATGCCCTTGGCAGAATCCCACATGTCGTGGGAGCCATTGACTGCACTCATGTTGGCCTTGTTCCACCACAGGCCACTGAGCACCTGTACCGCAACAGGAAGCACACGCACTCCCTGAATGTGCAAGTGGTGTGCCTTGCGGACATGGTGATCACCCACGTGTGTGCCAAGTTTCCAGGCTCGGCCCATGACGCACACATAATGCGCAACAGCATCTTGCCACGACTGATGGCCAATCTGCAACAGGATCGTGCCTGTATTGTCGGTGAGTATGTGGAGTGGTGTAGCGTGCTGGTTGTGCGATGCTGTCCCCTGTCCAGTTGGAATTGCAACGGTTCTCTGTGTCCCTCACACCCAGGTGACTCTGCGTATCCGAATGGGGCATGGCTGCTCAGTCCATTGAGGAATCCTCGCACCCCAGCAGACGATCGATACAATGAGGCACATGGGAGGACCAGACGTGTGGTCGAGCGTACCTTTGGCCTCCTCAAGTCCAGGTTCAGGTGCCTGGACCGCACCGGGGGTGCACTGGCGTACTCCCCACAGAAGGTGTGCCAGATAGTGGTGGCGTGCTGCATGCTGCACAATCTGGCCATTCGGAAGCAGATCCCCCTCATTGTGGATGACGGAGATCAACCAGGGCCCCAGCCCGCAGACCAGGACAGCTCGAGTGAGGTGGACAGCGGAGAGGAGGAAGCTGGGAATGTGCGCCAGCAGCTCATCGCCCGCTACTTCACTTGACGGTGAGTGTCCATGTACGACGGATGATGTGTCTGTATCTGTGCAGGTGTGTGTGTGCTGTGTCAGGGTGGCCGTATGTTCACTGCGTGCAGTGTGTCAACGCTCCATGGCCAGGGTAGTATGCCACTGTTGGTGACTGTGGCATTGTGCCCTATTGCTCTGTGCGATGTGTGTACATTGCTTGTAGTTGTTGACATGTACTGTGTGATGGGTGTGTGACACACTCATTGAATGTGCTCCTGTTCTGTCTCCCACCCCTAGGTCCCTACAGGCCCTCCGGATTCCATTGCCATGCCACGCATCAGGTGCCTTTCCGCCCAAGGTGGCCGTTGTATTCCGTACAAATAAAACACAGGGCACAAACAGCAGTTAGTGAAAAAGGTGCATTTATTACAAACTGTGACATGTGATTGTGTGTAAGGTGATGACAAAAGTGGTGCGTGCAGTGACAATGAGCTGTCGGTCATGGCTGCGTGATGATCAGGGTGTACCCACTGGTTCTATGTCCATAGTCCAACACACACATGCCATCCAGCTGGCTGTGTGGAGTGGGATCGTAGAGCAAGTCAATGCAGTGGCTGGTCAAGGAAGGCTGGCGGAAGGCTGGCTGGCTGCCTCACTTGCGACTGGAGCGTGCGAAGTCCTCCCGGGAGATCTGTTTCCTCTTCGGACGGCCCCTTCCACGTTTGGGAGGGGGTGTGTGGTGGCGACCTGCTGGTGGTGGGTGAGGTGTGCTCACTGGCTGTGGACGCAGGGGAAGTGGACACTGCTGGCCGACCCTGCGCCCTAGCAGGTGGTGGCGGAGGTGGTGTTGCTGGCCTTGCCTGTGACCCCACCGCCACCACCAGCTGGCCCATGAGGTCCACGAGTTGGTCCATACGGGACACGAATTGGCCCATATGGGCGTCCATGGACCTCAGCACCCCCAGCACCTCCCGCGTGTCAGTAGCAGACCTGGCCCATTGTCCTTGGGCCTCTTCATAGGCCCCAAGGACTCTGGCCATTTGAGGCAGGGCATGGCTCCCAGGGGAGGCTGGCGTTTCCCTGACCCTGCTCCTCCTACCAGTCCTGCTGCCACCGGCCTGCCCACTAGCCACATTGCACACCACGGTCCTTGCTGTGGCTCCCAGGGTGGATCCAGTCGGCCGGGCCACCACCTGCGCTGGGGCTGGTGCCAGCGAAGACGTGGTGGTGGTGGAGGCGGTGGTGGTCGGTGCGGCGATGGTGGCGGTTGCGGCAGTGGTAGTGGCCGCAATGACCGTGGGTGTGGCCGCAACGACAGTGGCAGCAGGGGACTGGGACTGTTCAGCATCCCTGGATGATGGGTTGGTGGGTAGGAGGGGTCCTGGGGAGCGGCTGGGCCCTGCCACGCCAGATGGGCCAGCTTGGTGGTCCGTGTCCGAAGAGGTGGACAGATCCTCCAGATCCGTGTGTCCTCGTTGGGGGCTTGTAGGCTGGCTGTGCTGGCTGCTGTCTCCATCCCCAGCGTCCAGCAGTTCGTCACCTGTGGAGAAAATGAGATTTGTTATTGTGTTGCACCTGGCGAAGTATGTATTAGTCGTCTGACATTGGCAGTTCGTGCAATCTCGTACATGGGTTTCCCGGAGGCGAGTGTGTGGCTGTGGCATCTGTAGTTGTGTGTGCTAGGCAATGGGACTGTGTGCTGTGCACATGTGGCATGGGACGGATTGGCCATGCCGATGGGTGTGTTGCTTTGCCCCTACTCATTGTGACTCTGGTGTATGCGGGCTCCTGGCCCATCCTGGGTCTGGTTTTTACTTTGCTTTTGGAGTTCATATGGAACGCTTAGGAACGCATATGGCAACATGGGGGCCATGCCCCAGATTCGCATTTGGGATGGAATATGCTTTTGGGGTTCAAATGGAACGCTTAGGAACGCATATGGCAACATGGGGGCCATGCCCCAGATTCGCATTTGGGAGGGGATATGCTTTTGGGGTACATGCTGTGAGCCATGGGTGCCGAACGTGACATGTGTTGTGGCAGCATGACAGTGCATGGTCTGAGGTGTGTGCATGCCTGACATGCCCTGCATATTTGCTGTCTGTTGTGGTTACTGGACATGGCATTGGACGCATCGTTATGAGTGAGTGATAGTTGTGTGCCAGCCAACGTATTGCAGTTGTCCCATCTCCTTGGTGTGCGTGCTGCCCTGTGCCATGTGCATCACTGCAGTGCTCGGGGGGGTGTGGCCCATGTTGTGTGTTGTTGCTCACAGTGTGTCGTGCGCTTAATTGACTTCTGGCACATGGTTGGTCATGGGCATGTGTCTTAGCGTGACTGCTGTATGTGTGGCAGCTGTGCGGATGACATGCCTTTCATGAGACTGGGGCTGACGGATGGGATGGATGGTATGTTGTATGTGCATGGTGTGTCTGTGAGTTTGATGGGTTCAGTGGTGTTCGTGTGCATTTCTGTTGTTCCGCTCTGTTGCGTCTAGTGTTGTTTGTCTTACATAGGCGTAGTTGTGGGGTGTGGGGTTGACAGGCAGTGGGGGCTACATGGACAGGACTTCAATGGTGTTTCGGTTGTGTGTGATGAGTTGCACAGTGGCTGCCGTGTGGGACTATATTCAGTGTGGCTTGTGCATGCAGACGTGGCTCCTTGGGTGTTGCTATGTCTGTGATGGGTCATGTGGGGTGTGAGTCTGTTGTTCATGTCCGTGTGCACATTGTTCACTTGTTCGTGACGGTGGGCGGTGCTGCGTGTTCGTGTGCTACGTGACATGTCCCATGTGTTGGTGGTGTTATGGTCCTCATGCCTCCAGTAATCCAGCCCTGTCCAGTTTCCCACCTGCAAGTTGTTCGTGCGTGCACTGTACTGGATGCCACATGGCTCTAAGCGGGGGGTGCTCCAGGTTGCAGGTCTGGGGGGGGGGGGGTGTTGTGGGTCGTGGGGTGGCTGGATACCCACTGACACCGATTGCTGTGGACCGTGATGTCTGCCTTTCGGCTGTCGTTGTGGCACTGCGGTGGCTGACACGTGGCTGTGGGGTGTGGGGGATGCTCCTCCTTGCTGTGCTGTGGGACTGGGGCCTGGTGTGTGTTGTACTTGGGCTGTCCACCGTCCCACCCACTGCACTTTGTGTTCCTGCCACTTACCTGTTACTTGTCGGTTAGTGCAGCTGTGGCGGACACATGGGTGTGGTGGGTGCTCGTTGTGGCGCTTCTGGCATATTTGGGGACCTGTTGGTTGTTACGTGGCTGGCTTAGTGTACACATGTCCCCACGCATCTTACAGTTGTTCGGTTTGGGCTGTGTGTGGTAGTGTCTGTTGCATGTGCGTGTGATGTGTTGTGTATTGTGTGCTGGACATGGGGGTGTTTGTCCCTGGGAGCTGTGGCATGGTGGTTGCGCATGTGAGTACATAGCGGTGTGCTAGTATACATTGGTTTGTACTTACCAGCCTCCACTCCCCTGCTAATCCGGCGAGGATCTCCGGATGTATTACGACTCGCACCTTCTCCTCCCACGCTTTGAAGGTCTTAAAGAGCGCGGGATTCCCTCCGCCAGTGACGGCAGCCAGCTCTCTGTTTTTGCCCTCCTTCTTCTTGACCAGGCTCTTGACGTCATTCCAACGTTTGTTTATCTCGACTCTGTTCCTGGGCAGGGTCCCGACTGCATTGACCTGGTCTACGATCCGGTTCCACATTCTGTTTCTGGTGGCTAGTGGTGTGTGCTGGACCATGTTCCCATAGATTTGTGGGTGCACCTTGATGATCTCGTCGACCATGACCGTCAGCTCCATGGGCGTGAACTTGGGCATTCTTTGTGGTGCCATGGTGTTTGTGGTGCTGGTGCGGTGTGTGTTGTGTAATGTGCAGGGGGTTTGTGGTGGTGGTGGTGGTGGTGGTGGTGATGTGTGCGTTTCTGTGGTGTGCTGCTGTCCTTGCTGTGTCACTGTGTCCTCTCCTCTCCTCTCTTGTTTGCAATGTTGCAAGGGGTTGTGGTCTGTGGGAGTGCTGCTTTTGTACTTACCTATGTGGGTGTGTCCTCATGGTCTGTTGTTTTCAGGTGTGTTGTGTCTGGGGTTCTGGCCTTTGTATTTTTTGTTTGTCCGGGGGTGTTTTCGGATGTGTACTGTGCTTGTGTATTTGTGTGTGCCTTGCTGTGTGGACTTGTTGGCCATGTTGTGTGCTATTGGTTTTGTGTGCGGATGGTTTCTGTGCAGGTACGTGGGTGCCATGGCTTCTGCCGTGTCGATTCTCATCGGCGTTGTTTGCGCTGGCGGGCGGTATATTTGTTGTTTTTCCGCGCTCATGGCGGTGCGATCGTAATTTCACGTGCGGTGTGTCGGCCGTGTGGGCGGGCGGTTTTGTGTTGTCGTGCGTGTTTCCGTCCGTGGCGGGCGGTTTGACTCCGACTCGGACGATGGCGGGCGGTATTTTGTGTGATTTTTCCGCCGATGGCGGTTTTTGGTTTGTGTAATCGTAATGGCGTGGTCGGTGTTCAGACGGTGTGTGCGGGCGGATTTTTGCCGCTTCCATGCCTGGCGGATTTATTTACGCCGGGTATCGTAATGGGCCCCTTAATGTACTATTCCCACTCCAGTTAGCATTAAGTCAGAGTAGATTCTGGACACTAAACTTAATTAATTCACTATTCCCACTCCAGTTGACATTAATTCAGGGTAGGTGCTGGACACTAAACGTAATTAATTTACTATTCCCCCTCCAGTTAGCATTAAGTCAGGGTAGGTGCTCGACACCAAACTTAATTAATTTACTATTCCCACTCCAGTTAGCATTAAGTCAGGGTAGGTGCTGGAAACTAAACTTAATTAATTTACTATTCCCACTCCAGTTAGCATTAATTCAGGGTAGGTGCTGGACACTAAACTTAATTAATTTACTATTCCCACTCCAGTTAGCATTAAGTCAGGGTAGGTGCTGGACACCAAACTAAATTAATTCACTATTCCCACTCCAGTTAGCATTAAGTCAGGGTAAGTGCTGAAAACTAAACATAATTAATTTACTATTTCCACTCCTACTACTATAAAGTCATAGGAGGTGCCATAATTTACTTTTCCCAATACAATTAATATAATATCACTAACTATACTCTACATAAAAAAATATTTATTTAATATTTCCTATAATAATTTTTTAAACTATATATTTTAATTAATAAAAATATTTCTCAACATATTTTTTAAATATTCTTTCAAACAATAATATGTATTCCTAAATATTATAACTCACATATAAATAATATTTTATCGCTATACTATACATAATACAAAATTAAAAATATTATTATTTTTTGGGGGGGGGCGTGGCCTGGCGACCCAGTATGGCGGTTGCGCATTAGGCGAGCTCCGCTGAGCCCGTCTACAACATCCTTTATTTCTCCTGCTTCGTCTGTGAAATTTCCGCTTCAGATCCCCCGCAGTAGCTGAGGATCCTGTGGAGACAGCAGCGATCTATAAACGGGCTGAGATCGCGAAATCCTGAGGTGACGGCTGTGGTGCGCGGCCCAGGAGGCCTGGTGAACGCGACTGCGGTAGGGACAGCTGGGCGGCGGCCGGAGCGGTGCATGGAAGGAGAGGCACGAGGCAGTGCTCCGAGTCGGGAGCAACTAGTGGAACCTCGACCTGGCCCCTGAAGATCTACTTGGAATCGGGACTGCGGCGGCCGCTGTGTCTGCAGGCTGCCGTGAAATCGGAGGCGGCCGGGTGAGTGCCTTGCTTCCCTTCCGCCCGCATCCCCTCGCTCGTTCTCGGCGGCCGGATCGGGCAGCACGAAGAGACTAGACAGCCCGATTAAAGACTAGAGGGAGAAACAACGCTGTCTGGGATCCGAGTTATCTCTGGTGGAGCCCTCGATACTGTGCAACGCGCGGCCTGAATATTGCTATGCCGGCTGGCGCTTTGTTGTAATGTGGCTGTGAGGAGACCGGTAGCAGATCATTTGGGCCTTGCAGGCCGTTGGAGTTCATGTGGGAGACGGCCGGGGTGGTCATTGTGTGTGTTGGGGTGCCCTCACTGGGGCCCTGTCCTACATGTCCTTGCCTCCTGGTGCCTAAGGAATTTTGGTGGCATAAACAAGTGGAGCTGGACACTGGACCACAAGAGGTGAATGTTGTGCACTATACACGGCCCGGCAGCTAGTGGAGGACCCCAGATATTCGAGTGCGCCATCCTGAACAGAGGCGGGCTGTGGAGAAGTGGTGTGGAAGACGCCTGAGTGGATCCCTGTGCGGGCTGTTGGGGGTACTACTTCGGCCACCTGGAGGAAGGGGGGAAACCCGTTAGGGGGGGAGACACAACTGTCTGCGGAAGCGGCCGGGTTAGCGCTCGGTGCGGCTTGCAGGCAGGAGATCTCCGCCCGTGTTCTGCCTCCTCGGTAGACTTCATACGGGCCCCAGCCTTCACGGGGTGAGACCACGGGAGAGAAGGCCTGCACGCACTGGACTTTGCGGATATACAACGGGTCAGGTGCCTCGCCGCCATAATGACGAAAGATAAGCCGACGGGAGGTTCAGCTAAACAGAGCACGCTGGATCGATACACCGAACCAGGGGTCTCGACCACGGAACAGGGGGGTGCGCAGGGGGGCGTCCTGGACAATGCAGCACTTATGGCGGCGATCACGCAGTCCAGAACCGCCTTAGAAGCTAAAATCGGAGAGGTGGGCTCCGAAGTTCTGCTCCTGAGACAGGATCTGCGGAATGCAACGGAGCGAATCACTGAGGCGTAGACCAGAGTCTTGGAGGTGGAAGACTCTGTTACTACCTTAAAGAAAAAAGTGTCATCTTTGGAGACTATCACCAGAGGTCTGGCTTCACGGGTTGAGGATGCAGAGGGTAGGGCCAGGAGAAGCAATCTACGCTTTGTGGGATTCCCTGAAGGATGTGAGGGGGGGAATATGGAATAGTTCTTGACCAACTGGCTCGTGGGTTGGCTCCCCCCGGACTCGATGTCTTGCTGCTTCATCATTGAGCGGGCGCATAGGGCCCTTGTGCAGAAGCCACCCCCGGGAGCCAGGCCACGACCTGTCATTGCGAAGATCTTAAATTATCATGATCGGGACGTTATTTTGAAACAGGCTCGACTTAAAGAACCCCTACAATTTGAGAATACTCGTATCCTCATATTCTCAGACTATACAAGACTGGTCCAGCAGAAACGGCAGTCATTCCAGGCCGCCAAGGCCCGTCTCCGAGAGCTGAAGCTTCCGTATGCTCTCCTGTATCCCGCCAGACTTAGAGTGGTATACCAGTCTCGTACATTGTTCTTCGAGTCACCAGAAGATGTCTTTACCTGGATGGGTGAAACAGTACAGGTCCGACCGCATACACCGCCCAGGAGGGAATCGGATTCTTCGTCCAGTGAGATAGTTCGCAAGCCACCCAGGGCTAAACCTAAGGAGACTAGGAGATCGAGATCCAGACGCCGTTCTGCATCTTGTAGTGATCCCAGCAGATCAGCCTCGGCGCCTCAGCCCGGGAACTTGGCCTCGTAATCACATCAAGATTTCCTATCGGGGAAACTTTTGAGACTATTTGCTTGACCGACGAAGTATAATGGAGGGTGTTGGGGGTAATATTTATAAACGACATTTATTGTTATTGGGACTTACGCTGGCTAAAAGAGACATTGCACGGAAATGCAAAGCGGAGACCCCACCTTCTTTGTCAGCATGGATGAATGGCCTAGATTTCTGTATGGGATTGGAGATTCCAATATTTAAGGCTAGGGGCTGCCCACAAAAGCATCCCAAGATCTGGAGGCGCTGGGCGGATTACCGAGATCTCTACCTCGAACCACTTCCCTCTGTAGATGCCTTGATCCCGTGATGATCGTTCAGGATTGTGGAGTGATAGAGTGATAGACCGACGACTCAGTGATATTTTTCATTTGGGGAGGTGGGTGTTAACGTGGTATTTAAGATGTAGTGCTGTAATAGTGCAACGGGGGGTGTTTTACAGTTCATGGTTAATGGGTTTTTTCTGAAAATGTCTATTCTAAATGTCAATACAACTATCCTGTATCTTTTACTAAGGCGGAAGGCTTCTGGGTTACAGAGCCCTGCATTGTATTTGTCGCTTGACACAATAAAATCTGTTTATAAAAGATATATATATATTTTTTTTAATAAATTAATGAATATAGATTTTTTTAAATATTTAGAAAAATATTACATATTTATATATATTAATAATATATTTCGATTAAAATATAATAACTATTACATTTTAAATATTAAATTACATAATTTTCTGTTTTATTTAAGTATTAATAATAAACCATTATTTTTAATAAAACTTGAATTAAAATTATACTCTATAAACAAATTATATTTTTTAAATAGATATAATTTTTTTTTAATTATTCATTTTTTTAAATATTTAACCAATTACTGTAAAACACTCCCCAACTTTATCCCCTATAAATCCAACATCCCAATCATAAAACAATAATTTCTAAATTCAAAACTTAAATTTGTAAATTTTAATTTTATATTTCGAATTTATAAAAATTTTAATTCAATTATTTTAAAACACTCCCCACTATTATCCCCTATAAACACAACATCCCGCTCATAAATAAAATATTTCTAATTTAAATATTAATTTCTCATAATTTTTTTTAAATAAATACAATTATTTTAAAACACTCCCCACCCTTATCCTCTATAGACCCAACATCCCACTCCTAAAAATAAATTTCTAATTTAAATTAAAAATTTCGAATTTATTAAATTTTTAAATCATTTTTTTTAAAACACTCCCACCCTTATCCCCTATAAACCCAACATCCCAATAATCCTATTTTTAATTTCAAAATTTCAAATTTATTACATTTTGAAATCAATTTTTTTAAAACACTCCCCACCTTATTCCCTATAAACCCAACATCCCGCTCCTAAAATAATAATTTCTAAATTAAAATTAAAAATTTCGAATTTATTAAATTTTAATATCAATTATTTTAAAACACTCCCCACCCTTATCCCCTATTAACCCAACATCCCGCTCCTAAAAATATTATATATATTTTTTTATAACAATTATTATTATTATACATAAAACAAACATAAAATATTTTAAAATAAAGTACTAAAGCAATATTTTGACATAACGATATTTTAACTGTCGACATTACAAAATTCGATATTTTTTACAATACTAAAAATCGATATTTTTAACATCGATATACATTACATCGATATTTATTACTATCGATATACTAAACTCGATATTAATGTATGTCGATATTAAAAATTCAATATTATGTTTACTTACCTTAATAAATCGTGTTGTTTCAGATTTAAATTGTTATCATATAGGGGTCGATTCCGATCTCAGCCGGTAGGGCTCCGAATCGGATTCGGCTTTACCGGATCCGATTCGGACGCCCTGTTTCCGACCGAGTCGGACGTGCATCCGAACGAGCGAGTACGATGCGAACGTACGCGAAATCGCCGACCGACTCGTTCGCGGGACCCAACCGCTCCAACCGACTCGCACGGACACGACTCGCACCGCGCAATGGAGACGTTCCCCGGCCGGGTAAGTACGATGCGCGCCGCAAGCAGTCCGACCGACTCGCGCCGTCCGGCTCGAGAGAGAGCAGTCGGAGCTGCACTTTGGAGGTCCGTGTCGGACCCCCCTGTACGACTAGCCGTGCGAGTCGCACACAGGGGGGACCCATGGGTCCCCCCTACCTGTGCGTGTACGGTGCGACCCGCTTCGACGCGTACCCGCTATAGGGGGCTCCCTTGTTCGCCTCGCACCCATTGAGTCAATGGGAGCCCGCGTACGCGTTGTACGACCGGCTCCCATTGACTTCAATGGGAGTCCGACCGAATCGAGTCCGATAGCATGCGAACGCATCGTACTCGTTCGGTCGGACTGCTAGGGTCCGATTCGGTCGGAAATCTCTCCGGGTCCGGCTCGGTCGGAGAGATTTTCTGCCCGAATCAGAATCGGCCTTGAAATGTTTTAAAGTGCTTAAAAGTTTGGTGAGAGCGGATGTTACTATTCCAGTATGCAAAGGTACAGAGGCCCCTCCTGAGGGTACACCACATGCATTATGACTACCGAACATGGGTTAAATACATTTGCTTGGCTTTGCCAGTGGAGAAGGATTACTTAGAATGAGGGCGCTTTGAGTTTTCCTAGATATGGGACATTAAACACCAGAATTCGTGATCATTTTAGGGAAAATTGCATGAGATGAAGCCACCACCTAGACCCCTTCAATATGAAGCTTTAATGCATGGGAGAGAGTTGCCATTGAACAGGAAAGGGAAAAATGCCAGAGGAGGACTTGCGGGGCAGTGAAGAATTACTCAAATGAAGGAACAAGATTGTACCTAGTCCTTACTTCAGAGACTGCTATGAGGTGACAGGGCGAAGATTCCAGTATGAAGGAAGAGGGTGAGTCAAATACTGATTCTAATTTTTGGCTTTGAGACCTCCACCACACATGATCCTAGCAGAGCTGAGTGCTCAGGCGCTAGAACTAGTTCTATAGCGCCAACTGCTCCAGTACAGCTAATTGCATCCCAAATTAAACGACCCCTGCAGAAATTGCAAATCACCCCAACAGTAGTAGCTTGACCATACATTTCTATTCCAACGGCTACAGCCATGTTGCCCAGTGTAGCCCCAGCACTTGTTATTAGTACTCCATCTCTAACCTGGGTAATAGTCAGTGCTCCTCCGCTTGTAGAAACTAGACCTGAGACTCAAATAATTACCGGAGGAGTATCCACAGGATTTGACCCAACTTCCCAGGACTCACAGATAGTTGCCTAGAAGCGACCATTAACAATAAAAGCCCTTATATATGGGGGAATGATGCCCAGAAGAAATAGTTGTGACTGAGGAGAGATGCATACCAGCTTCGTTTGAGGAAAGAGAAGGATCTATTAAGGCAGAGACTATGGGGACACCTGAGAAATCAAAGATTGAAAAAAAGCCTATAAATATCTCTCAAATGAAAATTGAATTGGAAGAAATAATAAGGGGGTGCCTAGAGTTCAAACACTTAGAGTAGTATCAAAGAAAATAATGAATGTACCTCTGCAAGGAAGTTATGAGGAGAGCTGCTTTAACTCATGACAAATTAACTGAACTTGCTCAGAAACATGAGAAAGATCTTACAAAAAAATGTACATCTACACAGAAGCTATAGGGTTTAATTAGATGACCTGACATTTGAGAACATGAGGATTACAGGACTGCAATTGCATATTGTAGAGTTGGTTAAATGCTTCGCAGGTAGGGTGAGTTTGAAAAATTAAAAGTCAAATGGCCCAAGAAACATGAGAAGAAAAAGAGGGAAGATGCTATTGCAGGGAAGCAGAATGAAGGTAGTGAGGAAGAAGCCGCAGCTTATCCACTTAGAGAAATAGCAGTAGGAGCATATGTCCATGTTCCTTGGAGTCATGGTGATTTGGCTGCTTTTATGAATAATTTTCCCAAATTGAGAGACAAGCCGGTGCAATGGTATGCACAAGTACAAATGTATGTACTGTGAACAGATTTGAATACATTTTTCGACATAGGAGTGCCTGCAGATTTATCGGCAGAATGTAAAACTGTGCTGCAGTGGCCTAGAGAGGAACCAGCGAGAGTGGCAGGGACAAATGCGCTGTCTCCTATAGTGAAGGAGAAGTATGAACTAGTTAGTACCTTTTTGAAGGGCAGAGTGCCTCTGAAAGATCTGGATTGGCTCAAAATTAAGTGAACTACCCAGGAGCCAAAGGACACTGTGCATGAATATTATGAGAGAATGTTGCAGGTATTCCAGCAGCTGAGGACATGAGTATCCTGAGGAAAAGGATATCAAGATTTTTTTGCCCAACCCAAAGCGTGATCTGCTGGCAGAATAGGTCACTCAATGAAACCCTGAGATATGCTAAATATTATAGTGATGAGTTAGACATGAAACAGAAAAAGATCAAATAAAAAATTATGTTGGCTCAGAAGAACCTGGCTCAGAAAGGTTTTCCGAACCCTTCATTTGTAGAGAACCAAGGAACTATGCAGGGAATTGTGATGCCATAAACAGATTTCTAAGGAAGTCAAGGGGAGGAATGCCTTTGTCACAGGGAAAAGGTAGAGGTGTTCCTGTGGATAAAGGATCTGGATCAGATGTTGCTGCTATAAAAAAGATTACCGCTTGTCACACCTGTCATAAAATCAGGCATTGGAAGAGGGAATGTTGATATCCTGGAAATCCTGGAGTAAAGATGCAGGTGCCACAAGGTATGCAAATGCAAAATGTGCCCGGTCAGAGAATGCAAATTTCAGCACAGGGGCAGGTCCCAATGATGCCAATTTCACCTGCACAGATGGGGTATCCTAGATTTAATTTGAATCAGATGCCAAAAACTAATATGAATCCATTTCAGAATGCTATAACACAATTCCAGAACCCAAATCAGAATACCTTACAACGATCCCTGCTATTTGAAACTGATGGTTTTGGTTCAGATAATTCCCAATGATGGTGCCTGAGAGAGAAAGAAGATTATGTACTTGGCACAGTATTAGAGGTAAACCAGAGTGGCCCATATGTAGATGTAGAGGTTTATGGCCACCCTGTATCATTTCTCATTGACACTGGTGCTACCCGGTCCACTGTTAGAACAGTGGAAGTCCCAGACTTACCTCTCTCAGGGAAAACAATCCAAGTTGTAGGAGTAACTAATAAACAAATTCAAAGTCCATTTTCTGAAAGGGTACCAGTAAAAATAGGATCCTTTGAAGAAAAACACCAATTTGTTGTTTGCGATTCAAGTCCTTTAAACCTGTTAGGGATAGATTTGTTGTGCAAGTTCAATTGCACAATTTACTTTACACTGGATGGTGTAGCATTCTAAACACATGATGAGGACGTTGATTTGAAATTGATCAGATAGTAAACCAAGGAAGGACTATTTCCTTTGTTAACTGTTAATGAGTTAATGAATTACCCAAAGATTTGAGAGAAAATACGAATGGCAAAGTTTTGGACTTTACAGGGAAAGACATCTGACTAATTAAAGGTGTAGAATCAGTCTAAAATATGGTGAAACCAAATGCGGTTCACCCTAGAACACCACCATACCATTTGACCCCAGAAACTATTGCATGTATACAACCAGTGATAGATGACATGTTACAAAAGGGAATCCTGAGAGAAGTAATTGGAAGTCCATGTAACTCTCCAATTATGGGTTTACAGAAACCCAATGGAAAATATAGGATAGTTCAGGATTTACGGAAGAAAAATGAAATTGTAGTACCCTGTTGTCTTTTGGTACCGAATCCAGCCACCATACTGTTTCAAATTCCATGTACTGCATAATTACTGTGATCGATCTATGTCAGGCTTTCTTCTCAGTGCTGTTGCATGAAGAGAGACAATTTCTTTTCTTTTGTCTTCCAGCAGAAAACATTAGCATAGTGTTGTGTCCCACAGGGGTATACAGAGAGTCCATATATCTTTAACCAGATTTTAAAAAAGATTGTAGAGTCCCTGGTAAATGCCATATCAATCCTCCCTTATTCAATATATAGATGATTTGCTTGTGGCTTCAAAAACACCGAATGCATGTAAAAATGACACCATTGTACTCTTGAATCACCTGGCAGAGAATGGACACAAAGGGTGATATTCACAAGAACGTGCGATAATCTTCGCCAAAATATGTTAACGCAACTTTTCACATCGCCGTCTATCGCCGGAAAATAACTCTGTGTTAACGTCGTATTCCCAACACAGCGGTAACATGCGATAGTCTCCCGACAACGCGTCAAATGTCCGCAATAAAATTACCTGGACGGCGATAAAAATCAAAACCCGAATGTGAAAAAAGTTGCGATGTGCCCAACTGCGATAAAAAAATTCCGCGATAAGCAGCGCCAGGCCTGCAAGTCACACAAGTCAGACGGGAAAAACCACTATAAAAGCGGCAAACAAAAACACAACCAAGACACAAACAACCGCGAAGCACCATGGAGGTAGCCGGAGCAAGTACAGAGGACAACCAGAACCCCACAAGCCCCACGGAGGACCAGCCTGGGACCATCATTGGGGAGACGGTGGCAGGTTTTGGGGGACCGGACACTGCACAACATGACCTGACCCAACAGCAACAGGGTGAGTAACGACCAGGGACTGGGGGGACAGGGGGAGATGGGCACAGTGGCACACATGCACAATTAAGTATAGCACATCTGCGGACAAACCATGCCCAAGAGTCACAACTCCGAACAAGAGACCAATTTACCCAAGTCCGCAACATCGCAGCACTGTATATGCACAGAAGTGAAAGGCACACCGCCTGAAAGGGATAAGGGCCAGCAAAATCAGAGCTGAAGGGGCAACTCACCCACAATGCAGCACACACACATAAGAATCAGAGCACCTCAACATTGACAACAATGTTGTACAAACTGCAACATTCACACAACAGAACAGAGGACACAACTGCTGCCGCATGTGTGTAGAAAATGGCCATTCGCATGTGGCATAGCAGGAAACTGTGAGATGATAATGTACAAGTACACCCTCACATCCCTGATGGTGCAGAAATGTCAACTGTCCCGCATCAAATTGGCATCTTCTCACAAACAGTCACAATGTACATTGTCATTCAGTCTGTATGTAAACTTGTGCAATGCGTGAACATACATGTGAACACAATGCCAATCTGCATCTCCCCTGCACATTGCAGAGGGAGAATCAACACCTCCTGCAGAGCAGACCCAACAACACAGCACTGATGATGAAGAGGACCACACCAACATCTACACCGAGGCCCTCCAACAGCTCATGGACAGCTCCGGCACCCCACCTCCAGCAGCAGGGCAGCCCAGCTGCATCGATGAGACCCCACCCCCTGCACAGACCACACAGCAGGAAGCACCCACCACCGCGGCTGTCTCCCAGGACCCCCACGACCAACACATGGCATACCAATGCCGTGTGTTCGGGTGCCAGGAGAAGATGGCTGACCAGCTGCGGGTGGGGTCCGATCTCATGTCAGCCAAACTAGATGCCATACGTGGGTGTCTAAGTCCCATCAGGGATGACTTACAGTCCCTAACAGACACCCACTGTCCGCTCCATGCTCTCCAACAATCCATGGCTGACATCACTGGAGTCATGACTCTGAGCCAAAAATAACTGTCTAGTCAGAGTGGCTCCAGCGATGTCAGCCGGGAGTTGGGACACATAAGGAGAATGATGGAGAGCTTGGAGCGGATGCAGGCGGAAAGAATGTTTGCCACAGCAGCACACCAGTCAGATGTAGCTGTGATCCTCCATGCCCTGCAGATCCTCTTCATGGCATTGCCACCACAAAGCCTGGCCCGGATGAATGCTGCTGCTACTACTCCATCCACATCTCCGCCCCCTGAAGTGTCAGTGCCACACACTGCGGCAGACATTCCACCTCCGGCCCCTGATGTGTCACTGCCACACAGTGATGCAGACAAAACACCACCACCCGCGTGTGAGGCACCGGACACATCAGAGGATGGAGACGATGATGAATCGGGCTTTGTGGTAAGAATGAAGTGGTAGCATTCATCTCCGCCATATGGCCTGTTTCAGCTTGGTTCTGCCCTCTGCATTATGCCCTGGAATAACACCTTCCACTGTCCCCCGATACACTCAGCGACACTCACCTTGGATCTCGACATGGACTGCCATATTTGGTTGGGTTACCAATGACACAGCAAGCACACTGCGGACTGAAGTCTTCCACTCCCGATGAACTTGTCAATCCCTAAAGTTCTCCGGCTGGCCCTCCACGGGGCAACATTGCAAAGTGTGGTTTGCATGGCCCTGTACTTGGTCCAGCTTCAACACTCCACTGAATGTGAATAAAACATTTGAATTCACACAGATGTGTCATGGCTATGCTCAATCAAGTATGAAAGTATGGATGAATGTAGGGACAGTGATTCCACAAAAAGGTACTCCCTGGGTAATGCTATCAGTGCGCATGTATGGCCGTGACCCAGATAGGCAGTGAGACACACATTGTCATTCAAACCAACACTCATCACAGTTGAATACAAGTGAAGGTGCGTAGACTTTATTAGCATATGTGTTTCAGTACGGGCAAGATTAGTGCCACAACATGCAGATCAATGCAGCAGTATGTCAGAATGAGGAACGCTGCCAAGCGCCGCTGACCACTCCGGGGGAGTGCCTCACCTTCCACAGGTGTGTGTTGTTCGGCGTTGTTGTCCGCTCATGTATTCGGAGTCCAGGCGAATGCAGCCATGTCCACTGTTGTCGTGGGATATGTGACCAGACCTCCAAGATGCAACAAGGTGTTGGGACATGTGCAATGGGTTCCAATCTGTTGTGGCTGCAGGTACGTAGTTACTCGTCCATAAAAGCGATTGCAGCTTCGTAGGCTATCATTTCCAACATGAGCTCGTTGTCGACTTCATCAAACAGGACGGCGAGGCCATCCATTAGCAGGTCCGGACAGATGTGCTGCGTCCACCCCCTTTCACCAATTAGCACTACAGCCCAATAGGGGAGCGGTTCAATGTGGTCACTGCACAAGCGGAGTTGTGCAATCTCCCAGGTCCAGCTACCAACATGTATGCCAAGTATCAAGGCATCCCATAAACGGGTATCACGGTGACACTCCTGGTCGTGGGCCAACAGGGGGCGCACGCACATGTCAAAATCCAGTTCAGCTACCGTCCTGTTGGATAGGCAGACATTCATGAACCACTCGAATATGCACGATCGACAATGCAACACAGGCTGAATGCAGGTGACGTTGGCAAGGCGGAAGCTTAGCCGGTAACTGATCCGCAGCACTGCCAATGGCAGTACCCACAGTAAGTGCAGCAAATGTGCACATAACAGTTCCACGTGACAGGGGTTGTGCATGTGTCCGGGATGTTCTGCCATTGCGTTAGTGGCTCTGGTTGAAGTGGCACTGTTCTGACCTGCGCCAGTTCTGTGGATGAAATGCCACAGCTCGGATCAATGAGTTGTTTTAGTGTGCAATGGTTGTACGCCTGGGATGGTGTGGGAGTAAGTGTGAAGGCCATTCCATGCAAGATAACTTCGAGCAAGGACTTCTGTGTGTGGGGTGTGTATACGTTGGTCTTTCGTCGGGCTGTGCGTAGTGTGGGAGTCGACATCAGCTGCTACAGTATCTGTCAGGGGGTGCCGGGCACATGCAATTCCGAGGTCGGAGGTGCAGATGTGCTTCCGCCTGATAGTTCAGACAAAGGAGCTTTCATCCCTTATGTTAGTCTCTCATCTGCTTGCATATAGGAAATGTGAAGTGGCTTGTTGGGGGTGGGGTGGGGTGGGATGTGTGCGACTTTGGGATTCATGTTTGACATGTCTTGCATGTGGCAAATGTGCGGCATCACTGTGTGTTACATTGCCTCACAGCTGCTCCTCCCTCCCCCGAGCCTATTTACTTGTGCGCGCAGCGCAGTTGCATCACTTGCACTCCTACAGCACACCATTTTCATGCCTGTCTGCGCATGTCCACAAGCCTGACAACCACACTGTGATGTTGTCCGTTGAAGGTGGGCGGCCACGTGAGTGTAGGCCTATGGTAAGGATAGGGCGGACACAGATGTAGAGTTCATGCTTGGCTGAACTCGCGCTGCGATTAAGGCTAGGCATTTGGCTCTTGCTGCGGCATTACAGATACACACAACACTTGGCATGTATGAGCCAAGACCCGAGCGGTCTTGCGCTCCTTCATTTCTTCGTTTGTGCGAGCCCGCCCTCAGGGTGCATGCTACATTGCAACATTGTCGATTGTGGGCAGGGTGGCGCCGACACTACAACAGAGACACACACATTAGTTACTTCCTTGTCCAGGCCAGAACCGAACCACGCCCAGAGCCCCGGGCAAATCCTTCACACCCCTACGCTGGCCTGGCGTACGCCGGCCCAGCCCAGCCCACTCCATTTCGCTTACAGGGGGGGACAACAGAGCTACGTGTCCAAGGTCTTAGACACTGCCTGAGGTGACATGGTTGCGTCCGCAGTCCACAGCACAAGGTAAGGTGGTAGGGCCCTGGCCCATCATGCATACATAATGACCACATGGACACACTTTGATAGATAGTGGAACTGGCTACGGGCATGTGCACCCGGCCACTTTTTATTGCCAGGTCACATGTCCAGTGACGCCTGTGCTGGATGGGTGTGGGGTGAGTGTAAGCCAGCACTCAGGGAGTGGTTGGTGCTGGCAACAACTAGAACAGTGATCTTCATATTACACACACAGATTCAATCATAAAGGGTCCATGACTTGCAGTGCACTGAGGTAGGGGCACCAGAGATGTGTGTGCTCATGTGCAGTGATTGTTAATCATTGTGTCCCTTCGGGATATTTCCGCTGCAGCTGCAGTGGGGTGTGGTACACCTGCATCATCTTCATCATCATCGTCCCAGGTCTTCCCCACTGCCTGAGGCGACATTGTCACGTCAGCTGTCCACAGCACAAAACTCAATCATAAAGGGTACATTTGTTGTGGTGCACTGAGTCGGTCGCACCTGAAGCGCTCAGCGGGTGTGCTGCCAGAGATGATGGCGTGTCCTCGCGGGTCAGGATTGGATTTGATTTGAGGGCCCTGCTGACCGCAGTGTAGGCCGGAGGCAGCGGTCAGCAAGGGCCCACAGCCACGTGACGATGACTTGTAGTACACTGAGTTGGTGGCACCTGAAGCGCTCAGCGGGTGTGCAGCCAGAGATGATGGCGTGTCCTCGCAGGTCAGGATTGGATTTGATTTGAGGGCCCTGCAGACTGCAGTGTAGGCCGCAGACAGTAGTCAGCACACACATAACTCCTCGGTGCTGTGCCGCTGGGTGCGCTGGGGGCCTCTGTCGCGGATGCCAGCGATCGGCTGAGGAGGCTGGCGGTAATGGCGGCGGACTCGTGGCAGGGTGGGGGCACCTCCCTGGCAGACGCGTTGGCCATCCGGGAAGTGAACCTCGCCCAGAGCCCCGGCTTATTTATTCACACTCATACGCTGGCCTGGCGTACGCCGGACCAGCCCACTCCACTTACGCTTACAGGGGGGGACGACACGGATACATGACCGGGGTCTTCCCCACTGAGGTAACATGGTTGCGTTCACTGTCCACAACACTACAAACACCAGCAGTATCTGTCCACATGGACATGTCTGTGCTCTGCATACTGTAGTCTGTCCAGCACATCACCGCCACACTTGGCATTGTGTACATTCTTATTCATGGGTGACTTGCCTCCTTCACACATACTTGGTTCCCACCTCTCCCCACATTCTGCAATTGTGTGGCTGAGGGGCCATGCCGTTTTGGGAAGGTCAGCTGTCTTGTTCTGCGCTGCCTCGGTGGTAGTCCGGGGGGGGATCCTGGGGGTGGTGGCGGTGGGTGTTGTGGCCCTCTTGGGTCTCCGAGCTGCATGGTCAGTAGCTCCATGACATTTGTTGGTCTTCAGATGTGGCTCTGGGCTGGGCTCCCTTTCATGCTGCAGGCTGTCGTCCTGCTTTACACCAGTAAAAGGCAGGTGTTAAATCCCTGCTGCTAACGCGCCTTATCGCCTGTTTTTGGGTCGCATCGCGGATCTGGCTGGTCGTTAAGTATATCGCGAAGTGGTGTTTTCGTGTGTTTTTGCACGGGAACGCCTACTCTGCATATCATTAGTGTTAGTTGTCGCTCTCATCCGTGGCGATGTTTTTTGCGGAAGATATCGTTGGGAAACTGGCGATATCGGCAGTTTGCACCAGCTTGAGAATAGTGCGATAAGTCTATCGCCACTTTTGCGGCGCTAAAGTGCCGATAAATCGACGATGTCTCCTTGAGAATATGCCCCAGAGTGTCTCCAGGGAAACTGCAGTACTGTCAAAGAGAAGTTCAATCTGGGACACATCTTTGTGAAGGGAGTGTGAAAATGTGTACATCCAGGAAGTAAGTGAAAATTGTACTTTATTGTAGTATCGGCACAGCGCATCCGCACGATGCAAGAATCAGGCAGTAACTGCTAAACCTCGAATTCTGGAGCATGGAATCCAAAGCGTACACGCAGGTACATGGTTCCATGTTCCAAGAGGAAAGAGAGCACAAGGGAAAAGAAGAAAGGGGAAGGTAAAGAAAGATGAGAGGAATGTAACACATCTCACCCCTAACAGGAAAAACAAAAAGGAAAAAAAAAGGAAAGGAAAGGCAAAGACATGAAATCAAGACAAATATCTGGCAGGTAACAAATTTGGTCTATTATTACTTTTAACTCTGGATGCTACAGACTGAGCAGAATGAAAACCCAATGGTGAGTCAACTTTACTGTCCATGCTAGGCCCTTGATATTTGCATTTAGCAACTCTTCTCTCATTCCACACTCTTCCATCTTGAGTAATCCAGAGTTCTTACAAACCTTAACGATTTTGATGGGATGACCGAACTTGAAGGTTCCTTTGGCCAAAAACCCAGGTTTTTTTTTATCCTGACCCACTCACCAACCGTAAAATCAGGAACCTTTACATTCATGTTAGAGTCAAACAATGCTTTCATCTTGCCTTGCTTAACTTCCACACGCTTTGCGACAAGATCCAAATCAATGCAATCAACAGCTTTGTTGACTTTCCTGATCCACCATGGACAAATATCCGATATGGGTTCTCTCCCCTGCAAAAGTCTGAAAGGACTTACTCCAGTAACCGAGTGAGGAGTAATACGGTACATCCATAACTTTTTCCTTACCACATCCCTCCAGGACTCACTTGACTTACAAGCAGAATCAATACCATCCTTTAGAACTCTATTGAATCGCTCCCCTTGGCCATTCTCCCTTGGTTCATAAAGAGATGTAGTCAAATGTTTAATGCCACACATACATAGGAAACTTTCCATCTCCTGTGATATGAGTTGTACCCCGTTGTCCGTCACAGGAACCTCGGGAGCCCCCTCATGTGCAAAAACTTCTTTGAAGAAGGTAATAATAACTTGAGTGGTAGCACTTGCCACAAACTTTACCTCTGGCCATTTAGAATGGTAATCAACAATCACAAGAGCAAAACGAGCATTATAAGGTAGATGATTGAAAGGGCCGGAAATATCGAATGCCTCTTTCTGCCAAGGAAAGTCAGGCCATGAGACCGGTTTGAGAGGAGCAGAGGAAACCTTAAGCATCTTGTTACTGCTTATGCACTCAGGACATTCCCTAACGGTTCTATCGACCATTTTGTCAAGTCCGGGCCACCAAAAATTAGCTCTAATAAGGCGCTTCATGGAAGACATACCAAGATGTCCCTGGTGGGCAAGCAACAAAATTTTGCTCTGCATGGAAACTGGAGGAATAATCTTTCCCCCTTTGAAAAGTAGACCACCATCTTCCTCAATCTCATCAGAGACTTGGCAAAAAGGAGCAATATCAGCAGTGGCGGATTTTTCTTTAGGCCAACCTTTTTTCAAACAGTCAAGAACAAATTGAGATACAGCATCATTATTCATTTCAGTCATCCATTCGGATTCGGACAAACTAAGAAACTCATTTGAAACAAAATCTTTGACCGTGGCAACTATGTCTATCTCTTGTTCATCATAAAATGCACGATCATCAGAACAAGGCAATCTGGAAAGGAAATCGGCAGTGACATTACACCTTCCAGGGACATACACAACCTCAAAATCATACTCTTGTAGTCTGGAAGTGAGGCGAGCAATACGAGCAGTAGAGTTCCACCCCACCCCCCCACCCGGGGATAAAATTCCGATGAGAGGTTTGTGATCAGCCCTGAGAAGAAATCTGTTTCCCCACACATAGTGGCGAAAATGCTCAATGGCCAAAATGCATGCCAATAACTCCCTCTCAATCACTGCATACCTTCTTTCAGTAGCCGAGAGTGTTCTAGATGCAAACGCTACACACCACTCTTCCTTCGCAGAGCACTGACTAAGCACTCTTCCCAGACCGTAAAGACTGGCATCGACCGTAATGATACATTTTTTATTTAAGCAAAAAGACTTGAGGGTGGGAGCATTCACAATCTCACTTTTGATTTGTTTGAAAGCTGTTACCTGTCTGTCTGACCAGACAAACTCGGTGGATTTCCTGGTCAACTCTCTGAGAGGCTCCATCTTGGTGGTAAAATTCTGTATGAATTTACTATAGTATTCACACAGGCCAGCAAAGGAAAGAAGTTTCTCTCTGTTGTCTGGTGAAGGTGCATTTATAATAGCTTCAACCAAAGACTTTTTTGGCACCACATCTTCACCCGAGAGAGTGTGACCAAGATATTCCACCGATTTGCAAAAAAATGTGCATTTACTGGATTTAAGTGTCAAACCACTCTTTCTCAACCTTAAGCAAACTTCCTTAACATGTTGGACGTGATCATCCTCACTCTTAGAAAAAATGAGGATGTCGTCCTGGAAACATTTCACAAAGTTACCAACATCTTTAAATATGTGATACATGGCTCTTTGAAAAACGGATGCTGCCGACGCTAGGCCGAAAGGCATCCTTTTGAACTGAAACAATCCATGAGGAGTAATAAAAGAAGTAAAGTGTTTGGAGTCTCCAGTGAGCTCAATTTGGTGGTATGCAGAGCGAAGATCAAGGGTGGAGAAAATGCAGGCACCATCCAACATACACACCATCTCGTTGATATTGGGAAGCGGGTGGCAATCAGCAACCAAGTTGGCATTCAGCGCTCTCATATCAACACACAACCTAAGGCTTTTGTCATGCTTCTGTGTCAAAACAATGGGAGAAACCCATTCAGATGACTCAATCTCTTCAATTATTCCACCCTTAACCATATCATCCAACATAGATTTCAACTCAGCTCTAACGCTGATGAGAACCCCTCTAAGCTTTTGCTTGACGGGTACCGATCCTTCTCTTACTTTTATTCTATGACTGAAACCATTGAGTTTACCGAGCTTTTCAGAAAACACATCAGGAAATAATATAGTAAAGTCTTCAGCACATGAAGCAGTAACAGCAAGAACAGATACAGGTTCTTTCTCCCTGGGATTTAGCACAATACCAAGTTTGGCCTGATCACGCCACCCCAGCACATTTACACCCTTGAGGGCTACATAAAGCTTAATAAAAGCACTGCTTTCTTTGAATTCAATGAGAACTTCTTTAAAACCTATAAAATCATTATTAGAACCATCAAAATTCTGTGCTACAATATCAGGTTTGCATAAGGATCTCAGGTCTATTAAATTCTCAAAAGATTCCAAACAGTATTGCCTTGTGATAATAGTCCAAGGTGACCCAGAGTCCACCATAAGCTCAAGATTTCTTCCAAGAACACAAACTATACATTTTGGTGGACCAATCTTGTCAGCTTCTGAAACATCAAATGAGTCTCGAATGGAGACAACAATTCCGGATTCTAATTCAGACTTTGTATCTTCACCCAAGGATAAATCAGGAGAAATACAAGAAATTTTCCCTTTGGAGTAACTTGAAGACGAAACAGAAGAAGTACTTTTCTTGGTATTAGTATCCTTACACATCTTGGAAAAATGTCCCACACGTCCACATTTACTACACTCTTTCCCAATGGCAGGACAACGTGGAAAAGAGGCTATGTGACCAGGATTACCACATCTATAACAGTAAAAAAAAATTGAATTGGTATTACCCCTCAAGTTGGTATTATATGGACCTTTAGAAGTGCCAGACGTGACACTATTAACTTCACTTGAAATGGAAGGCTTATTTTCTTTGTTGAGGGACTTCATCCACTTTTCCGACTGTTCCAAGGCCTTGGCAGTGCTGATGGCTGTCTCCAAATTAGGGTCACCTTAAATCCAAATCTGTTCCTGGACTTTTTTACTTCTCACATGAACAATGATTTGATCTCTGATCATCTCATCAGTGATTAAACCAAAGTTACAATGCAAAGATAATGCACGAAGGGCGGTAAGGAAATCATCAAAACACTCTCAGTCTTCTTGGGCCCTAGTGAAGAATTTAAACCTATTTAACGCAACACTAGTGGTAGGTTTAAATCTGTTTTCAATACGTAAAATAGCTTCATCATAAACATTATAATCACCCCCAGACCTTACGGGGGGGGAGGGTCCTGTAAACTACTTGACCCTCAGAGCCCAAACCATGAAGGAAAATGTTCTTCTTTCTCTCAGCTGACATGCGTTCACCATCAATAGCTTTTAGGTATGTGATAAACTCTTCTTTCCACCTTGACCACGGAATAGGTGGTTCACCTTGCTTTGCAGAAACTTACTTGGTGGATCAAACTGCATGGTGCAAAAATATTAGGCAAAAAATACCTCTCATATAATATCAATTAATAGAAATATCAATACATGCAAAAAAAATGAATAAATGGCAGACAAAATAGAAAATAAGAAGATAAAAAACACCAATAAACTAAAATAGACTGGTTAATGTTGATAACTAGCATAAAATGTGGTCAATAGGTCAAGGTGTGCTTGTCACCATAAATAAACAGGCTGAGTAGAAGTTGTCCAAATTCATAGTATAGTTAAAATGGTGTGCCTGTCACCGTAGTATGAACAGGCATCCTGCCTGTACATTAGTAAGAAAACGAACAAGTACAATAAATGAAGAAAAAGGGTGAAAATAATTAAAGCTACCCTTAAAATGCTGTGTCCAGGCGCTGAAAAGATAAATATCTGTGAATAAAAACTGTAGCTGAAGTAAAGGAATAGCGCTCTTCACGCAAGGATAGTCACAAACTATTGATAATTGGTTACTTCCGACATGAGGAGAATTTCCGGTGAAATCAAGATGGCCACCGTCGTGACAACGCACGACTTGGCAGACGTGGAGATCACACACAGGTAATATGACGCGCAGGAGGAAGCGTCACAGTAACAGAACTTAGCAACCAGTGTGTCACGCCGATATGAACGTAGTGACGAAGGCGTCCGTCTCACCATATGGCACCCGTTGCTGAGGAAACTAGCCGACGTCACCACCATCCGAAATAAAGAATTGAAGGCATTCCACTGTCAAGGCAACCATAGGCATCACAACTGGCTGAAGCAAAGATGACCTTTAACGAAGGAACACTGCCCAAAATGAAAGAAATTCACCGGAACCACATAGGAAGAGTCAGAGAAACAAGGATTTCACCAATCAACATCAGGATCTCACCAGAGTTCAATAATGCTGTTCCGGTGATCAAAACAAGCAGGAAACGAAGAACGGGTCCGGAAGACGTCGCCGCACCTGTGCCACTGGTATAATGCAGCAAGCGAAGTCTTCAAAGAATCGTCGCCACTTGTAAAAATGTGTACATCCAGGAAGTAAGTGAAAATTGTACTTTATTGTAGTATCGGCACAGCGCATCCGCACGATGCAGAATCAGGCAGTAACTGCTAAACCTCGAATTCTGGAGCATGAAATCCAAAGCGTACACGCAGGTACATGGTTCCATGTTCCAAGAGGAAAGAGAGCACGAGGGAAAAGAAGAAAGCGGAAGGTAAAGAAAGATGAGAGGAATGTAACAGGGAGCTAGAAAAGTGTCACCAGAAACAGCTGAGGCAATCTTGCAGATGAATCCACCACGAACTCAGATTGAAATTCGTACATTTTTTGGAATGGTTGGCTTCTGTAAACAGTGGATATCAAACTTTTCCTTGGTGGCAAAGCCTCTACTGAGACTAACACACAGAGATGTGTTTGATCTGATTCCATGGGACAATGAATGTGCAAACGTATTCCTGGAGTTGAAAGATAAACTGTGTTGTGCCCCAGGACTAGGAATGCCAGATTATACAAAAGAGTTCACACTATTTTGAAGTGAAAGAGATGGGTGTGCTCTCTCAGTTTTGACACAAACACATGGCGGATCTTGAAAATCTGTTGCTTACTTTTCTACCACCTTTAACACTGTAGCGGCAGGACTTCCCAGTTGCCTTAAAGTGGTGGCTGCGGTATGTACTAGTCTGGAAAAGAGCGGGAACATAGTGATGGGAAACCCATTAACTGTCATGGTCCGTCACTCTGTGGAGCTGTTGCTAGCAGAACAAAGACTCAAAACATGACATATAGTAGATTGACGAAATATTAGCAAAGTATTTTATCTTCTAAAAATGTTGTTTCAAAACGTTGCACAGTGTTGAACCCTACAACGTTACTGCCTGTAAAGATGAAAATTGTGATGAAAGTTAACACGATGGTCTAGATGTCATAGAATTGTGCACCCAACGCTGTCCTTGCATTAAGGATGAACCCCTGATTGAGCCAGATCATGTGTTATTTGTAGAGGTCGCATGCTTGTGAGGGAATGATGGCACACTCAGAGCAGCATATGCTGTGTGCACCATAAATGATGTAGTCGAAGCTTCATGGCTCCAAAAAGTGTTCTCTGCCCAAGTTGCTGAATTAATTGCTCTTACTAGAACCTGCAGTTTAAATGCTCAAATGAGTCACCATATTTACTGACAGCCAGTATTAGTTTGGTGTAGTCCATGATTTCAGACAGTTATGGTCACAGCGAGAATTTCTCACAAGCTCAGGATCCCCCATCAACAACAGAATGCACGTCAAAAAGTCACTGGATGCACTACAGTTGCCAGGGAAAATTGCTGCGGTGAAGTGCTTAGCTTATCAAGGAGGAGGTGGATACATTGCCACGGACAACTGATACGATGGCTCAGTAGCCAGCTACTGTGCTCTGCTAGCCTGTTCATTTCACACAAACAAACCGAGGGAGATCAGATGGCTGATTTAATAAGATGCAGATGGATTTTATCGAGATGCCTGTTCATAACGTGCTGAGATATATCCTGGTGATAGTGTGTGTGGATCACTGACAGAATATCGACGACAGTAATATCGACCTACACAAATATCGTGTTCAAAATATCGATGTCAAGAATATCGACATCCTATCTTTACAATGGTAAGTACAAAAATATTGAAACAAAAATATCGTTGTTAAAAATATCGTTGTTCAAAATATCGTTTTTAAAAAATCTCTAATAAATAATTTTAAATAAATTAAATAATACATATAATTAATAAAAACATAGGGGTCTATTACGATGGCAGTCGGATGTCCACCGCCGAGCCGGCGGTGGCGTCCGCCGGACCGGCGGTGGACATCCACCCGCGATCGCAACCAAGAAAACCGCCGGTCAAATTAGGATGGCGGTGGTGACCGCGGCGGTGAGAAATTCCGACCGCCGCTTTTCCGCCGGTTGCCATCCACACTCCTGCCTGGCAGATGGAGCAGGACCGGGATAATGGTGGCGGTGCAGAGCAGGCTCCGCCGGCAGGATTATGATGCCGGCGGTAGCCAGCCTTTCCTCAGCGGTCAAACCGCCATGGAAAGGCATGAGGAGATTGTCTTCCGGGGGCCCGTTGCGGGCCCCCAATGTTTTGGGGGTGTGTGGGTGCACTGTGGGGGTACCCATGGTCCCCCCTACATTTCCCTGTACCAGGTGGCAGGCACTGTGCAGTGCCTGCCACGCAGTGCAGGGAAATGCAGGACATGCTCCTTTGGACATCACGGCGGTGCTGCGGGCAGCAGCAACCACCGCAATGTTAAGGCCCGCGATCCGACCGCCACAGTCGGATTTTGACCGCGGGTCATCGTAATTCGACCGGCGGTGATGTCGCGGTCCATGCGGGCGGTCTTTTCCCGCTACCATGGCGGTCGGGGAGGTTTTCCGACCGCCATCGTAATAGGCCCCATAGTTAGAATTATGAAAACATGTTAAAAATTATAAATAAATGTAATGTAAAAATAAATTAAACATACATATATAAAAATTATTATATATATATTTACTTAATAATATTAATAAATAATTATTATAATAAATTATAAAATGTTAGAAACATAATACAAATTATAAATACATATATATATATACATATACCTGTAACATAAACATAAAAATAAAATATATATAATAAATTAAAATATTAAAATAATTTTTTATTTTAAAACAACATTTTACACTACATTAACTGAAACAGTAGGAAAATGTTGGATAGCGTAGGGGATAAAATTACTATTCCCACTCCAGGAAATGCAAGAGTAGGGAAAGTGTTGGATAGCAGAGGGAATAAAATTACTATTCCCACTCCAGCAAGTGCAACAGTAGGGAAAGTGTTGGATAGCGGAGGGGATAAATTACTATTCCCACTCCAGCGAGTGCAACAGTAGGGAAAGTGTTGGATAGCGGAGGGGTAAAAATTACTATTCCCACTCCAGCAAGTGCAACAGTAGGGAAAGTGTTGGATAGCGTAGGGGAATAATATACTATTCCCACTCCAGGGAGTGCAACAGTAGGGAAAGTGTTGGATAGCGTAGGGGATAAAATTACTATTCCCACTCCAAGGAGTGCAACAGTAGGGAAAGTGTTGGATAGCGGAGGTGATAAAATTACTATTCCCACTCCAGATAGTGCAACAGTAGGGAAAGTATTGGATAGCGGAGGGAATAAAATTACTATTCCGACTCCAGCGAGTGCAACAATAGAGAAAGTGTTGGATAGCGGAGGGGTTACAATGTTCTATTCCCACTCCAGAGAGTGCAACAGTAGGGATAGTGTTGGATAGCGGAGTGGATAAAATTACTATTTCCACTCCAGATAGTGCAACAGTAGGGAAATTGTTGGATAGCGGAGGAGATAAAATTACTATTCCCACTCCAGCGAGTGCAACAGTAGGAAAAGTTTTGGATATCGGAGGGGTAAAAATTACTATTCCCACTCCAGCAAGTGCAACAGTATGAAAGTGTTGGATAGCGGAGGGGAATAATTTACTATTCCCACTCCAGCAAGTGCAACAGTAGGGAAGGTGTTGGGTAGCGGAGGGGAATAATTTACTATTCCCACTCCAGGGAGGACAACAGTAGGGAAAGTGTTGGATAGCGGAGGGAATACAATTACTATTCCCACTCCAGCGAGTGCAACAGTAGGGAAAGTGTTGGATAGAGGAGGGGATAAAATTACTATTCCCACTCCGGATAGTGCAACAGTAGGGAAAGTGTTGGATAGCGGAGGGGATAAAATTACTATTCCCACTCCAGCGAGTTCAACAGTAGGGAAAGTGTTGGATAGCGGAGGGGTTAAAATTACTATTCCCACTCCAGCAAGTGCAACAGTAGGAAAGTGTTGGATAGCGGAGGGGAATAATTTACTATTCCCACTCCAGCAAGTGCAACAGTAGGGAAAGTGTTGGATAGCGGTGGGGAATAATTTACTATTCCCACTACAGGGAGTGCAACAGTAGGGAAAGTGTTGGATAGCCGAGGGGAATAATTTACTATTGCCACTCCAGCTAAATAATGAACATTAATTAACAAATAATTAACTAATTAAAAATAATTTACCTCCCACCATATTCCCCTATAAATAACCCCACCAATGTTGTAAAACATAACACAATTAACATAATAAATTAACAATTAATTAATTAACTAATAACAATTAACAACCAAATTAAAAACAATCAGTAATAAATTAATTCACAGAATTAACACTATTAAATAAAATTAAATAAATAATATATAAAAGATATTTAAAAAATATTAAAATGTAATTACTTCCCACCCTACTGCCCTATCATCCCACAACAAGCTCTTAAAAAAAGACACAATTAACATAATTAATAATTAATTAATAATTATTAATGACCATTTTATAACTAATTAACAAATTAATAACCACATTTAACAATATAAAATATTAAATACATAAATATTAATTAATATAAATTACTAATTAATTAATTATAATTGAATTACTTCCTACCCGACTCCCTATAAACCCACAACCCACTCCTAAAAAAATAACACAATTAACATATTTACCAATTAATTAGTAATAATTAATAACCAATTAATAACTAATTAATAACAAATTAATTATCGCAATTAACAATATAAAATTTAAATACATAAATATTAATTAATTAAAAATATTAATTAATTAATTATAATTAATTTGCTTCCCACCCTATTCCCCTATAAACCCACAACCCGCTCCTAAAAAAAGACACAATTAACATATTAACCAATTAATTATTAATAATTAATAACCAATTAATAACTAATTAATAACAATTAAATTATCACAATTAGCCATATAAAATATTAAATACATAAATATTAATTAATAAAAACAAATTAACTAATTAATTATAATTCAATTACTTCCCACCCTATTCCCCTGTAAACCCACAACCCGCTACGGAACTAAAACGCAAAATGTAATTTAAAAAAAATTAATAATTTCTAAAAATTATTAATAAATGTATTCTAATTAAATTACTTCCCACCTTATTCCCCTATAAACCCACAACCCGCTACGGAACTAAAATACACAAAAATGAATTAACATAAAATTAATTACTTCTAAAAATTTCACACATACACTAACAAAATAAGCTATACTTATACAAAATAATTACATCACATACTTTATGGTTTAAATCTTTTATTGATTTTCAAACAGATATAAAAACAAGACCCTCAGCTCCTTAGAGACAGTGCTAAGAGACAACGAGGTCGCAGTACATATCATTACCATGGGCAAAAAGCGTGGAGCGGGCCCACAACAATTAACCAGGGAGGACATCACATACTTTAAACACACATAGTAAAATACAAAACACTAAAATAAATGTCGATATTATTAACAACGATATTTTTACTAGCGATATTACTAACTTCGATATTAAAAAAACCGGGATTTCTTACCTTCATGTCGATATTCTGGTCAACGATATTCTTGCATGTTGATCTTGTGCCACCTCGATATTAAAAACTCGATATTCTGGCACATCGATATTCCAACATCGATATTCTGTCTGTGCACCAGTGTGTGTCTTCTCAAGTTGGGTGGAAGCCTACCCAACTAGAAGAAACGTCAGTTTCACTGTAGCAAAATCATTAATACGTGAATTCATCCCTAAGTTCGGCATGCAGATTTCTCTTGAATCAGATAGAGGAATACACTTCACAGCAAAGTAATGAAAATGATCTCCACAGCCTTACAGATCGAACAAAGATTGCATTGCAGTTACATAACAGAAGCCTCTGGTATCATTGAGCAGATAAATGGTACCATCAAGTTTAAATTGGCCAAAGTCTGTGCATCCATCTCTCTGAAATGGCCAGATGCTTTACCATTGGTGCTGATGAGTATTCGAATTACACCTAACAGGAAGACAGGGTTATCGCCACATGAAATACTGATGGGCAGGGCAATGAGATTACCTGCTGTTCCCACAAATGTTCTCTTGAACACTACTGATGACATTATCTTTGGCTTTTCTAAGGAACTGGCTGATGTAGTCCATCCTGTCTCTCATCAGGTCTCAGCTGCCACACAAGATCTGCATCAAGAACAGTGCCACAACCTCAATCCTGGTGATTGGGTCATGATCAGAAGCACGTTTGGAAGACTTGCCTTGAACTCAGATGGAAAGGCCCCTTTCAAGTGATCCTTACTGCACATGGTTATTAAGTGTGCTGGAGTCCTGAACTGGATTCATGCCTCACACACCAAAAGAGTGAGCAATCCAGAAAAGGCACCTTCGGTTTTTGATCCTAAGCGAAGAGCATTGGTGGTTGCACCACCAGTTGAGAGACCTCCTAGACCAGTGGCACTGTTGCCAGTTCTGCAAGATGGGGCTGCAAGGGGTGAAGAATAGTGGACAGAAAATCAAGTGCAAGTACCAGAAATAACCCAGAGGGGTGTGGAGATCTCTAACGAAAGAGAAGTTAAATTATCATAGTAACAATAATAATGATCACAATAGTACTAATAGGATTTTACTTAGCACTAGAGTCAGAGCTTAAAGACAAGATAATTACTAATTTGCATGTTCACAGCACTAGGGAAGATCTCTATAGTTACTCATTTGTAAGTTACAAGAAAGATGACTATTCTACTAATGTATTTTCTAGGTTAGAACAAGAATACACTAATGCAATAAACGCAAAAGATTGCTATGTCTGCACACACTTACCTGCATCAGTGTCAGACAGGTTAACTACTATAGCATGCCTTTATCCTATGCAATTTCTTGCAGTATTTTATTATTATCAGTCTAGAGGAGAGGACATTTTGAGTACTTTTATTCTAATCATGATCTAATACTTTCCCAGGTACCATTAATAGAAAACATGAACGTACATTCACAAGCAAAGGAAATGGATACAGCCTGGCGCTATTTTTTTCCCCATAGACCTATCGATAGTGCAAACGCTTGTAAAGACAATATAACCTGTTTAATGAGACCTATAGAAAAGGTTTATATAATGGCACGTTCTACTGACAGAAAGAGTGAAGTTTTAGAGAATGCATGGAGGAAGGAGGAAAACGAATTTAGAAAGAAAATGGTATACCCTAAACCAAGATTTGACAGCTAACACAAAGGGAAAATATGGTTGTACAGAAGACGGACACCTAAAATAACTAGACATGTAGGGATTAGTAGTTGTGAACAGACTTTTGAACTGGCCATAGTCAAAGTTTTAGGCCGACAGAAATGGAGCGCCGGTTGGATACAGGGGCCTGGTAGGTCCAAGTCAAACTTTTACCTTCACACTTAATAACTTTTATGGGTTTCTTCTTGGTTGAGAGGTCTCGTCTTCTGCATCTTGGATCCAGCATTAGGCTTGATGTCAGTGACAGACAAGGTCCAGCACACTGGTGGGAGCCTTAGTTTTTAATGGTAGAATGAGGCTATCCACAAACTGGCACATTTTAGGAGTGTCCAATATAATGAGCAACTCCTCCTAGAAAACGGAGTCTGCAACAGGTTTTTCCACTCTAAAAGACATATCAGCCTTTCTACCTAGGCAAAGGAGAGAGCAGGTTAAAGTGTGGCTTGCATGTGCTTGGTGACAGGCCGTTGACCTCTTGAAGTTTTGCTCTGCGGGCACAACTCTCTGGCCCTCCTGTAGAGAAGAGGCCTCACCTCCTCCCAACAACAGGCCTTCTGTTCTCCTTTCCTGGGCACCACTCACCTAATGGCAGGAGGTCAGCAAGCTGTCTCAGGTAACAGCTGCTGGAGGTAATCAGAAACAGCTGCTAGAAATTCTTTTAGTTAAGAAGTGATGAATTTCTTAAGTCATCTTTATATTTTTGGTGAGCTTAAATTCGGCTTTGGCAACAACTAAAATAGTTTAGGTATTCCCAAATGGAAGGTTTGGACATGGCAAGAAGGTTCTTTTGCCAAGTTGAGTTAGCAGTTTAAAAGCTGCCCGACTAGGCTGCAGTGGGAGATCTAGAGTCATGTTTTCACCTTGTCACCCTAGTTGGGTCACAATGAGTGCAGCAATCCACTAGTTACATTTAACTTACAGGCTCTGGGTACACCAGGTATCATATACTAGGGACTTATAGGTAAGTTCAATATGCCAATCAGGTATTAGCTAATTAGACATGTATTTGAGCAGTCAGAGCATATGCACTGGTACCTGTTCACTCGAAAAACCAGCAGCATCAGTACAAACATTTGGGGGGTCATCATACAAAAAGAGGTATTTACTTACAGCACTTGGGACTAAGAGCACCGGCTAGAGCATGGCCGCATCATGTACATGTGCTACGCTGCTATGAGAGAGTATAGCAGGACTCCATTTCTACTGGGGAACTTGGGAAATTAAGTCTATTTCCCAGGAGTATTAGATTGAAAAAGACCGAACAGAGGACGGGACAGTCCTGTGTTGTCAGGATTAATTATGGGGGCTGTAGTAGCCCATTCCCAGAACAATTTTAATCAATGATGTGAAGAACAATTATTACACACAGGAGAAGGAACATATGAGTGACAGAGTGGTTCTAATCATAATTAAACAGTGACGCAGTTCTGCCAAGACACAGGAGGGTTCCTGCGAAGAGCCCAATGGTTATAACAGTTTATACTTGAGAGGAGGAATGAAAACAGGTCTGTGGAGAGGGTGAAGGTATAGACCATGCCCACAAGGTAATCCTTAACGTAATTTTAATTACCCAGGGCTCCCCATGGGATTTCGTCATAAAGTCCTAGGGGGTCAGTATGGAGGCAGAACACCCAGCGGTGTTCGTATTTCAACAGTGCCTTGCTCGTATCTGTATGCCTGTGTTCGAATTTCTCAGTCACACACCATTCAATGTCATCAGCATTGTGTTAGTGTTTGATAAAGTGTCTAGTCAATTTTGTATTGGGTCTCCTACACCTTATTGTGCTTCTATGTTCAGTGATGCGAACAAGCATCTTCCTAGTGGTCATACCTATGTACAGGATCTTGCAGGGGCATTTTAGAACATATATAACATGACATGAATTGCAATTTGTTCGGTGTTTCAAAACCCATGGGGTAGCCAGGACCAAGTCGATACACTTGCATTTCTTGGAGAACTGACATGCGCCACACCCATCGCAGGGTTGGTGGCCCATCGGGGTGGGGTATCCCATAGTGCCTTTGGGTCTCCGCTATTCTTTACTTCTGACATGTGTGTACCAGGGTATGATGTAAATTCTGGCTCCTTCTAAAGGAGAACATAGGGCGTGCAGTTTTCAAGTTTCCAGAGTTTAAAATGCCCTAATGTCTCCTAACTAGTTTTGTGATTGAGTTACGGATGGGATTGAAAGTTGTTACACAGATAGGTCTTGACTCCTTCTCGACGTTTTTTATGGTACTCTTCACTATTATTAAATGAGTGTAGGGATACATATAGCCAGCCCTGATTAATGCCCAAGACCAGGAAAGTCTAGTGGAATGGCAGAAACATGTTGGCATGATAACTCAGGGGCACGTAAGGGTCATAGTAACCACGTTGAGATTGCCTTATCATACTTTTTACTCAAGCCTAGGATGCCACCCAAATAAAGGATACTTTGTGGCATATCCTAAGGTTTTCTAAAACATTAAACTGGATCCAAGTATTTTATCCAGAGAAAATAATTAATTTCTAAGAACTCCCTCAAGTCAGCCCCCCTGAGGTTGAGTCCACCCTGGTAGTATCATCTCACCAGGGTGGGATGAGGTGGCAAATGATGAAGCAGTCACGTTATGTGAGTGAGCCTACCTCATCCAATTCTTGTAATTGCCCGTTTGTCTTTAAGGATATTAGCAGTAGGTAGATAGGTTGACTCGAACTAGGGCTAGGGGGAGAATTCCATAAGCACGCTAAGAGGGTGTCATGCCAATTTTGTGTTTGGAGTACAAACAAGTTCAGACATGGACTGAAGAAAACTGTGTTATTTTCCAAAATACCTCTTGACATAGGTGGAATGCTAGTGAAGATGGCATGCTCTTACTGAGCCTGTCTGCCTGTGTGTTTTCTTCCCCCGATAATTGCATTGCTTTCAATGAGAGAATGTGTGTCTCTGCACAGGAGCATGTGGTCAGTGCTATCTCTGCTAGATCTTTATTCTTTGTTCCACCTTGTCTGTTGATGTAGCTTTTTGTCACCTTGTTCTTACTAGTACTAGCTTCCTATCCAAATGGAAAGCAAACTTCTGAAGGGAACAACAAATGGCCATTAACTCTTTCCAATTTGAGGGAGCGTGGCTTAACCAACCAGGATGGCGGACGCGTTTCCCTGAGGCTCCGCTCACGGGCTGGACACGCGCCATCCATCCGCCAAGTAGGGGCTCCAAAACTGGCCAGGGGCTCATGCTGAGTCCACGGACCGATCCAGCACTGATTGGCACCATAGCGGTGTGGCAAGGAGAGGGTGAATGACTGCACTCAGGCGGCCACGCGGCCGGACCGCCTGACCCCAAGATGGAGACCGCCAGTCATTCACCAGAGGTGGCCGGACGGCGCCGTCGAGCTCCAGGGACATAGCACCACAACAGGAACGACCCGTCAGCAACAGCAAACAGGAGACACACGCTTAGCCCCTATGCAAGGTGAAGAGGGACGTGCAGCAGCGGACTCGCCGTGGACGAACCGCCGCGGCGCCACAGTGGGTGTACAAAGACCACGCTCCAGGGACCGAGCGCAAAAACAGGCCTGACCCCTCGGCCCCGCCGGAGCAGACCGTGCCGGTTACCAAGTGAGTCTCGCAGAGCCGGCAGCAGGGACTGAGCAGCGGGAGCGGCCGTAATGACACCGAGCAGCCGGGAGGCTCCTGACTGAATCTGATCCACGACGAAGAAGACGCTCAAGGCCAAGTAAGCAGCGAGGCCGGAGCTGGGTACCGGGGAGCCATACTGTCTGCAACCAACCGGTGAATCCCAGCCTCTCCCCCCGCCTCTCCCTAAACCCCCCCCAACCTCAACCATCAGTGGGACCCGAGGCCAAATGGAAAACGGAGTCCAGGGGACCCCGGGGGGGGGGGCCCACACAAACTCGAACGTCACGGGAGAAGGGGGGAAGGCAGGACCCTCGGCTTCCCACAACCGACATCTAACATCCGCCCCAAGAGGCAAGGCCAAAACCACCAACACACCGTAACTGCTGTCAGAGCAGGCGCCAGGAGGCCCCTGAAAACTACCGCCACTGGGGGAGGACCAACGGGGCAACGAAAGCGGGCCCTCAGACATCCAACCACAACCCTAACGTCCAACCGCAGAACCAGGCCAAACCAGAGGCGCTAGGCCCCCAACGGGAGGCGAGCAGCAGCCAGAAGCTGGCCAGGAGGACCCTGAAATCTACAGCCACCGGGGGAGGGCCAATAGGGCGAGGAAAGCGGGCCCTCAGTCATCCGGCCACAGCCCTAACGCCCAACTGCAGAACCGGGACAAACCAGAGGTGCTGGGCCCCCGACGGGGGGCGAGTAGCAGCCAGAAGCTAATACGGAACAGGCGCTGCATTTCCCCCCTCCCCCCCTGTTTCAACGGCACCCACACACAGTGGGGAACACCATACACCCACGCCAGACAGAGGGAGGAATGCACCCAGGGCTGTCGATGACACGGAGGAAACCCAGCTGTGTGCCCACAGAATAGTGGGGGAGAACCCCCCGCCCATTGTCACTGGGGTCGAACGACCTTCCAGGCCCAAGCTACCCAAAGTGACCAACTGACACCCACCGGTATCCCGCCATTGCCTAAACAAGGCCGCAAACGGGACATCACAGAAGCCTTGCGCCCACAGACAGCAGAGGAGAGCAGCAGCCACGCCACCTGCACGTGACCATGGGACGTCCAAAGGCGACTGTAGGACCCCAGCCTCCCAACTCGACAGTAACTAAGTCCCTAACCCCGGATGCCCAGACCACGGACCCGGACTCCAACTCCTCCATGTCGGACAAACTCGATAGGGTCCTGGCGGCCATAGAACACTCGCGAGTCACAATGGAGGAGCGCTTCGACACTTTAGCCACTGACCTCAATCTACTGCGAGACGACCACCGGAGATTGGCGGACATAGTGGCGGACGGAGAAAAAGCCCTATCCACATTACAACCCCAGGCCAAAGCACCACAGGACTCCATGAAAGATCTGCAGGCCAGGGTAGTGATATTGGAAGAGAAAACAGATAACCTGGAAGGACACTCCTGGCGCAGCAACCTGCGCATAATGAATCTGCCGGAAGGGAAAGATCCTATTGGGTACACGGAAGCCTGGCTCAAATCCTTCACACCAAGCGAGGAGCTAACCACCATTTTCTCGGTTGAGAGAGCGCACTGTGTGCCAACAAGACGCCCACCCCCGGGCTCCCTCCCGCGACCTATGCTAGTCAAACTCCTTCATTTCCGCGACAGGGACACCATACTCCGAGCCCCCAGGCAGAACAGCCCCATCACAGTGGAAGACAAACAGGTCATGCTCTTCTTGGACTACTCCAAGGCAGTACAACAATGGAGGTCATCATTCCTGGAAGTAAAAAGGCTACTGTGAGACAAAAATGTTCAATACTCTTTGCTATTCCCGGCGCGGCTCAAAGTCATCCACAATGAGACCACAACCTTCTTCACAGGCCCGAAGGAAACCCTAGTCTGGCTAGAGCTGAACCTACAAGTTAGCCTAAACCAGAGGAATACCCAAAAACACCAACCAAATGCACCTAGACCCCCACTGCGGAGGGTAAAGGGCACCCAAAGTCGATCAGGAATACAACTGCAAAATAAGACACGGAAGTCTGAACTTAGAGCAAATAATAGCGGAACGGCGAAAGGCTCTCCAAGCAGTAGCAGAACTGGGAGCAAACCTTTCAGCATCAGACAATGAAGATGGTCCCCACATCTTCACGCCTGAAGAAGACCCCAACGATTCAAGCAGCTCCGATGGCAACTCAGAGACTTTGCCAACAGTCACTCCTCAAACAGCGGACACACTCATATAGACATCATGTGTAACGACTCACATATTGAGCCCCCACACTAGCAGCTCTCCGACACCATGACCGCTGCCACCCAACGCATGTCATGGATAGCCGCGATACAGGATCACTCGCACCCAAGGCCCCTGCAGGCCACACACGCAGACCCATAGGGCCCACCATCCCCTCCAAACAGGAGCCTCAGAGCCATACGCGAGCTGGACTCACCCCCCCTCATGAAACAATAGAAGGTACATGTTAGTACCAGTTTGAATGTGCTGTCCGTTGCAGCCGATCCCAAGTATTGGGTCTTCAGCCCGTAACAGTTACGGTTCAATCCCACGTTACACCCCAACCCCACACCCACCCTGAAACGTAGGGCTACTACACTCACCGATACACCCAGGCCATGCACCAGGCACATTCGCTTCCAACCAAGGGACTCCAGCCAGGACCCCTGGTCCCCTTCCCCCGTTGCACAACCCACAAACCCCCATGACGCCCACGACAGATATTACATTTCTCACTCTAAACGCCTGCGGCATACACACCGTTCGGAAGCGTTACGCTATCCACGCATACATCAAGCGTCAACAAGCGCAGATCTTACTCCTACAGGAAATGCACCTCACAAAGGGGGAACTCAAAAAACTTCAAAAGCGATGGAGGGGTACCTTCTGCACTACTACATACTCGGATTGCGCACATGGGGCGCTAATATGGCTTAGGCCGGGGATTCCCTTTTTAGAGACCAGTAGGAAGGTAGACACTGAGGGAAGGTACGCTTTGCTGGAAGGTCTATTGGACGGCCAACCAGTGCTAATCGGCAGTATCTATGCACCCAATTCAGAGCAAGCAGCGTTCTGGGAGACCTTATCTAAAAGCTTGGCCCAATTTACCACCTCACCATGGATCTTAGGTGGGGATTATAACTGCACACTAGACCTCAATCTAGACAGATCCCACCCTGACCTCACACACCCACGCGCAAACAGCCCGCTTCCGTGCATGGTCAAACCACTGGTCGTTAGCAGACGCCTGACGGCACACACACCTGACAACTAAACTCTACTCTTTCCACTCCATCCCCCACAACCTACGGGTAAGACTGGACCAGTTCCTATGCACACCCACGATTCTCCCCATGATCCAACACTCGGACTACCTGGGCAGGGTACTTTCGGACCACGATGTGCACGTTGTAACCCTCAGATGGTGCCCGCCCCTGCGCCGATCCCCACGTGGCAACTCCCACGGGACTGCCTCGAAGACCCGGTGTTTCAGCACGAAGAGAGGGAAAACATACAACACTATTGTACTGACAACGCACACTACGTCATCCAGGACACTAGAATGAGATGCATTTACGGTGGTCATGAGGGGAGCCTGCATTAGGCAAATCGCAGGAGTGCGAAAAACTCTAGAGCAGACAATAAAAACAACAGAACTGCGCCTGGCGAGGTTGTCCAACGATGCAGACATAAGCGCGATTCCCCTCACACAATTAACAGAAGCTAAGACCAAATATGCAGAGGCCTGCGCAGACCTGCGCAGATACAACTTCCGAGCATATGCCACTAGAACCCACATGGAGGGGTACCGCGCCGGGACCCTGCTAGCCTGGCTAATCCGGCAGAACCAAGACACATAACCTATCACCAGCATCACAAACTCAGCGGGCACCATCACCTATACACAAGCAGAGATCCTGCAAGCCTTCCATGAGTACTATGCAGAACTATACAGGGAACCGATGCCAGATAGAGAGGAACACACAAACAAGATCCTGCACCCCATCACCATGACACGGCTGACCGCCTACGACAGGACCTCCCTAGACGAACAGATCACGCTGACGGAAATCAAAAACGCGATCCACAACCTGGCCAAAAACAAAGCTCCCGGCCATGACGGCTTTCCATTAGAATACTACTGCACATTCTCTTCTCAGCTAGCCCCGAAGCTAGACATAGTTTACAAAGCAGCCCTAGTGACTTTCCCTAAACTGGTCCGAGACCCCTTGCTCAGGTCATCGTACCGGCCAATCACACTGCTCACAGCGGACTGCAAAATATTAGGCAAGATCCTAGTGGACAGGCTCACAGAGGCACTCCCCAACCTCGTACACCCTGACCAATGCGGATTCGTACCCAGAAGAAACACCTCACAGAACATCTGCAGGCTCTTCCATGTCCAGGACGGGGTGCAGGGCCGTTTCCCACACGCCGCGTGCCTCATATTGGATCTCAAAAAAGCCTTCGACACCTTGGCATGGCAGTACCTGTTCGCGGTCCTTCGGCGGGTGGGGGTCGGTCCCAAACTCACGGCACACATCAAACTGCTGTACACCGGCCTTACGTCTCGGGTCTGCATCGGCCGACATATCTCACCCCCTCTCCAGGTGACCCGCGGGACACGCCAAGGGTGCCCATTATCTCCCCTATTATTCGCCCTCACAATGGAGCCACTAGCAATCAGGCTCAGGGAGGGAGGTGAATACTGGGGCATCCCATTAGAGGGCCGCACCCACAGCATGTCACTATATGCGGACGACCTCCTAATCTACATTAGAG
The DNA here is from genome assembly GCA_963921515.1 of Calotriton arnoldi. Lineage (NCBI taxonomy): Eukaryota > Metazoa > Chordata > Amphibia > Caudata > Salamandridae > Calotriton > Calotriton arnoldi. The sequence goes on from CAWUFW010001257.1 coordinate 1,011,802, forward strand.
ACATCACCATGGACCTCTCTCCCCTCTGGGCCACACTGGACAACTTCGGGAAGGCAGCAGGACTGAGAGTGAACCTCGGAAAGTCTACCATCTACCCCCTCCACCCGGACACTCCCCTGCGGGAAATAAAAGCTGGGGCGGTTAGGCTGGCATGGAACGGAGACGCCCTGAGATACCTGGGAAGCAGGTTCTATCACTCCCCGAAAGATCTTCTCGAGGGCAACCACTACAGAGCCCTAAGAGGCATTAAAACCCAGATTAATTTCTGCTGTGCGCTACCCCTGCAACACATAGGGAAGGTGGCCTTATCGAAGATGGTGGTGGTACCCCGCCTCCTCTACTATTTCGCAAATGTCCCAGTGATCCCTCCACAAGCCTTCTTACTAGTATCACTGATCTGGGGGAGAGGACACCGAAGAGTAGCCCTGGCGACACTGCAACTCCCAAGGGACCAGGGCGGGCTGGGCGCCCCATCCTTCAAGGCCTACTTTCTTGCAGCACAGCTGCAATGGCTGTCACGCCATCTAGAGGAAACAGACGCACAATCAGGGCCCCTGACGATCCCAACGATACACCATATTCTTCTCCCAGGTACCAGACCGAACCCAACCCATCCCATCCCATCCAGGTGACGGTAGCCAGGTCCAGCATGCTAAGACTCCACCGCCTATCCTGCAATACACCACTCTACTCCCCGCTACTGCCATTAGCGGGTCTCCCCCGGGGGCGCGACCATTACACTTCCAAGGACATGCATGTCTGGACTGAATACGCACTCACAGAAGTGGAGTCTTTGTTCACAGACGGACAACTAGCCTCCTTTGAGAGTCTGACGGAGGGGAGCGGACTCCCCGCTGGTCAGTTCCTCCTACACAGGCAAATCGTCTCTGATTGTAAAAAGACATGGAACCTGACGGACGGAGAACCAAAGACACACCCCACACTGCATGCAATACTGAATATGGGCACAGGGCGCCACCTCATCACATGGATCTACAGATCCATCATAGAACTCACGGCCACTCCGCTCACGCGGCTCTGATCAAAATGGGAAGAGGAATTTGACCGTGCACTACATGATAAAGAATGGCTGACAGCCCTAGAGCACCATAAGAAAGTATCGCGAAATCAACGCTTCAAAAATATCTAGTTTAACATATTACACTGGCTGTATCTCACACCAGCGAGGGTCTAGCGATTTCACCCCAGAACACAGTTCGAAAGCCCACGATGCCACCTGCCCAGCGCCACATTCGTGCACATGCTCTGGACATGCCCCGCGCTGCAGTCATACTGGTCAAAAATACATACCATACTGCAAACAACCACAGGCCTGGCAGGCCTCGACACATGGGAAGCTTGCGCCCTGGGTATATTCAAGCGCCAGAAAAAGAAAAAATAGAAACGCGATTTGCATTGTTAACCTTACTCCTAGCAAAACGAAGCAGAACATTACATTGGCGCTCACCTACAGGTCCTCCGATAGAGGCATGGAGGGGGGGCGGTTATAAAATGGGGCGCGGCAGAAGAAGACGCGATCAGACTAGAAGAAGCACGAGGGATACGTCGCCGCCCTGTATTCATGGAATGGGCAGCACTCCTCCAAAGCTTTAAACAAGCACACAAGACACCCACGGAATCCCCGGCAGCCACCCCGGTGACGCCATGCCCCACAACTCCTAGCCCCCTGCACACAAACACTTGCGGGGAGCCCGCTCTCCCCCAACCCTTCACAACACATGCAAGCACCACAATAAGAAAGCAAGGCCCACGTGTAATCAGGCCACCGAAAACAAACACGCCACCACAAGCCTTAAAGCCCATCCCCAGCTACACCTTCCAAGTTACACCCCCAGTTGGTTTATTGGAAACAACACTCGTAGGCAATCCATATCAGCAGCAGAGATACACTGGCGATGCTCAAGAACCAAAAAACTATACTATAGACCCAGGTTACTCCCAAACGTACATTCCGCATACATCAGACACAACGCACCCAAACACTCAGACAACCTAACCGTATTACACTCGGGCAATATAATGTAACTAAAAGTTGAATAATCGCCATTGATGTTGTTTCTGTATACTCTGTCTGAAACTGAAAAATCAATATAAAGGTTCATAAAAAAAAAACTCTTTCCAATTTGAAGAACATGTCTAGTCTGTTTGTAACCATTTCCGCTTCACTTACATCCCTTCCAGTGTAGCAGCTCCCCACCCTCAAGGATGAGCTTCCATAGCTACTTCCATGAGAGTTAGATACTAATCATACTTCCATCTGCAAATTCTCTCACACCAACCACCTGTTTCAATCTAGAATGCCGAAATCACATCCTCATCATTCTGAGACTTTGGAGACCAATGGGACAGAACATGCTGTAATGGAGGCTTCAGGTGATAAGGAACTCAAGGAACTACAGCAGTGGTTAATGGCCTCAAACCCTGCACCTTTAACCAGTCTCTGGTCGACACCTGCCTATCTGTGGCTGATACCTGCAGAAGGGCTAGCAACTCTGATAAATGAGCCAGTAAATTCTATTACTTTTTTTCTTGAAGAAATACTTGTCCTGGTTCCGTATCAAAGAGATCCCCAGTACATATCTTTAGCTGCATCAGTTGTAGACTCAACTTCTGAACATTTATGATGACTTCAGACATCTACACTCTTTTTCCACACTGACTACAATCTTTAATAATAAAGATCCAGAAAATGGCCAGTCATGAAGATCAGGAAATATTTGTATGCCTTGTAACGGCAAAGATGTCAACACTGGAGCCAATACTTTTCTGAAAGTTCTCAGAGAAAGCGAGATCCTTCATGGGAGAGCTCTAAACTGGTTAAGGTGATCATCTATTGCAAATCATAATTGTTGACTGTTTTGATGTTTCAGAGAGGCTTGGGCAAATTATCGAGGAAAAACTATTCTGTCGACAAAATATCATGGCAAGAATATCGAGGACAAAAGTATTGTGAACGTAGGTTTCTATGGGAAAGCAAAGTTTTACTATACTTAACTCCACATCTACCTACCTTGACAATAAGTATATCGTCAAGGTTTGAGGTGGAGTTAAGTATAGTAAATCTATAATTACCTATTCGCACATACCGTCTCGATATTTTGGTCCTCAATATTTTTGATACAATATTCTGTCCACACGATATTCCTGGCATCGATTTTCTATCAGATATCTGTTTCAGAACATGTAAGTATGCTTCTGGTAAGTCTAATCTTACCAAAAAGTATCTTTCTAAAATTAAAGGAACTATGGCCTGCAAGGTCATTCTGAATACTGTATTTCAGACAAACATACTCTCAGTTTTTGTGTCCAGCACCAGTCTGAACCTCCAATCCAGTTTTAGAACAAAGAAGATTATAGAATAAACTCCCTATCCTGGCTGTGACACTGGAACTATTGTTACTTTTTGAGTTAAAGACTGCATTTCTTGCAACGTGACTCGCCCCGTGACATATGATTTTGGCAACATAGTTACCCGGAAAAATTGAGTTGAGCGCTGAGTTGCAAACTCTACCCATTAGCTATTTTGCACAAAGTTCAGGACACACTTGTACTTTATAAAAAGTTCCCATTAGTAATAGAAATTCATGGTCCTTCTCCCAACTGCACTGTCCATATGGTCAGGCTTTCAGGTTTTGCAGTTGTAGAATAGCTGGCTGTGACCCGACTTTTCCTTAAGTAGCAGCCCCGGCCAGGCTGCAAAAGGGACATTTGCTTTCGTGCAAAAGCTGAGCTGGCTCCTGTTGTAGAAAAGATCATCTCTTCACTGGAGCCCTGAAGTGTTGAAGCATTTTACTTTCCTCTGCTAGCTCTTGGACCACATTTTTAAGTTCCAGACCAAATAGCTTTTACCCCAAAATGGGCAGACACTGAATCTATAACCTTTGGCTTTGATCAAGTCTCCACAGTTTGATTCACATAATATTCTTCCTGCTACTGCAGCGCCTGCTAATTAGCTGATGACCACAATGCATCTATTTCTCCTTGAAGGCAATCATACAGAGACTGTAGATCCTTCAACAATGCCCCGAGACATAAGTTATGTAAGAAAGTTCCCTTTTTGAATGGTCACCCACCCACTTTTTGCCCCAATGCTGATGGCTGCGACTCTGAACGTGCACTGAAGACTGCTGCCCAGGCCCCAGTGCCAGTGCTCTTGCCCTAAACCTCATATGTGTGAATTGGTAACCCCAACTGGCAAATTACTTTAACCCCCTTAAAATCCCTAGTGTATGGTACCAGTGGTAGCCAGGGCATGGGTGTTAAAGAGGTTACCAGGGCCTGAAGCACTATTTGTGCCACCCTGAGTGACCCAAGTAAACTACTGACAGAAGGCCTGCCATTCCAGACTGCATGAGCAAACTGCTCAAACTCGACTTTGTGTGGCAAAGTCAATGAACTATTTTAAATATATACCACTCAGCCCTTAGGAAGGCCTCCTAAAGCCCAGGAGTCATGGTGCATTATATTAAAGGTGTGGACATGTAAGTGCAAGCATATATTGCCAGATAGTGGCCTTTACCATTGAAGGACACTATAAATGAGAGACGGTCCATAGGATAACATGGGCTGGCACCCGGGCAAACTCGAGGTTGGCAGCTCCATTATGGTACCGCCTAAGCATGTTGTGTTTGGCATCAAACAACATGCCTCATTACCTCTGACATGGATCTCATTTCAAGGACGATGTCGTATGCACCCAGGTGGCTAACTTAGAGGTTGCCCACCTGGTTGCCCCATTTTCTGTGCCCTGGCTGACAAGACAGGAATCTGACCCGCTGCCAGGAGGTGTGAACTCTCCCAGGAATCAGAAACAATGGCCTGGACATGAAGGATGTTCCTCCCTGACAGGCTGGCTAATGAAGTACCATATTAAGGCGATGAGCTCAAATGCTGCGCCACCTGTGATATGCAACCAGATTGCCTACCTAAGGAGGAAACAGCCCTCCCCCTGCCCCACGCACAGGGGGACTACCTGGTCTGTACAGCTAAGGAAGACTTCTGCCATTTTTAAAAGTGGTAGAATAGCGGGTTCTGGGTAGAAAAGGTGACCTACAACCACGGATGTGGTCACCTCAGGGGCATATTAGCCACTGGGGCTGGTAGCCCATTGGCCACTTGCACCCACACCCCTAACACACCTACATCTAGGATTTAAGGGCTACCCTTGTCACCAGAACCTCAGTTCTGAATCAGCCTGCCTCAAAGAGAACAAACAGGAGTCCCAAGTCTGCGACAACAGGACTTGCACAAACCAAGAGAGGGATACTATGCACCTGTGGCAACACTCCTAGAAGTGCACAACCGAGACTCGTCCTAGGCTAAAGCTTGGTTCCCCCAGACAGAGGGACCTCTATGAGAGCCAAAATCAACCTCAGACTCCCCTGGACTAGTGGCACTAGTTTCCTGCAAACTGCAGGTAAAACCACGCTCCGGATGGAAGAATCTCTGGCCATAGGGCCCTCTGAGGGATCACCTAAATACAGATGGTCTAGTGCATTGTGGGAACTGCAGTCCTGCCCTTCACAAAGTTTCAGGCAGCTACCTTGCTCCCCAGAACTTCTGGACGTCCAAGTACCCATATGCTGTACTTACCACTGCCCCAGCTTGTTGGCAACAGACCCCCCTTCACTCGATGCTGCATCTAGAGGGAACTCCATACAACTTTTGTCTGATGTCAGCAGTGACCCTGATCTCAGAGATTTTGCACCCTGCTCCCCCGCAGCACTGTGTAAGCAGTAAAAGCATCTCTCCCGCTGCTCCCGTTCAGCAGCAAGGACAGCCAGGACAACTCTGCACCCAGGCTCAAGGGGCCAGGTAACATTTAACTGACTGCCATGGTTTTGTCCTGGGACCCGCATCACCTTTACCCTCCGTGGATTCCACGCAACCCAACCTGAAAGTGACCGATTGTCACTACCACTTTTTCCCTTTGACCACAATGCAAAACTTTTGCAGTGCTGAATTGCTGTGATTTATATTTTTTTCTAAAATCTATAACTCTGGTTATACATATCACATCATGTTCGTTTTGGTGTATAAATTTATATAAAAATCTGCTTTATGTTTATAAATTGGTGTTGGATTTCTTTTGAGTCATGTCAATTACTTATCACCCATGTCGGTACTCTGAAATGCTTAACACATGTTCCTCCAGTAAAGCCTGACTGCTCTTTGCCACACTACCAGGACTGAGCTTAGGTTTAGTAACTTGAATCCAAGGACCATCTTTGGGGTTTGTGAGACTATTGCATGGTGACGCCTAACCAGCATTATCGCATAATTCTCCACCTTCCTACAAGTTGTATAGATCTCTGTTCTTATTGAAAAAGTTGATGCAGCATATCCTTTTTTAAATGATTCTTCTACTCTCCTTTCCACTGAGTCAGGAAGAGATGCTTCTTCTGAAGCCAGAGATGATGAGGATGCCATACTGGGTAATGTACAGTTGGGAATGTATAGGAAATAATCCTCACAGCCCTTCAAAGGATGACCTTTTAATAAACACCTAGGGGACAATGCTGTATCAATGTTCTCCCATCCTTTAAGAATAATTTATTTTATGACATCATATAGAGACAGATCTTTGGTCGTTCTGGAAATATATTGAGGAAATAACTCATCTCCTTTTAGCTGCGGCCTAGACTGAAAGTTTGAAGCCTCTCTAATGTGTTGTAGCAGTTCCATTTTGCCCTTGGACATATTTTCCAGTAGGACCGTTGTTCTGGTCCTCAGCCACGCCCATATTTATTTTGTCTCTTCTCAGGTGGCTCATTTAAAGCAATATTCACTGCTTCCCTTATGAAATTCTCCAGATCACTTCCAGACCTCCTCAAGCTTTGCGTTCTTGTATTGTTGAGAGTACTTTTCAAATGACATAATGACTTTGTATTGTCAGCGCTTTTAACTAATAAATTAAAAGGGATGATGCACAAGGTCAGGCAGTTTGAGACACAAAAGACGGAGGCCCTTGTCTAAATAAAAAAACCTTTGCAAGACAAATTTCAAAGTAAAAAAAAAAGGTTTGTTCAAAATTTAAGAATCATAACACAAGGGAATAGTAGTTAGTTAGTCAGATTCAAATCAGCATCAATAATATATGAAAATACAGCCAAGCATGGACATAATTTGGGGGTAGTCAGGGGTCACAGTTGTGACTTCTAGCTTGCTCACTGCTACTCCTGGCACTTCCTTTGTGACCCCTGGCCTCAGAGGAGGCAAACGTTTTGCCCCCTCCGAGGCCAGGGGTCGCAACGCAAGTGCCAGGAGTAGCAGGTAGCAAGCTAGAGGTCACAGCTGCGACCCCTGACTACCCCAAATGACATCCATGCAGCCAACTGCATGAGATCATAACATAAGGTTGCCCTCCAAAGTTGATAAACAGCAAGAGGCAGAGATTGTGGGCCCGATTCACAGAACTAACTTAAGACAAAATCCTAAACTTACTACCATTTTGGTATTCACAGAACGTACTTACTACTTTTGGTATTCACAGAAGGCACTTACTACTTTTGGTATTCACAGAATGCACTTACTACTTTTGGTTTTCACAGAATGGATTTACGACTACTAACTTTACGTCCGCACTCGGGCCGGAATTTCCGCTCTCGGACCGGAATTTCCGCACCCGGAGCGGGAATTCCGCACCCGAGCCGGAATCTCCACTTTTGGGCCGGAATCTCCGCATCCGGGCCGGAATTCCCGATTTCGGGCCGGAATACCTCCATTTTGGCCTGATGATCGTTTCAAGTGCCTACCATCCCCCATCACGCTCCAGCTGAAGTCAATTAACACTAACTGCAAGACCAGCACCACAAAACATATAAAAGCAGCACACATTGAAGGAACAGGTTTGGCCACAGAGAGTTCGTGTTTACAATCGCTGTACATCGCCAGAGGAAAATGGAACAAATGAGGAGGAAGAAGAACTTTGCTACTGAGGAGACCACCATGGTTGTGGAGTTCATAGTGAGGCACCACAAACGCCTATATGGTCTTCCACCTTACTGCACCAGTGGCACACAGAAGGCATCTCTATGGCAGCATTTAGCCACTGCTGTCACAGCATTGGGGGTGGAGAGGCGCACAGTCCGGGACATCAAGAAGAAGTGGCAGGACGAAAAACAGAGGGTGAAGGAGAAGTACTCCAGGGTCGAGTTGAACAGGATACTCCCTGCCCCACACTCTGGACCCCGCCTCCGTCTCACCCCACTAGAGGAGGATATCCTCACCACAATCCACCCCCACATGCTCCATGGGCTGCCTGTGAGTGATGTCTGCAACGTGGTACCAGGTAAATGGGATGACAAGAATAAGTATATGAAAAGATTGTCTGTGTTGCACTGCCATTGTGAGTAAGGAAGTTGTCCAAAGTGTACATAAAAATATAGTCAGTCAGAGACTCGTGTTACCCCCTGTATGTTGCACCACAAGTCCCGGAATCCTTTGTATTAGAAATGGCAAATCCCTCTCCCACTATTGAAAACATGGGCCCAGTACTGCTGCCTTATATACCTAACCCTGCTAAGTAGCAATTGACAAAGTGCCCTTTCCACTTATCCAGATGCGGCTGGGTCAGTCAAAAACGTAAGAGGGTAGGGGTTGTCAACTGACAACTGAATTTGGAAAATACAAATTATCCAAAAAGTAACTCACCTTGAGCCAGCCAAAGTCACAAAGCAGAAGGTGAGAGAATCCTCAGATCAAAATATGTCATTCACATATTCCATTGTTTATTTCCCACCCTGCCACGCCATTACATCCCCAACGCCCCACTGCTCCTACCTGCCCCGGCTGCGGCAGTACTTCCCAACCCTGTTAGCATGCAGAAGATATGGGGAAATGCCTGACAAGTTCCACATGTACATTTCCCATTTGGTTACTTTTCTCTCTTCTCACCTATTGACACATTCAGCCAGAGCACAGACAACCGCAGTAGCAGAGGTGCCTGCATCTTCTGTGAGGAAACAACTTCATCCAGAGCAACGCTTACCACCCTCACTAACTGGTAAGTCAAACTGGTCAGGAGATGGTCAAAATGCATACATTGTCAGGAGACAACAGAGGGACATATAGTACCCGAATATGAAAGGTAACCAGAGATGAAAAACTAGCTTAATAACTATTGGAGTTGTCAATGGACATTCACCTTTAGCAAATGACATTTGTGAATAGTGAAAGACAAAATATAATATGTCTTGGCTCATCATACCTTTGTAATTGGGGAACACAACATGTATTCCACCAACAGTCCCAGACCTGGGAACTCAATCCTGGAATCGAGTGCCACAACAAGTCAAAAGGGGGTCCCCACTATATTGTAATTGTTTCTGTAGACCTAATCAAGAAATCCAATGTTAACAAATATGACAATGATGAACAAGAAGTGAGATACTATTGTCAGGAGTATTGACAATGCATCCACTGTCCAACTTAGAATGTTTTCACTATACATGAAATCGCCCAGTCCACCCAGCTGATCATGTACTTTTTCCATTGGATGGCTTGTTTGTTGGCCATCAACAAAACACGATAGTGGACCTTACTTCAGGATTCGTAGTCATGTCATTTTGATAGACGTCGCTTCTAGGCAGTGGGGCCATTATAAGTTATATGTGGGATCACTCATGATATTAAGTGCAACGGTGGTGCCCACAACTGCTTGTGCTTATCCTTTGGGCCTGAAATTGAGTGCATCACATGTGGCAGCAGAAATGTAAAGTTGCAAACACACTTATCATTGTAGGTCCAATGAGGTCCTCCCAGATTCAAAGACTCACATTGACTTCTGCTACAAGGTTGGCTGTGACATCTGGTCAGGGACCACACACTGGGCCGGTGCTGGGCCATGGTAAGTAAACCCAAGAATAATGTACCTGAATGCTCATGAAATGTGCCTTTAATCTCCACCGTATGTTGTATGTGTTGTACAACACTGTTGTCCTGCATCACAATATGCTCACATATGGCATTTAACCACATACCAGATCAGACCTTGGTGGCTAATGAAAGGATGACACAAAATGTATGCCAAGTGAGTGCAGAATGGACATAAAATAGTACAATGTGTCATATGAAGTGTCCAAAACACAACTGGCATGCAATTCAATGATATGAAAATTCCCTAGCGAAATATCAATGGTAAAATCATATTGAAATTGGTATGGATGAGGCTCACACTGATGCCAGTTGTGTTCCTTTGAGATGGGTGCATGGGCTGCTAAGGTGAATCTTCAGGAAGTTAATTTTTCAAATCACTTGGCTGAAAAGCACCACGCTAATCCAGTGCAGGCGGAAACCATCAAAGCTCCTCAACTTTGCCACAATGTGGGATCATAGCCAAATGTTGAATTCTGCTTGCCTCCTCTTCTACTGTATTCACATATATAGGTGAGTGGTTGCCATATGAGGTTAGGATGTCTGCTGTACAAGACACCATCCGTTATCAGCTAAGTACTACCATGATGTTGGAAATGGAGTATGCAAACAGAGGACACTCAAAGGATGGACATAAGAAATGTGTGTTCTCTCATTCAGAAATGGGCTTTGTGACTTCATGGGTAGGGAAGCACAAATGACCCACATCATGTACCTGACTATTGCACATCTCACACATGAACTCCTTTTGACTTGTCAACAGACAACATTACACTCATGAAACCTGTTAGTTTTAATGGTGAAGGTGTAATCAGTGTATTGCGGAGGAGTCCTGATCATTTATCCCCTTCCTTGAAATATCAGTAACCTTCTCATACAAGTTTGTCTGTTGATGTGTCATCTCATTGATGTCAGTGCTGTGTGGAGGTAACAGCTGGCAACTGCTGCATCTGAGCAGGGGCCCACATGTAAAGTCCATGAGGTAAACATGCCGCACATTGTCCTGGAATATCCTGTCAATGGTCATTGAGAATGACATGTTAGCTCATAGCTACCATCTGGTGTACTGAAATATGGACATGTATGTCTCATCACAGCTGCTGACAGGATGTCACCAGTGCAGCGTACACCATCCCGGGGAATGCATGACATCCTGGCTGCAGCAGTGAAACCCTCTCGCACCTGTCCATCAGGTAATTGTGGCATCAAGTGTGTCACTAGCTTAGATTACTAAGCCATGACAAAGATCAAAATCCCCTTCTGTATAGAATCTGCAGTTGTTGTTTACAAAGTGACATACATATTATGAGTGTCACATGTGCCTGTTTGTCAATTAGTAATGCAGATCATTGAGAATGTTGTCACTTCCCTCTACAGCTGCTGGATCGGGGACAGCTATGTCAACGAAATCCATGAGGAGCCAGGTTCAGCAGTTGACATCAGGGGGGATCGTAAAGGGACAGAAAGTTGTGGCTGGAGCAGGTGAGTTTGCTTGTAGAATGTACATCTCCGTTTAACACCTCAGTGCTATGGTGTGTGCTGTCATTTGTGGTGGTACCCTAACCAGGTCACATGATCGTCATCTGTTGATGCAAAGTACAGTTAATCCAACCCTTGTGTTGCACCACATATTATACCAGGTCAATTACTAATACGGTTGCAACCTCTGTGTTCCAGGGGATGATGACGATGAGGAGGACGGACCTTCAACCAGTGTTGGGCGACGGGCAATCAGAGCGGAAAATCCACTGCTCCTCCAGGCAGTTATGTCGGCAGCAAGTCATGCGCAAGAGGAGGAGGAAGTTCCTGAGGACGAAGACTTGGAAGATGATGGTGACTATATGTCCATCCCCTCCGGGGATGACGATTCTGATGCCATGGACAGAAATCTTACCACATTGCCCAAATCTTGCACAGCATCACATCCTCCGCCCAGCAACGTTTGTCAGCCTCCTCCTAAACAAACAATTGCCTGTCCCCAGCATAGAGCTAACCAGCCACAGCTGTCACGCATCCCAACACAGACATCACTCCCTCACAGCCCTCACATCCAGGACCGAGATGGTGGTTCCCCTACACGCTCTTCCCTATACAGTGTATCCCCGGCATCCTCTCCACCATCTGGGGGAAGTACCAACCCTGTTGTGGTGCAGGTATCCCCTGGGCACCATTCTCCTGCCCACAGGCTTCCACCTGCCACCCCCCCCCCTGCTGTTGGACCTGCTGGTCACATCCATGGCTGACACCTGCAGAGAGGGCCTGCACCTGGCTATGGTGGCCAGTGGGAGCAGGACTTCTTCCAACAGTAGACAGATGTGAGGCAGGACATACGTGCCATAGGGGCTACACTGTCAGACATGTCTGAGTCCCTGCAGGACATGCTCCAATTCCCTCAGGTGGTGGACACACTGACCCATGTTTTGGATAGGATGGATAGAACTTGGCAGGACATGTCCAGGAATATGAGAGACATGATATCAATCCAAAGGGAAGAGAGTGCAAGACACCATGCCTTGGCCATGAAGATGATGGAGGGTATGCTGAAAGTGATCCAAAGTCTCCCTTCACGGTCAACGCAGGTAGGGGAGCCATCATATCTGCCTGCAGGACATCACATCCACACACCTGTACCACCAACTGCACAGGACCACAGCAAGGGTACACATCCACACCGGCGCCCTGAACAGGCACTCCAACCACCAGCACAACCACTACCACCCCCTGAACGGGCACTCCCACCACCTGCACAACAACCACCCCCCCTGAACGGGCACTCCCACCACCTGCACAACCACCACCCCCCCCTGAACGGGCACTCCCACCACCTGCACAACCACCGCCCCCCCTGAACGGGCACTCCTACCACCTGCACAACCACCACCCCCCCTGAACGGGCACTCCCACCACCTGCACAACCACCACCCCCCCTGAACGGGCACTCCCACCACCTGCACAACCACCACCACCCCCTGAACGGGCACTCCCACCATCTGCACAACCAGCCCTTGTCCACGCACAAACACCAACTGTACATACACCATCTGCCCCTGCACATGTACGTCACCCTGTACAGGCACATGCACAACACCCACCTACACGTAGGCGACAAGCCAGACCTGATCCCTCACAGCGATCATCACCTCCGAAATTGCGATGTCGCAAGCACGATCGCCATTGACAACATCACAAAAACAAATTGACCACTGTGAATATGTGTAAAGAAAAAGTAAAGATCTTCACAAGTCAAGATTCTGTTGTGTATCATGTCCTGTATACCAATGTAGGTGGCCTAGAGATGTGAGGAGGTATGTGTGTGTGTGACACAGTTACAAGTGTAACCCATCATTGCAACAAGCCATAATGTGCACAGCAGATGACTCACCAAATACGTGTCCATTTTGTGTACCAGACATTCACAATGAAGTCAAACAAGTGAAAGTAAGTAGGATTCTTAAAGATATTTATAAATGATTTGAAGAACAACCGTCCGTTTGGAAGGGAGAAAGGAAAACAAATGATGATCTTAATGCAGATGGAGAAGGGAACTTGGAATGGGGTTGGGCAACAAAAATATAACACGTCAGGGAGCGTCAGGGAAACCAGTCTATTTACAAAGGGAAAAGTAAATATTTGTCCACAAAGGAAATTCTGTCAAAAAGTCAAGTGTCCTTCTGGTCATCCTCTACTACCACAATGTCCAGATCCTCCGAGTCCGATGCAGGCACATGGCTGGCCGGTGCAGGAACAGGCACCACACGGGGTCGGGACACACGAGGAGTACGGGTGGAAACAGTGTGGGCCAACGGACAGGGGGAGACATTGATGGTGGTATGGGAAGGAGGTTGGGAAACAACAGACGGCATGGCTGTGGCCAGGGAATTGACGCTGGTAGTGAGGGTGGCCAGAGCTCGGGCAATCTCCTCTCGCATCATGCATATCTCTAGACACAACTTCAGCATGATGCGAGAGGACATGTCTGGCTAAGCCTCACATACCCACATCAAGTCCTCTGGGACAACCACAGGAGGAACAACACAGGGAGGGGCTTGGGTGGGACAGGAGGGATGTGGTGCCTCAGGTTCTGAGCCAATGTTGGGGTCGAGCTGGCAGCTACGATGAGGGAGACTGGTTGCAGGGGATGCAGCTGGAGTCCCCGATGGAATGGGGGCCTCTAGAGGTAGGGAGGGGCTGATGGCAGGCCCAGTTTGGGTATTGGCCTGCCCCGGGGACACCTCGACAGAACCCACAGGTTAATGGTCTGAGGGGAGTAGCTCTCCACCAACCCCTGGCCAGAGGTGTCGGGTTCTCCCCCCCCACTTCAATGTCCACAGCCTCCACCCGGGCCGTAGCACCAGAGTTGTGTTCCTGGTCAGTCCGGGTGGGCGCAGTCCCCTTGCCTCCAGATGTTGAGGGTCCCTCCTCATCCTCTTCTTCCTCACTGGTAGAAAGAGGTCATAGCCGCCGGCGCACTGATGTTCTCCCGCTCCGAACCTGGTCCTGCTGTCCTACCATTTGGCCAGCTGTGCCCACTGAAATGTAAGCAAAATCATGATGTAGTGGTTGTATACTTCAGGACAAGACACATACCTAGATGAGCCAAGGTCAGACTTTGTTTTCCTCTGATCACACTATACAGTTGTCAGTGTTTATGAGCTTACATTACGTGTATGTTCACTGTCATCTCCTGAATTGAGTCTGACATGGACATCTCACGAGGATATTCGTGGCTTACACAACTGTATTTGCCAACACTCAACTTTGGCATTCTTGTGATCTGTGTGTCCTGTCACTGCTACATGGGCAGGTTCCAAAACCAGTCTACCAAAGGAGATCAGAGAGAGTCCAGATTTCATTGAAATTGGCCTGTGATATGGAGTCTCAGCTCTTTTACGTCTGGACAAATATCATCTGCTGTGTAGCATTGTATGGGACAAGACAAATGCCGAATGTGGGTCAGACATCCATATAGGGTCTGGGCTATTTGTTTTGCTACGTTGTGAGTCTAGACTTTTGATGTCCCCTCACAGAAACTGACAATTCAGTGCCACATAATGGCTTTGGTGACTGATAAGGTAGTGCAGTGCACCGGTGACCAGTACTGGGTCGTTGTGACAGCTACCTGTACATGTGAAATGGCATACAAGCCACTGAGGTTAAGACGTGTGTCAGTGGACACACTTGGCAAATTCGGAAACACTTAAGAGTGAGGCAAGGATCTCAAAGTCTGTCTTGACTCCATGGCACATGATGATCTGTCTCAATCAGAACCCAAACTCAACAAATGCAATGCAAGTCGCAGCATCCAATACCCTTTGGCCTGTCATACACACACTGGACAGTGTCTGTACCATTCCTCATCCAATGCACACATCAGTTATGATTCCCTTGGTTCACTGTTAGTGGTGCTGGCAGTGCAAATTTCAATACAAATGCACAAGTGTGGCTCAATTCCCCAGTTGTCATGAAGAAACTACAACTCCCAAAATGCACTCTGCCCTGTACAGTCCATATGCCACAGTGAGCCTTTTTATTCACGATGACTGCTGCATGGACACAGAATAGGTGAATGGAGGCATGGGACACACAATGGTACAGCACTGTCTTCACTCACATCATACTCCCAGACACATATTGCATATAATGTACTTACCAGGTCTCTGCTGCTCATGCTCCACCAGCTGAGCATGGAGGGTTGGCCAAGCTGCTCGCAGGACCCTCCTGTACAGTGGGGAGAGGCGAGGACGATGCACATGGTGCTGGGATGACTGGCCCAGCAGCTCCTCAGCCTTGTGCCGGGCCCAGCGTTTTAGGTCCTCCCGGCGCTTGCGGCATGCCCTAGCAGTTCTGGTGTGGACGCCCACTGCACTGCAGCGCTCACCGATGTTGGCCCATAGCCTGGCCCGGGCTGCATTGCTCAGCTGGTATTCAGGGTCCCCATATAGCTGAGGATATTTGGACAGCACCAACTCAGCCAAGATGTCTAATTCCCTTTCAGTGAAAGGGGGTGCTTTCTCCTCATAACCCTCAGCCATTTTGGGGGAAATAAGTTTAAGAAGAGCAGCAGGATGGCAGAGGATCTGATCTGTGATAGAGGATGACTCAGAATGAACACAAAATGGCTGTCAACAACTTCCTGTGATGTATTTACTGTCTCCCACTTCCTGTATATCATTCCCTGTATGAAATAATGTGTTCCGGTTCATTTTCGGAGATTACGGCCCGAAAACGTAGTTTCCGGTTCCGGGGCGGCGGGTCCGCATATGCGCCTTACGCTCCGAAATCGTAAATTACGTTTTCAGGCCGTAAACTACGAAATTGACCCGGAACACATTATTTCATACAGGAAATGATATACAGGAAGTGGGAGACAGGAAATACATAACAGGAAGTAGCTGACAGCCATTTTGTAGTCATCCTGATCCATCCACAATCACAAATCAAATCCACTGCCATCCTGCTGTTCTGTTGTGGAAAAACCTGAAATGACAGTGCAAGTGAGAATCATAAACATGTAACAAAACGGGGAACAGATCATTTAATGATATTTTTGCGCGGACAGGGGGGGCTGACACAACATCAAACCCCAGTTTTGCTTTCTCCTACTTTGCATTATGGTACATGTAGTCCATATTTAGTGCTCAACACAAGAGTTGTGTGTTGTGTTACGGAAAATTGGGGGGAAGCAGTGCTGTGTATCACAGACACATAGTGCCTGATTCACCCATGACATCGTCACTCACGTTGTGGGCCCATCATTTGTGGGGGAGTCAAATCTGTTGAGGGCACAGGCCTGAGAATGCAATGGTTATGCCCTTTTGTGATTAAGTAACCCATCCTCATGAGGTCCAGGTCGGTCTCTCAGAACATGTATCGTTTTTCATCTGCGTCAATAGATTCTTTAGGGACATCCACTACACTGATCGCTGACATGGGCACATGACCTGAAGCCCGCTCAACCTTTTGACTACTGTCAACAGCTGTGATTTACATGCAGTTAGTGTGGCTTGCAAAGTAGTCTCAGGATGGAATTTTTGGACACAGTCGTAAATATCCAACTTTCATCATTGACAACAGACTGCAAAAAACATTTTGTCCATGACACTACAGGTTGCTCATGTGAAAAACGTGGCAACGAGCTGATCACGGACTTGCATACCCTGACCTCGGTTATGTGCAATGGCCCGGTTTCCCAGATTCAGAGCTAGCCGAGGTTCAAGAGGTATGTGTAAGCCATGCGTTAAAGCAATGTTGCGCAAAACACAACAGGCTAATATAATCTTGCACATGACTGCAGGGGAGTACAGCAGCACACCCCCTGTACGGTCAAGACATCTGAATTGCGACTTCAACAGACCAAAAGTGCGCTCTATGATGGCTCTAGTCCATATGTGTGCCCTATTGTACCTACGCTGAGGTACAGTGTTTGCACGCCTGTAAGGGGTGAGGAGTTGTGGGGAGAGTGCATACCCAGCGTCGCCTGAGGAGGGAAGAAAGGGCAGTTGGTTACATTTCCCTCTTTGATTTGCACAGGACATGATCTATACTTTGGTACATGCAGTGTCTGTTGAGACCATGTATGTTGCTTTATGATTCTTATTGTACAATGATTAATGTTAGGTGGCGTTCAGACATTTGAATTACACATATCCCTCATTTTTAGTGCTTGGTACTTACCCAGTAGCCACATGTTGCCAAATTCTCCCGCAACCATCCGCCGGGCAAGAGGTGACATGCGGAATACGAAGCTGTCATGGGTACTGCCTGGGAACACTGCATGCACATCAATGAATCTCCCACTGGCATCACAGACAACTTGCACATTGATGGAATACCATCGGTGTCTGTTGTAGAAGATGTGTGCAATGCGGCGGGGTGGCTGAAGGGCCACATGGGTACAATCAATTGCACCCAGCACACGTGGGAAGCGAGCAATGAGATAGAAAACTCGAGCTGCCCTTTGTCTCCTGGCCAGTGTATGGGGCATTTGTATGTGGTGGTGGGCTCTAGCAGTGATGCATCTCAGTACCTGATGCAAGCACCGCGACTGGCTTGCCTGGGAAATGCCCACATGGTCACTGGAGACCCTTTGGAATGACCCAGTGGCAAAGAAATGGAGAGCAGAAAGGATCTTGAGATATGCTGGTATGGCATGGGAGCAGCAGGTCACAGAGTCAAGTTCCTGCTCCCACTCACATACCATCTCCAAGATGACTTCTGGAGGGAAACGGTACCTGGCCCTGACAACTTGGCTGGACATTCCAAATAAGTTGATCCTCTGTCTGAAGATCCTCTCTGCTCTCCTCCTCCTCCTCAAGTAGTTTTGCCGCATGGCAAGGGGCAGAGCAACAAACACATTCAGCGACATGTTGGAAGGGTTTGTGTGTGTCTGCTCTGCATTCATACATGCTGCAGGGCTGGGATTGGCTGCAGTGTGTCAGCTGATGCATGGTGGGGGATGGTAGGCACTTGGACAGGTGTTTACCCTTGAGGAAAATGATCAACGGCCACAGTGCGGGTATTCCGGGCCGTAATCGGAGATTCCGGCACGGGAGCGGAGATTCCAGGCCGTAATCGGAGATTCCGGCCCGGGAGCGGAGATTCCGGCCCAATAGCGGAATTCCCGCTCCGGGTGTGGAAATTCCGGCCCGAGAGCGGAAATTCCGGCCCGAGTGCGGACGTAAAGTTAGTAGTCGTAAATCCATTCTGTGAATACCAAAAGTAGTAAGTGCATTCTGTGAATACCAAAAGTAGTAAGTGCCTTCTGTGAATACCAAAAGTAGTAAGTACGTTCTGTGAATATCAAAAGTAGTAAGTACGTTCTGTGAATACCAAAAGTAGTAAGTACGTTCTGTGAATACCAAAATGGTAGTAAGTTTAGGATTTTGTCTTAAGTTACTTCTGTGAATCGGGCCCTACGTTCAGAAAAGGACCAGCATAAATCTACTTAGTTCCAGAGTCAAGGAAATTTTAAATATAAATCAGCAAGAGGACCGACATGAAGTCTGCCTCCAAAGAGAGAGGCAAAAGTCTAAGTGTAAATCAGCAGATAGTCTAAGGTGGAGACTGCCTTCGATAGTGAACGCAAAAAGTCTATGTATACAGCCAGATAGTCTGATATACAGCCTACTCAGTTAAAAGGCAAGGATAATCTGGCATACATCCCAGAAGGGGCACTTTTTGCATGTTTCAGACATCAAAAAGCCATGCTTTCGACATGGTTTGAAGTGAGATCATAGGGCTGTAATAACAAGGATCCATAACATGAACCAATCAACATTGCAGAAATTGTGTTACATGAAATAAAATATTTTTAGAAAACACCTACATTATGATGAGTAATTCAACACCCATCCCTAACAAACAAGAGAAATGACATTGCACTATGAAAGCAAAAAAGCACAATAAGCCATTTAGGAAATAAGTGAAGCACAGGTGGGGCCTAGCATCAAGACTTGAAAATGTTACATTTGGGCACATCTCCTGTTATATGGCTTCCTTCTTGAGAAACAAATGAATACATATTATTTGTAACTTCTAATCACCATGAAAATGATCTTTTATTTCATTTTTTTCCTGAAAAGGAAAAAAACACCAACCAGAGACGTGAAAGTGAAAACTCATTCATGGAAAATTGAAGCAACACCTTTTCTTCAGCAGCTTTAAAATTGGACGTCAGTGAAAGCAGGCTAAGCCCCATAATGTCAATTTGTGGCCTAGTTACTCTAACCCAAACACAGCTAAACAAGCATTATTTTCTATAAACGATGTCTCAGTAGTAAGTAGTTCAGTTTACATATGTTTCATAGCAACGAATTGTCATCAAGCTAAGAATCCATGTTCTTTCCTAGTTTCAGATGTGCACGTGCACCACTGAGCATTGCCTGAAACTGACATTGCCGCCGCAAACTAGCATCAACATGGCACACCCAAGAACACTAAGCCTCGCTCCTCACCCCAACTCGGCACATGAGCAGGAAGCACGCTCACGTATGCAGCACTAAGAAAAAACATTAGATTGCTTATGCACAGCCGGGTAAGTACTATTTAAAAAAACATTTGAACATTAGAATGTTGAGCACGCCATTGCAGACAATGGAGCGCTCCGGGCTTATATGGACCGGTAGAAGCCCCCAGAGCAACATTCAAATGTTTTTTTTTCATTCACAGCTCCTGCTGTGAACAAAGGCCTCTCGGAGCTCAAGGGGATTTAAATCCCCTCAGGCTCCATGAGGCCTTTGTTTTATTTGGTAGAACATTCTGCCCTCTAGTGGCAGAATGTTCTAATAGACTTATAGCACTCCGTAGCTGGGCTATACCAGCCATTAAAGTCCCGCTCCCTTGTTAAAGGCCCTTGCCTTCGGCTCGGGCCTTTAACGCTTGGGCGGGCCTTTAATGGCCGGTATAGCCCGTTACGGCGGGTTATAAGGCTATAGTAATAAACATTTAACAATCACTCAATTGTACGCTTGATAGAGAGTCTTTCTTGAGTGGCAGAACCTCTAAGCATGATGTGTTTTTTGAAGGGTGGATCGTAGTGATGTGAGAAGAGAAGGGGACAAATGGATGAGGCCTCTTGAGTACTTTTACATGCATATTAAGGGAAAGTTATAGGGACACTTGGAAGCCCAACACCGCTTCCATGAAGAAGAAGTGGCAAAATCTCTAAGTTCATGCAAATGAAAAAGTGACTGAGTCTTCATCTCGAAAATTAGTAGTATCATTCTTTGTCCCAACATTCAATAAAATAGAAGTTTGGAGGAGGCTTAGCTGGGCCTTGCACAAATCAGGTCCAGAAATACGGTTAGACAGAGATGGAGGCCGATGTCTACCTAAAGAAGCAAGGACAGTGGCGGAAACAGAGAAATCGTGAAACTGGGGCGAAAAAAAGAGAGAGCAGCAGTCACATAGAAGATCAAGTGAGAGAGAAAGGAAATAAAGGCAAAGTAGGGGGCATAGAACATGAATTTTCAAATGTTATGCTTATTAAATATATTTGTTGTCAGCCTAAAATAATGGGCTTACGAAATAATGCAAACATAAACTGTATGGAAAACGCACCACAGACATTAAAGAGAGCTTAAAATGCTTGTCCAATTATAATAAACCATGACACTATCTAATATTTACAATAGAAATAAGATATAAGTTAGGGTATTAAAACAATGGTTCAAGTAATGTTTGTCTTGGTTCCTATACAACCTGCTTATTGAAGGGATCGGAGAATACAAATATTTGGGATTAAGCGATCGACTGTACAGATTCATTCTACGTGTACATTCAAGACAAGGCCCATGCATTAGTATCATCATTTATTTTGCTAAAGAAAAGGCTGAAGGGACGATTATTAAATCCAATCTTGGAAGTTGTTGATGCAAACCTTTTATCAACCATTAATTTGGAAGTGAAGCCTGGCGAGGAAGAGGAGCCCCTCTACTAGACAAAATTGTAACAAAAACGTATAAACCGTTATTTCATCTGCCAACGTCAGCTTCCCTCGTGCAGGTCCAGTCATCACAAGAAGGGGGCCATTTTAATTTTCTGTTATAAACTTACATCAACAAAGGTCGATTCATTAAATGTACTGCCCTGGGCCGAGCTGAAGATGAATGCACCGGTCACTTTACAAGTTTTTAAGAAATATATCAACAGGAATATGAGAATACTGTCAAGCTTGCAAGACCAACTGATATTATCTGAACAGTCTCACCCATTGATGGCGGTAAATAGTTAAACAGCATTGCATAGCCAACCATATTTTCGGCGGGATACTCGAGTCAAATAACATACATTTATGCAATATTTATTAGGCTATTTGCTGACGCCTGCTCAGTTTTCAAGATGGCCCAATAAAAGATAAAACAAGTGATGCAGTTTCTGCAACAAGGCAGATATCTCTTTAGTTATCTAACTTTCATTGGCCCAGGCCTCTTCAGGGAAAGACGTGGACAACTGTTCAATCATAGGGGTATTTGAATATGTTGGCTAGCTGTTAGATGTGCATCAAATCCGAACGGTCCCATTTTAAGCAAACGTTTGGTGAAATTTTTGATGCTAGCAGAAATATTTATGGTATAAACATCTGAGTATTGAACACCAGTGGAGCTGCAATTACTAGCCAACGGGTGTGAAGGTATTCACTGTGTCACTTTAGTTTATGAAAATTATTGCGGCAACGTGATTTTATGGTTTTTAACCCAAGCTATTATTCACTGTCACTTTATATTTGTTTTTACTGTTTGCATTTAAAATGTGCAATGTTTTAAGTAACTAAGCAGGAATAAAAATAACACAGTTTGTCTCATCACAAACGTATTTCACAATGAGAGAAAAATGTGAAGAAATAACATTAGAAAATGGAGAAAATAATGGGAGGCACAGGAAAGAATGAAAAAAGGAAGAACACCAGAAAAGAAGCAAGAGAAAAAACAAGAAAGAAAAACAAGAGAGGAAGGAAAAAGAAAGAATGAAAGAAAGAAAGGAGAAAATAAAGAACAAGTAGAAGGAAAGAAATGATAAATAAAGAGACAGGAACAATGAAGCAAACAAAGAAAATTAAAGAAAGAAAGGTGAAGAAAAGGAGGAAGTTGGAGAAAGAAATAAAGAATGAATGAATGAAAGAAACAAAGAAAGAAAGAAAGGAAGGAAGAAAGGAAAATGGTTGAAATAAGGAAAGACAAATATGGGAAGAAATGCAAAAATGTTACAAAGAAAAAAGAAAGAAATGAGGAAGAGAGTTTAGATGAGAAGGAAAGAACAAAACAACAGAAGAAAAAATAAAAGAAGGAAAAAAAGAAGAAAAAGAAAAACACAAATGTGAGAACAAACACAAATCCAAACAAGAGAGAAATACGGTGGATATAAAAAGGAGTAGGAGTGAAAGGGGATGATGCAAAGAGAAGCAGATGGAATGAAGAAACATACTAAAATGAATGGAGAAATAAAGAATGAGAAAGTTAACAAACGTTCTAAGATGAAAGTACGCAAAAGAGGGAAACAAAAAATAAAAGGAAAGGAAAGAAAACAAGAAAAGAGACAAGAAGAAATGAAACAGAAAGGAAAAAAGAAATGCAGAACAAAAGAGAAATAAAGATAGCACATGGGTCACAGATGAGGATGTGAGAAAGAATAATTGAGATAGGATAGGTTGTGTGAGGAGATGAAGTGAGCGAATAAGAAGATTGATGAGTAGGTGCAAGGGTAAGTAAAATATGAAGGGAGAATGACAAATAGAGAATAGATGGGAAAAGGAGACGTGTGGCAGAAATTAAAGAAACTGAGATGATTTACTGAAAGAAGAGACGAGAGGTAAAATTGGGAGTGAGTTGTCAGTGGCATTGGTAGACATGGTGATGGGCATTCTGGCCATTATGGGGATTATGGCATAGTGCGGCTCTTATTGGGACATTCTAGTCATTAAGCTGGAATCCTTGGCACACTGTGGGCATTCTAGGCTTTACGGTGGCTGTGGAATTCAATGGGCATCCTTAGCATATTGTGGGCATTTGAAGCATAAGTGCTGCTGTCCAAGACCAGAGCAATTGGAGTTACCTTAGGGACACATTCACTGCATTAATATCTAAGGTATCTATAACTTGAGCGGCAGCTTTTTCTAAGCTTATATGAGTTCTGCATCCTGTCAATTAATATTAGGAGAAGTTTATAGCTTTGTATTTTCCTACCATTCCCACTTGAGAACACTGACTGAAAATTTAGTTGGAAGGGGCAGATATAGAAAATACAGGTAGGGGGAATGTAGGCAAAAGAAAGATGTGATATGGATCTTTAAGTATAATAGTAGGCCATGGCACATTTCATACAAAGATTATTTTAATTACTGTACAGCACATGGATTTTTAGCCAGTTTTCATTGAAGCAGGACTGAAACTTTTTCTATATTGACACCATTCTAAACTAATATGTTTAGGATGGGAGGGGACCCTTTTCCTCCTCAAATATCACTAGTGAAGGTCATACATGTCAGGAACGCCATAAAAACCTATAACGTTCCATGATCCATGCTTCAGAAGAGCATGTAAAACCCAAGCTTTTAGATTATTTATTTGAGAAATGTGCTGTGATCTGCACTGTTTGCCCCACTGTTTCAAAATATTCTCGGGAGGGTGGACTCCCCCAGCACCTTTGGAGAAGGTCAGCCTCAGTAGGCAGAAAAAATGCTAACTTTTGGTCAAATTCTTTAATAAGTTGAGGTTCTGTCATGAGGTGGGTTGTTCGCTTACAGGGGACATAGAGCATGCCCATGGCTTACCATTGATTGAATTTATAGTCACTCTCATTTGCTTGCTTCTTATTCATTAGCGTGTGTGAGCTTTACTTCCCCTTCTTGTGTTCATCCTGCCCCCTGGAGTATGGACGCATTACTTCCACTGCTCTCCACAAGAGTGCATGTGTTTTACAGCTGTCCCCCTTGTATACTTTACCCCCTGCCACGCTCATGTTGCTCTTTTTAAGCTTGTATGCATCTCCCGGCCCCTCGGTGATGCTATCTCTCTCTGTTTGCTTCTCCCCCTGGACCATGTTGCATTCCCCAGTTGTGTCCTCCTTGTTGCTTCCTCCCACCTGTCCCCTCTGTGTTGCTTAACCCAAACCATGCCCCGTGTTGCTTGCGCCTGCCCCCCATGTTCTTGGCCCTCCTGCCCTCCATGTTACTTCCCCCTCCCACATTTCTTCCCCCACCTGCTTGACCTACTTTTTTCATTTTGTTTACCAATCATGCTTGTTGCATGTGCCTACAAAATAGTGCAGCTGGCCATCTCATAAGCTTTTTTCTCTTTTGTTAGCCATGCTGCATAGCATCAAGCATGGCTGAAACCACAGGCAAAGCCAATAGGCCCCCAAAGGTGAGACATATTGTTCTTGTGGGAGAATTCCTTTCCTCCTCCGCTAGAGTATACTTTTCTATTCATTTCCTATTTGTTAACTGTTGTATCTTGGTAACTGTTGCTAGCTCCCAAGGTTCTGGAATGGGTGCGAGGCAGATTCAATGGCTGTTGCTGGAGGAGAAGAATGTGTACAGGGGTTGTTCCTACAATCTTGAATAAATACATTTCACCATTTTAACTGAGTCTGCGCTTCTTAAATTGGAGATGAGGATGGGATGTTAATCCCTCGACAGCATTGCAGACTGGACCAGAATTGTGTTTTTCAGAATCAAGCAACCCGTGACCTTCTGGGAGCAACTGAGTGCCTAGTGAGTGGTTACAACGATAGCTACGATCTGTAGTTGGATCTGTGTGGCATGCTGGGATCAGCTGTTAAGCCTGTGCCGCACGCAACTCTCACAGGTATCACTTTTGTGTTATCTGACCTGCGAGTGTGTGGTACTTGAGACGACCGTGGAGTTCCAAGGATGCCGGATCGCCCTACGGTGAGCAAGTTTGGATTTGCGACCTGTTGATGTGGGCTGAATGACTGCCAAACCAGCGAACTGAGGGGTATTGCTATTTGTACCAATTTACTACCGGCCAGAGGGGTCAACGAGATATTTTGGCCTGGGCAGCGTGCGCACGTTGTTATGATTTAAAAAGCGCACCTTACCAGTATTTCGTTGGTTGGAGAGTACGTGTGCAGGAACCGCGAGTCAGTGAACGCTGAAGATTGTGCCACCGAGATTCTTTGTTCCATCGACGAGCACTGGTCTCGCGAGTGCGTCGTCAGGTGCTGCACCGGAAACGTTGCTGTGGCAACCGTTATAGCCGACGAGCACGATTTCCTTAGACGCATGTGCCGGAATCATTGCCTTGTTACTGCTGGCAGGTGTGTTGTGCAAGACGCGCCGTAGCCGCTGGATCGCGTTAATGCTGAAGGGCACTACGTACTGAAGGGACTGTTTGAGTAGGAAATCGTCCAAAGGTCGCAGTAAGGAGCCTAAGAGGACATGAGGACAAAAGGAAAAGGAAGTTTCAAATTACTAGTGACTGTTTTTATCTCGAGCAGCGGTGACGACGACATTGATTTTAATTTATTTTGTTTTGCATAATCTTAAATAATGTGTGTATGATCATGTGCGTACTAATACTATATTTGTAACCTAGTGAGAAAGTAAGTCACAACCATAATAGGTATAGACATGTCCTCAATAATAGCTCCCCCAAAATTTCTACAAAATCCCAGGGAACCTGGAATGACAAGGGAGGATTGGTTAGAATCCTTTGAAACATATTTGAGAGCAATTGGTAGGGAAGATTTTGTGGCTTCCAGAAAAGTAGCATTATTGAAGCATAATTTAGGAGTGGAAGGTAGGAAAGTTTTGAAAGCATTGCCTATACACACACGGGTAAATTCCACTAACCAGGAAGTGGAAGAAGGTGAAGAGGGTGAAGAGGTACTGAGGACAATGCTGATGAATAAACAGAAGTCATAAAAGCGTTGGAGGAACATTTAGGGAAAAAAGTCAGCATTGTGGTAGAGAGACACAGATTTTTCTCCAGATCACAACAACCAGGTGAATCAGTAGAGCAATCTATTCAGTGTTAAGGACATTAGTGTCAACTTGCAGGTTTTGAAACCTACATGAGGAAATTATTAGAGATCAATTTATCAATAGGACGAGTAATGCCAAGATACAAGAAAGACTACTGGCTTTAAAAGATCCATCCTTACAAAAACTATAGATGTGGCAAGACGGATAGAAAACACATCTAACTATGTCAAGGAATTGAATAATGATCAAACTAAAGACAAGGGTGATTCCAGTAAGGTTTATGTTGTGGAAAAAAATACCATTAAAAAAAAGGATGAGAGGAATCTTAAGGGAACATTTTCAAAACACAATCATGTTTGCTATAGGTGTGGTAGTACGAAACACACAGCTCATTCAGAGAGAGAGATGTTCTGCAACTAAAGTGAGATGTTATACGTGCAAAAAACTGGGTCATTTCTTACGTATGTGCAAATCTGGCTCACCAGATGGCTGCATGCAATCAAGGAATACAGTGGGGAGGATTCATATGGGGATATTGATGTTGTAGAAGTTTTGGCTGTGTGTGATGACATGATTAATGAAATTTGTGAAGGTTACAGTCCACCCAAGTGCACCATGAAAATTAATGGTACTAAGATATTGGTTTGGGCAGATT
Source organism: Calotriton arnoldi (assembly GCA_963921515.1). Lineage (NCBI taxonomy): Eukaryota > Metazoa > Chordata > Amphibia > Caudata > Salamandridae > Calotriton > Calotriton arnoldi. Next base: position 1,038,792 of record CAWUFW010001257.1, read on the forward strand.
CATGCTTGCCTTACACCATCATTGACAAGGATTCATGGGAAAGGGTAGGCAGGTGTAAATTGAGTCTTCTAGATATAGAACCTATAGGCTATTGTGGCATAAAACTTCCATTATTGGGGTTTTTCAACTGTAAGTTATCATACAAAGACAAGGAAGTAGTTAGCAAGGTATATGTTGTGGAAAAAGGGAGAGCTCTGTTGGGTTGGTGCGAACAGAAAATGTTGGGGATTGTCTTGGATCCCAACCACCCCCACCAAGCATTAGTAACGGTGGACGCTTACAGATCAAAGTGGAGTGCCAAGTGCCCCAAGTTGTTTGCAGGTGAACTAGGATGTTTAAGCCAGTTCGAGCATCATATTATATTAAAACCCAATAGCATCCCGTGTGTACACAAAGTGAGGAATGTGCCATTTGCACTCAGAGAACAGTTGAAGAAAGAACTGCAAATGTTGTGTGAGGCACAGGTTTTTAGAACTTACAGAATCGTCTGAGTGGCTCAGTCCCATTGTTTTGGCATGCAAATCGGACGATGGTGTGGTGCGGTGCGCAGGGATGGCAGATTAGTGGTGCCAGAAGGTTTGCGATCTAGGTTTCTCAACTTATTGCATGAGGTACATAGTGGCATGTCAGGTATGAAAAGGAGAGCGAGGGAAACATTTTGGTGGTCGGGGAAGGATAGAGAGGTGGAAAGCTAGGTGCGGAATTGCGTGGATTGCATGTGTAGCGACAAGTCCCACCGATCTGAAGAATCTTCCATTGCATAAAACCAAGTTACCTGACAAACCATGGCAAAGGTTGGCTATGGACATTTGTGGCTCTTTCTCAGCCAAGGGGATAACGAACAAGTATGCACTTGTATTGATAGATTGCTACTCCAAGTGGCCAGGAGAAATTAAGGCAGCTAACATAATAGAATTTTGTGATCAAATTTTCCGCAGTGACGGGTGTCCGGAAACCCTGGTCACGGGCAATGGGCCTCAATTTGTTGCAGATTAATTCAAAGTATTTCTGTCAAAAATGGGAGTTTCACACCACACCACAGCTGTATATCATTCTAGGGAAAATGGTCTCGTTGAGTGATTTAACCGAGTATTAAAGGAATGTATACAGTTGTGTGAGGGAGGTAGTGAGGATTGTAGAGAGGCGGTCAAGGAGATGCTGTGGAGCTACCGCAGTACGTCCCACTCTGTCACAATGGAAACTCCTTTCATGCTTTTGAAGGAAAGACAAGCAGGTACCAGAGTCTCACCAGCGTGGATGTCTAGGGGTGTTACGCGACATGTGGATAAGAAGGATTTGGAGTGCAGGGTTAAGAAGTATCAAGATAAGTATGTGTGACGAGACAATGACAAATTGAGGAAGGGGAGATGCATGTTTGTGGTTGGAGATTGAATAAGGACCAGCACGAGGAGTATCCAGAAGGTGGGGTTGTCAAGATGGTCAGAGCTCACGTGCATCAGAAGGGTGGATGGAAATAATGTGTGGCTGAACGATGGGAAGAGGTGGAATGTTAAAAAAAATCACGTTATGCAATGAACTGGAATGAGACACTTGGTTAAGGAAGTCGGGTGGTGGCTTGGCAGAAGAATTGTGTGATTTCCCTGTTCCAAAAAGTAAGGGCGAAGGTAGCAAATCTGCTGCCGTAAAGAAAGATAACAAATGTGTCAAGAGGAGACCCAAGTGGCAAGATGATTTTGTATGTTCATAGTCATACTGGTAATGTATTCACTAGAAACGTGTAATCAGAGATGTATTTTCTTTTAGTTTTGTATTTTGTTATTTTATTTATATTGTTTCAGCAAAGGGAGATGTGTTGTATCTTGGTAACTGTTGCTAGCTCCCAAGGTTCTGGAAGGGATGCCAGGCAGATTGGATGGCTGTTGCTGGAGGAGAAGGACGTGTACAGGGATTGTTCCTACAATCTTGAATAAACACATTTCACCATTTTAACTGAGTCCGTGCTTCTTAAAACTAACATCCCCAGTAATACACCTCCAAAGCAGTGCCTGGTTTCCAAGTGTTTGACTGCAGATATCAGGTGACTTTTTAAAATGTTGCAAATATTTTCTCAGCATGGGTTAGCTTCTCCCTATACCTTAGTGCCATCTTTTATGTACTCCATCTCTGCTTGCTCAAACTTTCTGAAGTGTGGTGCTTTCTCTGTTGCTGCTCTATGTTGATGTTTTGCCTTTTGCCAGTTCCTTCTATTAGACAGTCATTGAGTGGTAGCTGATATTCCACACTCAACATTGTTGCAGGTCGATATTTTGTCACTCGATATTTCAATTTGACTTACAATCACTTTCTTGGTATCTTTTTCCATTGTTGTTTGCTTTTTATCAGCTCTGTAGACAGATTGGTACCAGGCTTGGCTTTTGTTCTAGTACCTTGATTTTTAACTTTTTGACCTTATGTCCATTTTGGTTTTTGCACTGGCTAAGGGTTGAATGAACTATTTCCTTAACTATGATTTCTTACAGATATGCATCTTGCATACATTTTTAATCTAGATAAGTGGAATGGTGAACAATGGCAACTTTTAGGGCCAGATGTACGACCCTTACAATTTGCGAGTCGCAAATTGCATCGCTTTGCGACTTGCAAATTTTAATTTACAACAATGTCTCAGACACTGTTAGCGATTCCTAATGGGGTCGTAAATTGCCTGCCTCATTAATATTCATGAGGCAGGTGCAATTTGCGACCCCTTTAGGAATGGATAGCACTCACAGGGATGGTGGCCTGCTGGGGTCAGCAGACCACCATGTCTGTGACTGCTTTTTAATTAAAGCAGTTTTAGGTTTTTTTTAAATGCAGCTTGGTTTTCTCAGAGGAAAACTGGAAGCATTAAAAAAAGAAAAATTAAACGTTTCTGTTTTATTTTTTAAGAGTAGGCAGTGGTCCGTGGGACCACTGCCTGCTCTTAAAAAATATTTTTGCACACACTCACAAAGGAGAAGGGGTCCCCTGGGAACCCCTTCCCGTTTGCGAGTGGCTTACCACCTACTTGAAGTAGGTGGTAAACTGCGAGTGTTTTGCAACCGCAATTGCGGTCGCAAAACAATCATACATTTAAGTGAGGCTCTTTATTAGGAAGGGATGCCCTTGGCACACCCCTTCCTAATAGTGAGTCGCAAACCCTATTGTGCGAGTCGATAATAGATTACCGACTTGCAAAATAGGGTTTGTACATGGGGCAGACCAATTTTGCGGTCGCAAACGGGCCGATTTCCCGTGTGCAACCCCTTGGCACAGATCCTGCATGGGACTTTATCTTTTGTTGGAAAGCATAGGGTTCTAAAAGTAATGCATTTCATATGGTGTTTCCCTTGTCTTAACGTCCTTTGTGCCCCTCCTCTGAGCATGTGCTGACAATAAATAGAGCATGACGTAACTGCGTAAGTTATAGGTTGTTCCATCTCCCCTGCATGATTGGACTAGCTCCAACAATAACGGGTAGGGCAACAAACTTGGAGTTCCCATCTCAATCAGATGTATTTTTCAGCTACCAAAATGTCTGTGCTCTTTTCTGCCACATGGAAAAAAAGGGAAACAAAACAAATCTAAAAGGAGAGAGAACTTGGGGTACCGAAACCTTTTGTATGAGATTTTCAGGAAGGGTAACATAGCCCCTCTAAATATTCTCCTCAGAACCAATAGTGAATTCTTGCAAATAGTCAGCTTCAGCTGCAGCAAAGAAATATCTTTTGTATAAGTATTATTATCTAGTTCCTCAACACCTTTTTGGTAACGTTGTGCGTGTTGGTCAGTCGCTGGAGTATATAAGTCACCAACTTGTTATCCCATATTTATTGCTAGCGCGTTGGTTCATAAGAGGTTTTGAGGAGCAGCAGGGTACACTCACCCGAGAAGAAGGAAACATTTCCTGAGCAGAAAATGTAATATATGGATCAATTCATAGACAACTTTCTGTTTTCAGGTTTTGTATCGAGGGGAAGATCTCTTCTAGATTTAGAAAAATAGTTCCGTTTTACTTGCCAGTTCTATTTTGACATCAATTGTTCACAGTGTAATATTTCCAAAACTGAATAAATACATTAATTTGTGTGATGGAAGTTACATGTTCCTTATGAAAAGTTCTTGTATACCCAGGGCTTCATGCCTGTGTCTAGGAACGATTGTTCTGATGAAGGTCGGCGTGGGTGACGTAAGTGGCACATGATAATCACTGCGAATGCTCAGTTTCTACTCTTTCCTATCATAGCCAGTGCTTTAAATGGGCCGGTACTCACCGGTACTGAGTACCGGCACTTCTTAGATTTATCCCTCTGAGTACCAGCACTTCTCTTCTGCCGAGGAGAGTACCGGTACTCATGAAAAGGTAGGCTTATTGGCTGTGAGTGCTGGTGAGCCGGAGTGGAAGGTGTCTCTGGCAGCCAAGGCGCCACTTCTGTATCCCCGATCTGAGCCCCAGCTGAGCTATTCAGCTGGGCTCATTTGAATAATTGCCGGGTGCTCACCATCACGCTGTGTTTGACTGAGCAGGGTCCAGTTCAGGCCCTGTGCTGTCAATCACAGTCACACTATCCTGTGCATTTGTGCAAACACAGGAATCATGGCAGTCCCCTGGCAGTGGCAATCCGGCTACGGCCAGTCCGGCCCTGGTGGCAATTAAAAAAGCCATGGTAGGTGAAGAGTATAACATGGCTTTCATCATACCCAAGTCTTTTGTGTGCCTGCTTATGTTTGTGTGTTTGCCTGCATTCGTATGCCTGTTTTGTGTAAGAAAAAAGTGAGAGAAAGAGAGAGAATCAAAACACTCCCAGGAGGTATTTTAAAGAAAATGGGTGGCACTTTGTGTGTACATGTCTGCTCCGCGACAAAGATTCATAAATAGCATAGTAGGGAGGGTTGGTGGGTGGTTGAGTGAGTGGATAGATGAGTGAACAAGGGTGGATGTATAGATGGATGGATGGATGAATAGATGGATGGATGAGTGAAAGCATGGATGGCTGGGTGAAAGGGGGTGGATGATTAGATAAAAGGGCGGATGATGGGTGGATATGTGAAAGATTGGATGGATAAATGAAAGGGAGGGAGGATGGATGAAGGGGTGGATGATGGATGAGTGGAAGGAGGGATTGAGTGAAAGGGTGGATGGAATAAAGGAGTGAAAGGGTTGATGGATAGATGAGCGAAAGGATTTATGAATGAGCGAAAGGGTGGATAAAGAGATGGATGAGTGAAAGGATGAATGGATAGGTTTTGAGTTGGATGGATGGATAGGTTTGGATATGAAGGGTGGAGGGACGGAATGGTGAAAAACTGAATGATGGATGAAAGACTGAATAGACGACAGAATGTAAAGGTTAAAGGGTGGACATCAGCAGGTAAATGGTAGGATGAAAGGATGAATGGATAGATCTATGAAAGAGACAAGAGATATCTTCTGGGGAGGTTCATGATGATTTGCTTCATTTGCTTTGTGCCATAAGAGCTTTGGTTCGAAGTGGGGGTATTTTCAGTTTCTTCCTACTCACGTGCTGAAAAATATATAGTATTGTGCCAAACAACAGCAATTAACAGTATGGCATTAAGAAGGTGCAACTATTGGGAAAAAAAGGAAATATTAACATATTATAGCATTTCTCTTTCATTTTGTGTAATGAGTTAACTTGCTTTGTTTATATAAACACATTTCTCATGTGTTTTGGTATATGCTGCAACTAATATAGAAGTCGTTAAGTATCATCATGTCTTGCCTTTAGCCCCGCCCCTAGCCCCGCCCCCTCACTACACATCTAGCTCATTTTAATGAGTACCTGCACTTATTTTTTCCCATTTAAAGCACTGATCATAGCATTTCCTGTTCTCTTAGGCAGTGATCCTCAAAGTACCGCTGGGGGCTGTATGCGCCCCCCTGATCAACAGCAGCACTTGGCTGCTGTTTCACTCAACTCAGCACTAACATTAAAAAGATGTTAAATATACAGGCAAGCCTTTATTTACAGGTTAAATGAAGTTAAAGAAAGGAAGTAAGGAGATTGAGGGAACATCGAGGACACCATCAAGACCATGAGCACAATACACTCCGGCTCCCCGTCAGACCCTTTCTCGCACCACATCTTCAACAAAGCCAGCAGCTCCATCGCACCCCACCTGTGCAACGTCATCAATCTCTCCTTCGAGACCGCAACCTTCCCAGAGAGCTGGAAACACGCAGAGATCAACGCCCTACTCAAAAACCCAAGGCGGACCCGAGAGACCTCAAGAACTTCCGGCCCATCTCCCTGCTTCCGTTCCCAGCCAAGGTCATCGAGAAGATCGTCAACAAACAGCTAACCCGATACCTCGAAGAAAACAGCATCCTGGACCCATCCCAATCGGGGTTCCGCAGCAACCACAGCACTGAGACTGCCCTCATCGCCGCCACCGACGACATCAGGATCCTGCTGGACAACGGTGAGACCGCAGCCCTCATCCTGCTGGACCTCTCCGCCGCCTTCGACACTGTCTGCCACCGCACTCTACGCGCACGCCTCCACGACGCAGGGATCCGAGACAAGGCCCTGGAATGGGCCACCTCCTTCCTCGCCGGCAGAACCCAGAGAGTCCGCCTCCCACCATTCCGATCCGAAGCCTCCGAGATCATCTGCGGCGTACCCCAGGGATCGTCCCTCAGCCCAACACTGTTCAACATCTACATGGCCCCGCTCGCACGCATCGCCAGACAGCACGACCTCAACATAATCTCCTACGCCGACGACACTCAACTGATCCTCTCCCTCACCAAGGACCCCCTCGCCGCCAAATCCAACCTCCATGAAGGAATGAAGGCCGTCGCCGATTGGATGAAGATCAGCCGACTAAAACTGAACACGGAGAAGACAGAGGTCCTCATCCTCGGCTCCAACCCCTCAGCCTGGGACGACTCCTGGTGGCCAACGACGCTGGGAGCAGCCCCGACACCCACCGACCACGCACGCAACCTGGGAGTCATCCTCGACTCAACGCTCTCCATGGCCAAGCAAGTCAACGCAGTCTCATCCTCCTGCTTCAACACCCTCCGCATGCTTCGCAAGATCTACAGGTGGATCCCGACAGACACAAGAAGAACAGTCACCCAGGCCCTCGTCAGTAGCAGACTTGACTATGGGAACGCCCTCTACGCGGGAGCCCCGGCCAAGCTCATCAAGCGACTGCAACGCATACAAAACGCCTCCGCACGCCTGATCCTCGATGTACCACGCCACAGCCACATCACCCCCCACCTGAGGAACACTGGCTCCCCGTCGACAGGAGAATCTCCTTCAAACTCCTCATCCACGCACACAAGGCACTCCACAAGACTGGCCCAGCCTACCTCAACAGACGACTCCTCTTCTACGTCCCCAACCGCCAACTCCGCTCCGCCGACCTCTCCTTCGCCACCGTCCCTCGCATTCGAAGAACTACCACCGGCGGCAGATCCTTCTCCCACCTCGCCGCCAAGACCTGGAACACCCTTCCACTAAGCCTACGACAGACCCAAGACCTGCTGACCTTCAGGAGGCTACTCAAGACCTGGTTGTTCGACCAGTAGCAGCACCCCCCTTTTTTTCCCTAGCGCCTTGAGACCCTCGCGGGTAAGTAGTGCGCTTTACAAATTCTGTGATTGATTGATTGATTGAGATTGCATTGAGCCACTTAAATTTAGGAACACCTTCATTTTCAAATCCATGTTGCAGCAAAAGTGTAAAAATATATTAAAGTCTCATCGAAATTCATAAAGTGTATTTCATTAACATGCAGAACCATTTCACCTTAGTATATCAGTGCATTGAAAGGTATTGTTTTAAGTGATAATTTTCAAATTTGAGTTTTAAAACATTAATTCTTCCACCCACACTAACAATAATGCCAATAGTGAACTAAGAGACAAGTCAGTTGTTATGTGCACTCTTAGGTTGGCCTTGGTTCCTATTATAAATGAATAACATCATAGTTGTTTTAAATCAAATACAAGAGAAGGTTTTGTACAGCACACATCCTGAAGTCATATATTTCAAGGCCCTCTTATATGTGATAATACAAGAAAAAGGAGGGAAAGTGAAATAAAACAATTGCCATGGATCACACAATTTGGTACAGTGGGGAAGCTGGGATTAATGAATCCCAGGTTTTCTGATTTCACATTGTGCAATTCAGCCGCTAGATGTATTTGCTCACTTCCCCAATACCCACCTTACCGCCCACATCATGGATTGCCACCCTGCTGGCATCGATGCGGCCCTCAGTCACATCACAGACTAAACTATGTGGCCTTTGAGAAAATGTTTGCAAGTGCCCATGTCTTAGAGGGGCCAAGGTATGCAGCACCAACAGCACGGTTACAGGCATTACAGTTTATAAAGTACATGCAGTTCAGCATTCTGCGGTCTCATCGTTCCTGCTGCTCATTTCCTTTTATTCCTTTTTAGGTCTCGCCCTGAAAGCCAGCGCCTCAGCGCTGGCTCTGTGCGAGACATTTTGTAGTGTGGGCTTTTAGAAATGCGACCACAACTTTTGGCTGGCCTAGAGCATGCGAGTACGCGCACAGTAACGTGCATTCCTCGCATGCTCCAGGCCATCTGCCTTTGATGTTACTTGATCCTCCCCCTCCCCCACCACATAGCGCTTCTCGGGGCCGCGCGGCTGTGTCACTTTCACGGCCGCGCGTCACTTGTTTGCTGTGGCAGTCTATACAGCTCTGATATCTTCACAGAGAGCAGTTTTAGTAAGAGCGCCATGCTGCCCTGGTTCATCAGTTCAAAAGAATGCCTGGGCAGGGTACATTTCAGCTCCTGGATTGAACGAACGGGGTAGCGGATGTGGACACAGAAAAAACAAATGTCATTTTCTTTTTCATTTTTCGAGTCTTGCAGCAGTGTGTGTGTTCTTGTTCAAACAGGCTGCTATTACAAATGATAGGTAAGGACTGTGAATTGTGTTTTATTTTAATGTTTATTGCACTGATATTTTATTATTTCTTAAAAACAAATATTTCAGTTTCAGTTACACTGTAACTTTTGTACTTTTTTCTGCTCGTAAAGCTTTCCTGCTCCTTAGGTCGGCAACTGAAACCGGCAGTGGCCTGCTTCTGAGGCTGGCATCTGAGAGTGGTCCAAGCCATAGACTGGGACAGTGATAGTCCTGAGGCTGGCACTTAATGCTGCCTTGCTTCTGGTTCTTGTTTTTTTTTCCAGTGGAACACTCTATAAGCAAGCATTTATTTTACAGTGGTGTCCCTCGGATGCTTCTCTCCCTGCGCTCCTGTTGCTGATAAGCACTGAGTGCTTCTGTGCACCCCTGCACGCCATGTTACTCTTTTGTATGTGTGTTTTTGTCCTCTCTACCGCGCCCCCTAATGCTCTCTTCTGGCTGCTTGCCTCTCTCCCTCCACCCCCTCTGTATTCCTCCATGTGCTTTTCCCCGCATTCCTGCAACCCCTCACAAGGCCCGTTTTACAGATACAATTTTGTCAGGATATCCTTTGGAGCAAGGAGTATAGACTGACCAGCTCTGTGCCTGGGGTGTTGTCCAGTGAGCTGTAGAGGGTGGGCTTTTACTGCAAGCTGTGTCATTGTAGCTGCATGAAGACCCGGTGCTGGGTCAGCGTTCATTAAATAACATATTGAGTTTTATTATTAAAGCAACAGTCTGTAGCCTGCCTACCAGGAGCGCGAGGGGCCACTGTACACCATGTCCGGTTACCCTTTACTTCCCAACATGCCACAGCGGGCTTGCATTGGAGCCCTGGAACCTTCACTACATCAGTATCTATCAGGCACTCCAGTGCAGGACAGTACGGCAAGTCTTAGTCTTCTTGTTATTTCAGAGCAGGGTGGTACCCAGCTCACTCTTCCCAGCCCTACTGTACATTCTTACACAGTTCTTTCGTGACAGACTCTTCCAAGCTCTATCAGCCTGTGAGAGGCGCCCCTGACAAGGGACTGACTCAGTCCCAGCCTTATCTGTTCCTAAAGAGAAGGCCTGTTTTTCCTAATTCCTAATGTCCTCTTACAGGGGAGCCTGAAATGTGACCACATCTGCCACTGCTCGGCTGACCTTTCAGAGGCATCCGCCTGTTTGGAAGTCTACCTCTGGGCCTGCCATAATTGCCACCCATACAAGTAGGGTTGTACCTTGTTTTGTCTATTTTTTTATTTACTTCTAAATAGTATAATTTCAGTTATTTTAGCCCATGTGTTTCATTAAATTAGTCTTTACTTCATGTTTAACACTTCTCAATTTTATCTCAGTTGCCCCCTTTTTCCTTTGCATAATTTCATTTTATTTTTGTCTACCTTTACACTTACTTTTTTTCTTATTTATGGTGAAATGTATCTGATAAGTTAATATGCTTATAGGTGTGGATTGTATTGGATTGTAGTAAGGCCTATAAAGAGTTATTGTGTTGCAAGGACTCCCACAGTTTACCCAAGTAGGCAAAGGTTTTGGTGTTATTTGCTCCCTCCAACAAACTCTGTGTGCAGGAGATATACCCTGTGATAATCGTTGCTAACCCCTCATTTGAGGTGTTGTATACTGTTTTTCTAACTGTATCTTAGTATTTAACTGTGGGTGCACTGAAGTACTTTATAGGTCTCGCTTGAATACTTTAACTGTCTGCCAGGTTCTGTAATAAAAACAATCATAAAAAATACATAGCCGTGCATAGACAGGATTCAGGTTAGCCCTCTTCAGCCATTGGTCTGTTTGAGTGTCATTTACATTCTGTATCCACCATGAGAGCATTTAGCATGGGGCAATAAGTCAGCACGCTGAATCACAGCATTTTGCCTCATCACATTTACATGCCTGTCTCAAAATAAGTGTGCTTCACTGCTAGGGTTGGTTGGTCACTCTTTTACTTTCGGTTTTGTCTTTTTCAAGTACCCTTTGATTTATTTGCTTCGCATTCATTTAAAGCACCTTGAAGCTCCCTCGACAGCGCCACTGGGCTGCTCAGTTGCCGTTTTTTTGATCTACAGCAGGGGTCTTCAACCTGTACTGAGATCTACTAATATTATTAGTGTTGTATTATCTCAATTTTTTTATATGTATATTAATTCAACCAATCAAAAGCTTTCGAATTTAATAAACTGGCTGCACACAGGTAAACTACTCAGAGGTAGCTAGAGAGCTACAGTAGCTCACGAGCTACTGGTTGGTGATCTACAGTGTGGTTCATCCTACACGGTGACTGCTTCTAATCAGGGCATCCGCATTGTAATAGTATTCTCCAGAATAAATCATTGTTTTACTGTTCCAAGGTTGCCACCACATTTACAGTGAACACGTCTGTCATCTTCTATCAGTACAACAATAATAAACACTGCACAATACCTTCCCACGGTAACTGCCCACTGCTATGTTTCATTTATTACATTTCTAATTGCAAATCTATTCCTGCTACATTTAGGGGGTGACATGTTTTTCTTTTTTATACCTTGTTTTAATCTATCATGCATATGCTTGTATTTGTTTGTGAGTTTTTTTGTGGATAGATGAATGCAACAATGAACCTGTTTATCAAAGAATGGCGCATTAGTGCAAGGGAAAATGAGGTAATCTATGATGTGTTTATTGATGGCCTAATTTCACTAGTGACTAAAGATGCACTTTCAGCTTTTGATAGATCCTACAGCTATTGCTGGTTCTTGTTTTATTTGGCTTCCCTGACTTCCTGGCACATGTGCTGGAGTCCACCACCAGAGGAGTGCTCCATATAGCAGTCATTGTGGAGTTCCTTTTTTGCAACGGGCACCGCAAGAATAACCTACATGGAAATGAGAACTTGGTTTCTTTTAAATTACTGCCACTTTTTTTCTTGGTAATAAAACAGCACTGAGGACTTGATCGTCTATGGCCCAGTGGAAGCAAAATAACTGCTTGACATTGCGCTGGTATTCAAACAACCCTTCTCGTCATTTGATCTTGTGAAGGTTTAAGGATATACAGCATAAAAGAGGCGGGGTGCAGCAGCAACAGACAGTGGGGGCCAAGACAAGAGAGGAGGGAGGGAACAGCGGGGGCCGGACTGCCGAAATGCTTTCTTGGACAGTGATTGGCCAAAAGTTAACAAAACCAGTAGAGACTTTAAACAAGCATTGGCATAGCCAATAGGTCTCGCTTTTGGGACCTTATAAGTATTTAGTTATGCAGCACAATATCCTTGGTGCAACAACATCAACTGTTGCATGGCTAAACACTTATAAGGTCCCAAAGGCGAGACCTATTGGCTATGCCAATGCTTGTTATTGCAGGTTTAACAAGCCATTTGTTCTCTTCTTGTGCCTCTCAGCTCCAATGTAATTAAATATGGTGTTGTAGAACATTGCTGACTAGTTGGCAAAAGCGCTGTCTTCCTGTTCCCAAAAACTATAATTCTGAAGTGCAGGTATCCGGAAGATACACTTAGCTGTGCCCAAAACATCGACAGACCTACTGGACTGTGTGTGCGGCCTAAAACGTGTCCCACACACACTGGCATGCTCAGCAGTGCATTTTTTACACCAAGAGTCATATGCTTATTGCTGGACGAAAGACAAAGCGTCACACTTGAGTAGAAAAGGTTATTTGGTTTATTCAAGTGAGTAAAGGCCAAGCTAAAGGGCAGCTGCTGAGGTAACCAGGTCCATTTCAACTGCCAAAAAAGCAATCCTGAGCTCATCACAACCAGAGTTGGAAAAAGCTCGTGCAACACAGCTCACAACAACAGCGTACGACATTCATGACAAACAGAATATCAAATCCTCAATAGCCATAAGTACAATGGATATAACACATTTCCCCCCTTTTACAAAACATAATTTGCATAAAATGAAGATTAACTAAAGTTCAACAAAATCAAATCAGAAATAAAATTAAAAAAATTCCATGAACAGGCTAGTGACCCAAACCCGAGGCAAGACTAGCAGCACAGATAATCCCTAAAATGAAGAGGAGTTTTAGATACTACCATGGATATACTTAGTTGAAGGATATCATTACCTCCTCATCTGTCTTCCTGGATGATACTTCCCCCTTCTGGCAGAACCAATTCCCTAACTGAAACTCAAATGTTACCCCAAGATGGTCCCCGTTACCCATGAGCCACCACAAAAGGGAGGAACAAATGAATCACTTCCTGTAACATACCACGCCAAACGACACAAGAAAAACAGGAAATAGTCAACCGCCATGCCCAGGTCGGAAGGCGGGACTCAGGACTGCATCCAGGAAGACCAGAGCTCGGATTAATGAAGATTACCAGTAAGTAACCGGGGCATTCTCCATGCTGGATGCCTCCTGCCCTAGTGAAAGCTGAACCCTTCACTGGATATATCTTGACTTTCACACAATACATCTTCTTTGTCACCATCCATACAAGAATTAGTACACATTGCATCGGGTGCCTAGAGTATTGTATTTTTTATTAAAAACTTTAGAGAGCGCATCTATCGGCCAAAGTTTGTCCTGGTGCTAAACTGGCTCTACTGTAATGAATAAGCTCCTATGTACTTATAAAGTTTAGAGCCACAGTTTTAAGGCCTTACAAAAGCGTAATAGTCAGGAATGCAGCAAAGAGATACAAGCAGGCTTTTCCATAGCTGGGCGGCCTGGACTGTGAGGGATCTACCTCCCGTTCGAGTGCGTTTGAACTTTGGGATGATCAACAGATTGGCATCAGCAGAATGTAGTGGCCGAGCAGGTGTGTAACAAGAAAATTTATTGTGGAAGTAGATGGGCCCTGACCAATGAATGGTTTTGTGCATTTAATAAAGTGGTTTGAAATAAATTCTGTTAGGAACAGGGAGCCAGTGTAGCTTCTCCAGAGCAGCCAAGGCTGAAGATCTGCAGGAGAGAGAGGGAGAGAGAGAGTGAGACATAAGGGCAGCTGCCGTCTTAATTTTAAGAAGTTGTTTCAAAATCTAATCAGAGGCTCTATGGAAAAATGAATTCCCATAGCCCACCATGCTTAATATTGTTGCCTGAATGACTAAAGTCCTTAGATGTTGTGGTAAGATTGGAAGTATTTTAGACAAAGATCTTAATAACGCAAAGCAGGTGGAGGATAATCTATTGAATCAAATCTAAAGCCTAAGTTTGACTGCTGAAACTGTTGAAGGTAGACTTTATATGATCATTCTCACAACGATTACCACCCCACACATTTTGCATGTGCTTAATTTATTTTCTTCAACAGAATAAGCTGTCAGAAGCGAAAACAACCTTCACGGAGGCAGAATGATGATAGTTCCCATTGCCACCCTTAGTCCACTCCACCAACTGTTTACACAAATTGACTGGAGGGTACTAAGGGAGGAAAGGGTATGGGGATAAGAAGAGCCTGCCTGATCCTCTCTGGTCTCCTTCCTTCTTGATGTTCACGCCCAATCTTCTGGCTAGCACACTTAGGCTCCAATTATGAGTCTGGTGGTCCAAGGGCCACCATATCCGTGGGGGCGCAGTGGTGGCGGTCTCCCGACCGCCCTATTACGATATGGGCGGTGGGACCGCCACAGCCCGCTGCAGCCGCCAGGGAACCACCATTCCCTGAAGGTGTTGAGGCAGTAATATGCATGATCCCACCAAGCATATTGTAAGTTTTCTCTCCACCACAGTTTTCATGGTGGGTCCACCGCCATTAAAACCGTGGCGGAGAGGAAACATAGGGGGCCCTACAGGGCCCCCTGGTGCCTCACACCCTGTGGATGCACACCTTTGTGCGTGCACACCAGCTCCTGCACAGCATGGACTTTACAGTCCATGCCGTGTAGGAACTGTTTTTGGCATTCCCATTGCGGTGGCCATCTTCAGAGCACTGCTGTGGGATCTGTTAGAACTGGGGGTCTCTAGTTGGCAATGGTATACACCTTTGACCAAATAGGGACACTTGCTTCTAGTCAGGGTAAAGGGGATACACTACTAAAATAACCCCTGCTCACCCCCTTGGTAGCTTGGCACGAGCAGACAGGCTTATCTCAGAGGCAGTGTGTTAAGCATTTGTGAACACATACAGTAATACAGTGAAAACACTACAGATGGACACTACACAGGTTTTATAAAAATAAGTATTCTTTATATAGACTTAACACAAGACCACAAACGACAAAAATCCACAATACTGTACCTAAAATAGACTTAAAAGATGGTAGAAGTAACTTAGTTCAAGTTGATGGTAAATGCGACACGTTTCTCTCAAAAGTACCTGGGATGCGTAACGTAAAACAAACAAAGGGTCCGCAGGGAGGACGATTCGGCGAGCAGGCGCCTCGATGCGGTGCGATGATCCGGTGCGATGCGATGAAAGTGCGCCCTTGATGCGATGCGACGATGTGAAGACGATGCGTTCACGCCCGACGGCTGTGCAGCGAACTCTGTATCTTTGGAGCCGCGACAGGCCCTGCGACACGCTTCTCCGGTGATGCGATGGCAGGCAGCTGCGACGGCGACACGCTTCTCGGGGGATGCGACGGCGACCCTTGCGGTAGCGACACGCTTCCCTGTTGATGCGACGGCAGGCAGTTGCGACGGCGATACGCTTCTCCGGTGATGCGACGTCAGGCAGCTGCGACGAAGGCACGCTTCTCTGGTGATGCGGCGTCGGCCTCTGCGGCGGCGACACGCTTCTCCTGCGATGTGACGGCAGCAGCTTCGTCAGCGACACGCTTCTTCTCGTTGCATCGCGCTTCCAGCTCCCAGCGACACGCAGGCTTCTGCAGACAGAATCCCCAGCAAGGGAATTCAGGAGGGAGCTGGTGGTGAAGTCTTGTAGCCCTGAGACTTCAGCAGGAGGCAAGCTCTAGTTCAAGCCCTTGGAGAATATTCTGCAAGATGATGAAAGTTCTTTAAAAGTTTGTTCTCCTTTCCTTGGCAATGAAGACCACTGCAGGCCAACCCAGCAAACAGCACACTGGCAGAGGGGCAGTCCAAACTCCTGCAGCTTCCTTGGTTCTTCTCCTTGGCAAAGGTTCGGCTTGTTGTTTCCAGAAGTGATCTAAAGTCTTGGGGTCTGGGCCCCAGTATTTATACCCATAAATCCTTTGTCCTCTGAAGGCAGAGGGTCCTGTACCTAGTCCAAACCAGTTCTGGGTGCATCCTGCCAGTGCACACCCTCTTCCTTTGTCAGTGTGGGCAGGGACATCAGACACACCACAGGAGGTGGATCCAGCATTGTGGAAGGCAGGCACAGCCCTATTCAGGCCCAGGTGCTACTCCTCCCACCACTCTACATGCAGATAGGTCTATTCAGCCCTGTGCTGACTCACCCTGTCTCCTGGAGCCCCCAGCCCCTGTCACTCACAAAACCAGACATACAATACACAAGCTAGCAGAGGCAGGCTGGATGGTTTAGGCAAGAAAATACCTACTTTCTAAAAGTGGTATTTTCAAACACAGAATGTTAAAATCAACTTCACTAAAAGATGTATTTTATCATTCTGAGTTCAGGCATACTAAATTCGAATTTCTACCATGTTCCCTGGGTCAGTTAGGATTATAAGATGTTATAATCAAACTGCCCATTCTGGCCTATGGGGACAGGTAGCCTTGCAATAGTGAAAAACGAAATTGGCTGTAATTCACTATCAGGACATGCCACACACATCAGGGCATGTCCTACCTTTTACATACAATGCACCCTGCCCTTGGGCCTACCTTAGGGGTGACTGATATGCAGAAAAGGGAAGGTTAGGGACTGGCAAGTGGGTGCACTTGCCAAGTCGACATGGCAGTCACAGACTGCACACAGGCTCTGCAATGGCAGGCCTGAGACACACTTTACAAGCTGCTTCTGTGGGTGGCACAACCAGTGCTGCAAGCCCACCAGCAGCATTTGATTTACAGGCCCTGGGCACACCTGGTGCACTATACTAGGGTCTGACAAGTAAATCAAATGATCCAATGATGGAGTCACTAATCAATATATCAATTTACCATAGGGAGCACTTGCACTGTGGCACTGAATAGCAGTGGCACAGTGCCCAAAGCATCTAAACCAGCAAAACATCAAAAACAGAGGAGGCAATCAGTGAAAAAATGGAAGGGAGACTCACGCCAATGGTACCAGGTCTAACACGTGTCCCCTCCAGCTGAAATGTGGGGAGAACTACCCAACCCCTTGGGAGTTTTCTTCACTAAGGCGGAAGAATCTGGACAGACCATCAGCATTGGCGTGTTCTGTACCAGGGCGGTGTTTCACCGTGAAGTCCGTCCCCTGTAGGGAAATGGACCACCTCAACAACTTTGGATTCTCACCCCTCATCTGCATCAACCATCTGAGGGGCCTGTGGTCTGTCTGAACCCGGAAGTGAGTCCCAAACAGGTATGGTCTCAACTTCTTCAGTGCCCAGACCATAGCAAATGCCTCACGCTCAATTGCACTCCACCTCTGTTCCCGTGGAAGTAACCTCCTACTGATGAAGGCTACAGGTTGGTCTAGGCCCTCCTCATTAATCTGTGATAGAACAGCCCCCACACCATGCTCTGAAGCGTCTGTTTGGACAATGAATTCCTTTGAGAAGTTGGGCGCCTGAAGCACAGGAGCTGTACACATGGCAGTCTTCAGGGCGTCAAAAGCTTTCTGACAGGTGTCAGTCCAGTTCACTTTCTTGGTCTGCTTCCTGGAAGTCAGCTCAGTCAAGGGTGCAACAATGTTGCCATACCCCTTGACAAACCTCCTGTAGTACCCTGTGAGTCCTAAAAAGGCTCTCACCTCTGTCTGGGTTTTGGGGGGATCCCAAGCCAGGATGGTCTCAATCTTGGGCTGTAGGGGCGCCACCTGGCCACTCCCAACCTGGTGTCCCAAGTACACCACGGGAACCCTGCCCGATCTGGCACTTACTCGCCTTGATCGTGAGGCCTGCCTTGCGCAGTGCCATCAACACTTCCCAGAGGTGGCGCAGATGTTCTTCCCAACTGGCGCTGAACACTGCAATGTCATCCAGGTAGGCGGCACTGAAATCCTCCATTCCAGCCAACACCTGGTTGACCAACCTCTGAAAGGTGGCAGGGGCATTCTTCATCCCAAAGGGCATAACCCGGAATTGGTAGTGCCCATCTGGTGTGGAGAATGCTGACCTCTCTTTGGCCCCATCAGTTAAGGTGATCTGCCAGTACCCAGACGTTAAATCAAACGTGCTGAGGTACCGGGCAGCCCCCAACCGATCAATGAGCTCATCAGCTCTGGGGATGGGGTGCGCGTCAGTCCTGGTGACTGAATTGAGTCCTCGGTAGTCCACACAGAACCGGAGTTCGGGTGTGGCACCAGGCGCGGCAGCCTTTGGGACCAAGACCACTGGGCTGGCTCAAGGGCTGTGAGAGGACTCAATCACCCCTAATGCAAACATCTTGGAGACTTCCTCCTTGATGTGAGCTCTGACCCTGTCAGTCACTCTGTAAGTCTTGTGCTTCACAGGAGGACTGTCCCCAGTATCCACGTCATGGACGCACCACTCAGTGACACCAGGAACCAGGGAGAACAGATCAGAGAATTGTCCCAACAGTTGGCGACAATCATGCTGCTGCTCAGGGGTCAGTGTGGCAGAGAGGCTGACACCATCCACTGACCCATCTTGCTCTGTTGCAGACAGGAGGTCAGGAAGAGGCTCGGTCTCCTCCTCCATTCCATCATCCGTTGCTAGGAGCATGCCCACTTCGGACCTTTCTAAGTGGGGCTTCAGGCGGTTAACATGCAGGACCCGCAAAGGGTTCCTAGGAGACCACAAGTTCACCAGGTAGGTGACATCACTCTTGCGCTCCACCACCTCAAATGGTCCGGTCCACCTGTCCTGGAGCGCACAGGGCTCTACAGGGGCCATGACCCAAACTTTCTGACCAGGCTGAAGCTCAATCACAGTGGCATTCTGATCGTACCACCGCTTCATCTCTTCCTGGCTGGCTTCCAGATTCGCCTCAGCGAGTTGCCTGAATTGCCTGGTCTGGTTCCTGAAGGCCAGCATGTAACTGTATACATCCTGGGGAGGTTTCCTGGGAGATTGCTCCCAGCGTTCCTTGACCAGACTCAAAGGTCCTCTTACCGGGTGACCATACAGCAGTTCAAAGGGACTGAACCCTAGGGACTTCTGTGGCACCTCACGGTAAGCAAAAAGAAGGCATGGCAAGAGGACGTCCCACTTACGCCTCATAGGTTCCTCAAGACCCATTATCATGCCTTTAAGGGTCCGGTTGAATCTCTCAACCAGCCCATTACCTTGGGGGTGATAAGGAGTGGTGAACTTATAGGTAACACCGCACTCCTGCCACAGGGACTTCATATAGTTGGATATGAAGTTTGAATCACGGTCTGACACCACCTCTCTGGGGAACCCCACACAGGAGAAAATCCCCATCAGTGCACGTCCCACCATGGGGGCCGTCACTGTCCTGAACGGGATGGCTTCTGGGTACCGGGTAGCATGGTCCACCAAGACCAGGATAAACCTGTTGCCCATGGCTGTCTTGGGGTCCAGTGGCCCCACAATGTCAATGCCCACCCGTTCAAAGGGGGTACTGACTACAGGGAAAGGTTGGAGAGGAGCCTTGTGCTTCCTTCCACTTTTCCCACTAGCCTGGCAAGTTTGACATGTCCTACAATGAGTGTCTGAACTCTTCAGCATCTGGGGCCAATGAAAGTGGGAGACAAGCCTTTCAAAGGTCTTGTTCTGCCCCAGATGTCCAGCTAAAGGCACATCATGAGCCAAACCCAGTAGGAAGGCTCTGAAGCGCTGAGGTACCACCAGCACACGGGCTGACCCAGGCTCAGCAACCTTAGGCTCGCTATACAGGAGGTCGTTCTCCCAGTAGATCCAATGTGATCCAGACTGATCACCTGCTGCCTGGGCTGTGGCCTGTTGCAGCAAACCCTCAAGAGAAGGGCACTTCCTCTGCTCCTCACAAAATTCCTCCCTGGAGGGGCCTCCTTCTTGCTGCCAATGGGTCAGCTCAGGCAGGTCCCCCAGTTCGGCCACTTGTTCCCCTGTAGGTTCCAGGGCATCCCCCTCAAGGTCTGCCTCCTCCTGGACCGTGGGAACTAGGGGGGGCCGGTTTCCTGCACCCCCCACCTCTTCTCTTTAAGGCAGGGATCTGGGCCATATTTTCAGGCTCCAGAACCACTTCAACACCCTTACTGGCTGCCATAGACCGAGTGGTCACACACGCCCACTCAGGCAGACCCAACATCTCCAAATGAGACCTTCTCTCCACCTTAGCCCAAGGGGAGCTCTCCAAATCATTTCCCAACAGACAATCAACAGGCATGGCTGGCCTCACAGCTACTTGAAGAGTACCTGAGACCCCCCCACTCAAAGGGAACTTGAGCCACCTCACACTGGCTCTGTGAGTTGTCCGCGGCAACTACAGGGAAGAATGCATGGGGGATAACCTGCTCTCTGGACACCAGCCGGCAATTGACAGCTGTCACACTAGCCCCAGTGTCTCTGAGAGCTTCCACCCTATGGCCATTGATGGTCACCCACTGCCTGTACTTTTTAGTGTTATCAGGCAGCTGGGTCTCAGGGACCATCTCAAAGTCTCCTAAAGAGACAAGGGACATCTCTGCGGGACCCCACCCACCTTGGGCACCCATCTCCTCCCCCCCCAGGGCTACACTCGCCATCTGACGGGGTGGTGCACGTGGTGGTGCTTTGGAATCCCTCATGGGACATTGTGCATCATACCAACGGTGGCCCATTTGACCACACGTGAAGCACTTAGAGGGGCCCCTGTGAACAGGTTTACCTGTCGGGGCCTCTTGCTTTTTCTCAGGGGAGGCTGGGAACCCTTCCCTTGGTTCCCTTGGGAATTACTTTAGGGCCCTTTCTGGAACTCCCTCTGTTTACCCTTGTCCCCCCCACTCTTCTGCTGGGGTCCCTGCCCACCTTTGGCAGAGTCTCCCACGTGACCCTTGTGGACCCGAGTGCTGACCCAGCGGTCTGCCTCCTCAGCAAGCTTCCTAGGGTTAGTTAACTTGCTATCAATAAGGTGCTGGCGTAGATCTGGAAAATAATTACAAGTGCTCCCATGCAAACAAATCATAGAGCTCCTCAAAAGTACTCACTTTGCTACCCTTCACCCAACCATCCATAGCTCTGCAAAAGAAAGATACATATTCTACCCAAGTGGTTGCCTCCAGCTTCTTACAATTCCTGAACCTCTGTCTATAGAGTTCTGGGGTCAAACCATACCTTGTCATCAGGGCTTCTTTCATATGGGCATAAGACATCCTCTTCTCACTGGGTAGGTCTAACAATGTATCCCTCCCTTCACTCACAAAGTGGCCCCACAACCCCGCTCCCCAATCCTTCTCAGGGACCCGGTGGGCCAACATTGCTATCTCATAGGCTGCAAACCACTGCCCAATATCTTCATGCTTATGGAAATCTTTGATGACATCCTTTGGGATATATACCCTGCCTTCTGCAGGCACAGACGGTGTGCTGCCACCAGAGGGATTAATATCTAAGCTTTTGGCTTTGATCTCCAACTCCCTCAACATTCTCTCATGCTCTAATCTCATTCTCTCTCTCTCTCTCCAAGGCTAACTTGTTAATTTCAAACTCCAGCTTCTTATTCTCTAGGTCCTTTTGACCCTCCATTTTGAGCCTGGCCAGCTCTATTTTATGCCTTCTATCTCTCTCCCTATCCTCCAGCTCTCCTGGGGACAGGTCTTTGGAAGAAACACTGCTGCCTGGCGGGGTAGGTACTTTCTCCCCCCCTGGACCCACTGGCCCATGTAGCTGCTCTTCTGCCTCCTCCACAGGGTGCTCCACATTTTCAGATGCATTTCTTGCTTCCACCCAGGCCCTCAGCGCCTTGTGGAACTCATACTTCTTTGTGAGGCCTGGAATAGCAACTTTAAATTTTCTACAGAAGGCTTTCAGCTGTTTGGCATTATAGGTATCCAACCTCTCTTCCTCAAACTCTGGATCCATAGATGCAATAGATGCTGGTGGACTCATGGCAATAAGAATTGGCAGTTCTCACAAAAATAACAGTCCAAGGAGAAAAGAAAATTCTACTAAAAAGGTATGTGGTTGCGTTTGGTCTGCACTCACTAGTAGTGTACACTAATTACTGTATATGAGTCACAAATGCAAGTCCAGAATCCTCACCGCTGACCACCAATGTTAGAACTGGGGGTCTCTAGTTGGCAATGGTATACACCTTTGACCAAATAGGGACCCTTGCTGCTAGTCAGGGTAAGGGGGATACACTACTAAAATAACCCCTGCTCACCCCCTTGGTAGCTTGGCACGAGCAGACAGGCTTATCTCAGAGGCAGTGTGTTAAGCATTTGTGAACACATACAGTAATACAGTGAAAACACTACAGATGGACACTACACAGGTTTTATAAAAATAAGTATTCTTTATATAGACTTAACACAAGACCACCAACGACAAAAATCCACAATACTGTACTTAAAATAGACTTAAAAGATGGTAGAAGTAACTTAGTTCAAGTTGATGGTAAATGCGACACGTTTCTCTCAAAAGTACCTGGGATGCGTAACGCAAAACAAACAAAGGGTCCGCAGGGAGGACGATGCGGCGACCAGGCGCCTCGATGCGGTGCGACGATCCGGTGTGATGCGATGAAAGTGCGCCCGTGATGCGATGTGAAGACGATGCGTGCACGCCCGACGGCCGTGCGGCGAACTCTGTATCTTTGGAGCCGCGACAGGCCCTGCGACACGCTTCTCCGGTGATGCGACGGCAGGCAGCTGCAACGGCGACACGCTTCTTGGGGGATGCGACGGTGACCCTTGCGGTAGCGACACGCTTCCCTGTTGATGCGACGGCAGGCAGTTGCGACGGCAACACGCTTCTCCGGTGATGCGACGGCAGACAGCTGCGACGAAGGCACGCTTCTCTGGTGATGCGGCGGCGGCCTCTGCGGCGGCGACACGCTTCTCCTGCGATGGCAGCAGCTTCGTCAGCGACACGCTTCTTCTCGTTGCGTCGCACTTCCAGCTCCCAGCGACACGCAGGCTTCTGCAGACAGAATCCCCAGCAAGGGAATTCAGGAGGGAGCTGGTGGTGAAGTCTTGTAGCCCTGAGACTTCAGCAGGAGGCAAGCTCTAGTTCAAGCCCTAGGAGAATATTCTGCAAGATGATGAAAGTTCTTTAAAAGTTCCTTCTCCTTTCCTTGGCAATGAAGACCACTGCAGGCCAACCCAGCAAACAGCACACTGGCAGAGGAGCGGTCCAAACTCCTGCAGCTTCCTTAGTTCTTCTCCTTGGCAAAGGTTCATCTTGTTGTTTCCAGAAGTGATCTAAAGTCTTGGGGTCTGGGCCCCAGTATTTATACCCATAAATCCTTTGTCCTCTGAAGGCAGAGGGTCCTGTACCTAGTCCAAACCAGTTCTGGGTGCATCCTGCCAGTGCACACCCTCTTCCTTTGTCAGTGTGG
The DNA here is from genome assembly GCA_963921515.1 of Calotriton arnoldi. Taxonomy (NCBI): domain Eukaryota; kingdom Metazoa; phylum Chordata; class Amphibia; order Caudata; family Salamandridae; genus Calotriton; species Calotriton arnoldi. The sequence continues at coordinate 1,062,168 of CAWUFW010001257.1, forward strand.
GCCAGAGACATCAGACACACCACAGGAGCGGGAGCCAGCATTGTGGAAGGCAGGCACAGCCCTATTCAGGCCCAGGTGCTACTCCTCCCACCACTCTACATGCAGATAGGTCTATTCAGCCCTGTGCTGACTCACCCTGTCTCCTGGAGCCCCCCAGCCCCTGTCACTCACAAAACCAGACATACAATACACAAGCTAACAGAGGCAGGCTGGCTGGTTTAGGCAAGAAAATACCTACTTTCTAAAAGTGGTATTTTCAAACACAGAATGTTAATACCAACTTCACTAAAAGATGTATTTTATCATTCTGAGTTCAGGCATACTAAATTCGAATTTCTACCATGTTCCCTGGGTCAGTTAGGATTATAAGATGTTATAATCAAACTGCCCATTCTGGCCTATGGGGACAGGTAGCCTTGCAATAGTGAAAAACAAAATTGGCTGTAATTCACTATCAGGACATGCCACACACATCAGGGCATGTCCTACCTTTTACATACAATGCACCCTGCCCTTGGACCTACCTTAGGGGTGACTGATATGCAGAAAAGGGAAGGTTCAGGGACTGGCAAGTGGGTGCACTTGCCAAGTCGACATGGCAGTCACAGACTGCACACAGGCTCTGCAATGGCAGGCCTGAGACACACTTTACAAGCTGCTTCTGTGGGTGGTACAACCAGTGCTGCAAGCCCACCAGTAGCATTTGATTTACAGGCCCTGGGCACACCTGGTGCACTATACTAGGGTCTGACAAGTAAATCAAATGATCTAATCATGGAGTCACTAATCAATACATCAATTTACCATAGGTAGCACTTGCACTGTGGCACTGAATAGCAGTGGCACAGTGCCCAAAGCATCTAAACCAGCAAAACATCAAAAACAGAGGAGGCAATCAGTGAAAAAATGGAAGGGAGACTCCCGCCAATGGTACCAGGTCTAACAGGAACGTAAAAAAAAAAGCCCGCTAGACAGGAGGAAACTCCTAATCTAGAGAGTGAGTTTGACCATGGATTTAGCAGTGCCGCGGCGGGGCGGATTCGGCGCCACACCACCAAAGTCGTAATCGGGCCCTAAGTAATCAATGCGCCTTTTATAGTTGTTACGAAGAGGTGAACTAAAAAGAAGCATAACATACATATCTTCAGCTATAACAATCTATTGTTTACCTTGGCTAATGTATTGTGCGTATGTGTATGACTACATACCCAGAGTGGATTAGGAATGTGCCTCTCTTTATAGGTATTTTGTTCAACTTAGTATGTGCAAGGTAGTACATAAATTCTTCTTTTCTCTTTTGTATTTCTAGTATTTAAGGAAAATAATGACACTGAGAAGAAGTTCTTTAAAATCAACTTTACAACAGGTAAGTCGCTTTTCTTATTCTAAACTGTTACCATTTTCTGTTTCTAGATTTACTGCAAGAACATAACATTTCTAATACTGTATTTAAAACAAATAGGTCAAACGGATACACTTAGCTTGCAGCGTGATATTGTAGAATATTTGCTGGCTGTTCTAGAGTTTGAGAGAAAACTGAAAAATCACTGCTCTCTTTCAATCTCACTGGAAGCTTAAAACGCTCTGGAACACAATTCAGCTGTTGACAGCTGCCAGAAAGAGACACTAATCTTTATGCAGCACTGCCAGGAAGTTTAAAACTTGGAAACACTCTTCAGCTGAGGGGGGAAATGCTATACACTCTGAAGCACAATTATTTGTGGACAGCTGGCGATTAGAAACACTAATCTCTACTTTGACACTGCCAGCAAGGTTTTACAAGATAACACTATTTAGCTAAGGGGAAATACCGCTCAGAGTTTAGGCAATTGCAGGACTGAGACACTATTCTCAACACTGACAATGTCTGGATAGCCTGCCAAGAAACACTACAGGCTGTAGGTGGACATTGACCCAAAAACCGCCCACAACCAAAGAGGAGACTCACTAAATGAACACTAGTCTCCACTAGAACTGCCTAACACCGTTTCTATGCAACAAAACTAAACGATGCCCTCGCACGATGTCTCTACCTCACTAAAAATAGCTAACATGACAGAGCTTCAATAAATCCTTCCTACCAGGTAAATTGGTTCAGCAAAGTGCGCAGAGTGGAGTCCTCGCACGTTGAACATTCCACTCTGAGCTCCAGAGTGGAAACGTGGCAGCACTAGACTGGGCTTCCTTCAATGTGAATTTTGGCAGCCATTTTGGAGTTCCTCTGACTCCACTTCATTCTCCAGTGATTCGATTTAACACTTTCTAGAGTGCAGGAATTTTGTCGAGAAAGGATTGTATTAACAGTTTTAGCCCTGAATCTTGCATTCTTGGGAATGGTTCTGACAGTACCCCCCCTCGCAAAGGAGATTCTACAGGTCGAGGTTTTGTTGGAAATTTCTGATGAAAGGCCTTGACAAACCGAGGAGCATGAACATCAGAATACAACTCCCAAGATCTAGCCTCTGGACCATAGTCCTTCCAATCAATTAAGTAAAGTACCTGACCCTTAACTTCTTTTAAATCCAGAATTCGTTTCACTTCAAATGCTAGGCTACCCTTCACTTGTATGGGTTTTGGTGGTAGAATCCTTCTTAAGTTCGGGGAGGTCTTTTTTAACAGTGATACATGGAACTTTGGGTGAATTTTAACATGGGAAGGCAGGGTCAAATGAAAGGTAACTGGATTTATAATTTTATCAACATGATATGGCCCTACAAAACTAGGTTGAAACTTCCTGGTACCCTTGAGCCTGAGGTTCTTAGTATTGAGTCATACCAAATCTCCAACCTTAAGTTCTAGCTCTTTTCTCCTTTGTTGGTCTGCATAATACTTGTATTTCTTTTTAGCCTGGGCTAGATTATCCACTGAATTCCCCAATGCTGACTTATGGACTAATGTTAGATGCTGAACTATATCTGTAGCAAAACCAAAGGGGATGATGGACGGAGTGTGGAACATTGCAAGCACTCACCCCCAGTCAACTGATCTGGGTTTAATCCATCATCATTCTTTAGCTCACTCCGCCACCCCAGTTCAGACATGGCCATATGCAAATCAGTCTGACCCTGTGCCTCATGGGAACATATCTGTGGCTGCTGGAACTGTGAGTTCTCGAAGTTCGACTAATGAGTTTGGGTGCATACCATAATTTAAATAAAATGGAGAATAACCAGTGGACACATTTTTGGCATTTTTATGTGCGAATTCCCGAAATCCAGTGAAATTCAGGCCAATCCCTCCTTGATCAATTAGGAATAAGCTCAACTATTGTTCTAACTACTGGTTTGTTCTCTCTCTGTATGCCTATGAGTTTCTGGATGGAAACTAGTGGAAAACCTTGTCGCTATTCTGAGGCCCTCCGTGAGGGCCTTCCAAAAATGTGACAAGAACTGTGGGTCTCAATCTGAAAAAAAAATTTGTGGGATACCATGGAACCTCACAATGTGCTGGCTAAAATGTTGTGCTAAATCCTTCGCTGTGGGTACACCTTTAAGAGGGATGAATTGGGCCATTTTAGTAAATGTGCCAATACACACCAAAATTGTATCAAAACCTTGACTAGAGGGTAAGTCTACAATGATATCTGTGGCTAGAGTATGCCACGGGTGAGGATGAGTTGGTAATGGTTGTAAAAAAAAACCTTTTTAGCCTGTCTCTCTGATTTTCCCTGAGCACAAATCTCACAATAGATTACATACTCCTGATTATCCTTGGTCATATGTGGCCACCAAAATTTACATTTTACTAGGTCTTCTGTTTTATAGATTCCGTCATAGCCTGCTAATGGGCTATCATGACTCTCAAATAATGCTCTTTCTTGAATTGTACGAGTCGGTAAGTATAAGGCTCCATTTTTATATGGTAAGTGACCTCTGATTACCCTTTTTGCATCTTCATCACCAATTCTTCCATTTCTGTCGGGTTCATAGCCTTTCTGACATGTTCTTCGAAGGTGTCCTTTTGACTGGCCCCAATAATTTTTCTGTAGGTATCATTCTTTGAGGTTCTAGTACGTCTGGGTGTTTCTGTATTGATTTGGGGCAAAGCATCAGCCTTTCTGTTTTTTACTCCTGGTCCATAGGTAATGACAAAGTCATAATCTGTAAAATACAGAGACCATCGAAGCTTCCTGGGTGTTAGTGTTCTGGTGGATTTTAGGAACTTCAAGTTTCGATGAACTTTGTATACTGTCACCGTGTGTCAAGCTCCCATGAGGTAATGCCTCCATTCCTTAAAAGCATCTTTGATCGCTAGCAGTTCCTTTTCAGTGATAGTATAATTTACTTCAGCCGAAGTAAGTTTCATTGACCGATAGGCCACTGGATGCAATTGTCTAGTCTTCTTATGTCGCGGAGACAGGACTCTACCTATAGCTGAGTTAGAGGCATCTGTTTCAACATAAAATGGCTCTAATGGATCTGCAGTAATATCGGAGCAGTAGTAAAATCCTTCTTTAGTTATATGAAGGCCTTCTCTGCTTCTTCAAACCACTGAAAGGTAACTCCTTTCTTTAGTAGACACGCCAAAGGAATGATCTTCAGTGAAAAACCTTTTATGGAATCTTCGATAAAAAGTTGCAAAGCCAATGAAGCTCTGAACTTCTTTTAATGTCTTTGGAGATGTCCAATCCACTACAGCTTTTGTCTTTTGTTCATCCATAGTTACTCCTGTGGGAGATAGCACAAATCCCAACAAGGTAACTGAATTTATGTTAAAGGCACACTCCTCCAATTTCACAAACAGAATATTTTCTCTCAATTTTTGCAGGACCGCCCTTACTTGTTTCCAGTGATCTTCATCAGAATCGGAATATATCAATATGTCGTCTATGTAGACTATGGCACACTGGTCAATAAACTCCTACAGCACATCGTTGATAAAAAGCTGGATAGAAGTGGGTGCGCTACATAATTCATATTGCATTACCTGATACTAATATAAGCCATATTTGGTTCAAAACGCAGTCTTCCACTCATCTCCCTCTATTTTACTTATCAAATGATAGGCTCTCCTTAAGTCTCGTTTTGTGTATATCTTTGCCTCTTTCACCTGATCTGGGAGTACCAAGATCAAGGGTAGAGGGTATCGATTCTTCATGGTAATCTTGTTGATTGCTCTATAGTCAATTCAAGTTCTTAAATCCTTCCTATCAGGTAAATTGCCTCAGTGAAGTGCGCAGAGTAGAATCCTTCCACCCCAAACATTCCACTCTGAGTTTCAGAGGGGAACCTTGGCAGCACTAGACTGGGGTTTCTTCAATGTGCATTTTGGCAGCCATTTTGGAGTTCCTCTGACTCCACTTCTTTCTCCAGTGATTCGATTTAACCCTTTCTGGAGTGCAGGAATTTCCTTGAGAAAGGATTGTATTAAGAGTTTTAGGCCTTAATCTTGGTGTCTTGGGAATGGTTCTGACATAAGCATTCCATTGTCTTGTTTAAGCAGTCTTGCTTTTGCTTCACCACCTGTATCGTAACCCCTACAGAAGATCTGCATTATGTGTATAGGAGGAACGAATTGAGATTATCCGACTGGGGCTGCTTATTGCTTTCTCCCACCTCTATATTTACATATAAACAAAGTGGGTGGGTCTGTATGAACCTTTCTCATTCAGCTAAGTGCTGTCTGATTTGACTAAACAGAGATGCCCAGTGGTGTTCAAATACTTGTATTCATGACTCTGTTTATTGGAATCCACATGAACTTCCATTAAAACCCAATAGATATTCAGAGTTTGTGCTTTATGAGTCAGTCCAGAGTCCTGCTGGCAAATCATACATTTTTGATGAACAATGAGGATACCATAATCTGAGTTTTGCATAGCCAAATTCTAAATCATTCTAACATAAGCTATTGGTGCATAAGAGGATGTGGCCACCTCCGTGTCCCCAACGCCATATCCCATTTCCTCACATTGCTTGCTATCCTTGTTTCAATAGATCACAAGTTAAAGATAAGTCATGGCTTGAAAACTGCTGGACAAGCTGGACTGAAAAGTTAGAAAGTTCTGAATAGTACTTCTCTATAAGGAGACCATCAGGTTAAAGTTAGCTGGAGTGGAATATTTAGATTAATTGTCATTAATGGCCAGCCGCATCTTGGCAGCATATTGCACAGCTGTTTGGCAGTGTAGACCTATTACACATGCACTCTACTATTGCCACTTCTTCACGGAGACGGTTTACCTAGCCATGGCATGTCATTATGTTAATCATCAGTTCTTCTGTAATCCTAACTTTTTAACTACTAAATCATTTACAATCTTAGTGATTTCTTCCCCTTGTTTAGAAGGCACCATGTTTAATCACTTTAGTTAATAATTAATTGCTCATAAGTATGATATTATCCTTACACCCTGCAAATGGAAATAGTTGCAGACCTAAAGGTATGGTAGTTGATGAGAGAGCTGGATCTCTGGGACTGTGCGTGGGAATTAGGGGGGGCTTTGCCCAGGAGCACCTTGGAGGAAAGGAGGGAATTTCAGTGTGGAAGGTGATAAATTGAAGGATGGGGAATAGGGCATTGGATGTACCAGGGATGCAGGCTTTCATGGTGGACTGCTGCAGAGCAGTGGCAGTACACTCTCTTCCCCTTGCAGCTGTAGGAACAGATTCCAGCTGCCACAAAGGGCAATGAAACTGCCCATCCTTAAAAACAAATATTTGCACTTTGCAAACCTCAGAAGTGTTTTGAAAAACAGCTGCGAAGTTGAGTCGATGGGCTTACAACTCCACACCCATTCTACTTTTGCGGTCTTCCTATGTATGTACCTAAAGCTAAATAGGTCCTCCTACAGGTCATTTATAAAAAGAAATGTATTTAAACAATGCCTAAAAGAAAGATTTCTGGCTTTGTAAGGCATGAGTGAGTATGTTCCATGCCTTGACAGTAGTCAAGGTGAAGGAGCAACCTCCTGTTCTAGATTTCCTGAATGTGGGTACCTTGACCAAACATGCAGATTGAATTCTCAAAGTCTTGGCCAGAAAATACCAGGAGAAAAGAGAGTTCATGCACGAGTTCTGTTTCAGATTATATATGGTTTTATGACATAAGCATAAAGCCTTGAGAACACAGCTTTTAGGAACTGAGAGTCTGTGAAGCATCTTACATTCTGTGGATATTGACACAGCTCTTCTAAGACCAAGAATTATTCTGTCCACTGTATTCTGAAGAATATGCCTTCTTTTAATCAGAAACTTAGGAATTCCAATACACAGGGAATTACAATAATCTGTCCTGGATAGGTTAAAGCCTGCACAAGATCCTCTGAGGCTATGGTTGGAATGAAATGGAGAATTTTTCTAATGACTCTGAGAAGCTCAAAGCCCGTTGAACCAGGTTAGGCCTGTCCCGTCAACACCGATGGCCTCAAGTCTTTGGAGTAGAATAGAGTGGGACATGTTATCAAAAGCCGAAAGATCTAATAAGATCATGGCCACCACCCCATTTACATCCAAGGTAGCTCAAAACTCCTGCATCGTGTTGCAATACAAAGTGTTGTCACAACACATCGCTTTTACTAAGGCTGTTTCAGTAGAGTTTCAGTAGAAAGCCCTTTCCAAAAACCTGATTGGACTGAGTGAAGCAGCTTGTTTGACTCTAGATAATTGTTGAGCTGGAGTTGAACTCAGTGGCAGAGCGTCGCCCTACTGCTTTCAAGCAGTGCAAGAAACAAAAACATAAAATGATAATAACTTTCAGTTATCATTTTATGTTTGTGCTGCTTTGCGGGTGGGCGGGGCTGCTCTGCTCTCGGAGCAGGGGAGGGGAGGAGTGGTTTGCCCATTCCTAAGTGCGCAGTGACTGTTTGGTTGCCCCTCTTGGGCCGCCCAAAACAGTCATGCGCATTTTCCCTGTTCTTCATGCAGGCTGCATTACAGCCTGCATGGAAACATGCCCATCCCTCCAGCGCCTGGCTGAGCGCTTCGTCCCGTCGCTCAGACCAATCACAATGCTGCATTGCAGCATTGTGATTGGCTTAGGGGAAGGAGCCTGGCTGCCTGCTTCCTGTTCCTGAAGTCGGAGCCAGGAGAGCAGGAGCAGAGACTCAGGACCAGGATCATCATTTGGCTGAAAACTGTCATAAAGGGTCCTCCAGTATTGTCAAAAAGAAGTTCAATACTTGGGACATATTATTGAGAAAGAAGCAAGGAAAGTGCCACCCGAGAGAGTATATACCACTTTAAAAATTAGCCCACCCAGAACGCAGAGAGGGGTAAAATATTTCCTGGGAATGGTTAGCTACTGTAGACAGTGGATACCAAACTTTTCCCTAATGGCTAAGCCTTTACTGAGGCTGACACACAAAGATGTGCCTGATCGGCTTCCATGAGACATAGAGTACTTAAGAGCTTTCCTAGAGCTGGGAGAAAGTCTTTATCGTGCCCTGGCACTAGTTTATTGCCTGATTACAGTGAGATATTTACATTATTTTTCAGTGAGAGGGAGGGCTGCGCTTTCTCAGTGCTCACACAGATGCATGGAGATTCCCAGAGAACAGTGGCTTACTTTTTAACCACCCTTGTCCCAGTTGCTGCAGGACTGCCCGGCTGCCTTAAAGCAGTTGCAGCAGTGGGAACTAGTCTTGAGAGGTATGAGAGCATAGTGATGGGATATCCTTTAACTGTTATGGTTCCTCACTCTGTAGAGATCTTGCTAGCCAGATCAAAAACCCAATATATGACCAACACAAGACTTACCAGATACGAGCAACAATTGCTATCTAAAGAAAATGTGGTACTTAAACAGTGCCATGTTCTTAATCCTTCAACCTTATTGATGAAGATGTTGATGATGATATTGAACATGATTGTCTAGATGTCACAGATTTGTGCACTAAGTCAAGGCCCGACATAAAAGATGAACCCCTAATTGAGATTGATTATGTCATTTTTGTTGATGGCTCATGTTTGAGAAACAATGATGGAGTCCTTAGAGCAACTTACGTTGTCTATACAATTCAAGAAATAGTAGAAGCTTCATGGCTTCAAAATGTCACCTTTGCACAAGTTGCAGAACTAATTTCCCTGACAAAAGCATGCTGTCTAACAGCCCAATTCAGAGTGATTATATTTACAGATAGTCAGTATGGCTGTAGTGTGGTCCCTGAGTTTGGACAATTATGGTCCCAGAGAGGTTTCATGACCTCTTCGGGAACCCGATTAGAAATGAGATATATGTAAGAAATTTCTTAGAAGCACTTCAGCTGCCATCAAAAGTGGCAGTGGTTAACTGTTCAGCTCACAGGAGTGGCAATGGATATGTCACCTTTGGGAAGCAGATATGCTGATGAAGTTACACGATATTGTGCACTTATGGCCTGCATATTTAATGGAACTTACACAAATGAGTCAGAAGACAACACTGCTTTATCAATGTTGTTGTCAGTAGATGACTCTTGGGAAGAATTAAAACATTTGCAGTAAAATGTTTCAGAAGTAGAACAGCAGAACTGGATCAGAGCAGGATGTGAGAAAAATACATATGACATTTGGATATCAGCTGTCATGATCTGGGCTTGGGTACTGCCTTGTCCACGTCCCCCTGACAGAGTGGTTGAATGCTGTATGAAAAGGGGGTGGGAACTGACCTTTTAATATGTTTTCCTCCTTGTCAGCGGCATGGCGATGAACTGTGTTGTGGCCAGGCATAGGAAGGATGTCTGTTGACGCGCTGCAAGGTTAGCAGTGCAGTTGTTCACTTCCTGTAATTTGCATGGACTCTGCAGGTCAGGTTCAACATCTGGGTCAAATAGTATTCAGACCTGGGTTATGCATTTGACACTGCTTCATCTCTGCCCATATACCTGGGAAGCTACATTTGGTCTATGGAGCACCAGCTCTATTTTGTTGACCAGTGCTTATCGGAGGCAATACGAGCCGCAACCCTGCCCTTCGGATGTCTGTCTCTATGCTCCGGGTGCCCTTCGGATGTCAGTCTCTATGCCCCAGGCTCTCATGTGAGGCAGTGAGTAGCACACGCTGGGAAGCGTGCTCCTGCATCTGCTATTTGTTTTATTCCCTATTGGTCTGGCATGCATTGGAGTGTGTGCTTGTCAGTGCCTGATACATGCTTGGAGAGCGTGTTGTTTGTGACAACTCCTTCTTTCCTGGAAGACACGCATTGGAGCATGTCAATACCCCTTGGCAGTAAGCACCATACTCTTGGAGGGCTCCTTACCTGCAGCCTTGGTTTCCTTCTTGTTCAACACGCAGTGGAAGCATGTTGCTTATTCAAAACAGCTGCTTTCTCGCTCTTGGAGTGCATTTTCTTTGGCAGCATGTGCATGGAGCGCATTCTTGGAACCCAGCATGCGTGTGGAAGTGGAAGCATGTTTGTGGGTGACCTTGGTTTTCCTTTTTGGAGCATTGTTATGGGATAATGCTGTAAAGCGTGCGGAGCGCTTATCTTTCTTTGTTTAACAATGCTGGATGCACAAAACTATATATTAAGAATGTTTTAAGACATCTTTCATTATTGAATCCATATCGCACAATTTTTGCGCAACAGAAAATGGAAAGCACTCAGTGAATATCAACTCAGTCTCTTGTTGAATCCTGGACCAAGTGTTTACCTGTCCTAACAAGGTGAATATCCTTACTTTAGCTATCTATTTTTCTGCTATGCTAGGTTGATTGTGTACAGTGTATCATACAACTCTTACCACGGTTTATAGATTACAGGGTGCTTGTCGTGGATAGTCTGAAGACCTGTTGTACAGTCTCTTCAGCCTACACCTCACACTCCCTTCATGCACTTCACTCTCCTTTTTTAAGTAGTTATTAGGTACTAAGGGTGGGTGGGGTCACAAGGGACATTACATGCGTCTCTGTTTTACTCAGCAGTGGCTGCTGCCAATCTGAGGTGGGGGGGCAGAAAAACAAATAATAATAAAAATAAAAATGTACCTTTCCTGCCGGCCGCCGTGATCTTCTGCTCCAGCGCTGTGTTACTCCTCTGCTCCCGTCCTGGCACTACAATTCACATGAGCACAGGCTCCAAGACCCCATGCAGTCCCAGCACTCCTCTCATGCTATTACTCCCAGCATGAGAGAAGCGCCTGGTTTGGGCAGAGTGGGCCAGTTTTGCACTCCAGCAGGGGCTGGGAGCCTGTGCCCCTAAGCACTAGGATATCTCTAAGGAACAGCCTGGAGATAGCCAAGTGAGCATGTGGGTTTGTCCGGTTGTGGCCGGCCGGCCAAGCCGGCATGCACACTTTCTGTGCCTACCACTCCTCCTTTCCCTGCTTTGTGACGCTGCGGCATGAGCCTGGCCCCCCTAGACTTGGTGGACTGGAAATAAAAATAAAATGACAATAAAATAGTTTTATTGTCATTTTATATTTCTTCTGCCTGCTGCATTTCAGCTTTTACTGATCCTGTTCCCTTACATTTCAAGGTACAAGCACGTGTTCCTAAGAAGAGAGATTACATACTAAACTTCCAGGATCTCATTCCCCGCATCCCAGCCTTCCTTCTTGTCCGTTTACTACATATATGTAAGTGTGCAAGTGGGAGGAAAGGAACGGTGAAGCCAGGTTCATGCCATCTCTGCAAGGCCACACCGCTGGCAGAAGGTAAGGACTGTGGTGGTCTGACATCAGCAGACGGAAGACCATATTAGCTGACAGTTTACTATATCCTATGACTCGACACTACCATGGTGCAATACTCATAAGGAGAGATGCACTGTTAAGGTTGTTCAGACAGAGTTGGTTCAATGTCAAGTTTAGAATGTTTGCAGAAGAATTGTGACAAAGATGCGTAACATGTCAGATGAACATGAGGAAAAAGACACCAGTAACACTAAGTCATGTAGGTAGATCAAGTGGCCCCTTCAACAGGATGCAAATGGATTTTATCAAAATGCCTGTTTGTAACGGGTTGAGGTATGTCCTGGTTATAGGGGGTATTTTCTATCAATGGGTGGAAGCCTTCCCAACAAGGAGAAATGACAACCTCACTTTAGCTAAACTGTTGTGTCAGTTAATATCGCGGTATAGGCTAATGGTTTCTCTGGAATCAGATCGAGGGACTCATTTTAATAAAGAGATTCTTAGAATGATATGTGCAGCATTACAGAATGAGCAGCGAGTACACTGTAGTTATCGACCAGAGTCTTTCGGAATAGTGGAGCAGCTCAACGGGACTATAAAATCCTGATTAGCAAAAGTCTGTGCATCTACTTCAATTAAATGTCCAGATGGTTTGCCTTTTGTGTTGATGAGTCTCTGAAATATTCCCAACTGGAAGACTGAGCGATGCATCGCTGTTAAAGAGACTGTGTCAGTTCCAACCAGCGCAATAGCGGCACTGCGTGGATTCCTGCAGAAACAGCCAGGAAATCGACCTCCAGGGGCCCAGGACTTGATTGGCAAAACATGGAAGGGCAGGACTTACAGTAGGCAGAGTAGCAGAGTTGGATGAAGTCTTTGATGTCCCTGAGACTTCAGAACAGGAGGCAAGCCAGCAAGCCCTTGGAGTCACTTGGTTCTCGGGATGTAGAGATTCAGGTCCAGTCCTTCTCACTTCCATGCAAGGAGGGCAGCAGGGCAAGCACAGCAGGGCAGAAGTCAGCAAAGTCCAGCATAGTTCAGTATAGTGATAGTCCATTCAGCAGCACAGCAGTCCTTCTTCTTGGCAGAGTGCCCTCAGGTCCAGAAGTGAACCGAGTTGGTGGTGTCAGGGGTCCAGTATTTATACCCAGTTGTGCGTTTGAAGGGGGAGACTTCAAAGAGAGGCCTTTGAAGAGCACAAGGTCCCTGCCCTTCCTGCTCTGGCTCAAGACTCAGTACGGGGGTATGCAGCTCTTTGTGTAGGGAAAGGCACAGCTCTATTCAGGTGCAAGCGTCAGCTCCTCCCTATCATCCAGCCCAGGAAAAACCATCAGCCTGGTGATAGGCCACCAGGAAGTGAATGGCCCATCAGGCACACCTCAGCCCCCTTTGTGTGTGCCTCTCTAGAGGGAATGCACAAGGCCCAGCTGTCACCCACCCCAGATGTGTATTCAGAGACAGGCAGAGGCACAGAGTGGTTAAAGTATGAAAATGGCAACTTTCTAAAAGTGGCATTTTTAGACTTACAACTTAAAATCCAACGTTACTTGATTTTAAATTGTGAGTCCAGAGACACCAAACTCGAAATATCCATCTTTTCCCAATTGGAAATTTCACTTATAAAATAGAATAAGGTAATCCCAATGTTAACTTATGAGAGAGATAGGCCCTGCAGTAGTGAAAAACGAATCTAGGGGTGTTTTCACTACCTGCCCATGTGTAACTTAAAAGTACATGTCCAACTTTTTAAATACACTGCACCCTGGCCTTTGGGCTGCGTAGGGCCTACCTTATGGGTGACGTATAAATATTAAAAAGGAAGGTTTGGGCCTGGCAAGTGGATTATTTGCCCGGCTGACATGGTAGTTTAAACTGTTGTTTTGTTGCTTTGCTCTGCAATGGCAGGCCTGAGACATGTTTAAAGGGATACTGAAGTGGGTGCACAATCAGTGCTGCAGGCCCACTAGTAGCATTTAGTTTACAGGCCTTGGGCACATGTAGTGCACTCTACTAGGGACTTATAAGCAAATTAAATATGCCAATTGTGGATAAGCCAATGTTACCTTGTTTTAGGGAAAGAGCACCTGCACTTTAGCACTGGTTAGCAGAGTCCTAAAGCCAAGAAAAATGAGGTCAGAGAAAGGGGAGGGGGAGGGGGAGGTGGGAGGCAAAAAGTTTAGGGGTGACCCTGCAGAAAGGGCCATTTCCAACAATGTTTTAATGAGCATGACTTGTAGTGCATGTTTGGCAGTTTGTGTGGTGGGTAGTGGGATATTTATGAGTTTGTCTCAATGTGTTGTGAGGATGCAGTGTGACTGAGTGTGTAGTTTAGGGCTGGGTGTGATTATTGGGATGGTATAAGTTCTTACCTTGTAGGTGCTCACTGTGGTGACAGCAGACAGGGGTTGCTGTCCTATGCCCTACGCCTTTCTTAGCATTAATTGCCTAATTGGTAGCACTCTTGTCTGTGTCTGCCCTTTGCTGGGGACACTCAAGTGGTAACACGTCTGCACACACATGCTGAAGAGTGGAGGAGGTAAGGCGTTTCGGGTTAGACTTGCAATGATGTCACTTCCTGAAGAGGTGAATGCTGGGAAGCACAATGTCATTTCCTGTAGAGATGAATGCTGGGAAATGACGTCCTTTTCTGTGTCTTCTTATGTTAAAGATTATTTTGTTGGGAAAACTGTGATGTCACTTCTTGAAGTGGTGAACGCCGGGACATGCACTGCTGTCACTTCCTTTAGAGGTGGATGATGGGAGAATGTCTAGCCTAGTCTGGTTTAATTTCTGTCCAGAGACTTGGGTATGAAAGACAGACAAAGGACACATGCCTCATTGTAAAGTTGTGCTAACCTGTGTCATTATTGTTTCTTGTCTTAACGTTTTTGCCTCCTCCCTGGGTAGCTGTTGGAAAAGGTGTATATGATGTGCAAAGATTTGAAAGTAGCTTTCATAGTGATTTGAGCACTATTGCATTTGGAAATGAAGAACTCTATTTGTTGACGCTCTAGATAGAAAAAAAGGAATATAAAAAGCTGTTTGTATGTGGATGGAGTGTTATTTGTACATCTAAGGGAAAATGACTGTTGCAATATTGAAAAACAGTAGACTTTATTCGGCATGCATTCAATGGAGTATTTCACTATATTGTGACTGCAAATAGTGGCTTACAAAAAAGATTTCATACACTTTTTTGTTTACTACTACATCTTGGGGTTAATATCAATTTACCTTTAACTCTTCATCCACTAACATTAGGCTTAACGTGCAATGCAGTGGTTGCAATATCTTTGTCATGCAATATATTCCATGCAATATAGTGACTCCATACTCATTCAGTGAAAATCTTCACATGATGGAAGATATGGTATTGCATTCATTTTAGAGTTAACATATGGACTATGTTTTTCAGGCAAGGTAGAGAGCACCTCTGTTCCAGGCACCATTTTAGGTGTCATTCTGATGCAATGTATTTGTTACACTGGATGTTTTTATAACAAGTTACATCATTAGTACGAGTTGTGGTCATTGCCTGTTGCAGTGCTAGCACTGTACCATGTGCTTGCAGCCAGTGAACTGTGCAGTCCATTTTCAAGTGCAATAGGGCTTGAGTGTTGTGTGCTGGACTGCTCTCAGTGTTTGAGTTGACAGATACTTGTTGTTGCTGGGCGGACCTAATACCCATTATTTTTGCCTGTTACTGCGGTACTGCTGAACTGATGTGAGCGCCATTATATTTGCCATGCTACTGTGACATACCCTGTAACTATTAATTTATCATTTATATTTGCTGTCTGTGAGTTAAGTTTTGTCTCATTTATCACTCTTGTGAGGGAAGGTAAGTGTGCTTATTAGTAAATACAATCATCCATGCTAAGCCTGGGCGTAATTTTATTTACTCCGGAGTCATTGGGTAATTCGGTTATTCTGCGGTACTCTTGTGACTCGGAATTGCCGATTGTAGCACCATGACGCCACGTCGTGTAACTGATTCTCCTGTTCTGACAAATTAGGACCCCGAGAAGTACTGAAACAACACGAGCATGCTAACGCTCGTGTTCGTCTTTTAGCAAACGTGATCAGAACGTCCAGCGTTCATTTCGAATGCGAGTTCAGTACTTCTTTAGCGCAGGGGGTTGCTGGTCAGCATTTCGAGTTCAATTTGTACTCAAGTGGCCGGATAATCAACTTGAAATGCATTTTCAAGTTGATGTTTTACCCGAATGGACCATTTTAGGTTTTTCTTTGCGCTAAATGCACTTTTTATTTATTTATTTTTGAAACTGAAAGGAAGTGCTTTAGAGACTGGAAAGCTACTGTACATACAGTTGCTCTTCCTGTCCTGAAGACTCCTCCCTCTGCTTTGTCCACCTCTTGGTCACTTTTGATTTTTGAGTGGAAGCATCACCCTTTCTCTTTGTCTGCAATCCTTGCTGTATCCAAACCATTGGAATCATAACTTGTTGGGAGAAAAAAAGTAATTGCAATGCAGCACTGTGGAAAATAGTTTGTTATTTATGGGATGGTATGCAGAAGTATTTTTTGTTCCTTGATTTTATTTTTTAAGTTTTGTATCTTTGTTGGTGGGTGCCATGGTGTTTGGGCTGGAGTGGGAGGGGTCATGTAGGTTTAACTTTTTTAAGGGGAAATGTTTGCAATTTTTTGATGGTGGAGGCCTAGGGTTAAATATACCTTTTCTCAGTTTTTCTTATATGAGTATCTTGAATTTTATACTGATTTGTTTAACTTTTTACTGTGATGTTGTTTTACTATTTGAGGGCTAGGCTGCTCTGCACTAGGCCTTGGGTGTATTTTTGATGTAAGTTTCACATTCTCACTGCTCCTGTGCTATATGTTTTTTAAATATTTAGGAGGTTGTGGATAGCTGTGGATTAAATAAAAGAAGAAGGTTATTTTATTTTTGTCTGCATGTGCCTGTTGCTGATGATATATTTGAACTCCTTTCACTGAAGTGCTAGAATATGTTTTTCTGAAGGGGGTGGACTGCTCCAAGCAGCATAGGGCAACTGTCTTCTTTGTTCACCATGCCGCTTCCATTGCTGCCATGTGGCCGTGGCCATTTTGTGTAGCCAGTGTCTGTGTGTTTGCCATAGGATGCGATGTGTTCTTTGTTCTCTATGCCTCTTCTTTGCTGGCCATGCGTCTGTGGCCATTTTGTGTAGCGGGGGGGTGTGAGTGGTCCCCGTGGCCATTTTGTTTGTGTTCTCTATGCCTCCTTCTTTGCTGGCCATTTTGGAGTCAGTTAGCGTGTGTTTGATGGCCATTTTGTCTTTGTCTTCCATGCCTCCTCACTGGCCATGAGGTGGATGAGCGAACGGCCACTGTTTAGCACAGCCAGTCTGTGCTTCAATTCCTTTATTCCACTTTTGAAATACATTTCCTAGGAACATTGATAGAAGAGGCCTATGCCATTTTGTTCATTTTTTCTCTTTTTTTCCTGATATATTTATTTGTGCTTGTGGCTGGTTGTAATGTTGTTTTTATTCATTTTTTAATTTTGTTTCCTGCCTTCCATAGAGTCCCCATAGGCCCTCATGGGGCACCAGCAATTATTTAATGTATTTATTATATTTTTTCCCTGCACCCTTGGCCTCCAATAGGGGTCCCACGGTTCTGGAGGGACACAAACTAACCTTTACTATATAATGTTGTCATGTGAAAAAATAGCTTATGCATATTTTGGGTACACTACTGTTAAGGATGTGGGATGAGGAGGATGATGATGATGACCTCACTTGTGTTACATTGGCTAGATTCTTCTGATTGCCCATGTTTTACTCACTTTTTTTGTGCTTTGCTTGCAGGTGCTACAGAAGACCTCACACATGATAGTGGCACGGAGAGAAGTCCACAAAGGAATCAGCTGATAGGGACATGTGAGTCCTCTACTGCTAACATTGGTAGTGCTAAATGCAAGTGCTAAGAAGATGGCCCCAAAGTTGGAGGTTCCTGCCAACAAAGTGGCCAGTGGAGAAGAGAAGCCAGTTACCACCACTGGCTTCAAGTTCTCATCCTTTTTCAGGAAACATGATATTCCTGCTTCACCCTTCTCTGGGCAGAAAGAGGCTGAAACTCCTTCATTAACGGCACCACCAAAACCAAAGGTCATGTCTGTCAGTGGTGCAGTGACTGCAGGTATGATGAGCAGTGAACCTAAAATGGAATTGTCTCAGCCACAAACCGAATCATCTCAAGAAAGTGGACAGCAGGAGACATAGTCAGTCACGGATCTTACAGACGAAGAGTCAGAACAGGAGGATGAGGTTCTTGCTGAGCACGATATTGTTGAGAAGACTGCCCTTCCCCCATCAGCTTCACTTTCTTCGGCAAGGAAAAGAAAGAGTACTTCCCCTTCTTCTCCAAGCCCCCCTTCTAATGAGCTGAACATGAAATTGAACCCTGGCTGAGTCCGAGAGACAAGGGAAAAGGAAGCTTCCTGAAAGCCTTGGAAGTGAGGAAGGTGGTGATGATGATGATGAGCCAGTGATCATCAGTGTGGAGAGTGGCACAGAGGAGCGAAAAATCACCTCTATTCGACCTGCTCATCTGTATGTTGTTCCAGCAACACCACTGGCTCCCATATTTGCAAGACCCCAGAAACCTGCAGCCACCCTAACACAGTCGCAGCACGCCCTACAGAAAGGCAAACAGCAACACAACCTACTAGCTTTACCTCCAGTTCTTCAGGCTTTGGTAAAATGATAAAGCTCTCCTCCCCAGTTTGGCACTTCTTTATGCTTATACCACATGAGGATAACATTACAATATGCTCCGTTTGCCACAACAAAATTCATTGTGGTTAACTGTGTTGGCAGTACGGTACCAGAGGCCAACAGTCCCATTTGAAAAAACAACATACAATCAAGTGGGAAGAGCACAGTAAAAGCTTAGCTGCTTGAGGTGAACGACAACCAGCAGCTGAAATGACAGAAAAAGGCGGTCGGGAGGAGAAAGAAGAGGATGCCAGCAGCATCACACAAAACTACCCTGTAAACCTCCCCATAGTATACAATCCTCACCCGCAGCATCCTCTGCATGGCACCAGGCACAGCAGGATAAAGCAACTTCCAGCCAGGCAGCCTACCTGTGACTGGTAGCCATAGGCTGCCTATGGCAGTAGCACCACAAGAAAAACAGCCTAATATTTGGCCATGTTTACCAAAAAATCGCCATACCACCAGAACCACAGAAAATCCCATTTCTACTATGGTAAGCTGTCTAAAATGTTATTGCCTGACCTCCTCCCTTTTTCTTTTGTGGAAGTAGTGGGCTTGCTGAAATTTTTGGAGGCTCACTGCTCAAAATGGAAGGTTCTCAGGCAGAGCTATTTTGCCAGAGTGACTGTGCCAGAGCTGCGTAATGAAGTGCTGCAATTGTTTGGCAATGCTATGAAGCAGAGCACTGTTCGGTCCATTCACCTCACGACGGATACGTGGAAAAGTTGTCAAGCAATTGATTTCATATGCATCACTGTACACTGGGTCTCTTTTCAGGGAGTTTGGTAAAGCGTAGCTGCTGGTATCAATGTAAATGATACTTTTCAGTGTATTTGTCAGCATGCAGCAGTTGCGATGTTCGTCATGGAGAAATCACATACAGCTACCAACATCTTAGAAGAGTTTAATGCCAATAAATGAGTTAACCCCAGAGGTCTCACAGTTGGATTTGTTGCTACTGACAATGACAGAGAATGCCATGGCAGATAGTGGATATTTCAGAGTCCTGTGTTTAGTGCATTGCATCAATCTAATTGTGCAGGACTTCCTCAAAAGAGATGAGCTAGTTAACAACATACTGATCACCTGCGAAAAATATACATTCATTTTAGTCATTCATTCAAAGCATGGAAGCTGTTGAGTATTCTTCAGCGTGTTACTACATTACCTGTAAATACTTCGTACAGGAGGTGCCAACACATTGGAACTCAACCTACTACATGCTGGAACGCATGTTTGAGCAGTACAAGTATATCAACGATTATGCAATTCAGAGGGGGGTGGATGCAACTGCCAAAGCCATGACAATGGAGGTGGACAAATGGAGGCTACTGGAGTGCCTGATACAAATGCTACTTCTATTTGAAATTACGACACAAGAAGTCAACAAGGAGGACAGTATCATGAGCCAAGCAATTCCATTGTTGCATCTGCTACCGGATCAGTTGAAAAGAGGTGGAACAAACATACACCACTGTTAATGAAGAAGCAGCTTCTTAGGTGGATAGCTTAATCCTTCGCTTGAACACTAATCAAAGGCCGTAAAAAGAAATTGTGTCCTCCAGAAACTACATCTGGGCAACAAAACTAGACCCACAATGCAAAAAAGCGCTGGTCACTTTCATTCCTTTTACTGTAAAGGATGTCTTAGTTTACAAGATTTAGATCATCAGAAAAGCGTCTGATCTAGAAGAAAGAAAACAACAAATTCTGAAGTGCAGTCTTCAACCTCCACACAGGGCAGTGCTGTTGACCTCGCAGTCACTGCAGCAGCATCCAGCACCATCGCCAGTGTCTCCAAAACCCACAGCAACAACTGTTTCAAGTTCACAGACAACCTCTGCAATGGTTGGTTTCATTTAACAGGATTTAAGTCAAGTGCAGAGGCACTGCAAGTGGTAGCACTAATGCAAATCAGAAGATGGTCCAAGACTATGTTGATGACCCAACAGAGGCATACCTGCATCAAGACCCATTGATTTATTGTTATGTCAAGAGGGCACAGTGTCCAGAGCTCAGCAGGCTTACAATAAAGTATATTGCATGTTTGGTGGCCAGTGCTTCTCAAGAGCTTATTTTCAGTGCAGCTGGCACTGTTATCACAGTCAGAAGGACCAGTCTCTCACCTGAAAATGAGGAGAGACTGGTGATGATCAATGTGAACATTTCATTCTAAGGGATTATAGTGATCCTGAAACAACTAAGGATGATGAGGGCAATTGGTCTGACATCTCAAGTTCGGTTAAGTCATTATTCTCCGGATTATGAACCACCTCTGAGTTTGAGAGCAAACTCTATTTTCCAGACTAATACAACTGAAGTTACACATATATATATATATATATAATATATTCATTAAAAAACCACAGGTTTCAAGGACGTTATATTTAGCAATTAGCATTTATAAAACCTTAGAAATTCATGGAAAAAACCGCAGGTTACAGGAATGTCATAGTTAAGCTGACATTTCACTTGTACAAAACCTGTGAAATTCAGCCGTTATGCTTACCTGAGCTAACTATAACTCGCGACCCCGCAATGCACTGCTGATGACGTCACATATTACTTCACTCATGACATGGTCAGTGACATCACTGATGACATCTCAAATAACATCACTGATGACATCACTGATGACATCATCCAGTGAGTGTTTCTAAAAAGTTTCAAAATGTTATATATTACCTACTGGCGGTTGCCAGTAGGTAGTTATAGTTAGGACCTTGTTTCTATTCAAAAAGCGTTTTTTCTTTTGCCAATATCTTTGGCGCCGTTTGACGAATCTTCGCGAAATTTACAAAACTAATGGTTCACTCAGGTCAGCTCCTGTCTTGAAAGTTTGGGGGTGATTCGTCAAGCGGAGGCCGAGAAAAAAGGGGGGTCCCAAAACATGTTTTCCCCATGTTAATTTCTGTAGGAAACTTTAGACAAAGCTGCAGCCTGAACTGCTGAACGGAATTACACC
Source organism: Calotriton arnoldi (assembly GCA_963921515.1). Classification (NCBI taxonomy): domain Eukaryota; kingdom Metazoa; phylum Chordata; class Amphibia; order Caudata; family Salamandridae; genus Calotriton; species Calotriton arnoldi. The sequence goes on from CAWUFW010001257.1 coordinate 1,083,424, forward strand.
AAATTTGGTTCAGAAAGCGTGCTTTTTTTTAAATGGTGTAAATCCGTTCAGTAGATGCTGAGAAATTTAAAAAATAGAAATATCGATATCTGAGCACCGAGGAGGATTCGCTAATCTTCCCGAGCACGAGCTTAATTCTGATTGGCTGTCAACACTCCAAGCCAGAATGTGTTGGCAGCCATCTTGTGAACCGAGTCACAAGAAAACAGTTAAAAAACATTAAGAAACAAGAAAAGGGGTCAGGGTACAAACACCCTGACCCCCTAGGCCTGCTCAGGGGGTCCCACAAGGACCACTAGGGCCAAAAAAAGCATTTTTTTTTTTAGAACATCGTTTGAATTCCCGCTGAGTGCGCGAATCTGGCCGAAAAAAATAAAATAAAACGAAGCGCCGGCTCCTGCGCTTCGTTTTCTATAAGCCCCCGGGTGGGCCAGGTCCTGGGGGCAATGTGCAATTAATTACCGGGGGCACGCAGGGGCCCCCGCAGCCCCGGGGACCACCACCTCCCCGGGGCATTGTTATTTTAAGGCAGGGGTCCTCCCGGGCCCCCCCAAGCCCCAATGACCTCCACCTCCCCGGGGCTATCAATAATTGTGGGTGGGGGGCCTCGCGGGCCCCCCCAAGCCCCGGGGACTGACACCTCCCTGGGGCTATCATTCATTTTGGGTGGGGGGGTGTTAGAACTGGGGGTCTCTAGTTGGCAGAGGTAGGTACCTTTGTCCAAATAGGGACCCTTGCTTCTAGTCAGGGTGAGGGGGATACACTACTAAAATAACCCCTGCTCACCCCCTTGGTAGCTTGGCACGAGCAGGCAGGCTTATCTCAGAGGCAGTGTGTAAAGCATTTGTGAACACATACAGTAACAGTGACAACACTACAGATGGACACCACACAGGTTGTATTATAAAAATAAGTATTTTTATATAGACTTAACACAAGACCCAAAATGACAAAAATCCACAAGACACTACGAAAAATATGACTGTCAATGGTAGAAAATAGTTCAGTTCAATAAAGATGGTAAATGAGACACTCAATGTTCAATGTACCTTTGGATGTGTAACGCGATACAAACAAAAGAGTTGCAGGGAAGGTGATGCGTCGGTTCCTTACACGCAAGAACGGTGATGCGTCGGTTCCTTGCTCCGGGGGAGGTGAGGTGTCGGTTCCCTACTGCTGCGTAGGGGACGGTGATGCATCGGTTCCTTACCGGAGAGGAGGTGATGCGTCGGTTCTTCACCACGTGGGGAGGTGATGCGTTGGTTTCTTACTGTGCTTCTGTAGCATGGCGACCCGCAGCGCCGTGATGCGATGACGACCCGGTGCAATGAAACAAAATGGCGTCTTCCTCTCGATGCGACACTCAGGGGGCGATGCGTGCATGCCCGACGGCCGTGCGGCGACTCGGTGAATCTTCTTGAGCCGCGACAGGCCCTGCAACACCCTTTTCCGATGATGCGACGGCGTCTGATGCGACAGCGACACTCTTCTCCGGAGATGCGAGGCGCTTCGGCGATGCAATGGCGACATCGGCGGCACGCTTTCTCAGCGATGCGACGACAGCGGCTGCGGCGGCGACACGCTTTTCCCACTTGAGTCGCGCTTCCAGCTCCCAGCAACACGCAGTCTCTCAGAAGGCCCAACACAACAGCAGGCACTTCAAATTCCCAGCAAGGGAATTCAGGGGAGCTGGTTGGTGAAGTCTTGTGTCCCTGAGACTTCAGCAGGACGCAAGCTCAATCTTCAAGCCCTTGGAGATGTTCTGCAAAATGATGAAAGTAGCACAAAGTTCCTTTCTCCTTTCTTTGGCAATCAAGCAACCACTGCAGGCCAATCCCTCAAACAGCACACAGCATAGGGATAGTCTCCTCCTTCAGCTTCTCTGGTTCCTCTCCTCAGCAAAGGTTTGTCTTGTTTGTTCCAGAAGTGATCTAATGTCTCGGGGTCAGGGCCCCAGTATTTATACCCATAAATCATTTGTCCTCTGAAGGCAGAGGGTCCTGTACCTAGTCCAAACCAGTTCTGGGTGCATTCTGCCAGGGCACACCTTCTCTCTTTGTCAGTGTGGGCCAGGGTCATCAGACACACCACAGGAGGTGAAGCCAGCATTGTGGAAGGCAGGCACAGCCCTATTCAGACCCAGGTGCCACTCCTCCCACCACTCTACATGCAGATAGGTCTATTCAGCCCTGTGCTGACTCACCCTGTCTCTTGGAGTCCCCCAGGCCCTGTCACTCACGAAACCAGACATACAATACACAAGCTAGCAGAGGCAGGCTGGATGGCTTAGGCAAGAAAATACCTACTTTCTAAAAGGGTATTTTCAAACACAGAATGTTAAAACCAACTTCACTAAAAGATGTATTTTATCATTCTGAGTTCAGGCATACTAAATTCGTTTTTCTACCATGTTCCCTGGGTGAGTTAGGATTATAAGGTGTTATAATCAAACTGCCCATTCTGGCCTATGGGGACAGGTAGCCTTGCAATAGTGAAAAACGAAATTGGCTGTAATTCACTATCAGGACATGCCACACACCCCAGGGCATGTCCTACCTTACACATACAATGCACCCTGCCCTAGGGCCTACCTTAGGGGTGACTAATATGCAGGAAAGGGAAGGTTTGGGGACTGGTAAGTGTGCACTTACCAAGTCGACATGGCAGTACCAGACTGCACACAGGTTCTGCAATGGCAGGCCTGAGACACACTTTACAAGCTGCTCCTGTGGGTGGCACAACCAGTGCTGCAAGCCCCCCCAGCAGCATTTGAGTCACAAGCCCTGGGCACAACCAGTGCACTGTACTAGGGTCTAACAGTGAATCAAATAGGACAAACATGGAGTCACTAATCCATACATCAATTTATCATAGGGAGCACTTGCACTTTGGCACTGAATAGCAGTGGCAAAGTGCCCAAAGCATCTAATCCAGCAAAAACAGGTCAGTAACAGAGGAGGCATAGCGCAAAAAAATGGAAGGGAGACCCATGCCAATGGTACCAGGTCTAACACGTGTCCCCTCCAGCTGAAATGTGGGGAGAACTACCCATCCCCTTGGGAGTTCTCATCGCTAAGGCGGAAAAATCTGGACAGACCATCAGCATTGGCGTGTTCTGTACCAGGGCGGTGTTCCACCGTGAAGTCCATCCCCTGTAGGGAAATGGACCACCTCAACAGCTTTGGATTCTCACCCCTCATCTGCATCAACCATCTGAGGGGCCTGTGGTCTGTCTGAACCCGGAAGTGAGTCCCAAACATGTATGGTCTCAACTTCTTCAGTGCCCAGACCACAGCAAATGCCTCAAGCTCAATAGCACTCCACCTCTGTTCTCATGGAAGTAACCTCCTACTGATGAAGGCTACAGGTTGGTCTAGGCCCTCCTCATTTAACTGTGCCAGAACAGCCCCTACACCATGCTCTGAAGCGTCTGTTTGAACAACAAATTCTTTTGAGGAGTTGGGCGCCTGAAGCACGAGGGCCGTGCACATGGTAGTCTTCAAGGCGTCAAAAGCTCTCTGACAGGTGTCAGTCCAAATCACTCTCTTGGGCTGCTTCCTGGAAGTCAGCTCTGTCAAGGGTGCAACGATGCTGCCATACCCCTTAACAAATCTGCTGTAATACCCGGTGAGTCCTAGAAAGGCTCTCACCTCTGTCTGGGTCTTGGGGGGCTCCCAAGCCAGAATGGTATCAATCTTGGGCTGTAGGGGCGCCACCTGGCCGCTCCCAACCTGGTGTCCCAAGTACATCATGGAACCCTGCCCGATCTGGCACTTACTCGCCTTGGTCGTGAGGCCTGCCCTCCGCAGCGCCATCAACACTTCCCAGAGGCGGCGCAGATGTTCTTCCCAACTGGCGCTGAAGACTGCGATGTCATCCAGGTAAGCGGCACTGAAATCTTCCAGTCCAACCACACCTGGTTGACCAACCTCTGAAAGGTGGCAGGGGCATTCTTCATCCCAAAGGGCATAACCCGGAATTGGTAGTGCCCATCTGGTGTGAAGAATGCTTACCTCTCTTTGGGCCCATCAGTCAAGGCGATCTGCCAGTACCCAGACGTTAAGTCAAACGTGCTGAGGTACTCGGCAACCCCTAACCGATCGATGAGCTCATCAGCTCTGGGGATGGGGTGCGCGTCAGTCCTGGTGACTGAATTGAGTCCTCGGTAGTCCACACAGAACCGAAGTTCGGGTGTGGCACCAGGCGCGGCAGCCTTTGGGACCAAGACCACTGGGCTGGCCCAAGCGCTGTGAGAGGACTCAATCACCCCCAATGCAAACATCTTGGAGACCTCTTCCTTGATGCAAGCTCTCACCCTGTCAGTCACTCTGTAAGCCTTGTGCTTGACAGGAGGACTGTCCCCAGTGTCAACATCATGGACTCACCAATCAGTGATACTAGGAACCAGGGAAAACAGGTCAGGAAACTGTCCCAACAGTTGGCGATAGTCTTCCTGCTGCTCAGGTGTCAGGGAGTTAGAGAGGTTCACACCCTCCACTGACCCATCTTGCTCTGTTGCAGACAGGAGGTCAGGAAGAGGTTCTGTCTCCTCTTCCATTCCATCATCTGTTGCCAAGAGCATGCCCACTTCGGACCTCTCAAAATGGGGCTTCAGGCGGTTGACATATAGGACCCGCAAAGGGTTCCTGGGAGATCGCAAGTCCACCAGGTAGGTGACGTTACTCTTGCGCTCCACAACCTCAAATGGTCCGGTCCACTTATCCTGGAGCGCGCAAGGCTCCACGGGGGCCATGACCCACACTTTCTGTCCAGGCTGAAACTCGATCAGAGTGGCATTCTGATCATACCATCGTTTCATCTCTTCCTGGCTGGCCTCCAGATTCGCCTCAGCGAGTTGTCTGAATCGCCTAGTTTGGTTTCTAAAGGCCAGCATGTAGCTAAATACATCCTGGGGATGGTTTACTGGGAGCTTTCTCCCAGCCTTCTTTCACCAAACTCAGAGGTCCTCTTACCGGGTGACCATAGAGCAGCTCAAAGGGACTGAACCCTAAGGACTTCTGTGGCACCTCACAGTAAGCAAAGAGAAGGCATGGCAAGAGGACGTCCCACTTATGCCTCATGGGTTCTTCCAGACCCATAATCATGCCCTTCAGGTTCCGGTTGAATCTCTCAACCAGCCCATTTCCTTGGGGGTGGTAAGGAGTGGTGAACTTATAGGTAACACCGCACTCCTGCCACAGGGACTTCATATACTTGGATATGAAGTTTGTACCACGGTCACTCACCACCTCCTTGGGGAACCCCACACCGGAGAAAATCCCCATCAGTGCACGTCCCACCACGGGGGCCGTCACTGTCCGAAGAGGGATGGCTTCCGGGTACCGGGTGGCATGGTCCACCAAGACCAGGATGAACCTGTTGCCCATGGCTGTCTTGGGGTCCAGTGGCCCCACAATGTCAATACCCACCCGTTCAAAGGGGGTGCTGACCACAGGGAGTGGCTGGAGGGGAGCCTTGTGCTTCCTCCCACTTTTTCCACTTGCCTGGCAAGTCTGACATGTCCTGCAGTGAGTGTCTGAACTCCTGCGCATATGGGGCAAATAAAAGTGGGTGACAAGCCTTTCAAAGGTCTTGCTCTGCCCCAGATGTCCTGCTAAAGGCACATCATGAGCCAAACCCAGTGGGAAGGCTCTGAAGCGCTAGGGTACCACCAGCACACGGGCTGACCCAGGCTCAGCAACCTTAGGCTCGCTATACAGGAGACCATTCTCCCAGTAGATCCAATGTGATCCAGACTGATCACCTGCTGCCTGGTTTGTGGCCTGTTGCCGCAAACCCACAAGAGAAGGGCACTTGTTCTGCTCCTCACAGAACTCCTCCCTGGAGGGTCCTCCTTCTTCCTGCCAATGGGTCAGCTCAGGCAGGTCCCCCAGTTCGGCCACTTGCTCCCCTGTAGGTTCCAGAGCATCCCCCTCAGGTTCTGCTTCCTCCTGGACCGTGGGAACTACGGGGCCGGTTTCCCGTGCCCCCTGCCTCTTCTCCTCAAGGCAGGCACCTGGGCCACCCTCTCAGGCTCCAGGTCCTCTTGAACACCTCTACTGGCTGCCATAGACCGAGTGGTCGCGCACGCCCACTCAGGCAGACCCAACATCTCTAAATGAGACCTTCTCTCCACCTCTCTCCAAGGTGAACTTTCTAAATCGTTGCCCAACAGACAGTCTGCAGGCATGGCTGGCCTCACAGCTACTTGAAAGATACCTGAGACCCCCCCCCCACTCAAAGGGAACCTGAGCCACTCTGCATGGCAACTACTGGGCAGAATGCATTGGGGATAACCTGCTCCTCAGACACCAGCCGACAACTGACAGCTGTCACACTGGCTCCGGTGTCTCTCAGACCCTCCACCCTTTGGCCATTGATGGTCACCCACTGCCTGTATTTTTTAGTGTTATCAGGCAGTTGGGTCCTGGGGACCATCTCACTGTTTCCTAAAGAGACCAAGGACATTGCTACGGGACCCCACCCACCTTGGGCACCCATCTCCTCCCCCAGGGCTACACTAGCTACCTGCCGGGGTGGTGCACCAGTGGGTGCTGTTTTTCCATACAAGGGACATCTAGTCTCCCAGGAGCAGTGGCCCACTTGACCACACTTGAAGCAAGTCCTGGGCCCCCTGTGAACAGGCTTATCTGTCGGGCCCCTGGCTTCTTTTCAGGGGGAGGCTGGGAACCTTTCCCTTGGTTCCCTTGGGGATTACTTTGGGGCCCTTTCTGGAACTCCCTCTGTTTACCCTTGTCCCCCCCACTCCTCTGCTGGGGACCCTGCCCACCTTTGGCGGAGTCTCCCACGTGACCCTTGTGGACCCGGGTGCTCACCCAGCGGTCCGCCTCCTCAGCAAGCTTCCTAGAGTTAGTCAGCCTACTATCAATAAGGTGCTGGCGTAGCTCTGGAAAACAATTTCCTGACAAGTGCTCCCATGCAATCAAATCAAAGAGCGCTTCAAAATCATTCACTTTGCTACCCTTCACCCAACCATCCAATACTCTGCAAAACAAAGTCACATATTCTACCCAGGTACTGCCCTCCAACTTTTTGCAACTCCTGAACCTCTGCCTATACAGTTCAGGAGTCAACCCATACCTGGACATCAATGCATCTTTCATATGACCATAAGAATTGTGGACATCAGAGGGCAAGTCTAATAAGGTATCCCGCCCCTCACTAAGGAACCGCCCCCACAACCCCGCTCCCCAATACTTCTCAGGGACCCGGTGTGAGGTCATAGCTACCTCATAGGCTTTAAACCATTGCCCAATGTCATCATTTTTATAAAACTCTTTCACCACCTCTTTAGGTATATACACTCTTGCTTCAACAGGCATGGACGGTGTGCTGCCACCAGAGGGAGTAATCTCTAAGCTCCTAGCTTTCAACTTCAAATCCCTCGAACTTCTCTCATGCTCCATTTGCATCCAATTTCTTAATTTCCAATTCTAACTGCCCACCCATCTTAAGCTTGGTCAGCTCCATTTCATGCATCCTACTTCTCTCCCTGTCCTCCAGCTCTCCTGGGGACAGGCCCTTGGAAGAAACACTGCTACCTGCTGGGGAAGGTGCTTTCCTCCCCCCTGGACCCAGTGGCCCATCTAGCTGCCCTTCTGCATTCTCAGCCCCCTCCTCCTGCTCTTCCACATGCTCAGGGGTACTCCTTGCTTCCACCCAGGCCCTCAGCGCCTTTTGGAACTCATCCTTCTTGGAGAGACCGGTCATAGCAACTTTAAATTTCCTGCAGAAGTGCTTCAGCTGTTTCACAGTGTAACTTTCTAGTTTCTCTTCCTCAAAATCAAAATCAACAGATGCGATGGACGCTGTTTTGCTCATGGTGAAACTTGGCAGTTCTTGGCAAAAATAGAAATCCCAGGAAAAACAATCTACCAGAAATGAATGTGGTTGCGTTTGGTCTGCACTCACTAGTAGTGTACACCAATTACTGTATATGAGTCACAAATGCAAGTCCAGAATCCTCACCGCTGACCACCAATGTTAGAACTGGGTGTCTCTAGTTGGCAGAGGTAGGTACCTTTGTCCAAATAGGGACCCTTGCTTCTAGTCAGGGTAAGGGGGATACACTACTAAAATAACCCCTGCTCACCCCCTTGGTAGCTTGGCACGAGCAGGCAGGCTTATCTCAGAGGCAGTGTGTAAAGCATTTGTGAACACATACAGTAACAGTGACAACACTACAGATGAACACCACACAGGTTGTATTATAAAAATAAGTATTTTCATATAGACTTAACACAAGACCCAAAACGACAAAAATCCACAATACACTACGAAAAATATGACTGTCAATGGTAGAAAATAGTTCAGTTCAATAAAGATGGTAAATGCGACACTCAATGTTCAATGTACCTTTGGATGCGTAACGCGATACAAACAAAAGAGTTGCAGGGAAAGTGATGCGTCGGTTCCTTACACGCAAGAACGGTGATGCATCGGTTCCTTGCTCCGGGGGAGGTGAGGCGTCGGTTCCCTACTGCTGCGTAGGGGACGGTGATGCGTCGGTTCCTTACCGGAGAGGAGGTGATGCGTCGGTTCTTCACCGCGTGGGGAGGTGATGCGTTGGTTTCTTACTGCGCTTCTGTGGCGATGCGACCCGCAGCGCCGTGATGCGATGACGACCCGGTGCAATGAAACAAAATAGCGTCTTCCTCTCGATGCGACACTCAGGGGGCGATGCGTGCACGCCCGACAGCCGTGCGGCGACTCAGTGAATCTTCTTGAGCCGCGACAGGCCCTGCGACACGCTTCTCTGATGATGCGACGGCGTCTGATGCGACGGCGACAATCTTCTCCGGTGATGCGAGGCGCTTCGGCGATGCGATGGCGACAGCAGGAGCGGTGGCACGCTTTCTCGGCGATGCGACGACAGGGGCTGCGGCGGCGACATGCTTCTCCCTCTTGAGTCGCGCTTCCAGCTCCCAGCGACACGCAGTCTCTCAGAAGGCCCAACACAACAGCAGGCACTTCAAATTCCCAGCAAGGGAATTCAGGGGAGCTGGTTGGTGAAGTCTTGTGTCCCTGAGACTTCAGCAGGAGGCAAGCCCAATCTTCAAGCCCTTGGAGATGTTCTGCAAGATGATGAAAGTAGCACAAAGTTCCTTTCTCCTTTCTTTGGCAATCAGGCAACCACTGCAGGCCAATCCCTCAAACAGCACACAGCATAGGGATAGTCTCCTCCTTCAGCTTCTCTGGTTCCTCTCCTCAGCAAAGGTTCGTCTTGTTTGTTCCAGTTGTGATCTAAAGTCTCTGGGCAGGGCCCCAGTATTTATACCCATAAATCCTTTGTCCTCTGAAGGCAGAGGGTCCTGTACCTAGTCCAAACCAGTTCTGGGTGCATTCTGCCAGGGCACACCTTCTCTCTTTGTCAGTGTGGGCCAGGGTAATCAGACACACCACAGGAGGTGGAGCCAGCATTGTGGAAGGCAGGCACAGCCCTATTCAGACCCAGGTGCCACTCCTCCCACCACTCTACATGCAGATAGGTCTATTCAGCCCTGTGCTGACTCACCCTGTCTCCTGGAGTCCCCCAGCCCCTGTCACTCACAAAACCAGACATACAATACACAAGCTAGCAGAGGCAGGCTGGATGGTTTAGGCAAGAAAATACCTACTTTCTAAAAGTGGTATTTTCAAACACAGAATGTTAAAACCAACTCCACTAAAAGATGTTTTTTATCATTCTGAGTTCAGGCATACTAAATTCGTTTTTCTACCATGTTCCCTGGGTGAGTTAGGATTATAAGGTGTTATAATCAAACTGCCCATTCTGGCCTATGGGGACAGGTAGCCTTGCAGTAGTGAAAAACGAAATAGGCTGTAATTCACTATCAGGACATGCCACACACCCCAGGGCATGTCCTACCTTACACATACAATGCACCCTGCCCTAGGGCCTACCTTAGGGGTGACTAATATGCAGGAAAGGGAAGGTTTGGGGACTGGTAAGTGGGTGCACTTACCAAGTCGACATGGCAGTACCAGACTGCACACTGGCTCTGCAATTGCAGGCCTGAGACACACTTTACAAGCTGCTCCTGTGGGTGGCACAACCAGTGCTGCAAGCCCACCAGCAGTATTTGACTCACAAGCCCTGGGCACAACCAGTGCACTGTACTAGGGTCTGACAGTGAATCAAATAGGCCAAACATGAAGTCACTAATCCATACATCAATTTATGATAGGGAGCACTTGCACTTTGGCACTGAATAGCAGTGGCAAAGTGCCCAAAGCATCTAATCCAGCAAAAACAGGTCAGTAACAGAGGATGCATAGCGCAAAAAAATGGAAGGGAGACCCACGCCAATGGTACCAGGTCTAACAGGGGGCCTCGCGGGCCCCCCCAATCCCCAGGGTTCACCACCTCCTTAGGGCTTCCTTCATTAATGGGGGGGCCTCATGGGCCCCCCAAGCCCCGGGGATCACCACCTCCCCAGGGCTTTGTACTCGATGGGAGGGTGACCGCTTGGCCCCCCTCCTGGAGCCCTAGATGGCCCTCGGGACCGCCACCCCGCAGGGCCAGCTCCTGCAATGTCCCAGGGTGCCTACCCCTGGGACATTGCCGTTTGCTATGGCAGGGTGGGAGCACAGATCCCGCCCTGCCATAGCAAACAATGCTTTGCTTCTTGGAAGCGAGAGCAGGAAACCTGCTCTCGCTTCCAAGAAGCAAAGCAGAATTGCTTTTGGGCAATGGGAGCTGCATGTTAGCAGCTCCCCTTGCCCAAAATCAATGCCGGCTCCCGCAAGAGGCAGGGAGCTGGCTGGGACCATGGGGGCATTGGGGCTCCACCAACAGTCCCCATCAAAGAGGCCAGGCCCCGGGGGATGGGGTCCCCGGGGCCAGAAGTGGCCCAAGAGGGGGCCCCCATCCCAAAATTATTATTTTTTTAATTTAAAAGGCTGACCAGGCCCTGGGGGCTGGGGTTCTCGGGGCCAGAAGTAGCCCGGGAGGGGGGCCACGAGGCCACCCTCCCCTTTTTCATTACATTTTTTTTTTTAAATAAGGCTGGGCCCCGGGGGATGGGGTCCCTGGGGCCAGTAGTGGCCAAGGGAAGGGGGTCCATGCGACCCCCCTCCCATACTTACATTTAAAAAAAATAACGAGGCCAGGCCCCGGGGGATGGGGCCCCCGGGGCCAGAGGTGTCCCAAGGAAGGGGGGCCATGCGGCCCCCTCCTGTAACATTAAAAAAATAAAAAAAAGAGGCCATGCCCTGGGGGATGGGGTCTCGGGGCCGAAATCGGCCTCGGGAGGGGGGCCGCGCGGCCCCTTTCCCGTTTCTTTTTTTTAAAGTTTAAAAAATGGCTCAAGCCCTGGGGAATGGGTTCCCCAGGGCCCAAAAAATACTAAAAGAAGGGGGGCCACACAGCCCCACTTCTAAAAATATTTAAAAAAAAGAAAAGCCAGCATCTCCCTGGAGGCCCCGCCCCCTTCCTGCACCACTCTGCAAAAGTTGGGGGATGAAGTCCCCTAGATCCTTAAGGGTCCTTAGGGGCCAACTAGCCCACCAGGTACCTCCAGTAATCCCCACACAGGTGGATTGCTGAGAGGTGGTCCGAGGCCACGCCCGTTTTTACACCACTCTGCAAACGCGCCTCTTGGCGCACTGCTGGTGGGGCTATGAGGTCCTCTTGTGTCCTGAGGACCTCAGGACTAAAGTGGACTTCATCCCCCAAGCAGCAGTGCGCCAGGAGGCTCGTTTGCAGAGTGGTGTAAAAAGGGGGCGTGGCCTTGGACCACCTCTCACCAATCCAGCTGTGTGGGGCTTATTAGAGATAACAGGAGGGCTAGTTGGCCCCCAGCAACCCTCAGGAGGCAAGGGGACTTCATCTCCCAACCAAGAGTGTGCCAGGAGGTGTGTTTGCAGAGTGGTGGAGAAAGGGGGCGTGGCCTGTGTCCACCTCTCAGTAATCCCACTGTGTGGGGCTTACTGGAGGTAAGAAGTAGGCTAGTGGGCCCCTAAGGACCCCCAGCAGCGAAGGGGACTTCAATCCCCATCCAAAAGCGCGCCAGTGAGCGCGTTTGCAGAGTGGTGGGCAAAGGGGGCGTGGCCTGCTATGAGAACCTAGCAATCCTGCTGTGTGGGACTTGCTGGAGGTAATAGAGGGTAGTTGGCCCCCAAGGATGTCCTTGGGGCCAACTACCCCTCTTGTTACCTCCAGTAAGTCCCACACAGTGGGATTGCTAAGACGTCGTTCGAGGCCACGCCCCCCTTTCTCCACCACTCTGCAAACACGCCTCCTGGCAGACTATGGGATGGGGGATGAAGTCCACTTTACTCCTGAGGGACTTTGGGGGCCAAGAAGCCCTCCTGGTACCTCCTGTAAGTCCTACGCAGCAGAATTCCTGAGCGCTGGTTGGAGGCCCAGCACCCTTTCTCCACCACTCTGCAAACCCGACTACTAGTTAAAGAAGCATTTGCAATGTAATAGGTTTCGAATTTGCGAGAGTTAGAGCTATTGGCGTTGTAAATGTAAAAGTGTTTTACTAATGTTTTTTGGAGTGGAGTGGATGTACGTTGTGTGTAGTGGAATTATGTGGTATGTTGTGCAGTGAAATTATGTGGATAGAAAGTTGTGGTATTTAGTGTATAGGAATTATGTAGAGTGGGATTATGTGTTATGGAGAGTAATTATGTGGTATGGTAGTCTGTGTTGTGGAGTGGAAACCCCAGGTTTAGTCTTCCTCGTTTCCATAGAAGCTCAACTATGAACTCAGTGAGACAAAAAAAAAGAAGGAATCACTGAGGAGCACTTGTGGACCTAGTCAGAGGTATGAGCAGGGCCACTGGAATTATGCGACTATTTGGCTGCACCGACTATCGCACAATTATACATTTTCCGCATTAGCCACATAATCCATCATCTGCTCCCTAATCTGCAGATTTGAACAAAAAAAGCCATGTTTCTAGCTCAAATGTCTCAAACGTTACCAAAAATGCAGCGACAAGTGTTACAGCGTGGTGGAAGGCCCTTTGCAAACCTAGAATGGTCACCTGTTACTTATTGCTAAATTTGGGTGTTAAATTGGTACTAATGGTGTGTAAGCCACTCTTGCTTCTTTCTGCGCCTCTCTTGCCTCTTTCTGCATTTCTGTAGCTTCTTTCTGCACATTTCTTTCTTTTTCTGTACTTCTCTTGCCTCTTTCTGCACATCTCTTCTACTTTCTGCACCTCTCTTGCCTCTTTCTGCACCTCTGTTGCCTCTTTCTGCACCTCACTTGCTTCTTTCTGTACCCTTCTTGGTTCTTTCTGCACTGCTCTTCCTTCTTTCTGCACCTCTCTTGCCTCTTTCTGCACCCCTCTTACCTCTTTCTGCACCACTCTTGCCTCTTTCTGTACCTCTGTTGCTTCTTTCTGCACCTCTCTTGTCTCTTTCTGCATCCTTCGTGCCTCTTTCAGCAACTTTGTTGCTTCTTTCTGCAGTTCTCTTCCTTCTTTCTGCACCCCTCCTGCCTCTTTCTGTACACCTCTTGCCTCTTTGTGCACCTCTCTTACCCCTTTCTGCACCCCTCTTGCCTCTTTTTGCACCTCTGTTGGTTCTTTCTGCACCTCTTTTGCTTCGTTCTGCACTTCACTTGCCTCTTTCTGTACCTCTCTTGCCTCTTTCTGCACCTCTGTTGGTTCTTTCTGCCCTGCTCTCGCTTCTATCTGCACCTCTTTTGTAAATTTCTGTATCCCTCTTGCCTCTTTCTGCACCCCTGTTCCTTCTTTCTGCAACTCTCTTCCAAATTTCTGCATCCCTCTTCCCTCTTTCTGCACCTCTCTTGCCTCAGTCTGCCAACCTGTTCCCTCTTTCTACACCCCTTTTGCCTGTTTCTGCAACTCTCTTGCCTTTTTCTGCAGTTCTCTTGCCTCCTTCTGCACCTCACTTGCTTCTTTTTGCACCTCTGTTGGTTCTTTTGCACTGCTCTTGCTTCTTTCTGCACCTCTCTTGCAAATTTCTGCACCCCTCTTGCTTCTTTCTGTACCCCTCTTACCTGTTTCTGCTCCTCTCTTGCCTCTGTCTGCACCCCTGTTCCCTCTTTCTGTTCCTCTTTTGCCTGTTTCTGCAACTCTCTTGCCTCTTTCTGCAGTTCTCTTGCCTCCTTCTGTACCTCCGTTGCTTCTTTCTGTACTTCTCTTGCCTCTTTCTGCACCCCTGTTGCTTCATTCTGCACTTCCCATGCTTCTTTCTGCACACGTCTTGCTTCTTTCTGCACCCCTGTTGTCTATTTCTACACTCGTCTTCCCTCTTTCTGCACCTTTCTTGCCTCTTTCTGCATCTCACTTGCCTCTTTCTGCACTTCTCTTGCTTCTTTCTACACCTCTGTTGCTTGTTGCAGCAATTCTCTTGCCTCCTTCTGTACATCTCTTGCCTGTTTCTGCACCTCTCTTGCCTCTTTCTGTACCTCTCTTGCCTCTTTCTGTACCTTACTTGCTTCTTTCTGCACCCCTCTCGCCTCTTTCTGCACCCCACTTCCCTCTTTGTTCAACTCTCTTTCTACACCTCTCTTACCTCTTTCTGCACCACTCTTGCCTCTTTCTGTACCTCTGTTGCTTCTTTCTGCGCTTCTCTTGCCTCTTTCAGCACCCTTCGTGCCTCTTTCAGCACCTCTGTTGCTTCTTTCTGCACTTCTTTTTCTTCTTTCTGCACCACTCGTGCCTCTTTCTGCACCCTTCTTCCCTTTTCCTGCACGTCTCTTGGTTCTTTCTGCACTGCTCATGCCTCTTTCTGCACCCCTCTTGCCTCCTTCTGTACCTCTGTTGTTTCTTACTGCATTGCTTTTGCTTCTTTCTGCACCTCTCTTACAAATTTCTGCACCTCACTTGCCTCTTTCTGCACCTCACTCTCTTCCTTCTGCACCTCTCTTGCCTCTTTCTGCACTTCTCAAGCCTCTTTCTGTACCTCTCTTGCCTCTTTCTGCACCTCAAGTGCCTCTTTCTGCACCTCAAGTGCATCTTTCTGCACTTATCTTGCCTCTTTCTATACCTCTCTTGCCTCTTTCTGCACCTCACTTGCCACTTTCTGCTCTTCTCTTGCCTCTTTCTGAACCTCACTCTCTTCTTTCTGCACCTCTCTTGCCTCTTTCTGCTCCTCACTTGCTTCTTTCTGCATCTCTTTTGCCTCTTTCTGCACCTCTATTGCCTCTTTCTGCAACTCTGCTGCTTCTTTCTACACTTCTCTTGCCTTTTTCTGCACCCTTCTTGTCTCTTTCAGCACATCTGTTGATTCTTTCTGCACTTCTATTCCTTCTTTCTGCACCCCTCTTACCTCTCTCTGTACCCTTCTTGCCTTTGTGCACCTCTTCTACCTCTTTCTGCACCCCTCTTGCCTCTTTCTGCACCTCTGTTGGTTCTTTCTGCCCTGCTCTCGCTTCTATCTGCACCTCTTTTGTAAATTTCTGTATCCCTCTTGCCTCTTTCTGCACCCCTGTTCCCTCTTTCTGCACCTTTCCTGCCTGTTTCTGCACCTCTCTTGCCTCTTTTGCACCTCTGTTGCTTCTTCCTGCACTTCTCTTGCCTCTTGCTACACCCCTCTTGCCTCTTTCAGCACTTCTGTTGCATCTTTCTGCACTTCTCTTGCTTCTTTGTGCACCCCCTCTTGCCTCTTTCTGTACCCCTCTTGCCTCTTTCTGCACCTCTATTGGTTCTTTCTGCACTGCTCTTGCTTCTTTCTGCACCTCTTTTGCAAATTTCTGTATCCCTCTTGCCTCTTTCTGCACCCCTGTCCCCTCTTTCTGCACCTTTCCTGCCCGTGTCTGTACCTCTCTTGCCTCTTTCAGCACCTCTGTTGCTTCTTTCTGCACTTCTCTTGCTTCTTTCTGCACACCTCTTGCCTCTTTCTGTACCCCTCTTGTGCACCTCTCCTTCCTCTTTCTGCACCTCTCTTGTCTTTTTCTGCTGTTCTCTTGCCTCTTTCTGCACCTCTTTTGCTTCTTTCTGCACTTCTCTTGCCTCTTTCAGTACCACTCTTGCCTCTTTTTGCACCTCTGTTGGTTCATTCTGCACTGCTCTTGCTTCTTTCTGCACCTCTGTCACAAATGCATGCATCCCTCTTGCCTCTTTCAGCACCCCTCTTCTGTCTTTCTGCACCTCTCTTGCCTCTGTCTGCACACCTGTTCCCTCTTTCTGCGCCCCTTTTGCCTGTTTCTGCAACTCTCTTGCCTCTTTCTGTAGTTCTTTTGCCTCCTTCTGCACCTCTGTTGCTTCTTTCTGCACTTGTCTTGCCTCTTTCTGTACCCCTCTAGCCTCTTTCTGCACCCTTGTTGCTTCTTTCTGCACTTCTGTTGCTTCTTTCTGTACCTCTCTTGCTTCTTTCTGCACCCATCTTGCCTCTTTTTGCACCCCTCCTCCCTCTTTCTGCACCTCTCTTGCATCTTTCTGTACCTCTGTTGCTTCTTTCTGCACTTCTTTTGCCCCTTTCTGCACCTCTCTTGCTTCTTTCTGCACCCTTGTTGTCTCTTTCTGCACTCGTCTTCCCTCTTTCTGTACTTCTCTTACTTCTTTCTGCACCTCTCTTGCTTCTTTATGCACCCTTCTTCCCTTATTTGCATCCCTTTTGCCTCTTTCTGCAGTTCTCTTGCAATTTTCTGCACCTCTCTTGCCTCTTTCTGCACCTCACTTGCCTCTTTCTGCACTTCTCTTGCTTCTTTCTACACCTCTGTTGCTTCTTTCAGAAATTCTCTTGCCTCTTTCTGCACTTCTCTTGCTTGTCTCCACACCTCTCTTGCGTCTTTCTGCACCTCTGTTGCCTCTTTCTGCACCTCACTTGCTTCTTTCTGTGCCCCTCTTGCCTCTTTCTGCACCCCTCTCCCCTCTTTCTACACCCCTCTCCCCTCTTTCTGCACCCCTGTTCCCTCTTTCTGCACCTTTCCTGCCTGTTTCTGCACCTCTCTTGCCTCTTTCTGTACCTCTGTTGCTTCTTTCTGCACTTCTCTTGCCTCTTTCTGCACCCTTCGCGCCTCTTTCAGCACCTCTGTTGCTTCTTTCTGCACTTCTCTTCCTTCTTTCTGCACCCCTCCTGCTTCTTTCAGTACCCCTCTTGCCTCTTTGTGCACCTCTCCTACCTATTTCTGCACCCCTCTTGCCTTTTTTTGCACCTCTGTTGGTTCTTTCTGCACTGCTCTTGCTTCTTTCTGCACCTCTTTTGCAAATTTCTGCATCCCTCATGCCTCTTTCTGCACCCCTCTTCTCTATTTCTCTACCTCTCTTGCTTCTTTCTGCACTTCTCTTGCTTCTTTCTGCACTGCTCTTGCTTCTTTCTGCACCTCTCTTGCAAATTTCTGTATCCCTCTTACCTCTTTCTGCACCCCTGCTCCCTCTTTCTGTACCTTTCTTGCCTGTTTCTGCTCCCCTCCTGCCTCTTTAAGCACCTCTGTTGCTTCTTTCTGGACTTCTCTTGCTTCTTTCTGTACCCCTCTTGCCTCTTACAATACCCCTTTTGCCTCTTTGTGCACCTCTCCTGACTCTTTCTGCACCTCTCTTGCCTTTTTCTGCAGTTTTCTTGCCTCTTTGTGCACTTCTTTTGCTTCTTTCTGCACGTTTTTCTCCTCTTTCTGCACCCCTCTTGCCTCTTTCTGTACCTCTGTTGCTTCTTTCTGCACTTCTATTGCCTATTTCTGCACCTCTTTCGCTTCTTTCTGCACCCCTGTTGTCTCTTTCTGCACCCCTGTTGTCTCTTTCTGCACTCGTCTTACCTCTTTCTGCACCTCTCTTGCTTCTTTCTGCACTTCTCTTGCTTCTTTCTGCACCTCTCTTGCTTCTTTCTGCACACTTCTTCCCTTTTTTGCATCCCTCTTGCCTCTTTCTGCTGTTC
This sequence comes from Calotriton arnoldi, assembly GCA_963921515.1. NCBI lineage: Eukaryota > Metazoa > Chordata > Amphibia > Caudata > Salamandridae > Calotriton > Calotriton arnoldi. Next base: position 1,101,242 of record CAWUFW010001257.1, read on the forward strand.
TCTTGCTATTTTCTGCACCTTTCTTTTCTCTTTCTGCACCTCACTTACCTCTTTTTGCACTTCTCTTGCTTCTTCCCACACCTCTGTTGATTCTTTCAGAAATTCTCTTGCCTCTTTCTGCAATTCTCTTGCTTGTTTCTGCACCTCTCTTGTGACTTTCTGCACCTCTGTTGTCTCTTTCTGCACCTCACTTGCTTCTTTCTGCACCCCTCTTGCCTCTTTCTGCACCCCTCTTTTCTCTTTCTGTACCTCTCTTGCCTCTTTTTTCACCCCTGTTCCCTCTTTCTGCACCTTTCCTGCCTGTTTCTGCACCTCTCTTGCTTCTTTCTGTACCTCTGTTGCTTTTTTCTGCCCTTCTCTTGCTCTTTCTGCACCGTTCTCGCCTCTTTCAGCACCTCTGTTGCTTCTTTCTGCACTTCTCTCCCTTCTTTCTACACCCCTCCTCCCTCTTTCTGTACCTCTCTTGCCTCTTTGTGCGCATCTCTTACCTTTTTCTGCACCCCCTTGCCTCTTTTTGCACCTCTGTTGGTTCTTTATGCACTGTTCTTTCTTCTTTCTGTACCTCACTTGCCTCTTTCTGCACTTCTCTTGCTTCTTTCTATACCTCTGTTGCTTCTTTCAGCAATTCTATTGCCTCTTTCTGCACTTCTCTTCCTTCTTTCTGCACCCCTCCTGCCTCTTTCTGTACCTCTCTTGCCTCTTTCGGCACCTCTGTTGCTTCTTTCTGCACTTCACTTGCTTCTTTCTGCACCTCTTGCCTCTTTCTGCACCTCAGAGTTAGAGGTAGTTTTTGCAAATTTCTGCACCCCTCTTGCCTCTTTCTGCACCCTTCTTGCCTCCTTCTGCACCTCTGTTGGTTCTTTCTGCACTGCTCTTGCTTCTTTCTGCATCTCTTTTGCCTGTTTCTGCAACTCTCTTGCCTCTTTCTGCACGTCTCTTGCCTCCTTCTGCACCTCTGTTGCTTCTTTTTTTCACTTCTCTTCCTCTTTCTGCACCCTTCTTGCCTCTTTCTGCACCTCTGTTGCTTCTTTCTGCACTTCTCTTGCTTCTTTCTACACTTCTCTTTCTTCTTTCTGCATCCCTCTTGCCTCTTTCTGTACCCCTTATGCTTCTTTGTGCACCTCTCCTGCCTCTTTCTGCACCTCTCTTGCCTTTTTCTACAGTTCTCTTGCCTCTTTATGCTCCTCTTTTGCTTCTTTCTGTACTTTTCTTGCCTCTTTCTGTACCCCTCTTGCCTCTTTCTGCACCTCTGTTGTTTCTTTCTGCACTGCTCTTGCTTCTTTTTGCACCTCTGTTGCAAATTTGTACATCCCTCTTGCCTCTTTCTGTACCCCCTTCCCTCTTTCTGCACATCTCTTGCCTCTGTCTGCACACATGTTCCCTCTTTCTGCACCCTTTTTGCCTGTTTCTGCAACTCACTCGATTCTTTCTGCAGTTCTTTTGCCTCCTTCTGCACCTGACTTGCCTCTTTCTGCACTTCTCTTGCTTCTTTCTGCACCCTTCTTCCCTTTTTCCGCACATCTCTTGCCTTTTTATGCACCTCTCTTGCCTCATTCTGCACATCTCTTGGTTATTTCTGCACTGATCTTGCCTCTTTCTACACCCCTCTTGCCTCTTTGAGCACCTCTTTTGCTTCTTTATGCACTTCTCTCTCCTCTTTCTGCTCCCCTCTTGCCTCTTTCTGCACCTTTGTTGCTTCTTTCTGCACCTCTGCCTTAGAGGTAGGTTTAATCCCCCTGCCCTATAATGTACTAGGGCCCTACAGGGGAGGTCATGCCAATAACAGGGGTACCCCAACCCATAGTGCACCCTAGTGTAGGTGTTTTCACTGTATTCTAAGTGTCTTCCAGCATAGCACTGGCTCCGGGCCTGGTTAGTCAGAGTCAGTTACCACCAGTACCAGTCAGCAAAAATTTGGGGGCACAGGATGACTTTGCAACAAGGCCTCTTTCTGCACCTCTGTTGGTTCTTTCTGCATATCTCTTGCTTCTTTCTGCACTTTTCTTCGTTTTTCTGGACTTCTGTTGCCTCTTTCTGCATTTGTCTTGCTTCTTTCTGCGCCTTTCTTCCTCTTTCTGCACATATCCTACCTCTGTAGGCATAGTTAGAAATTAGCATTTAAAAGACCTTTGAAATTCACTGAAAAAACCATAGGTTTCAGGGACGTTATAGTTAGAAATTAGCATTTAAAAAACCTTTGAAATTCACTGAAAAAACCATAGGTTTCAGGGACGTTATAGTTAGAAATTATCATTTAAAATTGAAATTCACTGAAAAAACCATAGGTTTCAGGGACGTTATAGTTAGAAATTATCATTTAAAAAAACTTTTAAATTCACTGAAAAAACCATAGGTTTCAAGGACGTTATAGTTAGAAATCAGCATTTAAAGAACCATAGAAATTCACTGAAAAAAACACAGGTTTCAGGGACGTTATAGTTAGTTGGACATTTTTTTGTGAAAATTAAAGTTACTGGAGAAGATGGCGGCCGACTAAGGAGTCCGGTCAGGAGCTCCGAGCCCTCCAGTAAATATACACAAGGAAATGCGCATTTAAATCAAATGAAGCGGATCACTACGAGTGTGTAACGAAACTAAGCACTTTACACTCCGCTCTCAGCCAAAACAAGGAAATATCAAGCTTGAAAACAAAGAAGGTGAGGAAAACCGGAATCCTACCTGAGCGTCTAGCAGCGAGACGCGGAATCCTTACGAGTCCTCCCGAATCCCGCGGAAGCCTGCTGCAGCCGCTGAAGCCGTGGGCGTCAGGAAAGGGAAACAGAAGATAGACGTATGGAATACAACAACGCGGAAGGGCGGAAGGGTGAAAGTGGAGCCCGAGGAGGAGCCGCGCAGTAGCGCGATCGCATTTAGCAGTGTGTGGACAAAAGCGGCCACGGCGTGCCGAAACAACAGGAGGGCAGCCACAAGAGTGCCGTTCCGAGGTAAAGCATCGGTCTCACCAGGAGGGAGGCAGGATTTTTGCAGTAATCTCGGCACCGAGGAAGGAGTACCAGTGGGAAGTGTGGCTGGAGTCATCAGGAGACAGCAGGAGCCCAGGAATCAACATGAGAGGGTGAGTGAGAGCGTCTTGCTACACTGTGAGGGGAGGTCGGGGAGCTAAATATACTAACAACTTGGAGGGGCCAAACTGCCTACCGCACGCCAGAGGGGCAGCTGAGGAAAGAAGTGCTGAAGAGGGCAGGAGCACAAAAGACATAGCAGTCCCCCTACCCCACACAACCTTCACTAGATGTAGGGCAAATAAAAAAGGAGGAAGGTGGTTACTGTTTGAGGAGTAGGCAGTTGCTAGCCAAGGAACCACAAATCCTTTTAAAGGAGAGACAGAGCATAGACACCGTAACCCCAAAAAGTACAAGAAAAAAAAAGAAGAATCCTGCAGGAGGGAAGCTACAGCCCCCACTATCCAGAGCAAGCCAAGTTAAATTAAAAACACCGGGCTTAAGCAATAAACAGAAAATAACGCCTTCATTAAGGTCCTTTTTTGAAGTTCAAGAGAAACAGAAAGTTACTAACACAGATCTGGAAAAGGGCCAGAAGGAGAATATTGGTGAGGACGAAGCTAATACAGCAAAAATGGAAGGCAACAGGTTCAGTGTATTAATGACAGTGGACCAGCAGGAACCAGCTACGGAACTGACCAAGGAAACGCAGGCAGAGAAGGAGGGCAGGGAAGGAGGGTACAGCACAGCCCAGCCCACAGACAAACCCGAGAACCAACAGAGCTATGCGCAAGCAACCAGCACGGAAATAATGATGGAGACGATGATGAAAGAGATGAGGTTTAACTTCACAACCTCAGAGAAAAATCAAGTAAAAATACAGGAAGCATGCGAAGTGTTAGATCAAAAGATAAACAGGCTTATTGATAGGGTGACATCAGTGGAACTGGAAGTAGAGGTGCTGAACAAGAAAGTCGAGACAAACAAAAAAGAAATTGACCTACTAAAGGCTAAAGAAAACGAGATCAGGGACAAAATGGAGTCTCTGGAAAATCAAGCCAGGAGGAACAATCTCAGAATCCTCAATGTTCCAGAAGGCCTGGAAGGGGAAGATATCAAAAACTTCACAATCAAGTTACTGGAAGATATAATCCCCTGGACAAAGACGGCAGACCTTTCAGGAGACATCCAAAGAATCCACCGAGACCCATTTGGGAAAGGAAAAACAAGGAAAAACCCAAGGAAAATCCTGGTCAACTTCAAAACGTATACGCTAAAAGAGAGGCTCCTAAGCGAGGGCCTGAAGGTAGGATCATTCACCAAAAACGACTGGTCTTGTAGAATTTGATCCGACATCTCCAAACCAACACAAGATAGGCAATGGGAGCTGGGGCAGCTTATGCAACAACTAAGAGCGCTAGGGGCAACAGTGCAGATGCGTTTTCCGGCCTCACTGAGAATAATGTGGGAAAACAAAATGCATAATATAAGGGACCCCAAGGAGGTGGAGTGCTTTATAGAACGCATTAAAGCGCAAAAAAAGGAACACGCGTAAAATGGAATAGAATGCAAGAAAATAAAGCATCATGAGGGTAAGGAGCTCAAAAGGGCAGATTGATGCCCAAAAGAAGGAAAGAGGAGGCTTCTCCAGGGAGGGTGAGGGAGTCAAGAGAAACACTTAGAAAAAATTTAAAAGACAAAAAAAGCGCACTGGGGGAGCATAATGGAAAAAAAGGGGGAAAAAGTCCCAATTTAAGCAATATAAGGGAGAAAGGGACCCAGAAAATCCCATAGGAGAGACAACGCATATGCAATATTCAACCAAATTTAACTCAACGGAACCAAAGAAAACAACTGAATGGCAGTAAACATCATGTCATGGAACGTAAATGGCCTTAGGATAAGGAAACGAAGGGCAAAAATCCTGGAATATTTGAAGATTGTAGATTGTGAGATAATGATACTACAAGAGACGCATTTGGTGAAGGAAGAATGGGCAAAAATCCTTAAAAAACAGAAATGGGTGGACGCATATGTCTGCACAAACCAGGAGTGCAATGTGAAAGGTGTAGCAATCCTATTTAAAAAATCACTAAAAGCAAGGATTGAATCTGCTGAGGTAGATAGGAAAGGAAGATGGGTAATAGTGATAACCAGGATACACAACAACCCTTATACAATAGTGGAATATTATGGCCCTAATATGGATGATCCGGAGCCTCTTCAAAAGTATATTCCCAACTTCTTACTGCACAATCACCAATAATAATGGGGGATTATAACATAATATTAGATCCCAAAGAGGATAGATTTCCTGCAAAAAACTGCCCCAATCTACCAAAGATGTGGGAGTGGGTGAGTCTGTGCATTAAAGACCAAGGGATCATGGATATATGGAAGGAAAAAGGGGATAAGACGCATAAGTTTACGCTGCAAAACAAAAGACTGGGGCACTTGTCCAGGATTGATTATTTTTTGATTGATAGAAGCCTTTTAAATTACACTAAAAACGTAGAGCATTCACAAGCGCATCTATCAGACCACTCGGCAGTGACGCTGCGCCTCACCCTAAAGACTACGTCACTCTGCCCAAGATGGACAGTAGATAGAGTTATTTTTCTAGATACAGCACAGGTAGAAGCATTAACAAAAGAAACAGAGGTATTCTTCCAGCTAAACAAAGAAGGGACCACGAAACAATTTGCCTGGGAAGCGTACAAGGCCTTTATCAGGGGAAGGATAATTAGTCTAACAGCATATAAAAACAAAAACAAGAGGACATGTATCAGGGAGCTGGAAAAAGAAATAGCAAATCTGGAAGTGGAGCTAGGCAAAAACATAACAGTGCAGGAGAGAGCTGATATTGTAGAGAAGAGAAAACTGAAAAGGAGGAATTGGTAGATACCTTAGAAACAATTGTCAGGGACAGATGGGAGGCTAGCAAGCTTTCGCATCACGAATATGGTGAAGGATGCGGAAAACTATTAGCATGGAAGCTGAAAACGGACTTAACACGCAACAGGGTCACTAAAATACAAAAGGAAGATCAGCAGTTTAGTACAGAAGATACTGAGATTAGAAGAGAGTTTGTAAAATTCTTTGACAAACTGTATTCAGAAGAAACTGTAGCTACAACGGAGCAGATAAACTCAGTATTGGATGAGATACTGATACCCACCGCAACTAAAGAACAAAGAAGAGAGCTCAATCAAGAGATTTCTAGACAGGAAGTTTTAGAAGCCATGAAGAGGCTAAAAAGGCAAGGCAGCCAGTCCGGACGCACTCCCAAACGAGCTGTATATAAACCTACGGGAAATATTGGCTACGCCCCTGACAGAACTCCTGAATGAGGTTTTCATAAAGAAAGGAGATCTCCCACCTTCCTGGAATGACGCGATTATTAGCATCCTTTTAAAACCAGGGAAGGACCCTACTAAATGTGAGTCTTACAGACCGGTCTCACTTCTAAACGAGGACTATAAGATTTATACGCAAATACTATCAAAAAGACTAGGAGAAGTAGCAGGTTCTGTAGTACATTCTGACCAAAAAGGTTTTATTAAAGGAAGGCAAATAAAGGAACTCACCCACGAGCTCATAAGTGCTATAGATGTAGCAACTCAGCACTCAGTCCCCCTGTCAATCATTACCCTCAACGCCGCAAAAGCGTTCGATAGGGTTAGCTGGCCCTTTTTCAATGCAACACTTGAAAAATTCAACCTTGGAGATACCTTTCAAACCGCCATCAAACAGATCTACAAAGGGCCTTCAGCTAAGATTCTAGTGAATGACACTTTAACGGAAAAGATAACAATAAAGAGGGGCACAAGACAGGGTTGCCCTCTACCCCCCCTCCTTTTTAATCTTTATATCGAGCCCTTAGCATGCCTACTAAGGAAGGAAAAGGACATAATACCATTCATATACCAGGGCTGGAAAAAGAAGGTAGCATTATTTCAGATGACTGATGGTGTTCACCAGTAACCTAATGGCCTCACTCCCAAAAATCGGAGATATCTTACAACAATTTGGGAGTGTCTCTGGATATCTAGTAAATCAATCGAAGTCTGAGATCCTAGAATGGAACAATGACTCCCAGAACCCAATGGTGAAGGAAAAAATTAAGTACCTCGGGATAGATCTTACAACAAACATAGAAGAAATAGGGAGTGTTAACTTTGACAGGGTACATAAAGCAGTGAGGAAACTACTAAAAGTATGGGGAGGCTTACCTCTGACATTTATGGGGAGATCAAATATAATCAAAATGGTGATACTCCCAAAGTTCACATACTTGTTCAGTACCATCCCGCTGGAATTTAAAGTAGACCAGATAAACAAGCATTTGCAATGCAATAGGTCTCGCATTTACGCAAATTTAAGCTATTGGCATTGTAAATGACAATGCATTTTATTTATATTTAAAAAACCAAAACATAAATAAAAGGCATTGTCATTTACAATACCAATAGCTCAAACTCGCGTAAATGAGAGACCTATTGCATTGCAAATGCTTGTTGTTTTTGTGTTCCGACATAAGCAGCCTGCTGAAATACCCAGTAAGTAGTAGTCCTACTTTTACGACAATACAATGAAAGCAACTGAGTTTGTTATGCCAAAGACTCCATTCGTCAGTCCTATCCTCTCATTACCATCAGGACATGAAGTTTTAAAAATATATATATATATAATATATGTTGATTTGCAATCAGACAACAGACATGTTTAGCAGGCAAGTAATAGCTCAATGAAACTGGTGGCACTGCAGGTTAATAATGCTACCGTGCGTGTGGTTGTTGATAAAAGAGTCTAACCAGCACGAGGCTGCACAATGGGCTGTTTACCAGTGTAACAAGTCAAGCTGCCACGGGTCAGACCCCACCCTGGTACCGAGCCCTCTGGCTGAGGGTACTTAGGGGGGCTGAGGACGCGGGACCGGTATCTGGAGAGATAGCACTTCTGTTTATCAAAGTCCCAGTAAACCCTGAATGGATTTCACTGCTGTCTATGGTGAGAGCCTGTAACACCTGTAGGGATAGCTTTGTTAACCACGGTGGGTGCTTGTAACAGCAGAATGGGTAGCTCTGTTAGCTAGGCTGAGAGCCTGTAACATCTCGATGGATATCTGTGTTACCTGTGGTGAAAGTCTGTAAAAAGAGAAAGGATAACTCTGCTAGCTGTGGTGAGAGTGTGTAACATCCGGAGCGATAGCTCTGTTATCTGTGGTAAAAGTTTAAGCAGAGAAAGGATAGCTCTGCTAGGTATGTCGAGAGACTGTGACTTCCGGAGGAATACCTCTGTTATCTATGGTGAGAGCCTGTAAGAGCAGAAAGCATTGCCCCGTTAACGACACAGAGCCTGTAGGAGCTGGCAGGATTTTACTGTTGTAAGATCTGGAGAGCTAGCACTGTTGCCTACGGTGAGATAGCCTGTAAGAGCAGAAAGGATAGCGCTGTTAGCGATGGTGGAAGCCTGTAAGAGTCGGTGCGCGATGACTGCTGTATGATCTGGCGGGATAGCATTTGTTCTCTACAGCGAGCCAGTCTGTAAGAGCAGAAACCGTAGCTCTGCTGTCTGTGGTGATATCCTGGAAGGACTGGAGGTATTTCACTGTTATTACAAGAGCCTGTAAGATCGGGAGGGATAGCACGGTTGTATTTAGGTATAGCCTGTAAGAGCAGAAAAGATGGATCTACTAATGTAAAGAGCCTGTAAGCCCCGATGGGGTGAGGTTGCTGGCTGTGATGAGACCCTGTGAACTCTGGGGGCACACCAATGCTATTAACTGCGAGAGCCCATGAGATCTAGAGAGATGAAGTGCTATCTAGGATCTGGAGGGATATCACTGCTGTTCACGGAGAGAGCCTGTAAGATCTGCAGTTATGGGGCTGCTATATGTGATCAGAGCCTGTTGATCTGGAGGGATAGCAGTGTTATCTTTGAGAGTTTGTACGACCCGGAGAGGTTTTCCAGTCGAGAGCCTGTGTGACCGGAAGTGACAGCCCTGATGTCTGTAGGGAGCCTGTCCAATCATGCGGAATAGCTGTGCTGTCCAAGGGCGGGCCCCCACAGCAGGCTGTTGCCGAGGGGAGGGGGTACTGGCCCTGGGGCGTTACAGCAAGCCTTTCAGCTCTACCTTCGCCCCAGCACCCTGAGGCCGACCTGCATGGTCTCAGCTGGTGTGCAGCACCGGGGAGGGCGCTGTGGGCTCGGGCATGTCTGTGCCTGTGCTGGCAGGATCCCCAGGGCGGCACGGCCCACGGCCAATGTGTTAACTGTAGTGTAACAGTGCGCAGGATAAGTGTCAGCATGTGAAATACACCGGGGGCATTCTGTGCGGTGTGCCATGAGCGATCCGGCCGCGCCCCCAGGCGCTTTACATTTGAGAGGAGTGGAAATGACAGTCCAGGCCTTCAGAAGGTATTTAGACGTAATTCAGCAGTGTTTGGAGATGAACAGAAACGAGAGGGTCAGAGACTGTGCTATTGTGATCCTACTCCAACAAGCGCCGCGCTCCGAATTGAAGTACAAATAAATAAATAAACAAAGAGCGCGGTGTCCCTGAAGAGGGCACCGAGCTCCGAATTCAAGTTAAAATAAATAAATAAATAAAGGGAGCGCGGTGTCCAGGCTCAGCATGAACATACAAATAAAAAAAAGCAGCCACCATAGTCAATAAACTAAACAGTGCTTGCCACTAAGGCCTGGCCCAGGGGAGGCGGAAGAGTGGAGGCATTTATTACTCGAGACAGGGTTTCCTGCTGTTAATGAAATGGTAGGAACTCGAGCAACTGGCGGGTGAGGAAAGGGACAAAGAAAGACACATTACGACACAATCCCATGAAAAGAATGCAAGCACTGAAACACAAGTGCGGCCCCGCGGCGCGGCCGCGAAAGTGAAACAGTACTCCGGGTTAAGAAGTGGGAGGGGTGGGGGGAGTGCGATTCCCTTGCGGGAGCGAGCGGCGCCAGGAGCGATAATTGCTACCATATGGCGCCGCTCGCTCCCGCAAGTGAATCGCCAAACGTGCACGCGTTGCCATTGAAGGCAATGGAACGCGTGCACGTTTGGCTGAAAAGCCGAGTGATCCCAAAAGGTCTTTTTCCTATGCAGCGCATGCGCGCTGCGTAGGCGAGACCTAAAAACTACAGGGAGAACTTAACAGCTTCATCTGGGCTGCCAAAGGGGCAAGAATTGCGTGGAGGAAGTTAAGAAGGAACAAGGGACAAGGAGGTATCGCAAGCCCGGACATTTTGGAATACTGCAGGGCTTTTCAATTTAAAAATATTAGGAAATTATTGGATATTTTTTACTCATACCCCGTTTATCTGCAGGCTCTAGTCAATAAGGAAGGAAGTCACTACTTGTTCAAATGTGGTCACCCCAAGTATTTCAAGAAGGTAAAACTGAAGACCCTTAGGTTCGCAGCAAGTCTTTGGTACCAAATGAGAAGATCACTGAAAATCCCGTATTACAGCAAGTTCGCACCAATTTGGGACTCCTCCGGGACTCCAGAATGCCTCAGAGACAGGCTAGCGAACCCCTTGAGAGAAAACAATATCATAAAATGGGGCCAGCTAATAGACCAAAACACTACTGTAGAATGGGAAGTCCTAAATGAGCTGACGAAAGGAACACTTTTAAGGTTCAAGTACTACCAACTTACCAGCTGGGTCAAGAGCCAGAAAGATAACAAAACTGGAAATAGGAATATAGAGGAAATGATGCAGGGAAATAAGATTAACAAAATCTTAAAAATATATATTTTTTTGTCCCTGGGGATCCCTGTGGGACGCCCTGAACAGGCCTAGGCGGTCAGGGTGTTTGTTCCCTGTCACCTTTTCTTGTTTTTAATGTTTTTTTACCTTTTTCCTTGAGACTCAGTTAAACGGAGTCACAAGATGACTGCCAACAATTCCTGGTTTGAAGTGTTGGCAGCCAATCAGATTGCAGGCTCGAGAGCGGGAGGGTTCGCGGATCCTCCGCGGCCATATTTGTATATCTGAGAAATATTTAAATTTCTCAGGAACTACTAAACAGATTTACACCATTTAACAAAAAGAGTGCACTCTGGGCCAAGAGCTACCTTTCTGCCAAATTTGGAGCAATTCCGTTCAGCAGTTCGGGCTGTAGCTGCGTCAACAGTTTCCAAGGGAAATTAACATGAAGAAAAAGTGTTTTGGCACCCCCCTTTTTCTCGGCCCTCGCTTGACGAATCACCCCGAAATTTTCAAGACAGCAGATAAAGTGAGTGGGCCAGTAGTTTTGAAAATGTCAGGAAGTTTCGTCAAACGGCGCCAAAGATATTGGTAAAAGAAAAAACGCTTTTTGAATAGAAACAAGGTCCTAACTATAACTACCCACTAGCGAATGCTAGTAGGTAATAGCCTGGATTAGACTGTGTGCCTGTAGGCGGAATAGCAGCAAACACTATGTAGCTTCAACAAAAGGCGAAGGTATGCGCTTATTTATTTCTTTTGTAATACCCCCACTTGTTATAAGGTAGCAATTATCTGCTGATAATTTTGAATGTAATTGATCGACTCAAATGTCGTTTTCTTGTTTAATAATGGACATCTGTTTTCCATGTCTATGATAAACAATGTCACATGGTTGTTATTTAAATGTTATTCAAACTGCAACAAAGTTACTCGTGAGCAAGGAGCTTCGGCTCCGAAAAGCGTAGAGATGTTGTGCCACCATTAAACACGCTTTGCAATCATTTGGGAGTCTGCGGCATGTTGTTTTGGAAGTTGGTAAACAACGTTGGTTGGGATATATATATATATATATATATATATATATATATATATATATATATATATATATATATATATATATATATATATATATATAGATATAGATTTATATATATCCACAAACAGAGGTTGCCCTCAACGAAGGAGCCACACAGGTAGGTAATATTGCTGCTTTTTAATGAAGGTTGCAAACTGGTTAGCAGGTAACATCAATCCATAATTTTCAGCCGACGCGTTTTGGACATTCTCGCCCTTTGTCATAGGCATTTTCAACAGTCACACAGGACACTATTGCGCACCTGATTTAAAGTCCTTAACCCAGCCCCAGTGGGCGTGGCTGCACGCGCAGCCTTTTGGTTATTGTAGTGTCGCATCAGTATTACTCCAGTGAGTGGTCTTGTGAAACAAAAGTAAATGTTCAATAAAATCCCAAGTGGGTTGATTCAATGTCCTGCATATACACAGCTGCATTATTATACCTTCCATCGCAGACTACCTCCCAACTGGTGACGACCGGTTGGCGTCATCACGGACCCGCATTAGGTACGCGGCGGGGCTCCCCCACGGCTGGGCCAGCCGTACAAATCCACAAACAGAGGTTGCCCTCAGCGAAGGAGCCACACAGGTAGGTAATATTGCTGCTTTTTAATGGAGGTTGCAAACTGGTTAGCGGGTAACATCAATCCATAATTTACACAGCTGCATTATTATACCTTCCATCGCAGACTACCTCCCAACTGGTGACTGGTGTGATTGCAAGGATGTTGTCTTTGTTTTGATCCTAAGTGGAAACTGTTTCCATGTCTTGCGAGGTGTGGTTATCATGTTATAGGATGCAGCGCACAGCAGTGTGGTGGATGATGAAGTGTTCTCACACTTCATTGTCCACTGTTTCTCAACAGACGCAAAGTTTATAGTTTTCAGTATGCTGGTAGCTGTGAACAGCTCTGCTGGTCCCTTTATAGTATCTCATATGATATGGTTCGCTTAGCTGGTTACTGAACTGGGTTGTTCAATCTGAGATCTTATGTATAGTTGTAGTCCTGAGCTGGCATGGTTGGAGGGAGAGTGAGAGGGAGGGAGCTGTTGAGGTTGGCATTTTTATAATCATCCGATATCTGAGTGTCTTTGTGATTGAACCATGCGCTTCATAATTTTTTGTTCTTGACCCTACCATGTCAGTCGCTGTCTGTCTGTCTATAACAGAACTGTACGAGTATTCACATCTGATATAACAATCACAATAAAGTTACACATCTTATCATTAAAGAGCATCACTTAAGCAGTTATTATCTGTTCAGTAGAGTTCCAAATAATAAGCATTCCAGCCTTTGAGGATTGTTTTACCTTTACAGTCCTAAAGCCTGAGTCTTGTGTTTGGACTGAATTCCTCATGTTTACCAACATCTCCGAACAGCCACATATTCAAGCCTTGCTCTCCAAATTAAACCTGCCATGCTTAACTCCCCACCTGACAGACCATGCAAATTATCAGAGATTCACTTTCAACACAGAACTCTCATTCATGCAACACTTCGCCAGGAAGGCCAAGACAGCTTGGTTCTAACTCTGGAGCGAAGAAAGTGAATCCATTTCTCAACAACTGTACTAGCCTTAGAATGATATTTAGAGTTTGGGGGACAGGGTACTCCACCACAAACATGAAAAAGTATCCTGTCGCCACACTAACAGTTCGTCCCCTCTATTTAAAGCTGGGTAGACCATCATGTTTCTGCTGGCGGGACCCACACTGGATCCTCTGGTGGGAACATTAACAGCCCCCACAGAAAAATATAGAGATAATCCCCCACACCTTGGGAGAAAGTGAATTGGGAGATTATTGAATAGGGATACCTTCATGAGAGTTTTGGAATGGGAATCCCTACCCCGTGTTGTTTGTATGGCGATGAGATAACATCAACAACAAAAAATCCGCGGGTCTCAAGGAAAAATCTATATAAAGAGACAGGCGTCACAGCAGTACACACAACAGGAGAAAAAGAAAAAACGGGGAGGATCTCAATTAAGAGGACGGATTCCCATCACCCACCGAAGTGGCATGCTTCATCATTTGGGGATCTCCTCTCGGCTGCACACTAGTGCAACCAAGGAGCTACAACTCCTTACTAGTATACAGGAGGAGCTTGCGGATGTTTTTCAACTATAATCCAGGACTAGATCACCTAAGATCACTGAAGCATAAGGCAGTATGGTGAGTGTTCGGTGCAGTGTAAAAGAAAAAGTGAAGTAAAATTGACTAGCAAGTGACAACGAATTTATTAAGATCACGTGGTGTCAATGGTTAAAAAGCAGTAAGCGCGCAATCTAACTACAAATACAAGCGCGCTAGTGAAGAGGTCTACATGTTTCAGCCACTACCGATCTAACTGTGATCAAGGCTTTCTTCAGGACCTAATTGTAACTACTGCACTATAATCATAAAACAAAATTATACAAACACTGAAAAGAACGATACAACCATATACCTGTGTACGTAAATATATTGGCACTATAGGCATTGGTGTGATACTCCTGTTGAAGAAGATAAAAAGTTTTTTGAATATATATGTGTACATACTGAAAAGGTCTATATCAATATATAAAAAACACATTACATTGCAATGTGAACATGCTATAGGTCCTCACAGTGATTAAAAGAAAACTCTACAGCAAAACGCCTTACCCGTATCAAAATCAGGAGGGAACTCGCCGCTCCTGGCAACCGCTCAGGGCGTGAGGCAACGCTCTGTGAATTAAAAAAGGGGGAAGAAAAGCTAAGCCCACAAGAGATGGAATTTAAATGTAAAGAGTGGTAGGCCAAGCATACACCACCACTATAATCATGTAGGTTTGTTGAGAGTTCTATAAGGCACCAGCAGAAGTTTTGCTATTGAGATAGTTTTTAGATATTTTTAAGAAATAAACAGTCTGGTGTAAACTGTTATTCAAAGACAGCAGAATTCAAGCAGTCTAAGGGTGACGTGAACTGCCAGCAGAACTATTGATATTAATATTAAGCAGAACCATACAGACCAGGAACGCTTCTGACAAGGGGAGAACACTCAATATAGTAAACCCCTCGTGATAACATCCAAAACAAGTCCGAGCAAGTCAAACACTCCAGGCTACGGGCTCATCACCTCTGGAATTGCACACCCTCCAATGGCCTCCTTCACTTATGGCAGTGTATAAATAAATGTGTGAAAACACACAGAGATCGCTCTTACCTGCTCCGTCGTTACCCCGGGCCGGATCCTGAGAGTCACGAGCAGTGACGTCCGGTCGGGGCAGGAGCTTAAGTACAAGTATCAACTATTGCAAAATACCCGCACCTGTGGGGAGTAGCGTAAAGTAACGTAAAACGCGTCGCAACCAAATGACGCGAGACACGGTTGTTGAGAACTACACATGAGTCCCCGGAAAACCGGGAATTGTAGTTTTTAACATGGCAGCTGGTGTTTACGACTATTCTTAGCATCTAAAGACATTTGATACGTGGTAAAGCCTTTATCCCACGTAGTTTGAAACGCTGCAATTCAGAATTCGGCATCAGTGTAAGAACCCTGTATAATACCGCTCAATTGAATAAACGGCAGCAAAACTACATTGGTAGTCGCAAACATTATTAAAGCTAACTCAACCCTCATCACTCAGATATGTATCGAGAATGCACCAAAGACCGTAAATTTGGGGTGGACTTTAAAATACGAAACCAGTAATGATGACACTCAGTCTTCCACAGTACATATTGCATTGATCAACCACTAACCCTGGTAACGTCAGAGTATAACAAAACATTTTTATACCCAAAGAGCGTGCTATGAGTGTTTCTGGACTTAGAAGGTGCACAGCTAAATTAGGGTCCAAGGAATGGCATCATTTAACCCATCCACATCACTGCGCAACTTAAACACCCAACGTTGCTCCTTCCTAAATAAAAAGGAGGTGATATCAGTAATCTGTCTTGGTATATATGGCTGTTCAAGAACAGTCCAACTCAAATCCTCAGGTTTATGATTGTGTTCGAGGAAATGATTGGTCAATCGAGTAGATTGTTTTTTACACCTAATGGTGCTCTTATGCTCCATTATCCTTTGCTTGACCTTCCGTGTCGTCATACCAACATATGTCTTCGAACAAGGGCATGTTATTAAATAAATAGCTCTTTCACTGTTGCAGTTGGTATGCTTCGTCTGTCTCCAAGGTCTCTGAGTTCCAATGTCAACCTCAGTAGTGTGCCTAGTTTGTGGGCAGACAGTGCATGTACCGCACGGATAGTGTCCCTGGACCGGGGGCATATTCCAGAGTGTAGTAGGTCCCGGTTCTAAGATACCTCTCGGTCGTGTATGGACAAGACAATCACGTAGGTTCTTGCTCCTTTTGAAAGAAAAGAGAGGTGGAGATATCTTGTTCTGTCCAACATTAAGGATGCGCCAATGTCTGCGCACAATCTTCTGGATTTGATTCGATTGAGTACTAAAGGTATTTACACAGGTAAGCCTTGTTAATGATGGTTTTGGCACAGTAGGTTCTATGAGTGCTTCGTGATTGTTATTTGAAGCTCTCTTGTAAGATTGTCGTAACAACCTCTTAGGGTACTTTCTAGCTCGAAGATTTCGAGAAAGCACCGTAGCATGTTTCCTAAAGTCATCAAAGGTGGAACAATTCCTACGAAGACGAAGGAACTGACCGAATGGTAGCCCTTCACGTAAGGATTTAGGATGGTATTGTATTGATGAGATAACATCACCCTGCAGCAAAAAATCATTGCCAAAGATACAGGACTGTTCAGTATGACAGAATTCTGAGCAAGGGAAGCTGCAAAAGAGAAGGAAACACCAGGGTCTCTTACCTGGTAAAGTAAACAACATGACCAAAACGGCTGTGTTGTGTAATTAATTTATGGATAATCCCTAATTGTAGTACAATAAAAACTACAATTATTTAGCATGTTAGGAAGAAGTTCAGTTATGAAAATATATACTTGTATATATGACCTTGTGTGGTACTTAGAAGAGACCTTGCTTTAAAAAGTGCAGTCATTATACAATAGTCCACAAGCATGCCCAGAGAGTGCAGTCACAAATTTTTTTTAAGGATTCAAGCCTGTTTGTGAACTTGAAGTTGAAGTTTGTGTGTTGGTGCAGTTCCCACAGAGCGTTACTGAAGCTGAATACATTAAAGCTTGGTATGGTGATGGGAGGATGGAATTGAGTACGTCACTCACAGTGGGATTGGTCTCTTACCATATGAAGAGATAGGTCCAGCATGTCCACTTCACTGAGGAAAGTGTCCTCTTGGGCAGAGAGCCCAATCCCCTAGGCAGTGGTGAGATGGGCCTGAAACTTGCTAGGTGGAATTGCAGTGATCCAGTGTGGCTTAAAAGTCATCTTTAGGCTGGTGTTTAGTGTACATGCTTAAGCGTATAACCAAAGACCACAAAAGTAACTTAGTGCATCAGCAGAAACAGAGCAAATATAGGGGCATATCTACACGGAAATGGCGCAGTGCTGCAGCAAATGTTGCAGCGCTGCGCTGCATCATTTTAAAAAACGCAGGGATGCACCGCATTTACAACAATACGGTGCACCTCTGTGTCTTTCCTTGCGCTGGCGCTAAAAATAGCTGTCTAGCGCCGACACAGACACCCTTGCCCCATAGTGCAAGGGTGCCTGCGTTGCAGGGAATGATTGTTTATGTGCAGGAAGGTGTCCCTTCATGCGCATAAACAACCATTAAACAATGGCGATTTGCTACTTCTGTGTGTGCTGCTGAATGCCATGCAAAGTGACTTAAGGCCACTTTCTAAATATGGTGCAAAGCATTGCGCCACCGGAATGTCGGAAGAAGTGACATTCCGTTGGCAAAATCCCATTGTACATATGCCCAATAGTCTTTATCCTCAATGAATAAAATCTGACATTCAACAATTGTCATTTCAGTTGGAAACATCATCAAAAATACTTTATACAAACAGGTCCCGCTTGATCAGATGCCTTAGCTGTAAAGGGAAGACATCCTGGCAAGTATATGTATGATATGCATCAGCCTGAGAAAGAATAAGCTACCAGGCTTGAAGCCTGGAAATGCTGCAGGCAGTAAAAAGAGCTCAGTCATGTGAGTGATACAGTGTGTGAGTGCCAGACTGGCAGGTGTGCATTGGTGTGAGAGAGCATAAGCACCCAGTCTTGAAACATGGACATGTTGCAGGCAATATTTAGGTCCTCAGTCTTAAGTGTTTAGATACTCAGTCTTATGAGTGATACAGTGTGTGAATGCCACGCTGGCCGATTTCCTCCATGGATGTGTCTGTGTGCGCATCAAGTAAAAAGGGAACATAAGTGAATTCTGTCAGTTAAGCTTAGGTGATGGACTATAGAGGGTTCTGAAATTCAGGCAATCCTGGTCACTCAACTCTCGATCAGGTGATGTGGAATTAATCAGAGTGAATATACCTCACTCCATCTCTGTAAATATGCATTCCTCAGCCTGGGGTATGAATCAAATATCAAATCGAAAGGCAAGTAGACCCTACGATAAGGGCATGTGGAGGATTTTTGCACATTTATATTTTTGTGCATCATTAACAAATTGCAGAATACAGTTACAAACTTGATTATTCATATATATAGTGAAACAGTACTGGTGTTTTTTAAATGAGCGTCTTACAGAAGTACGTTTCCCTGACCCTTGTTTACTGAGCCTCAATTTAAACCAATCAATCAATCAATCAAACATTTGTAAAGCGCACTACTCACCCGTGAGGGTCTCAAGGCGTGGGGGGGAGGGGTGCTGCTACTGCTCGAATAGCCAGGTCTTGAGAAGCCTCCTGAAGGTTAGTAGGTCCTGGGTCTGCCGTAGGAGGGTGGGGAGGGTGTTCCAGGTCTTGGCGGCGAGGTGGGGGAACGATCTGCCGCCGGTGGTCACTTTTCGGATGCGGGGGACGGTGGCGAGGTCGGCGGAGCGGAGCTGTCGGTTCGGGGTGTAGAAGGTGAGTCGTCTGTTGAGGTATGCCGGTCCGGTGTTGTGGAGCGCCCTGTGTGCGTGGGTGAGGAGCTTGAAGGTGATCCTCTTGTTGACGGGAAGCCAGTGCAGGTCTCTCAGGTGTGGTGTGATGTGGCTGTGGCGCGGGATGTCGAGGATCAGGCGAGCAGAGGCGTTCTGTATGCGTTGTAGTCGTTTCAGGAGTTTTATCGAGGCTCCTGCGTAGAGGGTGTTTCCGTAGTCCAGCCTGCTGCTGACGAGGGCCTGGGTGACCGTTCTTGTTTTGGTGGGGATCCACCTGTAGATCTTGCGAAGCATGCGGAGGGTGTTGAAGCAGGAGGACGAGACGGCGTTGACTTGCTTGGTCATGGAGAGTGTTGAGTCGAGGATGAACCCCAGGTTGCGTGCGTGGTCGGTGGGTGTTCGTGCTGCTCCCAGTGCGGATGGCCACCAGGAGTCGTCCCAGGCTGAGGGGGTGGAGCCGAGGATGAGGACCTCTGTCTTGTCCGAGTTCAGCTTCAGGCGGCTGTTCTTCATCCACTCGGCGACGGCTTTCATTCCTTCCTGGGGGTTGGTTTTGGCGGTGAGGGGGTCCTTGGTGAGGGAGAGGATCAGCTGGGTGTCGACGGTGTAGGAGATGATGTTGAGGTCGTGCAGGCGGGCGACGTGGGCGAGTGGAGCCATGTATATGTTGAACAGTGTCGGGCTGAGGGATGATCCTTGGGGTACGCCGCAGATGATCTCGGAGGCTTTGGAACGGAAAGGGGGGAGGCGGACGCTCTGGGTTCTGCCGGAGAGGAAGGAGGTGGTCCATTCCAGAGCCTTGTCTCGGATCCCTGCGTTGTGGAGGCGTGTGCGAGGGTGCGGTGGCAGACCGTGTCGAAGGTGGCCGATAGGTCTAGGAGGATGAGGGCCGCGGTTTCGCCGTTGTCCCGCAAGGTCCTGATGTCATTGGTGGCGGCGATGAGGGAAGTCTCGGTACTGTGGTTGCTGCGGAACCCGGACTGGGACGGGTCCAGGATGTTGTTTTTCCTCGAGGTAGCGGGTCAGCTGTCTGTTGACGGTCTTCTCGATGACCTTCGCCGGGAATGGGAGCAGGGAGATGGGCCGGATGTTCTTGAGGTCCCTCGGATCCGCCTTGGGTTTCTTCAGTAAGGCATTGATCTCGGCGTGCTTCCAGCTCTCCGGGAAGGTTGCGGTCTCGAAGGAGATGTTGATGGCCTTGCGGAGATGGGGTGCAATGCTGGTGATTGCCTTGTTGATGATGTGGTGTTGGCATGGGTCTGACGGAGAGCCGGAGTGGATGGTGTTCATGATTTCGATGGTCTCGTCGTCGTTTATGTTGGTCCATGTGATCAGGGGATCGATGTGGGTGGTGGCAGCGGGTTCTGAGGTGTCGGTGGTTGTTGGGGCGGTCAGGTTGTTGAAGCTGTCGTGGATGTCTGCGATCTTGCGATGGAAGAAGGTGGCGAGGGAGTCGCACAGGTCTTGCGATGGTGGGATGTCGTTAGTGTTGGTGCTGGGGTTGGAGAGTTCCTTCACGATGTTGAAGAGCTCTTTGCTGTTGTGTGCGTTGTTGTCGAGTCGGTCCTTGAAGGAGGCCCTTTTGGCGGATCTGATGAGGTGATGGTGTCTGTGGATGGCGTTCTTGTGGGCTGCGTAGCTGTCTGGTGTCTGTTCGCTGTGCCATTTCTTCTCTAGTGTGCGGCAGGTTTGCTTGGAGGCCTGGAGGTCTGCGGTGAACCAGCTGGCTTTCTTGTTAGTGTGTCTGTTGGAGGGTTTCTTGATCGGGGCGAGAGTGTTGGCGCAGTTGTCGATCCAACGTCTGAGGTTACGGGCAGCGGAGTCGGCGTCGGTGGGGTCTGCGGGTGGGCTTCGGGCGAGGGTGGTGTTTAGCTGGTCTTCGGTGATTTTGCTCCAGCTGCGGCAGGGGATCTGTTGAGTGCGGTGGTGCCTGGTGGGTTTCCGGAAGGTGAAGTGGATGCAGCGATGGTCGGTTCAGTGGAGTTCGGTGGTGTGGCTGAAGGTGACGTGGGGGCTTGCGGAGAAGATGGGATCAAGGGTGTGGCCGGCAGAGTGGGTGGGCGTTGTGACGGGCTGTCTGAGTCCGAGGTTGGCGAGGTTGTCAATCAGGGTGGTGGAGTTGGTGTTGTTGTTGTTCTCAAGGTGGAAGTTCAGGTCTCCGAGGAGGATGTAGTCCGTGGAGGCGAGGGCGTGCGTGCTGACGAAGTCGGCGATGGAGTCGCTGAACTGGGGCCGGGGTCCGGGGGGTCTGTAGACGAGAGTTCCTCTGAGGGTGGTGTTGGGATCGGTGTGGATCTGGAAGTGCAGGTGTTCGGCGGTGCTGAGGGTGTCGTCGGTGCTGGTCGAGACCCTGAGGGTGTTCTTGTGGATGATGGCGATTCCCCCTCCTACTCCATAGTGGCGGTCCCTGCGGGTGATCTTGTAGCCGTCCGGGATGGCAATGGCGCTGTCGGGTGCCAAGGAGGCGTTCATCCAGGTCTCTGTCAGGAAGGCGACGTCCTGGGAGGATGTGTCGAGCAGGTCCCAGAGTTCGACAGCGTGTTTGCGTGCGGAGCGGGTGTTCAGTAGTATGCATCTGAGGTGGTTGCGTCCTGTCACGGTGGGCGGTTTGGCGGCTCGGATGCTGGTGAAGCTGCAGCTCCGGCAGGAGAAGGGTCCTTTGGTGTGCTTCGGGGCGGCCAGGAAGCAGGTGTGCGGTCGTCCGGTGTTGAGTGCGTGGAGGGTGTTGGCGTCGTAGTGGCGTCGGGTGTCGTGGCGTTCACGGGGGCCAGGGGGTCTGGTGCTGGGCGCGGACGGGCGCGGACGGGCGCAGACGGGCTTGCCTTTGGCGCGCCTTCGGCGCGGCAGCGGCGCGCCCCCTGCGTGCGGCCGCCATTATAAGGGGTGGTGGGAGGGAGGAGCAGCTGGGAGGCGGGAGCGGGATGACGAATGGGCGAGCAGGGGGGCGGGCCGCAGGGTACGCAGCGACGGGAAAAAACGGGCGAAAATCCGGGGCACAGAAGAAAAGGGGAAACAATAGCAACAAATATCACGGACAGCAAAAACAGGATACAAAATACAAACCAGGGGCACAGAGGCTAAAAGGGAGACAACAACAGCAATATATCACGGAAGCAATACAGTGAAACAAAATGCAACCGACGCACAGGGGCCTCGAACCTACGGCGGTGGCAGAGAGCAGAGGGACACGGGCACAAAGGTGGTGCTGTGCGGCGTGGGGGAGCGACCTACCTGAAATCAGGGTCAAGGGTCGCTTGCAGTCAAATGGATGTCACCCTTGTCTTCCACCTGCACATTTCACTCTTTGTTATATATGCAGCACTTGGTCAAGCAGAATAATATTTATGTATTTCTATTGTCATTGTGCATGCTGTTCTTGATAAATTGTCTCTGGTTTTGAACCAAACTGCAACTTTTACTTTAAGGTCTTTCCGCTGTACCCTATGTAATCATAATAACATGCTGTCGTTCGTGTATCTAGTTTGTTCCACCTTTTCCGGATGGCATTAGCATAGAGTGGACCGAATAATTTTCAGATAGTGGGTTGGTGCTTAGGTGTTAAAGCAATATGACATTTAATGAGATTGTGCTCTGATTTGCTGTGGATGTAACATTTTCGACAATACCACAATGATTCTGCAGTTCTGTTAATTTCATATGCAAAAATAATGTAAAAAAACCCTCGCTTTTTGGGGTCAGCCAGAGACACTTCTGTTCTACTAAGAATGATGACCGTATTGCCCTTGATTTTTATTACTTTCTCCAATGACCCTGGCTCAGTGTACAAATGTCTGGCTCTGAGCCCAGTAAAGGCCAATCTGTGTTAACTGCGGACTTCATAGCAGGGATTAGCTATCCGGAAGTTGACAAGAGCAGTTGGGAAAATGAATAAAGGACAGCATTAGCACTGCCTGTTTTGACTTTGAGATACCAGGAGAGGTTCTCCTATTCATCCCCAGGACCCTCCTAGACTATAGAAGAGAAACACAGTGTTGGCCCTGTTAGCTAGGGGAATAGCCAAAAAGCTGAAGACTGGCCAGGCTAGTGGCTGCTGAGCCATATTATGTTGAAACAAGGGATCCAGGATAGTTTTACACTAAGGCAAAGAGGAAATGCTGCAAATAAAGGTGGGGGGGGGGGGCTTCAAGAAAATAGTTAGGGCTTGATGGTTTATTTTCACCAGTCACTGGCTAGGGTACACAATAAATCTTGCACCTCAACTACCACCTTCCTAGAACATCCCTAAAGAGAAGACTCCATCTGAAGAAAAAGAAGGTCCTAATGGAAGAAGAATCCCGACTTCTGACTTCTGCTAAAAGTAGGGGACTTAGACAAGGACTCCTGAAACCTGCTGAAACCCAGAGACTGGAACTGCTCTCCAAGGGTTGAGTGTTTAGCCTCCTTTTTACCTGCTATAGGGACACTCAAAGCAGAAGGACTCCTGACTCCAAGAGGTCAAACAATACTAAAGAGGAATAGACCCTACAGGAGACCAAGCTTGAGAGGGTCATGGTTCCTCTGAAGAAAAAACCTTTGACCAGGACAACCTGCTTGGTGTATCTGACCTCTGGTCCCTTATGGTCAGCTACAAATTGCACTCAGGTCCCAGTCCACCATAAACTATTGTTTTTCCATAGGGCCTGACTTTTTCTAGGCACATTTTGCCTTAACCAGTTCCCTAAACCTCCTTTGATGATATTGGTGTCTTTTTGCTTATTAAATTGCTCTCTATTTGTCTAAATTGCTTTTTGAATTGTATTTTGTTCTATATTTTGAAATAACGGTATTGCTTGAATTTAACATGCACTTTTCGGAGGATTGCCCACTGCTTGATCCATAGCTACCAGGGGTTGAGCTGATACTTTCCTACTCTCTCTGAATTGTGTTTTAACCTAAACAGAGCGGGTTTATTGTGTTGGTAGGTGTATTACCCTCCCTAATTAATAAACCCATTTTTGACAGGTAGTATAAGGAAAACTGAATTAATCAGTCAATTTCTCAGCAACGCTCCTGAAAATATAGAATCCCACAGCACATAACATTTGCTCCTTCCCTCCCTCCTAATCTTTAAAAACCAATCGGAAATGCACCTATTACATGCTGACTAACTGCTCGCCCTTTCTTGGGTCAAATCCTCACTTACAGTGCTACCATGTTTACAGTTCCTTGCTGTCCGCTATCTGTTGCCTTTTAAGCATGACTACTTATATATAACACGTAAAGAACTGTTGCTGTCTTCAGGTACATAAACCTTTGAAATATGAAACATTTTGTATAGTAACCTTTGCATATTGTACTATCTTATTTAATCCAAAATAATGTTCTATCCATGTTCAGGATGTAAATACTGCTGACCCCATTCCTTGGTATGGATATCTGTGACCCTAATGTTACTGATGCTGCATTTGGAGTTTTCCTACCAAGTGTCGTCTTATAGAGCATCATCGTGTAAAGCGCAACAACACCGATGATAAACACTATAATAAATTAATAAAAAAATAACGAAGTAAGTAATACCTGCGAAAAGGCATTGTACTTTTGCAGACCTGCTGTAGAGACGCTGTGAAGCTCAAAGTGAAAGGCAGAGCTGAAGAACCATGGGCACTTGTGGTGACGCGGATAAAGAAGTGGGCATGGGGCGGAAGGGGGCTAACCTGCTCTCCAGACTCCTCAGTCTGTAGATTCATTTCTGTTGGGTTGTCGGGAAAGAGGAGGCCCAGCGGGGAAACTAAGTTCAGTGCAATACAATAGAAAGAACTTTATGGGCTTGGCAAGCCTGACTGGTATTGCCAAAGTACACACACTGAGTGCATAAAGTAAGACGATTGTTCCAGGCTTAGTCATTGCGGTTTCTTCGATGATACATGGTCTCTGTTGTTTTACATGCTCACTCACCCCCTCCGTCTCTTCTCATGCCAGGCACGGGCATGTTTTGAAGCCGTTTCTGCTGTTTCTGGCGGGGCTAAGGGAGTTTTCCTTAATTTTCATTTTTTTTGTCACAATTTTACAAAGGCTTCGTTTTGCTCGTGGAGTTTGGGAAAATAAGTGCCCGGATGTCTCTTCATGTGGGTCATTGTATTAAAAAAAAGTTTCTCAGTGCTTAGTTATTTCATGTCACAAAACTTGCAAGGAGTGTCTTCTTTCAGAAATATGTGTCACACCGTCTTTATTTTCACCCTGTGGTCATTCAGTCTGCATTTGGCGAGCGTTTGGCTATTGTTTGCATTTTTAAGCTTTGTTATCATGTTTTTTTCTAGCATTTCTGACCACGGGGTTTTTACTACAGGATTTTGTGCAAGTGGTCCATAACATTTTGACTTTTCTAAGGCAGTAAAGGCGAGAAAGTACAGGTTCTGGGGGGTACAATGACGACAACTCGGAGTACTTCTTTCGTCTCACACAAGATAGATTTCTGGGGTAATTTCAGATTTATTTGCAAGACAACGCAGATTCAGGTGAAATAATATTGTGGCGGATCAATGGAAGATGGAAAGGAGTGAAGGTAAGCACATAACTCTGGCGAGGAATGACTGTGATTTTAAGCGGAGGTCCCCAGCTCTGTTTCTCTTGCATTCGCCCTATTTCATGTCTCTTGGCTCAACTTCTATCCATTGTCCTCTCATTCTTCTCTTCTATCCTCGTTTTCCTTTTTATTACTTACTGTCCATAAACTTCCTGTTTGCACTGATCCCTTTCTATTTTCCTCCCTCTTTCTCGTTCTCTTTCCGTCACATCTTTCTCCAGCTGTTTGTTTGTATCACGTCTCCTACCTCTTTTCTCCGTCTTTCTCGTTTCCCCTAGCTGCCTTTAGCACCCCGCCCTTTCCCGCACCTTAGATTGCAGGGGACGTCCTGCTCTTTCTTCTCTATTCCCATCCTTTCTCTCCGATATCCCCCGCCCCCCTTTGCCCCCAGGACAAGGACGGGAGTTCAGGGGGAGAGAAATTGCGAGCTTCCTTGGAATAAAGTACTGTTGTGTGGGGCAGGATGGGCCGTGGCCCGCTCCCAGCCTCCGATTGGTGGATTTCTGGGGGAGTGTTGCCTTCAGGGGGTGTGCCTCTGCGGACCTCATTCACAGAGCTGGAATTTAAGGACATGCTGTCCAAGGCTGCCCCGGCCAGGACCATCCCCCGTGTCCTGAGCCCCAGGGTCATTGCTACAGCACGGCAATCACTCACACTTGTGTCCTGCATTCCTCAGAGGACAGCCCCTTCCATCCTCCTCCTCAGATCATCTGTCTCCTGACAATGATGGATGGGAGCGGATACTATAGCAGCAGCGCGGGTGCCTGACCTGCAGCAGGCAAGTGTCAAGGGACCATGGGAAAAAGGAAGTCTGGTTTAGTGAGCGCTTCCGTGTACTAATAGCAACACAACTGTTAATGTGTGTGTTTGTGTCTGAGAGGACTGATAGAAAGATAGACATATAAATAGAGAGAGAAAGAAACTGGCCGACATTTAAATAGACAGACGCAGGGATAGACAGACAGACAGATAGACAGACAGACAGACAGACGACAGACAGACAGACAGATAGATAGATAGATAGATAGATAGATAGATAGATGGATAGATGGATAGATGGATAGATGGATGGATGGATGGATGGATATGCTTGGCAATGTACATATGGATGGCTTTTTTCAAATTTCCTTATAAACATAACAGCAAAGACCCTAATAATAGTTACACTTAATTATGTGCATGTTTTTAAACTGTGCGTCATACTTCAATACTCATGTTATTTTTGCACAATTTCACTTAATTTACTACCCAGTTGCAGGATTTGAACTCACTTTGTACAGAGCCCAAAACAGTCTAGCGGTGAGAGTTCACATATATATATATTCACTGAAAAAACCATAGGTTTTATGGACAGTTATAGTTAGTTGGACATTGCACTCGTACAAAACCCGTGAAATTCCCCCGTTATAGTTAGTTCAGCTAACTATAACTCGCGCCCCCGCATGCACTGCTGATGACGTCACATATTACATCACTCATGACATGGTCAGTGACATCACTGGTGACATCACTGATGACATCATCCAGTGACTGTGTGTTTCTGTAAAGTTTAAATATGTTCAATATATATAGGGAAAGGCGTATTGCAGAATGAGTGGGTGTATAAGTGTCTAAATGGATGATTTAGTACGTGCGTGACTGACTCTACAAGTGAGTGATTAAACGTATCTTACTGAATGCATGGGTTAGTGACTAAACTGTGTGAATGTCCGTATCCGTCTGTTTGTTGGTGTGTAAGTGGATGCATGGATTTGCGAATAGCTACATGAGTGTCTATATGGGTTATTGATTGGTTCACAGAGTATTTGTATGGCTGCCTGAGTGTTTGTGTGGATGGGGTGTGTGTGACTCTGTACATAGATGTGTGAGTGGGTGATTCACTGGGTGCATGATTTCAAGAATGCATCTGTGATGGACTGCTTGGGTGGGTGAGTGTGTGTATGGGTATGTTAGTGAGTGAATGTATATCTCAGTGGTACATGTGCGAGTAACTACATATGTAAAAGGCAGTATATATGTGTGTTAGAGTATTTAAATGGCTATAAGTGAGAGTGTGTGATTGTGAGAGTGGCTGTATGGATGCATGTGTGCTTGTATCAGTTATTGTATAAGAGCGTAAGAATGTGCTAGTATTTGTATGAGTAAGTGAGCTGGTGTGTGTATAACTGTATAGGTGAGTAAATGGGTGTGTGATTAATTTTTTGCATGACTGACTAGGTGTGTGAGTACCTCTATGGATGAGTGGCAGTGTGTGAGTGTTTATATAGGTGTATGAGTGCATATGATAATCCTGTACTGAGTGACCGTAAGTATGAGTGACTGTACGGGTGAGTGAGTGGATATGTGTGTAGACCTAAGAATCAGTGAGTGGGTATGTAGTTATTGGTGTTGTAGTGTCTATGGTTTTGCGAATAGCAGTCTGTAATTTAGAGTGGGTGTATGAAAGGTTATATTAAGGTGTGAGGAGGTGCATCAGATTATCACGTAGATGATGTGATCAGTGATGTCATTTGAGATGTCATCAGTGATGTCATCAGTGATGTCACTGACCATGTCATGAGTGATGTAATATGTGACGTCATCAGCAGTGCATTGTGGGCGCGAGTTATAGTTAGCTGAACTAACTATAACGGGGGAATTTCACGGGTTTTGTACGAGTGCAATGTCCAACTAACTATAACTGTCCATAAAACCTATGGTTTTTTCAGTGAATTTCAAAGGTTTTT
This sequence comes from Calotriton arnoldi, assembly GCA_963921515.1. NCBI lineage: Eukaryota > Metazoa > Chordata > Amphibia > Caudata > Salamandridae > Calotriton > Calotriton arnoldi. Next base: position 1,129,222 of record CAWUFW010001257.1, read on the forward strand.
TAAATGCTAATTTCTAACTATAACGTGCGTAAAACCTATGGTTTTTTCAGTGAATTTCAAAGGTTTTTTAAATGCTAATTTCTAACTATAACGTGCGTGAAACCTATGGTTTCTTCAGTGAATTTCAAAGGTTTTGTAAATGACAATTTTTAAATGTATTAATTGTTATATTTATTTTTTTGATACTGATTTACTACATTTTTTTAAACTATTTATTTTTAGATATTTTATTTTTTAAATTACATTGTAATTACATTATATATTACATTGCAAAATATACTTTCTCAGAATGAATTACTTTAGTTTAAATACTTTGCAAATAGGCAATAGACTTTTAAGTACAGTAGTTACAGTTGTTGCAATGGGCAACACAATTTCAAACACAATGCAACATTGAGCTCAATGTGAATTTCTAGTTAAATGCAATTAGTTACTTTATGGATTACTTTTTCTAACCACAGGACTGGATCCTAGATTCAGTCCTGGGACATCTCCTGTAAACAGTTGAGTAAAAGCGTTTTGGTTACAGTAGTGATTTTTAAGGAATATTATTGTATTTTAAAAGTTGACACTTAGAAACTTTTTCACATAGAATCACCAATGTTATCCTACGGGAGGAAATTCACTTAGCAGGTAAGTAGTGTTATCGTTACTTTTTCTTACTCAGTGTTGGATCCTAGATCCAGCAATGGTGCATCTCCTGTAAACAGTTGAAAGAATGCGTATAAGTCATACAGGCGATTTTTAAGGAATATTTGTAGTTTGTGAAAATCGACACAAACTTTTCTGCTGAAAACCAGACAATGGATTCCTATGGAAGGAAATACAAGTTACTGGTAAGTACGGTTAGAATTACTTTTCAGGGTCAGTGCTGGGCTAAAAGATGCAGCACTGGGTTCTCTCCTGATAACAGGTGAGTAAATCGGAATTCGTAGTTCGGTTGATTTTAGAGGAATATTATAAAGTTCCAAAACTCCACACTTAGAAGAATTTCCAAGTGAAACCAGTCAATGTTAGCCTATGGAAGGAAATTCAAGTTACTGGTAAGTACGGTTAGAATTACTTTTCAGGATCTGTACTGGGCTCAAAGATGCAGCACTGAGGTCTCTCCTGATAACAGGTGAGTAAATCGAAATTCGTAGTTCTGCTGATTTTAGAGGAATATTTGTATGTTTCAAAAATCGACACTTAGAAACTTTTTCAGCAAAAAGCAGGCAATGATATCCTATGGAAGGAAATTCAAGTTACTGGTAAGTACGGTTAAAATTACTTTTCAGGATCAGTACTGGGCTGAAAAATGCAGCACTGAGGTCTCTCCTGATAACAGGTGAGTAAATTGGAATTCGTAGTTCTGCTGATTTTAGAGGAATATTTGTATGTTTCAAAAATCGACACTTAGAAGAATTTCCAAGTGAAACCAGTCAATGTTAGCCTATGGAAGGAAATTCAAGTTACTGGTAAGTACGGTTAAAATTACTTTTCAGGATCCGTACTGGGCTGAAAGATGCAGCACTGAGGTCTCTCCTGATAACAGGTGAGTAAATCGGAATTCGTATTTCGGCTGATTTTAGAGGAATATTATAAAGTTCCAAAACTCAACACTTAGAAGAATTTCCAAGTGAAACCAGTCAATGTTAGCCTATGGAAGGAAATTCAAGTTACTGGTAAGTACGGTTAAAATTACTTTTCAGGATCAGTACTGGGCTGAAAGATGCAGCACTGAGGTCTCTCCTGATAACAGGTGAGTAAATCGGAATTCGTAGTTCGGCTGATTTTAGAGGAATATTTGCACAATGGTGAAGGAAGGGGGTGGCATGTCTGCAAACACGCCCTCTGGCGCGCTTTAAGTTGGAGAATTAATTCCTTCTCAATCCCGAGGGTCCCTAGGGGCCAACTAGCCCACCAGATACCTCCAGTATGCGACAGAGAGCTGCGTTGCAGAGAGGTGTTCAGAGGCCACGCCCCTTTTTACAACACTCTGCAACGCAGCTCCGTGGCGCTTACTGGAGGTACCTGGTGGGCTAGTTGGCCCCCAGGGACCCTCAGGATTGAAGGGGATTTAATTCCCCATCTTAAAACGCGCCACGGGGCCTGTTTGCACACATGTCACCTGAAGCCACGCCCCCTCCCTTCACCACTGTGCAAACGTGCCCCGTGGCGCGTTTTAAGTCGGGGGATTAACTACCCTTGAATCCTGAGGGTCCCTGGGGTGCAACTAGCCCACCAGCTACCTCCATTAAGCGCCACAGAGCTGCGTTGCAGAGAGGTGTAAAAAGGGGCGTGGCCTCAGAACACCTCTCTGCAACGCAGCCCCCTGGCGCATACTGGAGGTTCCTGGTGGGCTAGTTGGCCCCTAGGGACTAGTTGGCCCCTAGGGACCCCCAGTATTCAAGGGGAATTTGTTTCCCCTCTGCAAACGCGCCAGGGGGCGCGTTTGCAGAGTGCTGACAAAGAGGGGCGTGGCCTCCAGCACCATGCCGGATTTTTTTGGGGGGATTTTTTTTTTAAAAGGGGGCTGTGTGGCCCCCCTTCTTTGTAATTATTTTGGGCCCTGGGGACCCCATCCCCCAGGGCCTGACCCCCTTTTATTTTTATTTTTTTAAAAAGGTACGGGAAGGGGACCGCGTGGGCCTCCCTCCCGTGGCCAATTTCGACCCGGGGAACCCATCCCCCGGGTCATTGCCACCTTATTATTTTTTTTACATTTTAATGGAGGGGGGCTGCGTGGCCCCCCTCCTAAGGCCTCCTTAGGCCCCGGGGACCCCATCCCCCGGGGCCGGCCTTTATTTGTTTATTTATTTTTTTATTATTTTTGGGGAGGTGGTCCCCGGGGCTCTGGGGGTCCGTAACGGACCCCCATATTTAACTCTTTAGTGCCCCGGGGAGGTGGCGGTCCCCAGGGCATGTGGGGAGGCTGGAGCCCCCACACAAGTACTTTTTAAATAAAAAAGAAGCCCCGGGGGTGGCGGTCCCCGGGGCTTGGGGGGGCCTTAGAGGCCCCCCATTCATTAAAATTATAACCCCCCGCATGCCCCCGGGACTTGGCCCACCCGGGGGCCAATTAACAACAAAGCGCGGGAGACCGCGCATCGTTTTTTTTTTTTTGCGGCGGGATTCGCGCATCCCGCCAATTTTTTTTTTTTTTTAAATCTTTTTTCTGCCCAGGGGGTCCTTGTGGGACCCCCTGAGCAGACCTAGGGGGTCAGGGTGTTTCTACCCTGCCCCCTTTGTGCGTTTTGCGCACTTGTTTCTTGTTTTTTTTTTTTTTCTCGGCGGGATCTGCGCATCCCGCCGATTTAAAAAAAAAAAATTCCTTTTTCTGCCCAGGGGGTCCTTGTGGGACCCCCTGAGCAGACCTAGGGGGTCAGGGTGTTTCTACCCTGCCCCCTTTTTGCGCTTTGCGCACTTGTTTCTGTCCCTCGGTTCTACCGTGGGACAAAATGGCTGCCAACACTTCCTGATTTGGAGTGTTGACAGCCAATTAGCTTGCAGCTCGTGATCGGGAGGGTACGCGGACCCTACTCGGCCATAGATATATATGTGACTTTACTTTTGATTTTCTCAGAAACTACTGAACGGATTTACACCATTTAAGCAAAAGGCACGACACTGAACCAAGGGCTACCTCTTTGCCAAATTTGGTGTAATTCCGTTCAGCAGTTCGGGCTGTAGCCGCGATGAAAGGATCCTATCGAAAAATGAATGGGGAAAACGCGTTTTGGGACCCCCCTTTTTTCTCGGCCCCCGCTTGACGAATCAACCAGAGACTTTCAAGCTAGGAGCGGAGCGGAGCGCCCCAACAAGTTGGAAGCTTTCGCGAAGATTCGTCAACCGGCGCAAGAGTTATTTCAAATAGAATGTCGCGGATTTCCTATGGAAAATAGGTCCTAACTATAACTATCTACTGGCGACCGCCAGTAGATAATATATATATATATATATATATATATATATATATATATATATTTTTATATGAATATGAACTCTCTCCACTGTAACTCTTTTGGGCTCTGTACAAGTTGAGTGAAATCCGGTTGGTAAATTGAGTGAAACTGGGCAAAAATAACATGAGTGCTGTAGTACCCTAAGGTAACCATAACTCGGGCCCTCGTCATGTGAATGAATGAATGAGAGAGTTTATAAAGCGCACAGATACTCCAAAAGGAGTGTCCTGGCGCTACAGAATCACACGGCTGCTGACACAAGAATGAATTAGCTTCCAAAGAGCCAGGTTTTCAACAGTTTCCTGAAACTCGGCAAATCCTGAGAAAGTCTGAGGGGCAACGGAAGTTTATTCCATGCCTGTGCCCCCAGATGGCTAAAGGATTTTCCTCCCCTGCGTGCCAATCGTTCCTTAGGCACGCAGGCATTCGCCCCCAGACTTGATCTTAGAGTCCTCTTAGGGGTGTACCAGCTAACACGCTTTCTGAGGTACTGCTAATTACCCCACATATTACATCACTCATGATATCTTCTATGACCCCATCGATAATATCACTGCAACATTTGCAGTAAAAGTATTGATGAGAAAACTGTGCATGGCGGGGGCATATATATATATATCTTCACAGAAAAACACAAAGGGTAAAGTAACATTATAGTTAGGTTAATATGTCCGTGATAACATTAACATTTTGAACTAAAAAAAAACAGAAATTCACTAGTCATAGTTAACTATAAATTGCATCCCGCCATGCACTGCTTATGACTTCACATATTACATCACTCATGACATGCTCAATGACATAATTTATGACATCTCAAATGACATCATTGATGACATCATCCAATGAGTGTGTTAGTTTGTTTTAAATTTGATATAGTTTCAGGCAACTACCATATTATTTTTCTACCTAATTTTGGACAGCCTGTGTCCAGCTGATGAGTGTAAGTGTTTACAAATGATGCATCATAGGTGTGTAGCAGTATTGAACACATTATAAATCTTTGTATTGAAGAGTAAGTTTGTGTGCAGATGGCAGTTGATGACTTGTGTCCAGTAAGTAAGTAAGTCCGTTTTTATATAGCGCAGCTACTCACCCTTACGGGTCTCAAGGCGCTGGGGGCCGGAGTGGAAATTAAGTGAGCTATTGCCCAGAGTCACATGGTGCTGAGCTGAGCTGCCGCCGGAGCCGGGGATCGAACCGTGAACCCTGTGCTCCGAAGTCAGCCGCCCTGGCCGCTGCACCACACCAGAATGTTCCACACAAGTTTTTTGGTTCTGCAGAAAAAGTTGCAATGGGGCAAATATTTTACGTAGTAGATACTAAGGGGCCTATTCCGATCTCGACCGATAGGGCACCGAATCGGATTCGGCTTAACCGGATCCGATTCGGAGCCCTCTTTCCCGACCGAGTCGTACGTGCGTCCGGCCGAGCGAGTACGATGCAAAATCGCCGGCCGACTCGTTCGCGAGACCCAACCGCACCGACGACTCGTTCGCGAGACCCGACCGCTCCGACCGACTCGCACGGACACGACTCGCACCGTGCAATGGAGACGTTCCCCGGCCGGGTAAGTACGATGCGCGTCTCGAGCAGTCCGACCGAGTTACGCAGTCCGGCTCGAAAGAGCAGTCGGAGCCGGACTTTGGGGGTCCGTGTCGGACCCCCCTGTACGCGTAGCCGTGCGAGTCGCACACAGGGGGGACCCATGGGTCCCCCCTACCTGTGCATGTACAGCGCGACCCGCTACGACACGTACCCACTGTAGGGGGCGCCCTTGTTCGCCTCGCACCCATTGAGTCAATGGGAGCCCGCGTATGCGTTGTACGACCGGCTCCCATTGACTTCAATGGGAGTCCGACCGACTCGAGTCCAATGACATGCGAACGCATCGTACTCGTCCGGTCGGACTGCTAGGGTCTGATTCGGTCGGAAATCTATCCGGGTCCGGCTCGGTCGGAGAGATTTCCGGCCCGAATCGGAATCGGCCCCTAAGTATTGTGAGCAGCCTTGAGTTATTAGACAGAATCATCTCAGCATGACAACTTCTACATAACATAAATTACTGTGTGCACCAGATACTAACCTATGTACATGTGCTTCTTTTGCTTCAGAAGATGGGCTATCTGTAAGGTTTTCACCACAGTGTGAAGGCTTCAGGAAGCATAATCTCTAGCACCTTCAGACTGTTTGATTTGAAATATTATTCTCTTGATGTGCACACTTGAAGTGTTCCCTTTACAATGCTTATACTCTATTTCGTATTAAGTTAGCATTCATGGCGCCATCTTTCTTGGTGCCATCTTGTTTTGTATCCGAGATTGAGCTCCTGTCTCATAACGCCTGCCTCAGAAGAAAGGCTGCCTCTGTGCCTCCAGCTTGTACTTCTCAAGGTTGAAGCTTTGTTGCACTAATGAATGTACTATCTATTGTTGCATACCTTTGCTGTTAGATAGACTCGTTCCCACATCTTCGAATGGCGACCTTGGGGCCGAGATAGCATGTACCCAGCCCTGTTCATTCTTGTTTGCCTTCTTTGTTCACCATGGCCTGAGCTGGGAAATTCCAGTTTGGGCGGGACTTTCGAGGTGTTGGAAATGTATATTTTATGTTACCATGTGGACGGGAGTCAGTCCCTCGGCAGTCATCTCAGGAGACTGATCAGACTGGGCTCTGCTGCAGCGTATCAGTAATAAACGAATTGGTTTGTATTCTCTACTGTCTGACCGACTCTTCATTTATTGGGAAGGTAGAGAGGTGGTTGTGAGTGACCCGGGTGACCCTAATCGGGCCACTTCTTTCAAGACCATGGTTATTTTAGGCGAAGAGTGTCCTTTTTGACAAGTGTTGCATATAGTGTCCACTGTTCTGAGTTGATACTTTTTTAATACTATGTCGTATATTTCTCATGAGAGTTTCACTGTCTGCAAACAATATTGTACAGAGTAAACTCTCTCCATAGACTAATCACTGTTTACAGTACCCACTTTTCTACTCTTATCAACTTCAATTCTCAGATTAGATTCAATGACTGTGAGGGGTTTGATACAGATAAAATCTATCAGTAGCAAGGCATTAATTTTGGAACAGATGTTGAGTAAATATCTTGAGGAAACTGGCTTTCTCTGAACAGCTGTATACATGTTGAAAACCGAGTGCAAGGAGGGTTTCCTATATATCTGTGGTTGATTGTTAACGTGAACTAGGCTACCTGTGAAGTATATGTTATACGGTCAATACTGCACATAACACATGCTTGCTACACCTAATGGAGTTGTAGTTGCGATGGCATTAATGATGCTTCATATTATTTTGAGCTATTTTGTACTTACTTTCAGGCCTCTAATGCCATACTAGTCTATAGAGTAATATGTACAAAAGAAGTTTGGATGATGTCATCAATGATGTCATTTGAGATGTCATCAGTGATGTCAGTCAGTCAGTCAAATATCTATATTCGCTTTGTTTCCGAAGCATAAAAGAACACATATAAAAATGGTCATAAATAGACATTTAAAACAATAAAAAGAATTCATGGATATTACAACATTTTTAGGAACCAGTTAGGTAAAAGCCTAAGCAACCAGTACATACCTAAAACATAAGATTCATTAAAACATTCAAGATGAATAAAAGCATTCAATTCATCCTTTCCTTATGTCAGATGACGTCTAATTTTCAGACATTACCAAAGATAAAGTGCAACCGCCTGGCACAACAGTGGGCCGTCTAGCTTTTGAATAAAACACAGAGCTGGTTTATACTGCCTAAAATTATACCTACGCATAAGCGGAGCAATACTTTTCTTCCTTGGGATACGATAAAGAGTACAAAAGGACATAAAGTGCAGGGGAGACTGAGTTGACACACCATAACGTGGGCACAAATCGAGCTACCTAAATGAATAACAAGCTACAGGGAAGCCCAGCATTAACAGGAGATAATTCATACAGAATCTAGTAAGTATGAAACAATGGTACAAGTTCTGAATTAGCATCAAGTAAGACTGCAAACCGGGGCAAGAGGGAAGAGAATTATAGTTAGTAATCGCATATTTTTGACTATTAGCTTCCCTTCTTTTAAGTGCAGCTTTAGCTAAAAATACCTCCTTCAATCTTGCTTTACTTAGTGTGAAACAGGTGGTAGGACTATTAAACAGTTCGGGCAACCCCAGATACTCCAAAGTAGACTTTACATATAGCAACCAAGGAATCTCTAAGGCATACTCTAATTTCAAGCAGTCCTCCAAAATCAGCTGGTTTAGAGCAACTGTGTCCCTCTTCCAAATCGAATGCCAGAGCACTACGGGTGCCGACCTAAATATATCTATTATGTACTGCACCCCAATTCACAATGGCATATTATGTTAGGGCAAGAGTGGGGTAAGGCTAAAAGCTTCCTAAACAATTTATCCTCAACTCGCTGGATCTCATCAGCATCCGCCATGCCCCAAAAGACCGCCCTGTAACTAGCTGTTGTAACAGATTTTGCTGCATAAATACTTAGTATCTCAGGAATAGGTTTCAACCCTAGTTTCTTTGTGAAGATGGACAGAGCTAAAATCGTTTTTTCCAGTGTCAGAGCCCTGTTTACAAACATATTTTTCCACGAATACTTAGAGTCGAACAAAATACCTCTTACACCCTACTGTTTCCAATATGGAACACTGGACGTGGTTTGGGGCGTTTTCCACAAACAAGTGAGAAAGATTTACTTTCATTCACCTGAAGGTCCAATTCCCTCATAAAGATTGTATAATCATCTATGAGACCCCGCAGTGCTCTGCCAGTTCTTGCTATGAGCACCGCATTGTCTTCATACAGGAGTATGGGGAGTGTGTATGATGTTATGTACAGAATGTCCCTGGGCCTCTCCATCAAACTGTTTCCAATCTGTTGGTATAAAGGGAAAACTGAAATGGGGCCAGGACACAACCCTGCCTTACTCCCCTCTCAATCTTAAAGTGGTTTGTACATTCACCTTCCCGGCCAAATGGCACACAGGCACAGGCCCCAGAGTACAGCTCTCTTATAAAAGTAATAACGGGGCCTTCAATACCCATCTTAGCCATAATGGACCAAATTTAGAGTGAGAAATGTAATCAAAGATGACTGTAAGGTTCACAAAGGCCAGATAGAAAGCACCTTTCTTCGCCACCACATACTTGCCTATCACCAAACTCAAGTTCAGGCAGTGGTCTACCGTACCCATGCCCTTCCTAAAACCATACTGTACGTCCACTAAAATGTTATTTAACTCTGCCCATTGCTCCAATCTGTGTAGCAATAGACGCCCCATTAGTTTTGCGGTGGAATCAAGCTACGAGATTGGCCTATAGTTTTTGGGACTAGACTCATCTCCTTTTTTGTAAATCAGGAAAATTACCAATTGGTTCCAGGATGCCAATGGCTAACCTTTACTATGGCATTAAGCACAACCACCAAAAGCGCAGCCTATAGATCTTAGTGCTCCAAGAAAACACCCACTGGTACCCCATCGGGGCAAGGGGCCTTAAGGCTATTACATTCCCCCAGAGCTCTCTTTTCCTCCTCTAAGTAAAAAACCAAGGGCGATCACCTTCTCCAGGGGCAGGACCGTTTGCAGCCTCTAAGGGGCTAGTCCTACATTGATATATCTTCGTAAAATGGTGTATCCATCCCGCTTCACCTACAACTACGAAAGAAGGACCTATAGGGTCCTTAAAATGTGGGGCATTCACCACCTTCCAGAATTCTAGAACTATCTCTAGCTAGACTTGCTTCCCGAAGATCCTCCCAGGCCTGTTCTTTCAAGGCATTCACTCTAACACATCTAGCCTGTTTGTATACTACGCGCAGCCTTCTCACGAAGGGCTACGTGCAGTTTGGCTAACGCCCCTGAGCACGACGAGTCGAGCGAGCGTGGAGTCGGTTGCTTTGTAAGATGACTATCATGTGCCAGTTGTTGTTTTATGTGTGCAAGGATATCCTTGAAAGCAGAAATAACCTGTCCCGTGGGAAGTTCTGGATTCAGGCAAGCAGACACCTCTGATTGTTTGCAAAAGAAGAGCCCTAGGAAAAACATAGGTTTGTCAACTTTTTCCCACCTCAGAGAAAAGCCATTTTTACTAGCTAACTCTGGTTTAGGAACAACTATTCTGTTGTTTTTTGATAAACCCTCCACCCTCAGAGAGCAAGACAACCAAGCATGGTCACTAAACCCTGAAAGAAGTACTTCGGACTCAGAGAGCCATATACAAAAAGATTCCGAGGCAATAATATAATCTATCATAGTGCCCCTATCTGGGTCCCCAAAGGTACTAGCCAAACATGCTCTCTGGGTATCCCCATTGTTTCTTATTATTAGATTAATTTTTACCAAGAGACCATTCAGAGAGTCCCTATATTATTTGTGCTCAAAATGAACCAGTGACTCACCTTCATTATCCATTAGTCCACAAGCAGATTTTTCAAACCTCGGGCAGTAATGCACATTAAAGTCATTCATCCAAATTACATTCAAAACTTTGGGGTGATGGGATTGGATGGACCTCAACTCAGACTATAACAAGCACACTTCCTGGGCCATGTTTCCAGCGAAGCAGTTATTGTAAAAATTGTAAAAATGTACAATTAACAAATCCCAATCTTTGTGCTTTTCGCAAACCAAACAATGGAAATAAGGGAAGATATTGTGAAATTTGCGCACTTTTTCCAAGCAGGTGTTCGAAATCAAAGTGAGGAGGCCACCTTTTGCTCAGCCAGCCCTAGAAGGAATGGTGGGAGAATAAAAAGAGGGAAAGCCATCCAAAAAGCTGGGCTCTACCTCCATATTTCCAGCAAACATATCACACCATACCTGCCGATTTCCCTCACGCATTCTAGAAGGAATGGTGGGAGAATAAAAAGAGGGAAAGCCATCCAAAAAGCTGGGCTCTACCTCCATATTTCCAGCAAACATATCACACCATACCTGCCGATTTCCCTCAGGCATTCTAAATTTTCCAGTTTCTTCCTCAGACCCGCTATATTCCTGGATACAAATTTAATGTCCATGTCTGAGTCTGCCGACCTGCGGTCAGGTTGAGCTATCTGCATTTGCCCCTCCCCCCCATTGTCAGTAACAGGCTTATGCTCCTCATCACAAGGGAGATTAGAAATTAACCTGACAATATTCTGTGAGGGCAATTTTGCAAAAGGGCACAGATATTTCTTCAGGAATGGGTGCACGTAGATTGAGTGTTCTTACTACCACAGAGGTACTAACAAACAATTCTGAACACATATAATTGTCCCCCTGATGCCCTAACTCTTCTACACTGGAGCCATGCAATCCCAAGTGAGTTTGGGGCGTCAATCTACATTCGACAAATCAGACTGAGGAAGGAAGTGATTTAGGGTTGGTACAGCAAAGTTCTGCAACTCCACGGGTCTGGATAGCACAGGTACTCGCCCCACCACCCCTCACACTTTGTAAATGTTTAAAGAAATAGCCCAATGGCACAGTATTGATTTTCCCACCCAACAAATTCATTGCAGCACCAGATTTTAGTAGGCAACAAGCTAGGCCAGGATATTTACAGTCTCCGTTGTTTTCTAGCAGGACCAACCCACCCAACCCGCCTGACAAACAGAATGTCATTGAACTCGTGCAGTTTAAAGTCCACATTAGAAGACAACCAATGACAAACTTTATTTTTAAGTTTTACGCTGTGTTCCTCCCTTGTAGACTGCAAACACGGCACACCAGTTAACACAGCTATATACGGGCAACGTTCAGGTGGAAGATTGAGGCAGGACTCATTAGGAAAGGTATTGATACCTGACATGCCTCCTCCTGATTGAGAAACAGCCCGTGCCCCAGGTTGCCTTTAGGCCCCCACACCATTAGAGCCTGCAGTCTGAACTCCCATCTCATTTGCAAGAGAGGGCTGGGCGTTCCTAGCAGCTGAAGAACCTTGCATGATGTTATGGCCTGGGGCAGCAGAGCTGCTCAAAGACGAAGACCCAGCTAAATCCTTTACCTGTATCAGCACAGGACTCAGCTAAGCAAAAAACGTTGTCTGGAACCGGGATAACTGAGCAATGGCATCCTCCAAGTTCTGTAAGTGGGCCATTAAAGGGGAAATACAGTCAGCAACTGTAGCTTTTATAATATCCAACAGCCCATTCCAATCAATATTGACCCCAGCACCAGCAACACCAGGAGTAAGAGTCCCATTTGAGCAATTTACAACACCAGAGGTGAAAGACCCATTTGAGCAAAATGGAACAGACTCTGGCGTGGTGGACACAGATGGCTTAAAAAGTCCCCCTTGTCCTCTATCAGACTTAGTTGACAATTTAGATGAAGCCCCTTTTTAGGTCTCGTCTAGGCAGTGCTTGCGCTGTCTTTGCGAGACATGCTGTGTTCAGGATATGGGCTTTAAGCTCCACTCATTTCCAAGGACTGCCCCTGCTACATGTGTTGTTACTCAGACAGTTTGTGGCACTATGTGTTTATTTAAGGTGGTGCACTGGAGACCAGTGCTTGTGGTTCACAGAGCTCTGTTGTAAACAGGGCTGTAAATCTTGCTTTTATCCTTCCCCATTTGCTGCACTCAAAGACAGAGGTCTGTTTTTCAGGGGTTTTTTTCCCATTGAAAAGATAGACTTTGGCGATCCACGCCTTTCTTTTTTTCGGGCGTGGCTCGCCAAAGTCTATTTTTTCAATATTATATGCATTTAGTAAGCAGTGTGCTGTGCCGCTTGCAAAAACCTTACAATTTAAAAAAAATAGACTTTTGCAAGCAGCTCCTTTCTTTTTAACTCTATGAAATAGGTCTCGCATTTGTTGGAGTTCTTGGCATTATAAATGCCAATGTTTTTTACCTAGCAATGGTGCAGTAGCATATGTGGTCAAAAGAGGTCTCATGGGACCTCTTTTGGCCACATATGGTACTGCACTCTGCAACATGGCTAGTTAAAAAACATTAGCATTTATAATGCCAATAACTCCAATTCCAAAATGCTTGTCCTTTTATGTAGTGCTTGACTATGTGGGTTTGAAGACCGCATCATCCTTTCTGCTGGAATGTTCTCTGACCCCATGAGTGCTCTGCAATTTTCTGCGGATATACATGTTTCATGAGCCTACCCTAATTTGAGCAGAAGTCCCCGCTGCGAGTTCGGCACGCTTTGGTGGAACTTGTCTATGATATATATATATATATATATATATATATATATATATATATATATACACACATACAATGGTTGTCATTGATCCTTTCAGAAGGAAAATAGAGAATATATAATGTGTAATTAAACGCTTTGCAAAGTTTCTGAGTCGTGGATTCTGGTTTATCCTGAGAGCACACATATTCTTGACTTTTGCTGATTTCGATTGCCGGTACGCTCTGCCGGCGAGTGTGCCACTTCTCATGGATCCCTGTGTTACCAGAAGGAGCTCTTTGGAGGAATATATATATATATATATTTTAGGGTGGGAGTGGGTTTTTGGTTGACAAGGGTATATTTAGGGTTTCTCTTTTCAGTCTTTTGAGATTTTTACTTTAGGATAGTAGGAGGTCAGAGACCCATGGGTTACCAATCTTATCTATGGATTTTGAAGTTTGAGTGGAACACTCTTGTCAACAGTTGCTTCTCTGACAGTTGTTAAAGGAATTATTGACACAGTTGCCGATATGAGTATGATATCTTGCATGTTACCTAAGCTGGTATACTATCATGTAAGCATATTAACCTGTAAGCATTGTAGACATGTTACTCTATATCACAATTTTCTCTTTTGGTAGGCATGAACCATTCTTCCAACCACCTCCATCAGCCTCTATAATCCATCTAACATAATATAAGCAAGGGCCCATATGAACCTTTGGCCTATGCACAGGAATAGTGTCTCTGAAAACCAATGGAAGACCCCCATTACGCTATCGGGTGGACAGAGTACCGACAACTAACTGGCCTCCATACTCCTACATTATCAGCTTGATCTTTGCCAAAAGACAGGCAAAAAACGGATCCACAAACCTTGGAGCAGGTCTCTGATGTTGAAAGATATTCTTATCAATATTCATTTAAAGGTTAGCGTTAGAGATATCAGACACTCCCTGTTGATCTTCACTTTTAGTGTAGAAGGACTCTTCTACTGCCTTTCTAAGTAAGAGTCATAGCAGGACACTCATCTTTGTTGTGCATGTAATACGTGTGGTAAACTCTATGACTCGACATTCATTCTATGAACTAGTGTTTGACTGGTCCACCAGTGTAACCTGCAGAGTCACAACTTTTCTTCTTAGATTATGTACACAGCATGAGGCTCAGTAGAGAACACACACAGCTGCACTTTTGTTATTGCTGAGTGACCCTAACAACTCCAGAAAACGGAAAATGGTCTAACAGAGTTACAAGAATCAATATCCCGTAATGTGACTGTATTATTATGACGATTGTAAACGCTCCATAACTGAAGAATACATTAGTGGGGCATTTTAAAACCTTAGCTCTTACCCGGTGCTCCAAAGAAGGTTACTGTGCAAAGTACTGTTCATCACCCCATTAAAAACATCAAGAATTACATCATCAAGTTGGGATCGGTTCCATCAATGAGAGCATCTTTTGAATAGCGACTTTCCTACTTGAACTAAAAGGCAAGACAGCTTTAGAAAAATGGGAACACGTGTTATTTAAAGGTCATTCTTTGAGGTGCCTTTTCTGAGTCAACATCTTGAGGCACTGGCCCTAAATCGCACAAGGCTTGACATATGGGCTGGATGTACCGGTTAGACAGCGAGACAATTTTTTATGTTTTTGAGTGGAATCCAACGATTGTGGAAGATGCGCTTGCATTGGGTGCAGTGATTAACTGAGCAGGAGTCTTGAGCAACTGTGATTGGATCAAACAGCTCTAATCCACTATTGGAACCCAAATGGCGGGCTTTTTCATCTCATCTCTCTGACTGTTTCAAAAGAAGACTGAGGAAGCTAAACTAACTATTTTCTTAGATGTGTTGGAAACTATTCTTGAAACCTAATGTCCAAAAATTAAAGTACCTTTTTTTAAATGAGTAGTTTTTCAGAAACTGTACTTTTACTTTGCAGCAGCTCCAAGTCCTCAACTTTGATTAATGTTATCCTCTTATCATCGTTATCCAGTCACTCTCCCAAATTGTCAAGCCTGGGTTTAAGTAGCTTCTTCCACGTGGTTCTAGTCCACTGTATTAAACACACCCAAAATGGCATTGATTCGCCGCCCACAGCGTGATAGCTTTAGTCAGCCACTGCTGGACTGGCCTACTGGTACTAAGACTTCAAAGTAGGATTAAGGATTTGGAGGCTGCCTTCATGGCTGTGTAAAATCTCCATCCTGAAAGCAGCCATGTGCTTCCTTTCAACTGACAGTGCTGATCAGCTGAAGTTCCTGAGCTGAGAGATTTTCTTGACAGTGGGACTGTTTTTAGAAATTCTGTAATAACCGGCTCACATATTTTCCGGGGGGAAGGGGGGGAGGCAACAATCTGATTAGTTCCGTGATTTCCAACTCTCCATTTTGGTGGGCTGCCACACAAATCAATCTGTTCTTGTCTCAAGCATATAACATGCCATCTACCATAAATGCAGTTATAAATAAGGTGCAAATAAATGTCAATAAATCAATGCTACCCTGTGGCACCACCATTGGCCCATCACCTGTCTATCTCATGTGGAGTCAGAAACAGGTTGCCTTATTCACAGAAATGACCTTGCATATCGGGCCGAGGGAAAGGATTGGAGGAGCCCTGAATATTAGAGGTCTGGAAATGGGTGTTTAAAGAGATTATTGGATCTGAGATTGGAAATAAATATTAACTTAGTAGTAACAAGATGGAGAATAATATCACCTGTAGTAAAATAGGTGATAGGACTAGGAGGATTATTGTAAAGGAGAGTGTAGAAATTGTATCAAAGGTATATAGGTTAAGTTGAGTCTTAGAAGCCAGAGCAGCAAAGAGAATCAAATAATTACAAAATACCATAAACAAACCCTGACCATCCACATCCATTTTTCACACAATTGAATAGCTATTGTATTGGACTGATTCCCATCTATATAGACGTTATGTAACCAAAAAGTATAATTTTAAAAATCTGTTATTCTTAGTCAGGTATGAAAAGTATTGAAATAAGGATGGGGAAAAAAGATGGTGGATGCTAAGGTCGCCGTAGACGCTCTCTCGCTCCCCTCTCCACCTGCCATATAGTTATTGCTGTTTTGCACCCAGAAGCTGCATGAGGAAGGATCGTAGAGTTGCAACAAATGTATCATAGATCTCTGGCAATGCTGGACTGCAAACTTTGAAACATTTTGTCTAGTACATAGCTGTGTATTCACTGTGACTGTTAGGAGCTGCCTGTGGCTGTTATCCAGCAGACCGCCGGCCACAGAGCAGTAAAGCAGGATGCTAGGCTGATACTCATCCAGCTTACCTGCTCCGCTAGATGTTGCTGTATGGTCTTCAAACCTTGATTGTTTCTCAGTCCTTGCCCGTTCAAATTGTTTACACCTGGGCACTCCATGCAGCATGGATGGCTCCCCCGAGGACGATCTCAAGCCGCGGAAGACGCAGCACCCAAGTCCCTCCCATCAGACAACCGGGGGGAGTAAATGGCATTAGTGATATGTCAGCTCCGGCACTTCACAGCAGTTGCAGTGCCATTTCAACAAGGATTAACCGCCTCATTTTGAAATATCTGACTAACTGTCCTGCTTCTGCAATCTGGACAAGCGTCAGAAGTGTGACTCCAGCTACATCAGAATCCACTCCTACCTGTGACGCTTTGCTTCCCCCAGTGGAATTGCAAGTATAGGATGCCGTTAGGGAAAGTGATGTTTTCAGCCCCTCCTCTCTACCTATGCCCTCTATACCTGAGCAGGTGGTCCTGTCCTATGGAGGTGGTGAGACACAACCTCGGACTGTATCTCAAGGCAGTAACATTATCCAGGCAGATGCCACTGATATCTATTGTCCCGGCTGCTGTACGCTTTGACTTGGCCCCGATATTAGCTACGTCAGAATACAGACCTAGTGACACCGTTGAGAATGGAGCAAATAAGTATTGTCTGAGCAATATTGTTACTGCTGAAGGTATGAAGGGGCATGTTGAGACATTAGCAGAAAGCAAAAGAATGGATGGGGCTGAGGAGATGGGGCAGCTTGAAGAGGTGGTTGTAGCTAGCACAGCTGCTGTTTCCGGGTCTCTCTCTCGGATCTTGAATTCATTTGCGGTTGGAGGCCTAGATAAAGTTAATATCAATCCAAAGGAGCCCTATGCTGCAACAGTGGGTGTTCAAAATCCCCAAGAAAAAAGTGAGGGCATCCTCTGGGAATAAGGCATTGTAGGCATCCCTTGATAATCTGAAGCTTGATTGTGATATGGTTCATAGTGAAACTAGTAGAGCTGTGAGTACAACAAAAGTGCACACACAGAGCAAATAGCGCAACAGCACCGACCGAGAGCTTGATCTCTTTGATGACATGGATCTGGTGGTGCATATTAAATAAGGAGCCCGAAGCAAATAAATACTGCCACCAATATGCCTGCACCTTCAAGTGAGGAAGAGAATAATGGCCTGCGTGACTGTACAACAGACTCCCCATAACCTTCACACACTTCCTTCTTTCAACTCATTCAAACTCATTGTGTGGAAACTTCCAAACATTATGCCGAGGTCAGAGCTGATAATTCATGATTATAAAAAACGGTAACAGATATAGCTGGGAAAGTGACTACATTGGCCTCTCAGACACAAGTCCTCCAGCAGAGGGCGGCGGAGGAGACCACGGTATCTACATCCAAGTTAGCTAGGGAACATGATTCGCAGATTTTGTCTTTTCAGTCTAAACTAGAGGATCTTGAAAATCACCAATGAAGATGCAATCTCAGGCTCTTGGGGGTGCCGGATGGCAGAGAAGGTAATGACGCTCGGCAATTAGTGGTTCAGCTAGTTCAAAAAGCCTTTCCTGATTTGGCATATTGGAACTGTCAGATTTAGCATATGCATCAGCTCCCTTCGACATTGGGGACCAAATCTGCTGGCTCCGGGGACAGACCACACCCTACCTGTGTGGGAAATGTTTTCCTTCACCATGCTATTTATCTTAAAAGCTCACCCATCCTCCCCTTTAACAGTAGACTCTGTCTTATTGTTTGCACATTCAGATTTTTATAAACTAACTATAGAACATAGATGGAGGCTGAAGCAAATGAAAGACCCATTTAAAGCAGTTGGTATCCAGGCATTTTTGCAGGAAACTGCACATCTTAAAATTCAGAGAGATGGGAAGACAAGGATTTGCCTTACCGAAAAGGAAGCTAAGGATATTCTCTAGCAGTGGCAGAAAGGATATTCTAAGGATATTCTCTAGCAGTGGCGGAAATAAAAGAGGGGGGCTCATGGCTAAGGGTGGATGTGTGTGTGCATGGCTGCATTAGAGAATACTGTTTGGTTATCCAGATTCTCTGCTGGTTTGGATTTCTCCTTACTTTTTCTTTCTTTCTGGGTTTGTCTCTCTATTCTTAGCCTTATTATTAGTATGAATTCTCTAATGGCTCCACGAACCTTCACCTCTGCTTTTGGAATTATATACCTGTTTGTTTCACTGTTTTTGATGGTGGTGGGAGGAGGGCAGTGTGGGGTGCTGGAGGCTGTCTTAACTTTTGACAACCAAAGTATGGGGGTGATTTTTTCCCTATTCTTGGAGGTGTGGGGGAGGGATCTGAGTAGGGCGCTGGCTGGATTTATGGGCTGTCTTTTTTAATAGAATTTGCCATGCATGCATGCTGGGTTGGTATAAGATATAAAAAAAAGGCTTTGAGTGGCTATTAGTTTGTATTTTTCCTTACAAAGTGTCTCATTTACGAGGCCCCCCCTGCACTTTTGCGCCACCAGAACGTCACTTTTTTGACGTTCCAGTGGTGCAATGTGCCACAGCATATTTACAAGGCCACGTAAAGCCACTTTGTGTGGCTTTTCATGGCCTTGTAAATATGTGCCCCTTTTATGCAGAACACTGCGTGAAAGGGGTGTTCCATGGGTGTTGCTGTGGGTGTTCCCATGCAACACCCATGGAACTGAAGCATTCCCAGATTTACGAGAAATCGTAAACCTGGGAATGCGTTAGAATCTAACGCCATCCCAGGGGTGGGGTAAGGGAGGCGCTACGAGGTGAAATGTTTTCATTCTCCTCGTTTTTTCCTTTTTCTATGTTTGCTGCATTCTGCAGCACACATAAAAAGAGGAAATTGAATGAATTGTTTGATTTTGTGCAGGAAGGCGTCCCTTTCTGCACAAAATCAATCAGCCCCGCAACGCAGGCTCCCTTGCACCATGGTGGAAGGGTGCCTATGTTGGCGCTTGGCAGCCCATTGTGCCCCAGTGCAAGGGGAAAGGGCAGGAATGCACCGTATCATACAGATACAGCGCATTCCTGCCCTTTTCTTTTGACGCAGGCCAGCGCATCAAGATTCCTTGCGACGCCGCACTGCGCCAAAACCTCATAAATGAGGCCCAAAGTATTTAATAGGGTTATTTATGAATTTCGAACTTAGAGATGGCGGAGAGAAGGGTAGCCGGAGGCATTATACACAACTCTCACCGGAGGGGATACTTTTGGGCTTATATTGTTAATACTACTCACCATGATACAGCTTAAAATAATGTGCTGGAATGTGGCTGGCCAAAACCACCCCTTGAAACGACAACTGGTTAAGGAAGAGATCTTGCTTTATAAACTTCACATTCCATGTGTTATTGAAACTCATATAGCCTATAAAGATAGGGTGTTGCTACAGCAATTAGGCTATAAAATGATTGTATGTACGACACAGCAGGCCTCAACGTTTTAGGTTTGCTGTATTAAGCTCTCGTACTTTGGAATATAAAGCTATTCGAACCGCATCTGAACCGCAAACACGTGGGCAATTGCGCAGGTCATGGTTAATAATAAAGTATATTCTATCTGAATTGTATATGGTCCTAATAAAGATGAGCTGGCGGTACTAGACTTATTAAATTTCAAGTTGGCATGCTGTTCTGGAGAGATACTGATACTAGGAGATTTAAATTGCATTATGAGTTATAAGCAGGATACAACAAATATGGTTGGTACTCTATGTATGATTAACACCAGGCAGACTATTAAGGTGTTAGTGAGAATGGATCTCTGGAGAACTTTACACCGACTACTCCTGGCTATACATATTATTCTGCCCCCCATGGACATTATTCTAGGATTGATATGATTTTTAGACCACAGGGCATGATTAATAAATCTAAAGTTGAGCTTTGTCCCAAAATCACCTCAGATCATAATCCCTTATTATTAACACTTCAAAGTGCTGACTCTCCATGAGAGTCTCGTAGATAGACCTTTCCTAAGTCCTTATTGTTGAATTCTGACTATATTAAAAGAATTAATATTGAGCTAACAGATTTTATAACTCTTAACA
The DNA here is from genome assembly GCA_963921515.1 of Calotriton arnoldi. Taxonomy (NCBI): domain Eukaryota; kingdom Metazoa; phylum Chordata; class Amphibia; order Caudata; family Salamandridae; genus Calotriton; species Calotriton arnoldi. The sequence continues at coordinate 1,149,635 of CAWUFW010001257.1, forward strand.
TGGGTTCTACTGCTACCTGTGTTGCCTGGGTTACACCGAAAGCGTTTGTTTGGGGGTGTCACGGATCAATTTATCCTGGAGCAGAATAAACTTCGGAAGGAGCAAACACAGTCTGCATATTCAGAATTGCAAAGGTGGGAGCAGAAGCATGCCCAGGCAGTTTTGGAAAATAGTCCTAATGAATCTAAGATACAGGTCGAGAGGATTAAAGGCTGGGGAAGTCTGGATCGTATACAAAGAGAGAGAGAGCTGCAGCTGCTTATATCAATGGTAGGGGGTCGCTCTATTTGAATACAGGGAAAAAGTTGTTAAGATCCTTGCCTATAAAATTGCTGAGAAAAGGCAGCAGAATATGGTCAAATATATTAAGGACACTGAAGGTAATAAATGCTATGACCCTCAGGATATACTTGGCCAATTCAGTTTTTTTTATTATCAAGAACTATATACTGAAACTCAGGACCCATGTGTGAGGGCAAAGGAAGGATATATACTAGCAGCCAATATACCTAGACTTGGCTCCATTAAAGTAGAGGCATAAGAAGAACCAATAACTTTGGAAGAAATTGACATGGCTATGAGCTCACTTCCTTCTGGTAAGGCTGCAGGTGATAATTAATTCCCTATGGAGTTCTATAAAATATTTATAAACATTTTAGCTCCAGTGCTAGTCACTGTTACTGGACAGGAAGGCCATATACCAGACTCATGGAATCATGCTATGATTGTCCTTTTTCTTCAAAAGGATAAACTTGCAGAAGAGAGGAGATCTTATCGACCCATATCTTTGATCAATGCAGAAGCAAAAACGTATGTAAAAGTGTTCTCAGCTGGCCAGCTATATCAAAGAGCTGGTATCTCCCCAGAAGCATAGCTTCATTGCAAGCAAAGACACTACTAGTCATATGAATGCTGCTATAGAACTATTCGATGCGTCTAATGCTCTTGGTACACGGACTGGCATGATCTTACTTGACACAGAGAAGGCATTCAATAGGGTTCAATGGCATGTTTGTGGCTAACTCTACAGACCATGGGGTTTGGGAGTCATTTTTTAAGTAGGATATAAAACTTATATCTGAGCCCAATAACCAGTGCAAAGAGAAAATGAAGGGTGGACGATGAATTTTCGCCTTACTATGGAGTGAAACTTATCAAGGTTTTCCTCCGATATTTTAACAAGGTTCTTTTCTGATAGGAAGGAGAAGGATTAATATACTCTCCTTTCTGGATATCCATACACCCGCTTTACCAAATACGAGGTGTAATAATATCATTTAATGAGGATGTGATATGTACATCTGGCAGTCGATACCACTCACAAGCTACTTAGTTTCTGATTATTATAAGGGACACATACCTGCCGTGCGTATATACATGCTGGACAACATAACTTTCGTTAATCGCCTTGAAAAAGTCTAAGGGAAGACGAAACACGTGTTGGCTGATTATTCGTGCTGGATTTTATGCAATTGAAAATAAAGAATTTTATTGTTGAAGAAATCTGAACATTGTGGACTCTGTATATTGCATGTAATCAGGAGCAGTGTGTTATTATATTGACCATTACTATCCTGAAATTGATATGTTTCTAACAATAGACATTTAGAACTGTTTTCTACCTTACCAGTACTCTGGGTGATCCTTTATTAGAGAAGGGTGTGCTTATAAATGCTCTTTTTTTGCAATACTAGCTGGGTATAGTTCTACTGAGTTCAGGATCACTCGTAGCACCCGACAGGGGTGTCCGCTATTCCCGCTCATATTTGCCCTTTATCTGGAACCTTATTTGCGGCACAAAATTCAGAGTACTGGTATAGTACTGGTTTCGGTGCATGGAAATGATATTAATAGTGCCTATGCGTACAATGTGGCTGTCTATTAATTCGAAACTCTTCAAGTTATGAAGTTAATTATTACTGAGGCAGAGAGTTTGGGGGCCTTCTCTGGTTACTGTCCCAATATTAAAAAAACTGCAAGGAAACCAAGTGTGGTCTCAGTTGCAACTTAACTGGGAGTCAATATTATCTCTTCTGTTAATCGCATTATTGAGCTAAATTATGAACTACTGCTCCGTCAATGTGTAACTAAGATGCCGGCTTGGAATAAGCAGCCAAAAAGTATCATTGGCCCCTGCAATATCGTGAAGATGAATATTCTGCCCAAATTCCTATTTCTTTTTCGCTCTATCCCCTATAGGTTCCTGACTTTTTTTTTCAGCGTCTTTAGGGGGCAGTTTCATATTGGGATATAAAACGGCTGCACAGGCTATTCGCCTGTTGAAATTGCATAATTTTAAAGGTGACTGGGCATTACCATACTTCATATCCCGTCTCCGTTGCCTTCCGACATGATTGTAGCCAGATTGCAATACCTTTGCTTATCAGATTGTAATGGGGAAAGAGTGAAAGTTCTTATTGGCCAGACAAACTGATCATAATTACTTTCAGAGGGTACATTTTAAGGTGGTCATAGATGTTTGCAGAACCTGGGCTGAAATCTGCTCTTCCTTCAAAATTTCATCACTACATTACCATATACCTCTCTGGGGGAACCCTTCCCTAGCAGCAATATTTCATGAGCTGGCCACTAGGTCATGGTATCTGAGTGGACTTAGAACAGCGGGTCAATTATTCGATCATCAAGGGTCTAGCATGCTCCACATTGAAAATTGCATACAATTGGCCACATAAGACTTTTTTCAAGTATTTATAGGTACAAGAACTTTAATTGTAATGTCTCCGACAATACTATTAATGACGATTCAGAGGTCCTCTCGTTTATACACTGTAGCGCTCGGAAATTAACTATTAGGCAACTCTATCGTATAATGGCTGAGCATAGGGAAGATGATCTAAGATGACTGCGTATAACTGGAGCTCCAAAATTGGATCACTGGTACAAGAGTCTGACTTGAAGGATGCTTTTGAAGTTATCTATTCTTCTGTGACCTCGGTCCATCTGAAATTACAATTCAAAACTCTCTGTATGTTATAATATACTCTGGATAAAATACACAAATGGGATAGGAATCAAAGCAGTAAGTAATAGGAGAAGCTGTCCTTGATGCAGGCTACATGCCACAGATTTCGTCCATGTTTGACAGTTGTCTGCATCAATATTGGAAGGACATTGTCTTTTTTCTTTCTCAGCATTTATAATGTGATTTGTAATAGAATCTAAGGGATTTGAACTGTGCCATAAACTGAAAGAGGGTAGGCATATTTCTACTATTGTCTATTTTGCTATTAAAACAGCTTGATTATGTATTGCAAGGAACAGGGCTATGTCAACGCCCCCCCACATTTTATCAGTGGTGAACATTATTTGGTCAGATATATGAGACAGAGGTGGCAACCTTTCGGCTTAGGGGAAAAAAGGGACCAGAATTATAAATCAAGTTTGGGCTTTGATTTTCACTTGATCGACATCTGGTTTTATTTTAATGAGTAATTTCTGGTGATGGAAAGGTGACATGTAATTTATAGTTCGGAATCTTAAAAATGATGGCTGCTAGCCCCATGTTCTTCCTTTCTATGTTTCTTTTTCCTTTTCTCAAACGGTTGTTTTCTTGGTTTGTTTTTCTAATGAAATATTTTCTCCCTCTTAACTTGCTTTATCTTTCAGGATCCTTGTATCTCGTTTTTCCTTCCTTTTAACCCGTTTTCTTCCTATTAACTTGCTTTATCTTTCATTCTCCTTGTTATTCGTTTTTTCTTCCTTTTCAGCCGTTTTTCTCCCTCTTAACTTTCTTTATCTTTCAGGCTCCTCTTAACTTGCTTTACCTACCAGGCTCCTTGTAACTTGTTTTTCTTTCCTTTTAACCCGTTTTTCTCCCTTTTAACTTGCTTTATCTTTCAGGCTCCTTGTAACTCGTTTTTCCTTCCTTCTAACCAATTTTTTTCCTATTAACTTGCTTTATATTTCAGGCTCCTCTTAGCTATATTTCAGGCTCCCTTTTAACTCGTTTTTTCTCCTTAAACTTGTTTTCCTAATTTTCCCTACTCTACCTCTTGTGATCTCATTCCTTCCTGCTTTTTTCTCTTAGGCTTTTTCCCACACTCCCACCTGAAGCACTCTCCCTTCCGCCTCCCAGTAGGCCTACCCAGCGCCCCAACCCCTTCCTGGGAACCTACTTAATGGAGTCCACAGCACGGCCAGGCAGCGGGCGCGCCATGCCAAAGGCAAGCCTCTCTGCGCCTGTCCGCACCTGTGCCGCGCCCAGTGCCCAGACCCCTGGCCCCCCACCCATCCACAGATATACCAGCACCGAACTTCTAACCCTCAACCCCGGACCACGCAAAACAACTGCTACCTCGCCTCTCCGCGAGCAACAGGAGGACCTTTCTCCTGCCGGTACTGCCTCTTCCACTGCAACATAGAGTCCTCGGCTCCGGAGCCCCCGTCCACCAAGTCCACTATGGATCAACTCCAGTGGCAACTGATCAACACCCGTTCACTCCGCAAGCACACCAGTGAGATCTGGGACACCATCACATCCCTCACGCCAGACATCAGCTTCCTCACCAAAACGTGGTTCAATCCGGCATCAACACCGACATCGCCACCGCCACATCAAACCGTTACAAGATAATCTACGAATCAGCCCCAACAAACAAGGTGGTTGAATAGTCATTATCCACAAAGAGTCCCTCAACTGCACAACCACTGCCAACTCCTCTACCCTCATCATGGAACATCTCAACTTCCAAATCAGCTCCAACAGCAAAACAACGGTCAGAGGCACCCTAGCCTACAGACACCCTGGACCATGCCCCGCCTTCTGCGAAGCCATCTCTAACTTCATCATCCTGCTGGCCATCAACTCCAAAGACTTCCTCTTCCTCGGGGACCTCAACTTCCACCTGGAAGACCCCGACACAGACACAACCAATGTACTCGAGAGCATGGAAATCCTCAGCCTCTCCCAACTGGTCAGGAACCCCACACGCATCGCTGGACAGAACCTTGACCCCATTTTTACAGCCAACAACAGAATCAGGTACAGCCACGCCACCGCACCTGATCCAACCACTTCATTGTCCACTTCCACATCTCATCCTCCCCTTTCACACCTGCCACCCCCTCAGCTACCCCTACAGGAGCTGGAGCAAAGTAACAGAAGACCTCTGGACCAACTCCCTCAACGCCTCTCCTCACAACGCCACCACTGAGCTCGAGGCGGCAGTCGGACAATTCAACGCATGGATCAACAAATGTGTAGACAAAGTTGCACCCCTCAAAGCCGCCAAAACCAGCAGATCCTCCAAACATCACAGCTGGTTCACACCAGTGCCCAAGTCCCAGAAGCGCACCTGTAAGCGACTTGAAAGGGTCTGGCGAACCAGCAAGACAATCAATGACCTTAACAACTTCAAACTAGCCCTCAAAAGGTACCACCACCAACTCAAAACCACCCCAAAAAATGCCCTGGCCTCCCGACTGGACACTTGCTTGAACTACAGCAAAGAACTATTCTGCATCATCAGAGAATTCTACAACTCTGCAGCCACCTAGAACGCCGTCCCCCCCCTCTCAGGAGCTCTGCGACACCCTTGCCGACTTCTTTTACACCAAAATCCCCAGCATCTATGAGAACTTTGACCCCCCCAACCACTGGTAATTGAACTCAACAGACTCTTCAACAACACCAACCTCCACAAAGGCTCACAAAGTGCATGGGAGCCTCTCTCTGCAAACAAACCGGCCACAATCATGGGCTCCATTCACTCAGGAACCCCCAAGGATCTCTGCACCACCATATGTTCATACTAGGAAAAAGCACAAACAGCAAGGAACTCACCAGAATCATCAACTCATCCATCACATCAGCCTCCTTCCTTGAAGGATGGAAACACTCTGAAGTGAAACTGCTCCTTAAAAAACTAACTTCAGACCCCAAAGACGTCAAAAACTACCGCCCCATCTCCCTATTGCCATTCCCAGCCAAGGTGATAGAGAAAGCTATAAACCTCAAACTCATCGTCTACCTGGAAAAGAACAACCTACTGGACCCCTCCCAATACGTATTTCGCTCAAATCACAGCACCAAGACCATCTTAATTGCGGCCACAGACGACATCAGAACTCTCCTAAACAGGGGAGAGACCTCTGCCCTGATCCTCCTTGATCTCTCCGCAGCATTCGACACTGTGTCCCACCACACCCTCCTGCACGGTCTCCACCAAATGGGGATCCAAGAGAAAGCCCTCGAATGGGTCTCGCCCTTCCTTTCCGGATGAACCCAAAGCGTCCGCCTACTGCCTTTCACCTTGGGACCAAAAAACATAATTTGCGGCATCCCACAAGGTTCCTCTCTAAGCCCGACCCTTTTCAACACTTATATGGCACCTCTACCAACCCTGGTCAGGTCCCACAGCATGAACATAATCTCCTACGCAGATGACACTCAGCTCATCCTCTCACTCTCCTCAGACCCGACTAATACCAAATCTAGCTTCCTCAGATTCATGTCCAGCATCGCTAGCTGGATGCAAAGCAGATGCCTCAAGCTCAATACAGACAAAACAGAAATACTCATCTACTGGAACAACAACTCCCTGTGGGACGACTCCTTGTGGCCAACAGAGCTCGGCCCCACACCCACAGAGCACACAAGAAACCTCAGAATAATACTCGACAGCAAGCTCTCAATGAGGAAGCAGATAAACTTGTTCTCATCCTCCTGCTTCCTCACCCTGCGCTTGCTCAGAAAAATCTAGAAATGGCTCCCCTTCAAAGTCAGGCGTGCCGTCACCCACGCCTTCATCACCAGCCGCCTAGACTATGGCAACTCCCTCTACGTGGGAATCACCACGCAACTACTAAATAGACTCCAGACCATCCAGAATGCAGCAGCCAGACTCATCCTCGACCTCCCAAGGAGGGCCTAGATCTCCCCCCACCTCAAAGCTCTATACTGGCTTCCTGTCAATAAACGGTGCCAGTTCAAACTGCTGCACCACGCCTACAAAGTCCTTCACAACAAGGGACTAGCATACCTCAACCACAGGGTGAACTTCCACCAACCTACCCACAAACTTCGCTCCTCAGCCCTCTCCAAGGCCCATACACCTCACATCCACAGAAGCAGGAGTGGCTGACATGCCTTTTCACACCTGGCAGCCAGGTCCTGGAATGGGCTGCCCCTCCACCACCACACATCCCCCACCCTGAAGGAGTTCAAGAAGGACCTGAAGACCTGGCTCTTCAACTAATTTATCTCAACAACAACTCCCCCCCCCCCCCCACTGCCTGGATACCCTCACGGGTGATAAGCAGCTAAATCCTGATTGATTGATTGATTGTATGACTGTATGATTTAAATTTGTATCGGTAAGACCGCTCCAATTCTTAACAATAAAAATAATTTAAAAAATAGAAATGCATGGAGGGAAAAACAAAAAAATCCCTTTCTTATGATATACATCCATAAATATTTATGCATAATAAATAGACCTGCGTATTCCTGCCAAACAGAAAATATATCAATGTACAGAGCAGTGATATACAAGTCCCACTTCAAATATCAAGTCAACTAATAGTAAACAATAATTTAAAAAACAGCACTGCATGTTTCAGTGGTATATCCAGCAATTGTCAAGCCACCTGCTTCAGGAGAAAGCTTTCATTTTCTTTGATAACTGGATTGTGGCGCATCACTAAATCAATGGGGTCTTAAACAAGAGGCTTTCGATCTTCACTCTTTCTAAGTTGGTAAACTATTGAAATAGTTTTTTTTGTAATTTATTCCACTCTTGTGAATAAACTCATGTTAGACTTCTATCAAGGAAGGTTAAAAAAGTCGTCTATACTCAACACGAAGGACAGAATCCCACTATTTTATTGAAAAACGTTTGTTTAAAATATGCATGCCACTAGAGAACAAATCTCCATTGTCAGAAATGTGTTATATTTAGGAAAAGGTTTCAACAAGCACAATGGTGAATACGTGTAAAAATAATATCTAATCTTTTATTTAGCTCTTTCTGTCACTAAATGTAGCCTTGTGACGTTCCAAATAACAGATGTTACTACTACCCAGCTCAACGGCCCAAAAAAATCCCTAACACATCCATACACCATGTTGCATGAAGACAAGTTCCTCCCAATTGCAGCCTGTTCATCATTAGCTGTACTGCTATAAACACATTAACACGTGTCTGGGATTTATTTCAATCAGTAATAAAAGTATGTCTGTTTTACTACATGAGTTCAGATTTAAGTGAACACATAATTCATATAAGCTGTTTGGCATTTGCGCTTTGCTGACATCTGGGTCCCATTTTCAGCCATAAAAAGTTGGCACTTATATGCACTCTATTTTCTAAATTTAAGTCAAAATGATCTCAGTCAATAACATGCTTTCTCAGTCCAATTTTAAAGTTACCACATTTATGAAAAAAATGCATCTTAAGAGCATTTGTAAGAGTGCCTGCAGCAAGGTTCCATGCTTGCCAATATTATGTGACCAAAAAGAGTTAGGATGTTTCAGGTTTCAAAAGTGTTAATTAGCGTTCTAATGGCGTTATGGGAAATGGCATATCACCTTTGACCTAATAATGACATCATAACAAATGACATCATTAGCCACATAAAACCCTGTGGGAAACAGCTAGAGAATGCAGCTAGGTTAATGAGCCTGCTGCATACAATTGTCTGACAAGTCGTGGCAACCAGTTCAAATGAAGAAAGCTACAACCAGAACCTGTGTTGACTAAAGCACAACACAGTAATGGGACAACTGCCTCAATCTACAACCCACTAGTGGCACTTCAAGCACATAGTCATAAGACTTTTCACCTTCAATCTTGAGTAGTGCTCGTGATCATTCTAAGAGACTTTTTCTGCTTGCTAATTCAAATGGAAGAGTTAAAAGGGACACACACCCACATAGGTGTGCCACTTTTTTTTTTTAAATAAAGATTGGCAACACTCAATGTCCCAATTCTGAATCATAAATTAAGAGGGAGTGTCTAGATTACATACTGTTAATCTCCATTACTCCAATTTCACATTCTCTCATACTACCTATACCACCCGTCTATGCTAGATCCATTCTTTCCACTCCTGCTGAATAAGGAAAGACGTCCTCCCACCTTCAGCAAAGGGCTCTGTGATTAAGTATAGCTAGCACTACTGTCTAGAATTTGTCTTTTTTATCCTGGGCACACACTACAAAGTTATTCTGTCTGGGTTGGAAATTAGATTTATTTGAAGATGGATCGTCTTCTCTTGTTTACACTGTTCATAAGGTCTCCTTTATTTATTGTGATCTTTTGAGTGCAACTTAAATCAAGCCCTCAAGCTTCTCATCCAAAACGTCTTCCCTTCAATTATAGCCGCCTTCTTGCTACCACTAGACCACCTGCAGCCTTAGAAGAAGCTTTCAAAATATCAAATATAACATCATACAAATATCTTGCATGCACTTTCATCACCCGCGCCACATCCTCACCCTTCTGAATTGCACCCAACAGGGCCTGGAAGCCTTTGACCAAGGACTGGGACATATATACAGAGAAAATGAGTACTGAATACGCTCTCTTTCATGAAGATTCTGCTTTATTATCCACTGAGTCTGAAATTACCACATTCTCAGTCAGAATGTTGTTCGGCCTGTTCAATTCGCCAACAAAGGGTCCATAACTCACTACTGAAGAAGGTCTATTTCACCTCGCCTAAGAACTGAAGTCTTTTCAGGGTCTCTAATCCCTCAATATTAATCCCTAGATTGCTGAATTCACTTATAAATTTGGCACCGTGGCTATTATATTGTCTGAAATAATCACCATTTATCAAAGGTTGATCATTGTCTGCTGGTAGCTGAACATTTGCTGACAAATAAGAAATCAAACCTAGACGACTCTATTTCCATCTGGGTACAGAAAACATTTCACTGCCTCACAATTATCACAGTTTGGAAAAGACCATGAGGACATAATAGAATAAGTTACAATCAAGATCTCTGTAAAGAATCAGATCTAACATGAGAGATAACTCTGTTTTATTCTCCTATTGTCTGTTGAAATACTTAAAGATAGACTACACCAACATTTATAACTGTCCAGAAGTGCTAGGTTCAAAGAACAAATACTAATCACAGTATCAGAATATTGAACCAAACCCACTGAAGGTGAGCTATAAATCCGTAACAAGGCACCAACTGCTTTATAGGCCACTCACATGCCATTCACGCACCTCACACATTACTTTTATACCGCCAGCCACAGGCCCAATCCAACACATCACTGCACTCGCATCAACATACCACTGCCATTCAAGGGCCCATCACAGTCATATGCCACAGGACCACATCCCCAATCAAACCAACTCTCACGCAGTATTCAACCAACTTGCACATAAACACAACACAACACATGCAACAAATATAAACATTTGTGTATACCTATTTATAGAGATGCATTCCACCATATATAAACACTTGTATTTGCCCAATAAATAGGTAGATCCAGCTCACAAGTGTCAACTCAACACATTGAAGTGCTGCCCAAGAAAGAACAGAGACCAAAGTGGAAATAATCTTCACATAACCCTCTGACTCCAGTGCTCCAAATACATGTACTAGTTTGCATGCCAACCAGGGGCGGCTCCTCTGCTATGGCGGAGGAGCATCGCCCTACTGCTTTTAAGCAGTGTGAAGAAGAGAAACATAAAATGATAATAAGTTTAAGTTATTATCATTTTATGCTTCCTGATTGGCCTGCTGCTTTGCGGGTGGGCGGGCGGGTGGGCGGTGCTACTCTGCTCACGGAGCAGGGCAGGAGTGGTTTGCCCACTCCTGAGTGCGGAAGTGTTCTCCATGCAGGCTGCATTACAGCCTGCATGGAGAACATGCCCCCTCTCCATTCCCTGGCTGAGCGCCGTGTCACAGCGCTCAGACCAATCACAATGCTGCATTGCAGCGTTATGATTGGCTTAGGGGAGGGAGGCTGGCTGCCTGCTTCCTGTTCCTGTAGTCGGAGACAGGAGAGCAGGAGCAGCGACGCGGGACTGGCCTCAAGGTAAGTTTTTAAGAAAAAATTATCTTGCCCCGCACAACACCACCCGCGACCCCCCTCCCCGCGGCCTCCCCTCGCGACCCCCGCAGCCTCCACCCCACCCGCGAGGCATGTCGGCCAACACTGATGCCAACCCAAAGTCATGCAGGAGTCCATGCCGTGAACTAATAGATCCAAATCAAAGACATGCACATGTGGTCATGGCCACGCTACAGTCCAATGATAGGGGCACCCATTGTCCAATAACAGAGTAAACAAAGTACTGGAGAGTGCAAGACATCTAGGCTTACCATGCTGTAAGAACACTGGTTCACAAATCAGAATGAGCAGGGTATCTAAAATAGAAGCACTATGTTAGCTCTCAGACAAGACTACACTGAAGGGGAGCAAGTTTCAGATGGGCTTACCAAGAACATCATCAATATTGCGATGTGCTACATGCCGTAATACATTGGCGTGGTTGTCAGATTGCCAAAGCTAAATACTATAAAGGCACGGGAACAATAAGGAAAGCTGTAAATATGCATGCATAGTGTAAATGCAGAGGAGGTGCTTGCACATGTGAAATCTTACCCAGGTTGACAGTTAGCGTCTAACTCGGCTGTATCGTTGTGGGGATCAGAGGCCCACCGCAGTGGTTAGTTAGTTAGTAAACTGCACCTCTAAGAAAGTATGGTGGGCATACAGCATACTGGGAAAGAAGCACACATCATATGACAGTCTCCCTTTTCATGGCAGCCATCTTAAAATGTATGGGAGCAAACCGAAATATATGGAAACCATGGGAAAGTGTTGCAAAGCCTGGTCAGTACTTTCCTTAAAAAGAAAGATTTTGTTCATAAAAGATAAAAAAAATACATTCAAACCTCTGGTGGAACCATATGCATCTTTTGAAGGCTGTTCAATATTTACAACATTAAAACAGAACAAGCTAGTCTTTTTGTAAGGAAAACAATATAAGTATCAAAATGTATCTGCTGGATAATCAAGAAGTCTTTCAGGATAAAGGATCAGTAGAATTAAATTATATTATGTGAAGACAATGTAGAGGCTTATTTTACATGAAGAAATATAACCATGAGCAAAGACACTTTAGATAAAAACAAGTGTTAAATTGTTAAACTTCTCAGAGCGAAAGGAGGCATATAAGATAACACTAATGATGGAATCCTTCCCAAAATCCACGTATATAGAGAAATTACTAATTGGATTAAGGCCTATATTTCCTCAAGTTTGTTCATCCCGGAGGTGGCTGTAAGGAATTTTTCGATCATCCTGGCTTCCATGTTGGATAGAATAGAGGAGATAGCTCACCCACTAGGATCTCTACATACAGTACTGACCAAAAAAGGTTGTTTTCAGAAGGCTTCATTGATTTGAAGTGTTCAACCAATGGTGCTCCTTGTGTACAGCATTTGATGCGTGACCTATATGTCTTGTTGTAAAATTAAGCAAGGTATTGCTTTCCATGGGTTTGATGAAAAGATTTAACATATTTACTCCCTCTCTTACTTCAATTGACACATCCAGAAAATGTATTCTATCCATAGCATGGCTCTTGTGAACCTCAAATACTGCGTGGGGTGGGTTAACCATTCAAAAAATGTATAGAGTCATTTGAGTAACCTCCCAGATCAAAAAGACATTTTTGATGAAACAAAACCATCTTTTTATGGAATCTTTGAAGGGATTTTTTATGTCATAAATCAATTTTTTCTCAAAGATATAGACGTTTGTTTAAGTATCAGAATTGTGCAGCATGCAAATCTACAAGCAATAGCACAAACGTATCAATTAATGGATAAAAGTGACCCAGACAAAATTCTCCTAAATGCAACACTCAAAATGTGATTTATTTATTCAAGTGTCCTTGCGAGAAGGTTTATATTGGCCAAACTACCCAAGCTGTCAACTCTTACATTTTATGACATAGATCACACATCCCCATTGTTTTCTAAAGGGAGATAGTTTTTTTTTTGTTTAATTTAGCACAGTTTTTTTACCGCTAACAACTTTTGTAGTTTATTACGTCATTATTGGTTCATTTTCCTGGAAGGGAGTCGCAGGAACCTGCTGCATGTTTTATATAGGGTTTTGAGGGTGGATATTTGTGTGATTTATGCAGGCATGATGTAGGCAGTACTAGTACATGGTAGTTACAGTGTTGTTTTCCAGGGTTTTGAAGATTTATTTGTAGTTTTTGTTATTTTGTTTACTAGTGTTCTGTGTTATTTTATATTATATTATGTGCTTTGTATAGACTAATTACGATTTTTATTTTACGTTTGAAGGTAGAGTTTTTTTGAGGGTATTATATGGTATTTTACAGATTTACTTGTAATTTTGAGCTTTGTGGATAGTGACTTTTTTGTTTTTTAACTAATTAATATACATATTAATTTTATCAGTCTTATTTGCAATTATAGTTATATATTAATGTGACTGATGTTGTCAGGCGCCCAAATCTCTAACGCCCTCAGTTTCTAGGAATGTTGTCAGAACCAGTCTTGACCACTGTTAGGACTGCTCTTGCGTTCAGGTGCAATGGGAAACGCACCGATTTGTAACGCTATGGTACAGTTACAGTTTCAGGTCATTAGGAAACACACAAGGAAACACATGAAACATAACTTGGTAATTCTATGGCACTACAAGGGTGACAGGCTTTGCAAAATTGTTGAGAAATCAAGAAATTGTGTTCATGTGGTGGTTAACTGTGATATTTCTGCTATTACAGGCTGTTGGTGCTTCGCATGGCCATGTTGGGATGGGCCGCACCATAAAAAAAATGTCCCAGCTTGAAGATCTTCGTTTGGTATTGCGTGATCACCGTGAGGAGAGTTGATACAGCTGAGAGCGGCAAACAAAGACAGCAACGCTGAATCCGGTAAGGGTGCGCTTGCACCAATCAGCGTTTCCTTGTGTGCTGAGTACTGCGGAGGCAATCGCTCAGAAGAGCGGGTGAGTTAACCCTATTCTCATCAGGGCCGGACTGGCCGTGTCAGGCCCTGGCATTTCCCCGGTGGGCCGGAGGGGTGGGGGGCAGTTTTGTTACAGAGGGCCAGTTTGCATCAGTGTGGCAATATAGGCCCCCTGTAACAAAAGCGGGAGCAGTGCGTTTTGCTAGCAAACTCCCCTCCCCCGCGCTCCCAGGGCCGGTCGGGCAGCAATCGCCAGGGCCAATCACGGTGGGAGGCCATGCTCGTGTTGACGCATTTTGTTAACTGTTGTTAGGGCAGAACGGATGGGCTACGTTCCTATTTTTGGCAATAGACAGGTTGAAGATAGTGCCAAACCATATAGACACTGGTGAAAAACCTCAGAGCACTGAAAGTACAATCTGGTATTAGTGCTGAACATGTTATGTAAGACTTTGATGCTGTTGAATGCTGCATTACATGAAGAGAAATAAATAATGTAATGTATGATTTTTGTGCTGTTGACTACTGCGCTACATAAAGAGATAATGAATCAAGATTTAAAGAGTGTTATGCAGTGATGAAATAAGAACTGTGTTGCATCTCCTGAGTATTTTAAAGGCGCTGATTAGACAAGCGTTCTTCCATAATAACCTTTGCATATTGCTTGAAAGGGTAACCGTATATTCGAATGATAAAGAACTCCCTTGTGACGGTTAAAGTGATACCTGCTATGGTAGGCTGCCCTGCAGGGTTGGGGGCCCCCGACGACAGTGGTGTTTCTGGAATATATAAAACCTTGGATTCCTGGTATCATTGAGCAATGGCCCGAGAGCGCGTTTGGGACTCCGTTTGTGTGTGATATATATATATATATATATATATATATATATATATATATATATATATATATATATATATATATATATATATATATATATATATATATATATATATATATGTATATGTATATATATATATATATATATATATATATATATATATATATATATATATATATATATATATATATATATATATATATATGAAAAAACACAGGCCCAACTTCACACTTGATGAAGAAACACAGGTACAGACCACAACGTGCTGCTGGTAGATATTTCAGTGCAATTTTATTCCGTGCAAATCGGCATGACGCGTTTCGGCCGTGTTACCACGACCTTGATCACATGACACGCTAGAAGTAGTTTATTCTTTAAATAGTCACACAAAGTACCCTCCTCCCTACTTAGCCAATAACCTCACACAATAGAACTAAACAACATATTATTAAAAATCAGGAAAAAAAACATATATATTTACAAATGGAATTAAGTAAATATTATGCACATATTATAAATAATTACCGCAATGGTTCATAATACATCCTAAAATTTCCTGATCCTACAAAATATTGTGTGCAGTTATGGCTGACAGCACTGGAGGCTAAATCCAAATAAACACCATAAAGTTAAAGTGCAAGTGCTTAAAAATTAAAAAATAAAATAATAATAATAATAAACAAAGAAACAGGGTTTAACCCACTTATATCTCGGCCGCTATTCAAATCATAGATAGGCCCATAGGTACAATTACAAATATGTGAAAAAAATAAAAAGAAAGAGAAACTCTATAGCGAATTAAACTAAATAGACAATACTATTATGCAAATCATATTACAAAGCAGACACCCTCTAGTGGGGAAGATCAAGAACCACCCATTGAAGTTAATGGTGTAAGATAAGATTAATACAATCAAAAAATAGAAATAGAATCCAATAGCACCAGTACACATTGATGTTATGTTACTAAATCCACTGCAACTAACTCAAAGATCAGAAAGTTTCTAAATGCCTATACCACTTCTATTCGTTGCTTAATACGTTTTTTCAGAGATATATCTGTCATCACTCTATTATACATGATGATGTTGCTGATGGATATTAAAGTGCAAGTGCAAAATATCACAACATACATGACACAAATAGATATATATCATTAAAACCAATGTTTGAACCAAATAATGTACCCTGAAGAGTGGTAAAACAGTCCAAGTTCAGCATTACATTTAAATAGTAATTATATAAAGTGCAAGTGCACTAACACCGATAAGTCTTAGCAGCATATGGACTCATAATATGTACTCATGGATACTATATGTACTACAAATTTAGCTTTATGCGAAAGGGCAGTTTATGAGCAGCACAAAGAGAACAATCCAAACAAAACCAAACTAACAATAATATATGTGCAAAATGGCAAAACTGTGCAAAATAGCAAGAAACTAGCAGCATGAGGGAAACACATCTTACATAACATTTCATTTTGCCAACTGTCTCATAACAGTTGAAATATAAGACATAGATTAAAGTCGCAGATGATAGAATAGAATAAAATATTAGTGCCGCATCATAAAAACCGTCTAAAAAACCAGTAAAGAAGCCCCAAAAAAACCTAACAAAACCAAAAGGTTAAAATCAGGTTAAAACTAGAGCATGAACCGGCCCAAAGATCGGCTAAAATAACGCTCACACTAAAATTCATCTGTAAAAGAATAGCTGAATAGTCATGACACGACACAACAGAGAGTGCTCATAAGAAATTGTGCAGGTCCTCTCCTGTATTGAGCCCATGGGGCATCTTGGTATCTAGCAGCAATATATAATGTGATTCCAGTTGCCTTAATCTTTTTTCTCTGTTACCACCTCTTGATCGTTTAGGTACCGCATCAATAACAAAGTATCTTAATTCATTTAGGTTATTGTGGTGGACTAGTTTAAAATGTCGCGCCACAGGGTAACTTGGGTCGGAATTCACAATGGCACGCAGGTGTTGTAAAATGCGAGTGAATACCTGTAACTTTGTGCTACCTACATATTTCAACTTGCAGGAGCACTCAAGTATGTACACTGCATGGTCCGTTTTACAAGTAAAAAAACCTTTTATTTTCGTGGAATTGGTTTCAAAGGCATTTGTAAACTCAAATGTTGTGGTGCCAAATTTACAGGCCCTACACGTACTGCATTTAAAAACCCTGTGCGTTTAGACAGCCAAGTATCGATCTTAGTTATCTCAGGACTAGTTCTAACCAAGGCATCCCTCATAGAGGGCACCTGCCTGAAGGTAACCTGAGGTAGATTAGCTACCAATTGAGACATAGTGAGATCAGTTTGGACAATAGGCCAGTTTTTATAGATAATTTTCCTTATTTCCTTGTCCTGACTGCAAAAAGTAGTAATGAACCGAACAGAAACTGGATCTTGGGAGGTAGTACTGGTATTCAATATTGCTTTATGTGTGGTTTTGTTGGACACTGTTCCCAAATAATCAATACGATTCAGACTGTTTGCTTTTAACATAGCATGCTTCAAATCATTGCTTTTATACCCACGGGCTAAAAATCTTTGAAAAGAGTCATTTTGACAACTTACAAGGTCACTATTGGAACTACAAATACGCCTTATACGTAAGAATTCCCCATATGGTATACTTTTCACAAGATGATGGGGGTGAGAGCTCTGGGCATGAAGTATTGAATTTCCTGCCGTAATTTTTCTGTGAAGCTTAGTTTGTAATGTGTTCATCTCAGTATATAGTTCTACATCCAGGAATTGAACCTTTTCCGAACTAATCTGAGCAGTAAACTCCAGGTTTAGTGTGTTATTATTAATACACTGCACAAATTCAGTGGCTGATTCATTTGTCCCTTTCCAGATAATACAAATATCATCAATGAATTGCCACCATCGGATGACATGGGCTTCATACAGCTCTCTGTGGGTCTGCCTGAGGACATGCTCCTCCCACCAGCCAACGTGGAGACACGCATAACTAGGGGAGAAGCAAGCCACCATAGCCACACCTCGCAGCTGCTGGAAGACCTCATTGTTGAACATAAAATAGTTGTTATTTAAACATAGTTCAATCATGTGTAGTAACATACTATTATGCTGGTAAAAATTGATGTTTCTTTTCTCCAAATAAAACTTAACTGCATTCAGTCCGTCAGTGTGACGTATGCTGGTGTACAACGAACAGATGTCCATCACAATAAACAAATATTCTTCATGCCAGTTAACCGATTGTACAGTAGATAAAAAATGCCCAGTGTCTTTAATAAACGAAGGTAGCTCCTCAACAAATTCATGTAGGAAGTAATCCACGTATTTAGACATAGATTCAAATAAACTCTTCTGGGCCGATATAATAGGTCTGCCCGGAGTGGGAATCAGTTGTTTATGTACCTTAGGGATGAAATACAGAACCGCTGTGATGGGAAAATCAACTTTTAGAAAACTGTATTCATTTTTGTTCAATAAACCATTCCTTTTCCATTGACCAAGTTCTTTATGAACTACGTCCTTCAGTTGTTTCATATCAATAGCCGTGGCCTTTCTATAACATGAGACATCATTGAGATGATGATATGCCTCTTGTAGATACTGCGTTTTAGGCCATAGCACAATATTGCCCCCTGTGTCTGCCTTGGTTACAATTGTGTCAACATTTTCTCTTAGTTTCTTCATTAATGCTAAATATTGATTATCCCTATAGGAACGATGTTTTGTCCTAGCCAATACCTTACGATTGAGAGCTTTTAGGTCACTTATGACACAATCGCTGAACGTGTCAATAGCATCTTTGGGCATAAGAGGGATAAAAGTAGATGGTGAAAGAAAAGGACTAGGGGCAGGTAGATTACCAGAGGTGCCAAGATTTACCAGTTGATCTTGTGTAGACCAGGCAATATCATCAGAGTTATCCACAAGAGCATGTATAGTTTTAAGGTCAGTAATGTCACCCACTTGTAGTTGAATACTAGGTTTATCAGTTGCAAAGATATTAGAAGCCTTGGTGGAGGCTTTAGTTAGTTTAAAATGTTTAAGAAGTTTGAGCTTCCGTATAAATTTAAAAGTATCGATTCGAGTTTGAACATATTTGAATCGATTGGGTGGGCAAAACGACAAACCTAGTGTCAATAGTTGGATTTCTGCTGCAGTAAGATTGATATTAGTTAGATTAATGACAGTGTTATCCATAAGCGTCTTATGGTCGGTGTTCAATTTTTCTTCTTTGCATTTCGCCATCTTCCCCTGTTGTTTCCTGATCCTGCTTTGGCGCCTTTGTTTTCTACATTTGTTCCTCCGTCTGCACCTCTCTTCTCCTGGGTGCTCTGCCGCAGTGTTTGGCGGCGATCCTCCACTAAAAAACCAAGTTCCTCCGATGGTGAATAGCTGTTCGGAGTTAGGGACGGTATGTTATTGAGTCCACTGTCCTCAGATCCAGTACTACTGGCGACAGAACTGAGATCTGTCTCACATGTTTCAGTGTTGCGCAAACCCATAGTAGGGGCTAATGGATTTTTGGGCCCCATTGCTTGCCTTTTAGCTATATCAAATTTGCGTGCAAAGGTAAATATTCTGCCAGATTCGTAATCCTTTTTATCCCTTGCAAATTAGAATATCTTACGAGCTTTGATAGTTTCCTCATGTTTTTGTAAGCGCAAATCAATCTCAGCTTTACTCTTTTTGATGAACTCTTGTTGTTCATGGGCCGCCAGTATTAGATTAAGGGAGTCAATCTGTTTTAATGTCTCCTCCCTGTCAATTGCCGCATATTTGATTAATATAGTGACCATATTTATGGAGGATTCAAGATTGTTAGTTGCCCATTCTTTTAGCATTAACGGGTTGGGATTTTCAAATGAAGGAGCAATTAAAATCCTCAGCCCGCGTGGTACTCGCCCCACCTCTTTATACTTTTCTAGCGAACGCTTCTCCCACCATTTGGTCAACTCGGTGCGGAGAAGTTTCTCTAACGTCTTGAGATGCGTTTTTACCTCACTTATGGATTTGGGATTGTTCTCATTGTTGCCCACAGGTGTCTCGTCAATTTCAAGTAGATTGTCAAATAAAGAATCCGCTACAGCCTCTCGATTCCGTAGCGCGTGTGCCAAATTAGACATAGTTGCCGGGATAAAAATTACTTTTGCACTTGGGTTACCGACTCCAATACTGGAGCGCGTTCCCTTACTTTTGCAGCACTATCCCTGCCGCCCGCATATGCCACAAATCTGTAACGGTCCAGGCTTACCATCAAGGAAGATGGATGGTCCGTTGGCGTCCTACGACTCCCCTCGAATCTTCCGTCCTCGTTGGAACCGCCGGGACTCGAAATACAGCAAACTCTCGGCTGCGGGGGGCTGGCTTGCAAAGAAACTCCTTCCGGGTCACACAAGTATCGCATCCGCGATGTTGGCCGTAAGCATATGCATATATATATATATATATGTATATATATATGTATTTGCACAGTCTTGGCCCACCTTATTCACTCCATGGGACCATCCAGGTACGGACCACAAAACGTCACCGCTCTGCTGTTGCTAGTTCACAAAAGGTGCTTTTATTTATTCCATCACCTAAAAAATGAAACTGACAAGTGTCCGCCATGACGCGTTTCGATCGCTAAGACGCGATCTTGATCGCACATTTTCTTTTTGGATTGAATTACGGGAATCCCTGTCTACCGTTAGCCACGGCCGCCCTGCAGGGTTGGGGGCCCCCGACGACAGTGGTGTTTCTGGAGTGTTTGATGAGCCGGGTCTGCTGGCTCAGTGGACTAATGCATCCACTGCAGGGGCCTGTGTTTGATCTCATGGTCACAGGTTCGAATCCCGGCGGGTCCTTTCATCTATTTGAGGTCGATAAAATGAGTACCATTGAGTTGGGTAACAATAAACATCTGTTATTCAGCGCCAAGATGCCCCATTGCTGGGGTGAACATGCGCTTTACAAATTCATATGTTATCTTATGAGGGGGGCATGACCGGCTCGCCCCGCTGTAAGCCTTTGGATTGCCAGCGATTTTTGCAGTGGAGGTGAGAGAGGGAGCCAAGTGAGGCACACACCTCTTCTTGGCAGGATCCGGACCTTACGCATATTTGACTTTGTGTGGGCACAGCAAGGAATGATTTCTTTGCACAAGTTCCTTCCTTTTAAAAATCGGACATGCCATGCTTATATTAAGAAAATCTTGTCAGAGTATTGCAGTATTGAAAATCGTCACTGGGACAGTACATACATTATACTGCAATTCAAAGTGAATCATGGTACCTGCAGTGTGGCAGCATACAGGCATGTAACTTATTCACTATTTAAAGCACCTGGGACTTGGTACATGTGATTACTTACCTGTGAACAAGGCATACCGCCGTAACGCGTCAGGGTCAATCACGAGTTGCTGTAGCCTACGCCAGCTTATAATAAATGCTTTTTCCGGACCCGATCTGTGGCACATTTCATTTTCTTTATATATATATATATATATATATATATATATATATATATATATATATATATATATATATATATATATAACCAAAAACGCCCAGAAGCTTGAGGCTGCACAATCAATCAATCAATCAATCATATCATTTGTAAAGCGCACTACTCACCCGTGAGGGTCTCAAGGCGCTGGGGTGGGGAATGCTGCTACTGCTCGAAAAGCCAGGTCTTGAGGAGTTTTCTGAAGGTCAGCAGTTCTTGGGTCTGCCGTAGGTGGATGGGGAGGGTGTTCCAGGTCTTGGCGGTGAGGTGGGAGAACGATCTGCCACCGGAGGTCGCTCTTCGGAAGCGGGGGACAGTGGCGAGGGCGAGGTCGGCAGAGCGGAGCTGGCGGGTGGGGGTGTAGAAGCTGAGTCGTCTGTTGAGGTACGTTGGTCCGGTGTTGTGGAGTGCCTTGTGTGCGTGGGTGAGGAGTTTGAAGGTTATCCTCTTGTTGACCTGGAGCCAGTGCAGGTCTCTCAGATGGGGTGTGATGTGGCTGCGGCGAGGGATGTCGAGGATCAGGCGTGCAGAGGCGTTCTGGATGTGTTGGAGCCGTCTCAGGAGTTTGGCCGAGGCTCCTGCGTAGAGGGCGTTTCCGTAGTCCAACCTGCTGCTGACGAGGGCCTGGGTGACCGTTCTTCTCGTTTCAGTGGGGATCCACTTGTAGATCCTGCGGAGCATGCGGAGGGTGTTGAAGCAGGCGGAGGAGGCGGCGTTGACCTGTTTAGTCATGGAGAGGGTGGAGTCGAGGATGACCCCAAGGTTGCGTGCGTGGTCGGTGGGTGTTGGGGCGGTTCCCAGTGCGGTCGGCCACCAGGAGTCGTCCCAGGCCGAAGGGGTGGATCCGAGGATGAGGACCTCCGTCTTGTCCGAGTTCAGCTTCAGTCGGCTGTTCCTCATCCATTCAGCGACGGCCTTCATTCCTTCGTGGAGGTTGGTTTTGGCGGTGTGGGGGTCCTTGGTGAGGGAGAGGATCAGCTGGGTGTCATCGGCGTAGGAGATGATGTTGAGGTTGTGCCGACGGGCGACGTGGGCGAGCGGTGCCATGTAGATGTTAAACAGAGTTGGGCTGAGGGACGATCCCTGGGGTACGCCGCAGATGATCTCGGTGGCTTCGGAGCGGAAGGGGGGAAGGCGGACGCTCTGTGTTCTGCCGGAGAGGAAGGAGGTGGTCCAGTCCAGGGCCTTCTCTTGGATCCCGGCGTTGTGGAGGCGTGTTCGTAGTGTGGGTGGCAGACCATGTCGAAGGCGGCTGACAGGTCCAGGAGGATGAGGGCCGCCGTATCTCCGTTGTCCAGCAGGGACTTGATGTCATCGGTGGCGGCGATGAGGGCAGTCTCGGTGCTGTGGTTGCTGCAGAACCCGGACTGGGAAGGGTCCAGGATGTTGTTCTCCTCGAGGTAGTGGGTCAGTTGTTGACGGTCTTCTCGATGACCTTTGCCGGGAACGGGAGCAGGGAGATGGGCCGGAAGTTCTTGAGGTCCTTGGGGTCCGCCTTGGGTTTCTTGAGTAAGGCGTTGATCTCGGCGTGCTTCCAGCTCTCCGGGAAGGTTGCTGTCTCGAAGGAGGTGTTGATGACTTTCCGGAGATGGGGTGCGATGGCTGTGCTGGCTTTGTTGAAGATGTGGTGTGGACATGGGTCTGACGGAGATCCGGAGTGGATGGTGTTCATGATCTTGATGGTGTCGTCGTCGTTGATGTTGGTCCAGGAGAGCAGGCGGTTGGTGCGGATGGTGGTCGTGGGGGCGGAGGTCTCAGTGGTTTTCGGGGCGGTCATGGCGTTGAGGCTGTCGTGGATGTCTGCGATCTTGTGGTGGAAGAAGATGGCCAGCGAGTCGCACAGGTCTTGCGAGGGTGGGACGTCGTTGGTGTTGGAGCTGGGGTTGGAGAGTTCCTTCACGATGTTGAAGAGCTCTTTGCTGTTGTGCGCGTTGTTGTCTAGGCGGTGTTTGAAGGAGGCCCTTTTGGCGGATCTGATGAGGTGATGGTGTCTGCGGGTGGGGTTCTTGTGGGCTGCGTGGCTGTCCGGTGTTCGTTGACGGAGCCAGATCTTCTCCAGCTTTTGGCAGGTTTGCTTGGAGGCCCGGAGGTCTTCAGTGAACCAGCTGGCTTTCTTGTTGGTGTGACTGTTGGAGGGTTTCTTGATCGGGGCGAGGGTGTTGGCGCAGTCGTTGATCCACTGTCTGAGGTTGCGGGCGGCGGTGTCGGGGTCGGTGGGGTCGGCGGGTGGGCTCTGGGCGAGGGTGGTGGTGGCACACAGCTGCAGGTGAGTTACAAACTCCATTTGAACCAAGCAGGCAGCTTAACATCCCTTTGAAGTCCATGGCCTGACGCGTTTCGATGCCGCTGTTTGCATCTCCTCAGAGGCCGTGTCAGCGGAGGTGATTTATGGCTGCCGCATTTCCCCTGCGTGTTTGGGGTTAGTGAGCTATCAGTGCTCCTCCCTTGGTGGAAGTTCATTTTCAAATGCACGCTGGGATATGAGGTCTCATTTTGCCAAATAACGCCCTCTGGTGGGTTACCTCCGCTGCAGCTAATTATGGACGATTATTCTCGGCCCTCCATTGAGCCTTGGATGATACTCTGCCGGCTTCATTAAAGGTACCCTGCAGCTTCGGAAAGAGGAATCTTCCTCTCCCCTAGTCCCGTTGGTTGCGGGCAGTGCGATCCCTCTGCGGCCTGGAACCGCCGCATAATATGTAACCAAAACGCCCAGAAGCTTGAGGCGCACACAGCTGCAGGTGAGTTACAAACTCCATTTGAACCAAGCAGGCAGCTTAACATCCCTTTGAAGTCCATGGCCTGACGCGTTTCGATGCCGCTGTTTGCATCTCCTCAGAGGCCGTGTCAGCGGAGGTGATTTATGGCTGCCGCATTTCCCTTGCGTGTTTAGGGTTAGTGAGCTATCAGTGCTCCTCCCTTGGTGGAAGTTCATTTTCAAATGCACGCTGGGTGATGAGGTCTCATTTTGCCAAATAACGCCCTCTGTTGGGTTACCTCCGCTGCAGCTAATTATGGACGATTATTCTCGGCCCTCCATTGAGCCTTGGATGATACTCTGCCGGCTTCATTAAGGTACCCTGCAGCTTCGGAAGAGGAATCTTCCTCTCCCTAGTCCCGTTGGTTGCGGGCAGTGCGATCCCTCTGCGGCCTGGAACCGCCGCATAATATGTAACCAAAAACGCCCAGAAGCTTGAGCCGCACACAGCTGCAGGTGAGTTACAAACTCCATTTGAACCAAGCAGGCAGCTTAACATCCCTTTGAAGTCCATGGCCTGACGCGTTTCGATGCCGCTGTTTGCATCTCCTCAGAGGCCGTGTCAGCGGAGGTGATTTATGGCTGCCGCATTTCCCCTGCATGTTTGGGGTTAGTGAGCTATCAGTGCTCCTCCCTTGGTGGAAGTTCATTTTCAAATGCACGCTGGGATATGAGGTCTCATTTTGCCAAATAACGCCCTCTGGTGGGTTACCTCCGCTGCAGCTAATTATGGACGATTATTCTCGGCCATCCATTGAGCCTTGGATGATACTCTGCCGGCTTCATTAAAGGTACCCTGCAGCTACGGAAAGAGGAATCTTCCTCTCCCCTAGTCCCGTTGGTTGCGGGCAGTGCGATCCTTCTGCGGCCTGGAACCGCCGCATAATATGTGACCAAAACGCCCAGAAGCTTGAGGCCGCACACAGCTGCAGGTGAGTTACAAACTCCATTTGAACCAAGCAGGCAGCTTAACATCCCTTTGAAGTCCATGGCCTGATGCGTTTCGATGCCGCTGTTTGCATCTCCTCAGAGGACGTGTCAGCGGAGGTGATTTATGGCTGCCGCATTTCCCCTGCGTGTTTAGGGTTAGTGAGCTATCAGTGCTCCTCCCTTGGTGGAAGTTCATTTTCAAATGCACGCTGGGATATGAGGTCTCATTTTGCCAAATAACGCCCTCTGGTGGGTTACCTCCGCTGCAGCTAATTATGGACGATTATTCAAGGCTCAATGGAGGGCCGAGAATATCCGTCCATAATTAGCTGCAGCGGAGGTAACCCACCAGAGGGCGTTATTTGGCAAAATGAGACCTCATATCCCAGCGTGCATTTGAAAATGAACTTCCACCAAGGGAGGATCACTGATAGCTCACTAACCACAAACACGCAGGGGAAATGCGGCAGCCATAAATCACCTCCGCTGACACGGCCTCTGAGGAGATGCAAACAGCCGCATCGAAACGCGTCAGGCCATGGACTTCAAAGGGATGTTAATCTGCCTGCTTGGTTCAAATGGAGTTTGTAACTCACCTGCAGCTGTGTGCGGCCTCAAGCTTCTGGGCGTTTTTGGTTACATATTATGCGGCGGTTCCAGGCCACAGAGGGATCGCACTGCCCGCAACCAACGGGACTAGGGAGAGGAAGATTCCTCTTTCCGAAGCTGCAGGGTACCTTTAATGAAGCCGGCAGAGTATCATCCAAGGCTCAATGGAGGGCCGAGAATATCCGTCCATAATTAGCTGCAGCGGAGGTAACCCACCAGAGGGCGTTATTTGGCAAAATGAGACCTCATATCCCAGCGTGCATTTGAAAATGAACTTCCACCAAGGGAGGAGCACTGATAGCTCACTAACCACAAACACGCAGGGGAAATGCGGCAGCCATAAATCACCTCCGCTGACACGGCCTCTGAGGAGATGCAAACAGCGGCATCGAAACGCGTCAGGCCATGGACTTCAAAGGGATGTTAAGCTGCCTGCTTGGTTCAAATGGAGTTTGTAACTCACCTGCAGCTGTGTGCGGCCTCAAGCTTCTGGGCGTTTTTGGTTACATATTATGCGGCGGTTCCAGGCCGCAGAGGGATCGCACTGCCCGCAACCAACGGGACTAGGGGAGAGGAAGATTCCTCGTTCCGAAGCTGCAGGGTACCTTTAATGAAGCCGGCAGAGTATCATCCAAGGCTCAATGTAGGGCCGAGAATATCCGTCCATAATTAGCTGCAGCGGAGGTAACCCACAAGAGGGCGTTATTTGGCAAAATGAGACCTCATATCCCAGCGTGCATTTGAAAATGAACTTCCACCAAGGGAGGAGCACTGATAGCTCACTAACCACAATCACGCAGGGGAAATGCGGCAGCCATAAATCACCTCCGCTGACACGGCCTCTGAGGAGATGCAAACAGCGGCATCGAAACGCGTCAGGCCATGGACTTCAAAGGGAAGTTAAGCTGCCTGCTTGGTTCAAATGGAGTTTGTAACTCACCTGCAGCTGTGTGCGGCCTCAAGCTTCTGGGCGTTTTTGGTTACACATATATATATATATATATATATATATATATATATATATATATATATATATATATATATATATATATATATATATATATATATATATATATATATATATATATATATATATATTACCTACTGGCGGTCGCAAGTAGGTAGTTATAGTTAGGACCTAGTTTCCATAGGAAAAGCGTTTATTCATTTGCCAATAACTTTGGTGCCATTTCACGAATCTTCGCGAGATTTTCAAAACTAATATGCTATTCACCTCAGCTACTGTGTTTAAAGACTCGGAGTGATCCGTCAAGCAGGGGCCGGGTAAAAGGGGGGGTCCCAAAACGCTTTTTCTCCATGTTAATTTCCATAGGAAACTTTAGACACGGCTACAGCCCGAACTGCTGAACGGAATTACACCAAGTTTGGAAAAAAAGATAGCTCTTGGTTCAGAAAGCACTCTGTTTGTTAAATGGTGTAAATCCGTTCAGTAGTTCCTGAGAAATTTAAAGATTTCTAAGATATACTACTGTGGCCACAGTGGATCCGCGAACCCTCCCGATCTCGTGCCTGAGATCTGATTGGCTGCCAACACTTCAAACCAGGAAGTGTTGGCAGCCATCTTGTGACTCGGTTGAACCGAGTCACAAAAAAACGGTTAAAAAACAAGAAAAGGGGGCAGGGTAGAAACACCCTGACCCCCTAGGCCTGTTAGAAAAAAAATCATTTAAAAAAAAATGTTGGCGGGATTTGCAGTTAATCCGTCAATCTGACTGAAAATGTTTAAAAAAATGAAGCGTGGGCGCTTCGTTTACTTTAGGCCCCCGGGTGGGCCAGGTCCCGGGGGTAATTAAAAATAAAGATGTGGGGGCCCCCACAGCCCCGGGGACTGCCACCTCCCCGGGGCTAATTGTTTGAAGTGCGGGGGCCACGCAGCCCCGGGGACCGCCACCTCCCCGGGCTATTTTTTATTAGAGTGCATGGGGGCTTCAGCACCCCACGCAGCCCCGGGGACCACCACCTCCCCGAGCTTATTTAAAAATAATGTGTGGTGGGCTCCAGCCCCCCACACAGCCATGGGGACCACAACATTCCCGGGCTTAATTTCTGTTGGAGGGGGGATGCGCGGCCCCCCTTGTGGAGCCATAAATGGCCCTGGGGACCGCCACCCCCAGGGCCGTCTCCAACAATGTCCCGGGGTACCCACCCCCGGGATATTGCAGTTTGCTATGGGATGGCGGGAGCACAGCTCCCGCCACCCCATAGTAAACAGTGCTCCGGTTTGAGCAAGCAAGAACATTATGCTCTCGATTGCTCAAAGTGGAGCACTTAGCTTTTTACACCCAGGGAGCTGCATGTCAGCAGCTCCCTGGGTGTAAAAAGCAATGCTGGCTCCCACAGGAGGCGGGAGCCGGCTGGGACCGCGGGGGCTTCAAGCACCCCCGTGGTCCCCAAGGAGCTGGCCATGCCCCGGGGGATCGGGTCCCCGGGGCTGAAAGTGGTCCCCGAAGGGGGGGGGCCACTCGACCACCCTCCCATTAAGGAAAAACATGGTAAAAAAAATGAAAGGCCTCGTCCCGGGAGATGGGGTCCCCGGGCCAAAATCGGCCTGGGGAAGGGGGGCTCGCAGCACCCTCCCTTTTTATTTTAATAAAAAATGGGTCTGGATGGGGTCCCCGGGGCTCAAAAGGGTCAAGGGAAGGGGGGGCCACACAGCCCCCCTCCCTAAAATGAAAAAAAAAACAAAGCCGGCAACTCCCCGGAGGCCCCACCCTTTTCTCCATTACTCTACAAGCGCGCCTCCTGGCGTGCTCTTGGTTGGGGGATGATGTCCCCTTCGCTAATGAGGGTCCTTGTTGGCCAACTAGGCCACCTGTTACCTCCAGTAAGCCCCACACAGTGGGATTGCTGAGAGGTGGTCAGAGGCCACGCCCCTTTTTCCACCACTTTGCAAATGCATCTCTCGGCTCACTGCTGGTGGGGCGATGAGTTCCCCTTGCCTCCCGAGGGCCTCAGTACTAAAGTGGACTTCATCCCCCAAGCAGCAGTGCACCAGGAGGCGCGTTTGCAGAGTGGTGGAGAAAGGGGGCGCAGCCTCTGACCACCTCTCAGCAATCCAGCTATGTGGGGCTTACTCAAAGTAACGGGAGGGCTAGTTGGCCCCCAGGGACCCTCAAAAGCCAAGGGGACTTCATTCGCCAAATAGTAGTGCACCAGGAGGTGCGTTTCAGTGGTGGAGAAACGGGCGTGGTCTGCGACCACCTCTCAACAATCACACTGTATGGGGCTTACTGGAGGTAACAGGTGGGCCTGTTGGCCCCTAAGTACCCCCAGCAGTGAAGGGGACTTCATCCCCCAACCAATAGTGTGCCAGGAGGCGCGTTTGCAGAGTGGTGGAGAAAGGGGGCATTGCCTGCTATCAGAACTCAGCAATCCAACTGTATGTGACTTATTGAAGGTAATAGGAGGGGTAGTTGGACATCCTTGGAGGCCTACTACCCCTCCTGTTACCTCCAGTAAGTCCCACACAGCAGGATTGCTGAGAAGTTGTCGGAGGCCATGCCCCCTTTCTTCACCACTCTGCAAATGTGCCTACCGGCGCACTACTAGTTGGGGTATAAAGTCCCCTTGGCTCCTGAGGGACCTTGGGGGCCAAGAAGCCCTCCTGGTACCTCCTGTAAATCCTACGCAGCAGAATTCCTGAGAGCTGGTCGGAGGCCCAGGCCCTTTTCTCCACCACTCTGCAAACGTCACTACTAGTTAAAAAACCTTAGAAATTCACACAAAAAAACAAAGGTTACAGAGACGTTATAGTTAGGAATTAGCATTTAAAAAACCTTAGAAATTCACCAAAAAAAAACAAAGGTTACAGGGACTTTATAGTTAGGGTCAGATTTTACTCATACAAAACGTCATCAGTGATGTCACTGACCATGTCAAGAGTGGTGTAATATGTGAGGTCATAAGCAGTGCATTGCAGGGGCGCAAGTCATAGTTAACTCAGCTAACTATAACGGCTGAATTTCTCTGGTTTTGTATGAGTAAAATCTGACCCTAACTATAATGTCCCTGTAGCCTTTGTTTTTGTGTGTGTGAATATATATAGAGTTAATGCATGGATACAAAGGAGAAGTAGGCACCAGGCAATAAAACTTCACCGAGGGTATCCAGTTTAAACATAACTAATATTTGCTCTTAATGCCAGTATGACAGCCGACGCGCTTAGAGAGAGGGAAGCGGCGGCGGCCGAAATGTTTGATGACAGCAAAGCACTGAACTTGAACTCAAAATCCCACAATGCACCTGTAGCAACACGAAATCTGAGCTTAAGGGATCAAATTAAATAACTTGAAAAACTCATGAAGACTGAACAAAATAAGTGGTGGGAAGCAAGATCCCTCCTACGCTATCTGGATGTTGGTAGGGTACCACAAGGTCTTAGGATTTTATTGGCCCCAAGTTATGAGACCCCAGATAAAGAAATGATGAAAGAATGGGCGGAAACTAACTTGGAGTCATCAAGAAGACTTTTAGTCATACTGGTGAAATATGCAGAAAAAGATCGTGCGGCATTAGCAGAACAGATTGAATTAATTAACAATGAACTGAGCACTATGGGACAAACAGAGGAATTAACTAAACTAAAAGAGGAAATGACTAAAAGGTTAAAAAAAGAAGAAGATAGAATACGCGAACGAAAGGCATTTAACTTCCATCGGGACAGAATGGATTACGAAAGTGGAAGGATTTTCAAGAAATATGATTCCCTCAAAGTATCCAAGTATGGGGGAGCACAAATGGTAAAACAAACCCACGTTAGATTCAAGAGCAGAAGCGGGCACATCGTCGAACTCGGAGTTCAGCTCAGCCCTTGAACGTGAGGCGGAGGTTGAATCACGTAGACAAAATCTGACACAAGTACCGGCGAAAATCAGTCTGGCAGAGGTTGATTTTTTAGTCCTCGAGCGCAGGCAAACCCTGCGCTCCAGAGGTCAACAATCAAAGCAACCAAGAACAGAACAGCAAAACGCCGGGAAAGGAGAAATGCCAAACAACGATCAATCAAGCAACAAGAAACAACAACAAAAACGACAACCAAGAGGGAATTGGAGGCGGTAGCATCAAGTGAACAAGCCGCAAATCTAACCGTAATCAATTTAACCGATGTTGTGCTCAACAAGGCAGAAAAACAACTACTGTCTCTAGGTCTCTCCTACTGCCCACAAAGCTCTTTCAACTATGCCAAAACAAGAATTGATATCTACAAAAGTATCAGAAAACTAAAACTCAAAAAACATTTTTTACAACAAAACAAAGAACGATCAGTAGAGGAAAATAAACAAGAAGAATTACAATCAAATATATCCTCTCAATTAAATCTAACTGCTTCTGATCTGCCATTACTGCAAGATATGCAAGATCTGTTCAGTGAAAACAGGAATACCACCCAGGATATAGACGGGGATAAAAATAACAGCGAAACAACAACAAAAAACAGTCGAGGCAACTCCATTTAAACCTCGCTCAACGTTCAACCCGATCATGCTAAAAGACAATATCGATATGTTTCATGAACAGGTTGTAGCAAGCCTTAAACAACTGAATATCAAGACAAACAACACTATAAAAATGCAGAACCAATAAACAGGATCTACAATATCATGCCCTAATGTCCAAACTCAGAGCAAACCAAGATATCGTGATTAGAAATGCTGACAAAGGAGGCAATCTGGTACTGTGGAACAAAAAAGACTATACAAAGGAAGCAATGAGACAATTGAAGGACACTGAATGTTATCGTCGCAGAGACCCAATAACATTAAGAACTGTTTATGACAACTATAAAAGGAAGCTTTTAGCATGGAAAAATTCAGGCCTATTAACACTGGACTAATTCAAATACCTAAAAAACGACAATCCTGTCACCCCCATTTTGTACTTCATCCCCAAAGTCCACAAAAACCCAGAACAACCACCAGGAAGGCCTATCATATCAGCTCGAAATAGCCTCCTCGATAATACATCAAGATATGTAGACTTTTATCTACAAGAGCATGTGCAACAGCTCACATCATATATCAAGGACACTGGGGACTTCCATTTCAAGATGTTGAATGTTACATGGCAAAATGATTATTTGCTTATTATTCTTGATGTGACCTCGCTTTACACATCTATAAATCATCTTGATGGGTTAAAAGCAATGAAGTACTACCTAGCACGTAGGGGGGCAGATTTTACTCAACACAACACAATGCTGACAGATATGGTTGAATTCTGCCTGTGTAATAACATATTCCTGTTTCAAAATAACCTGTACCAGCAACTTCGAGGCGTGGCAATGGGGGCCAGCTTCTCCCCCAGCTATGCCTGTTTGCACATGGGTTGGTGGGAGGAGCTGGTCCTACTAAAAGAACACACACTAATCATGAGAAATAACATCAAAGTTTGGTGGAGATTCATTGATGATCTCTTTTTGATATGGCAGGGAACCAAAGAGGAGGCTGATGATTTTATTGCCAGTCTTAACACTAACCAACTTAACTTACGGTTTACAGGAACAGTGAGCGCAGAGAGTGTGAACTTTTTAGATGTACAGGTTTTTATTAAAGAAGGAAGAATAGAAACCAAGCTTCACATAAAATTAACCGCTGGCAACGCAATATTGCATGTGGGGAGTGCACACCCCCGGCATTTAATCCGAAGCATCCCATATGGTGAAATGCTGCGTCTAAAACGAATCTGCAGCTGTGAGGAAGATCTCATACAAGCACAAAATAAAAGCAAGAGCAGATTCCTAGACAGAGGCTATACAATCCAATGTATTGACGAAGCCATCAAACGTAGCAACAATGTCCCCAGGGAAAGCCTACTCAGGAAAAACACAGAGTCAAGCCAAGATAAAAGACAAAAAACAAAAAACAAGATGTTGACACTTTTAGGTTTATCTTAGGGTACAGTAAACAAGAAAAAACTATCTGAAATATAATCAAAAGAAATTGGCCCCTAATATTAGGAGATCCTATAATAGGTCATCAGCTTCCTAAAAGACCAGCCATTACCTACATCAGAGCACCCTCAATGAGGGATGCCCTTGTTCAAAATGATGCTGGCGGTCAAACCAATGGAACATGGCTATCTCAAAGAAAGGGGTTCTTCAAATGTAAGACATGCAAAGCATGTCAATTTGGAATCAGTCGAACTACCTACATAACCCCCTTTGAAGAAAGAGAAAGACCCATCAATAAAGCCCTCACATGCAAATCTAACTTTGTGATTTATGTGCTGGAGTGCCCTTGTGGCCTGTGTTACATAGGCAGTACTCTACTGCAAGGACACAAGAGGGTACTCCAGCACATAAGGGCAATCAAAAACAAGGACTCATCCTACCCGGTGGCCAGACACTTTGGTGAATTCCACAATGCAGACCCTAAAGACCTAAAATACTATCTGATTGACTCCATCCCTCCCCATAAAAGAGGAGGCGATAGGGAGAAAGCCCTCAGACAGTTAGAAACATGGTATATTCTCAACCTTGATTCTAAGTATCCGAACGGGTTGAACGCTACAGAAGAATTATACACGTGCTTGTAAGTCTAATAAAAGGATTGGTTTACAATTTGAATTTAGTCAAAACATGGAATATCTACATCACCTTTTAGATCATCTAACTGTAACAAACATCAAACCACATGGTTTTTATTGCTACCGCCAAAGTCAAATTCCCCTATTTTTTAAAATTTACCCGGGATAGATAGGTTTTACACTCATTTTACATTATGAAATTATTGCACTCAGCACTTTATATACACTGCACTAGTACTTTCTACTTTTAGCCTAAAGGTTTACATGACAATTGTTTACATTATCAAGTACTGTATTTTGTATATTCACAGACTACATCTCATGAATACCATAGAAGTTAAATTTGCACAGTTATGTAATGGTATTTATACCTGAATGTCCGCATGAGTTAATATTTATCATGGGCTTTATCTATTTTAAAGAAAACCGATGGTTTTTAAAATGCTTTCTAACTTCCGACAGTACTGTAAGGATTTTATGGCATTGTTTTTAGAAAATTGGTGTACAGGTTTTGAACATGCTACTATATGTTAAGGTATTCACACCAGTTTCAAATCATGTATTGCTTAAACCTAGAAACCGGCTCTAACTTACACCATCAAATATTTTTTCTATTTCTATGTTTTTAAACCTTAAGGCATCTGGCACTTTAAGAAAATCATGTAAAAAAATGTGAAAGGAAAAAACTGATTTAAAAAGGACCTACCTCCCGGCAAGCGTGTCATGTGATCAAGACACTTCTTGGGTCGAAACGCGTCGTGGCTGCAGAGGCTTCATGAGCTAACAATAAAGAACTGTTTTCCTGCACCTAACTGTGGTCCGTGCTCCATTCTCCGCGTGGTACTGAGGTTTCAATGGAGTGTTGCTGATATATATATATATATATATATATATATATATATATATATATATATATAGTGTAAGCTTGCAGGTGTACCGATTACACACTTATGTGCTTTCTCCAGTAGATCTTACTCTATTCCCATACAGCCTAGAGCAATCTAAAAAGGGTACAGAAGACAACCATATTATTTTCAGATATACACACAATGCTGACTGTGGGGGGGGAGATATGCTAATTGAGGAATAAGACTAACGCTGTCTTTTGTCCTTATAGGTTTCCTCCTCGCTGTTCCCTTCCCGTCCTCACCTGCCCTCAGTTGATCATCCCAACTGTCTATGCTTTAATAGCTTTCAGCAGTTGAGAATATCGAGAGGTGGACTAACTGAGCTTCGCATTGATTTTGAGGAGTTTGTCTGGCTGACAGATGTATAAAAATAATTTCCTGAACATTTCGTTTAAAAAAGTTTTAGGTATGCTGGTTTGGATTTTTTGTTTGGTTTTTCGAGTACTATGTAGGAAGTTTGTTTTTCTATAATAGGTTTTTGGATATTGATTCTAAGTAGTGTACTCCTTTGTAAATAAAAAGTTTTACTTTACATTGTAACATGTCACACATTCTATTGGTTTGTTTGCTAACTTTAGGTTTAATTTGGGTAACTGATTGTTTCATTTGAAGCTTTGTTTTTTTTGTAGGGCTTTTTTAAAAATATATAGAGTGCAGGTTGGGTTCTGTCTACTGTGGATTGAAAGGCATTGTGTCATCCTTCTACTAAGTTGTTGTTTTTGGCTTCTTGAGCCACGGTGCTATTGTAGACATTCCACAATAGTATTTGGAATTTGGGTTAGCGTCTGTGTCCAAAGCGGTGCAGCCTGCCAACTCAAGTATCTTCAAAATAAACCATTAGGGGACCTAGTTTGTGTTTGTTTTGTTGATAGAAAGGACTTTCTCTAAGTAAGTTGTAGTGGTTAGCTACCTCTGTGACAGGAAAATAGGCTAGCGCAATCACCTTTTTAATTTCAAAGTTAAATTGGCTGTTTGTTGGATATTCTACACATAGTGCAGGTTGTTGGAAGTGTCACCAAATGCTTTTGTTAAAGTAGCAGTAAAAGCCTTGTATGACTGTATGTGGGTAAAGTTAAGGGTTGCTTGAATGATGGCTCTAATACTATTTATGTGGAGAGTAGTTGTTTGTTTTATTTTTAATGTATTTTAGTAGTTCATAGTAATTGCTAATTTGTTTATTAGGTAGCAGGGCATATATGAATGGAATATGAGTTTGTTGATATTCATCATGTATTGTGTATATCGGAATGAATGGTAAGGAGCACTGTCCTCGCGTGGTCCCGGGGGGGTGCCCCTGAACCCTCCCTTAAACACAGACGGCTTAAGTATTTGGATCTTTTCTTTTATTGGGCTATTTTTGTTCAACCAATGTAGGGAGACAATTTCTCTTCAAACTCTGTGATAGGAATCTTAAGGCAGTCTTTCAACAAACATGGGTAGCGTATTCTCTCCACTTGCTGCTTTACGTCCGTTTTGAGTGTAGTCCTCACAAGGGATGACGAAAACCGAGAGGAAGTAAAGAAAGAAAACAAAAACAAGTTCAGGCTACTGCCTTTCTCAGACGTAGGGGTTTGGGGTTTGTGCACCTCCACCAGTGCCCTATCTGTGAAGTGCCTAGGTGAGGGATTTTATGTGCTTAAGTCGACGTGGCTCGTAACCCCGCCCACCAACCCTTTAATGAAAATAAACGTGCAGCTGGCACTTGCCTGAGTCCATGACCCTCCTGGGCCGTGGTGAGGGGAGATCCAGCCTCCTCGTTCCCCTTTGGAGTGCCGGTCTCAATCACAGTGCTATGGGGGCGTCTCTCATGTTCCGTGGTCTCCTCCTTCTCTCGTGAATCCTCCATGACCTTCGGGGACTCTTCTTCTCTCTCCTCGTCGATTCGGGCTCTCACGCCCTCTTCTCCTGTGTCTCTCTCACACTGCTGCTCCTCCTCTTCTCCGTCCGCTGTCCGCCAACAACCCACGTTCGTCTGTACTGCCCCCCCCTTGTCTCTCGTCGGTTGTGGTCACGTCCTCACGACGTAACTGGTGGTCTAGACCACCTCCTTCACTTCCTGGTTGGCACATATCCGCCGCCATTTTGGATACGTTGCGATGCTCGCGGTCGTCAATGGGGAACTCCTCTCAAGCACATTTACAACATCCCATCCATCATCCATGTTTGACATTGGCTTAATTTTAATAAGTTATCTGCAGTAGAAAATATTATGATTTTTTAGCATTATTAAGGTTATCATGTAAGAGGAAGGGATCCTCCTTATATGTGCTAGTTAAGAGTTCAGGAATTTGGACACATTGGTATCTTCTAGGAGCTGGAGGGGTATCACTGGCAGCTTTTTTAGTTCATCATATTAAGTGTATTAAAGTGGGTATAGCAGGTAGCTGGCCTGTGATGTGTTTGGGTACTTTAGGGAGTATATTTTTAGTATTTTATCTGTGGACTCTTTGGAGCTAGTGCTTGCCTCTCTTAAATCTTGTAGTACATGCCTTACATCATTTACAGTGACATTAGGGGGGTGGTTATGTTTCCTTACATTAATAACTATGTTATCTTTTGTGGTGGCCCTAACAAAGCATGCATCAGAGTAATATTTAGTACATTTCCAATTGAGAGTTTCTGTGTTTGCACTTTCTTGGTTGTAAGTGTAGCTCATATGAGAGAGCAATTTTTTCCCTTTCTGTGATGTGATGTATTTTGCTCATTCTGTCATTATGTCTGAAAATAGTGTAATAATAGAAAGAATTAAATGTTTAATAATTTATAATACATTTATTATTGACATCCAAATTTACAGTACTTGTTTCCTATTTTAAACATACATGTGTGTTCTTGTTGGTAATTGCATTCTTTATTTTCAGGTTTTCCGGGTTTGGAGGGAGGGTGTTGTTATGTGGGTTAGGTGGCTCCTATTCTATTTGGGAAAGAAAAAATGCTTTTGTTTTATTTTAAACGTTTGTTTGTTGGTAGTTAGTGGAAGGTAAGGAAGTTTCATTTGATTTTTACTGTTTTAGGGTGAGATGGTATTTAATACTTTTTTTAGTTTACTTACTTTTTGTGTGTCTTTTTCCAGGTTTGTGATTGCTGTAGCTATTCAGCAGATTAGTAGATTCTCAATGTTGTAGCAATTTCTTTGTAGTATCTACAGTTTAAGACATAAAAGCAGTAGAGTGTTTTGATAATTATTTATTATTTTATTAAAAAAAAAATTAATTTATGTTAGTTAAAATAAATGTTTTACTTACTTTAGAAGGTAGTTGTATATATTGTTTCCACTTCTGTTTTCAGGTTGTTTTTTTGGAAAATCTGGCAGAGTATCATCTTCTTGCAGATTTTGTACTTTTTGGTGTAGTAAGTAGTCACATTTTGTGTACCTTTTATATTGTTAGTTTAATTGACTATATACTTTTATTGGTTTCTTTTCTTTACAGTTTGTTTTTATTGCTTAGTGCTCATTTAGCTTGAATTCTTTCAGTAATTGCCGCTTATGGTGAATGCTAATTAGTGTTTATTTTATAATGTTGAATATATATTTTGATTTTGTTTTGTTTTAATTTGCATGTATTATTTATGTATATATTTACAATAATTTTTGTTTAATGTTTAAATGTTAGCACTTGTAAATATATTTTTATTAATATTTTGATGTATTGAAGTGTATATTTTTTGGGGTAATTTAAGTTTATTTTAGTAATATAAAATTGTTATTATGTTAGAATATTTTTATATTTTTTAAGTTCATTTAAAATTTTTGTTTAATGTAAAATGTTATTTTTATATATTTATTAATTAAATGTATTTCATTTCGGCAATATTATTAAGCCCGGGCGGGCAGTAGCGGCCGGTGGTGGGAGTGCTGCGGGATTTGACGTGGGGCGGGGGAAGGGCCGGGTGGGGGGTAGTAAACTACGGATTAGGGCCGATTAGAGGTAAGTAAACATATAAATAAATAAAACGAATTTCGTTGCGCGCGCTGCATCGCCAAATGCGATGCAGCGCGCGCACGAAATTCGTTTTATTTATTTATATGTGTACTTACCTCTAATCGGCCGTAATCCGTAGTTTACTACTCCCCACCCTGCCCCTCCCCCGCCCCACATCAGCGCCCGGCAGCACTCCCACACCGGCCGCTACTGCGGGCGGGTAACTACGCTCAGCCAGCGGAATTTACGTCGTTTTGCATACTCCGCGTTCCGTTGCGAACGCGGAGTTTAGGCAAAACTACGACTCCGTGGCGGAGCGTAGTTAGCCGGTCCCTCCACCCTCCCAAAGTAATTATAAAATAAGAAAAAAGGCACTTACCTGCCGTGGCTGCCTCCTCCTCGCCATGGCCGCTCTCCTTCCTCGTCCTCGCCGTCCTTCTTCTTTGATAACCCCTACGTTGCCCCAGGCGCACATACATTCAGTGCGCACCATCACTCAGTGCACACTGCTCAGTACCGTATCCTTTTTGTATTGTGCCATGGTGTGGTATATGCAAACACACACTGCCAGCACACTCATTATGCGCATGCTGCACAACACTTCACTCTTTATGCATTTCTCGCAAGTACACGTAGACTAAGTAAATGCTTTCATTGCGCACACACTGCACAGCACTCCATCTCTTATGTAATGTATTTGTCTCCGGTGTACATACACCCAGTACACGCACTCACCATGCATGTACTGCACAGCACTGCACTATCCCCGTATTGTACCTTTCCCAGGCACACATACATCCAGCGCATAGTCACCACTACTGAGCAGCATCTATATCCAACTGATGTAGGCTAAGGGTGAGTTAAGCGCACAGCAGTGAAACTTTAAAAAGGTGACTGAGCCTGTAGGCCTCTCTCTAGTGACACAGGTTAAAAAGTACCTGTTCACTCCTACTGTCACTACACAGTATGCTGCTGCCACTGCACTCTTTCTGCTTTACTCTTGGTGAATGCAGTAGCCTTCCACCACTATAAGGGTAGCGCTTTGGGTGCACCTCCCAGTCCAACAAGACCGCTATCTATAAGACAGGTCAATGTCATGGCACAACACACATGATGCGTGTATCCTTGCTTTTTCAGTGCTGTCTGTGGTGTACGTTCAGACTTTCTCACGAGGTGTGCAGATGACCGTATTGCCAGATAACAGCAATTCCAGTAAGATACCCCCAAATGTCTGCTTTTGCAGGTAGCACTTGTGTGTGCCAAGGTTGGGGGAGTTGTGGTAGTGATTACCACAGGTCCCCTTCATTATGTCTCATTCCTTGGATAATTTGAAAATAATTTGCTAAAATAGATTACTCTTTAGTTCAGTCAGATTAAAACACATTAATTGTTATTGCTTTTTAGTCGTTCAGATGAAAACAAATAAAAGGTACAATACATTAGTTTTAATAAAGTACGTACTGTTCTTTCAGGTGAACGGTGCGAATAAAGTCTGCTTACCTTCAGTAACTAGATTTCTGATGAATGCTCTTATCTACCTTCAGATTCCCAAGGCATCAGACTGAATCCAAAAACTTTGTCGATCTTTGACTCCAGTAGGGGGCACTGACTCGATTTTGTGCTATGAAAGTGAC
Source organism: Calotriton arnoldi (assembly GCA_963921515.1). Taxonomy (NCBI): domain Eukaryota; kingdom Metazoa; phylum Chordata; class Amphibia; order Caudata; family Salamandridae; genus Calotriton; species Calotriton arnoldi. The sequence continues at coordinate 1,189,209 of CAWUFW010001257.1, forward strand.
TCGTGGTGACCTTGCTGAAGCCATGTGGCACCCTCCCTGGTGCGACAACTTCAGTTTCCATCTGTTTTTGTGAATCTTCGAGGCGCACAGATGGAACAACATCAATCAGATACAGTGCAAAACTCAAATTGGAACCTTCCTAACACTTTCCCACTACAGCCACCCATTTTGCGGAGAGGAGTCCATCCATCAGCTTGGGAGGAGGGTGGAATCAGTAAGAAACCTACAAGTAGATGGAGTACCCAACAGAAATATTGTTACCGAAAGTCATCACTTTATCTTTTTGATGGATACTTCTACCTGCAGGTTCCTCACCTGTTGAATAGATACCCAAGCAGTACCTTCCCAGGAGGCCTGATGATGGATAGTTTAGGGAAATCTTGCAGCACGGATCTGGAGAAGGGTCTGTCCCTGTGCACCTCAGTGCAAACAGTAGTGTTTGGCCAACTTGTGCAGGGATGCCCACATTGCTGCCTTACAGATCTGTGTGATGGTAACAACTCTTGCAAGAGCAGAAGATGATGACTTGGTCCTGATGGAGTGGACCCAAATTCCTTCAGATGGTTCATTTTTGACAAAGGCATAGCACATGTTGCTGCTGAGAATGATCCGACAGGAACGTCCGCTTGTGAACTGCTTTTCCCTTCCTACTGCCACAATAGCCAATAAAGAACTGTTGTCTGATCTGAAGTTCCTAATGGCGTCTAAAAACTAACTGCCTGGCTAAGATCCAGGTGATAAAGTTGCTCCCCCCTACTTTGTGGGGTGGGGGTGAGGGATTGAAATATTGAAGGGGGAGGATTGATGGAGGTAGAAGGGAGTAACCTCCTTGGGAAGTAAAGCAGCCCTGATTTGCAACATCAGTTCGTCAGGGAAAAGGTCTTGAATGGCAGACGAACACTAAGAGCTTGCAGCTCACTGGCTTGTCTCACCAAAGTAATGGAAAACAAATAAGACTGTTTATATATATATATATATTTTATTTATTTTTTTACTTTATTTTCAAATTTTTTCGTAATTCTGCGATACAGAAATGAAGTATCACTGTCATACAAAGTTACATAACATCATTCAACGTAGTCACATATTATCGCAATGACCTGTTACCACGCCCTTGATATTGGGTCATCCGAATCATTGCCTGGTTAGTGTCATAGTCATAACTGCTTATACATGTCTCATTTTCATACCCATGGCTGTTGAGTTACTCCATCTTTGGCCCTCCTTTAACATATATGTGACAATACCTGCATTGTGTAGTGGCATGATCATAGTGATCGGTCCTAAAGTCGTGTAGCATTCAGTCTAATGGCCAGGTTTCATCACCCCACTCCCTCCGGGACCAAACCACTTGCCAGTTGTGAGTTTGTGTCTTGTCGTAGAGATTCCACATATGCCCGATATGGGCCCCATTTATCCTTGGGGCGAGACGCACTCGGCATGATGCTGGCATAAACCTCGCCATTAATATTACAGTATGCCAAGCTACGCAGCCATCCCTGCAGGGTAGGAGCCATCCTGCGGCCCCACATCAAAGCTATTTCTCTTTTGGCCAGTAATAGACCAAGGGACGCGAACCGTCTGACTTTCTTGGGGAAATTCACAGTGTATCCCAACAACGCCACTTCCGGCGTGGGGATAAGGGTTAGATTAATCATGGTTCATAGTACGGAGGTTGTTTGTTCCCAATAAGTCTGCAATTTAGGACAACTCCATGCCAGGTGTGCAAAATCGGCGTGTGGGGCGTTGCATTTCTGGCAGATGTGCGGCCTGGAGGGGTCTAACCTGTGTGTTTGGGCAGGAGTGCAGTAAATGCGACGTAAAAACTTGAAATGGAGCAGTTTGTGCCTGCTGTTAAGAGAGACTTCCCTCGTTACCGCGCAGCATTTGGCCCATTGGTCATCGGTAATGTCTCGGCCCAGGTCCTCTTCCCATTCCTTGCGTTCCTTGTCATCGCTTACCGGGCGGATGCCTGCGCACGCTTTGTATAGTTTTGAGATGAGATGTGCACTCGTCTCGCCCTCAATGATCAATGTTAGTGGTGCGAAAGAGTCGGGCTCAACAGGGTAGGTGGGTAGTGTAGCTCGCAGGGCCGAATGAATTCGCCCTAATATGAATTTGTCCATGAAAGAGACGTCCTGAAACCGGGCGTCTTCTGCTACTGAGAAAACATGCCCTTCCGATACAAGTCTCCCACTTTAGTGATGTCGAACTTAGCTAGGGTGCGCTGTACCAGCTTCTCTCCTGTAATTGGTAAACAGGGGGGGTTAGGGAGGGGTAGGGCAGATGAGTAAAATGTAGAGGCGCCGGAGAGCTGCCGCAGCTTATTCCATGCCCAACTAGTAGTAGATACTGTCTGTATGTTCTTTGGGTCTCTGGGGACACCCTTTGGCAGCACCGTGGCTAGCTTTTCGGGTAATACAAAGTCTGCCTCCGGGCGCAGATATGGGATCCGGGCGTCCGGATGGAACCAGGCATATGCGTAGCAGCATTGGGCCACTAAATAGTACAAGTGTAGGTCTGGGACTCCAAACCCCCCTCTATCATATGGGAGGGTCAGAACCTGCCAACGAACCCGCGCCCGTTTCCCCCATACCAGTTTGATGAGGTGTGTGCGTAATGTTAAAAAAAAAACGTTTGTAAGGGGTATAGGAATGTTGTTAAAAAGGTACAGAAATTTGGGTAGTACCACCATTTTGAGGATCGCAACCCTGCCTGCCATAGATAGCGGTAAACGTAGCCATCGTTCCACCTGAGCCTCCAAGGCACATATTGCACGTCTGTAATTCAAGCTCATGATCTGGGCAGTGTCCTGGTGTATGTGTATGCCCAAATATTTAACCGAGTCCCTGCACCACTCGAGAGGGAATCCGCAGTCCCATGGAACTGTACTGGCAGTTAAGGAGAATATCATCGATTTGTGCCAGTTAATGCCTAGCCCCGAGAAAGTATTTCTCTGATTAGCGGTTCTAAGTTTTCCTGAGGTTCTCTAACATAGAGGATAGTATCATCTGCATAAAGCGAGACTAGCAGGGGGCCAGTATTAAACTACAGTCCCCTATGCAAATGTCTCTCCTAGAAATGGCGAATTAAAGGGTCCATGGCCAGAATCAACAAGAGAGGGGATAGCGGGCAGCCCTGCCGGGTACCACGGGAGAGGGAGAAGGAACTGGACAGGGTACCATTCAAGCGGAGTGCTTGAATGGTTTGCTATACAATAAAGCGGTGGTGGCAATGAATCCCATGGGCATGCCCATACGGCGCATCACCGAGATGAAAATGGGCCATTCCAGTGAATCGAAAGCTTTTTCCGCGTCCAAAAGGATAGCAGCGGCGGGAACTTTCGGATCGATTCTATGGAGTACCGAGAAAAGCGTTCTTAGATTTAATGAGGTGGAGCGGTGTGGGACGAAACCCGATTGGGCCGGGGAGATGATAAACTCCATTAGCTGGGAGAGGTGGTTAGCGATGACCTTTGCCAATATTTTATAATCTAAGTTTAAAAGTGAGAGGGGTCTGTAGGAGCTGCAATGTGATGGGTCTTTATCCGGTTTGGGAAGAAGAATAATGACCGTCTCACGTAACGTTGGGGGCAGGGTTTGTCTTTCAAGTGCCTCAGCATACATCTCTATCAGCTGCGGCGCCAGTATGTCCTTGTACGCCTTATAGAAATCCCCCGTGAACCCATCCAAGCCAGGGGCAGAAGAGCCGCGTAGGGAATCTATGGCACCAAGGACATCCACCACTGATATGGGTTCTGCAAAAAAATCCTGCATGCCCTTCTCTAGGTACACCAGTGCAATCTCTGATAAATAAGCCTCCTGAGCTGAAGCGTCGTTCCCAATTTTGGTAGCATATAAGGACTTGAAGTAGTCCAAAAACTCGTCCCTAATGTCAGTTGTGGAGGTGAGTGTTTGATTGGTGGAGGTGCAAATTTCTGTGATGTAAGCTTTGCATACGGGGGGTGGATCATCTGCGCCAAAACCCGACCGGGGCGTTCTCCCTCGCCATAGTGCCGAGCGGCCTGATATTTACCCAAGTGTAAGACCTCGCGGTCCGCCGTCTCTCGGAATTCAACGAGAAGAGCCAGACGTCGTCCCTCCCTGTCCTGGTTTGTGGAGTGGGCTGAGGAGATATCTAGGTCAGCGAGTTCGCGCTCTATACGTGCCAGCGTGTTGCAAAGATCTTTAAGAACTCCGGAGTGTTTCGCTATGCAGACTCCCCGGATGTATGCCTTGAAGCCTTCCCACAAGACCGCCCAAGTGTCTACAGATCCTGTATTAATTGAGAAGTACTCGTCTATGGCTTCGCGCACTTCCGCATTAAAAAGGTCATCATTTAGGGCGCGGCTCGGAAAGCGCCATTGCCTCTCGAAGCCCTCCGGACGTGGGACCCATAGATGGAGTTGTACCGGGGCATGATCAGAATACGTTCTTGGCAGCGTCCCCAATGACCGGAACCAGCCGGCAATGCCTGGGGAAACTAGCCAAAAATCAATCCTGGTCCAAGTATTGTGTTGACCGGAGTAATGGGTGTATTCCGTGTGTGCGGGGTTGAGTTGGCGCCAGATGTCTAGCAGGGAGCAGTGTTCACATAACTCTAGTAGTGCGCGGCGCGCTTGTGGCTTGGCGTCAGGAGTAGTGGCAGTGCTGTCCAGTCTTGGGTTCAGTAGCAAATTGAAATCCCCCCCTATCAAAAGAAAGCTTGGTTCTAACCTAACTAATTGGGCTTGTAGTGTATGGAAAAAGTCTAGTGAGTCCGTGTTCGGGCCATATACACAAACCAGTGCCGTGTGGTGTCCCATAAGTGAACCCGTGACTATGACATATCTGCCCTCGCTATCCCCTATCACTGAGCGGGGGCTGAAAGGGACCCTCTTGTGAATAAGGATGGCCGTGCCCCTGGCGTATTTGCTGTAGTTAGCGAAATATCTATGTGCCCCCCAGCTGGCAGCAAAGCGGGCCTTGTCAGATTTCGGTAAATGCGTTTCCTGTAAATATGCAATATCCACATTGTGTCTCAGTAAATAATGAATAACCTGCCTCCGCTTGTGGTTGTCGTTCAGTCCCCTTACATTCCAAGACATTAAGGATAGGCCGGATGGACCGTCAACGTTACCTAACTGGGCCATCCTGTATTGTCGTCAAGCATGGCGTAATTGCGTAACAGTGAATAGCGGAAAACCATGACAGTGACCATTGCTGCATATGACCAATAACATTGAAACAAAAAACAGTTGCCCCCACCCAACCTCACTACGTCCAAAGCGAGGCAGAACCATAACCAAAAGAAGAATTTGAAGTACCAATTGACTTTACAGTTAAATGAAGAACCCCAAGAAGGGTACCTCCGTAAGTACAAGAACAATCCCAAAGGTATACACCATGAGGGGTGGCAACACCATGTAAGTCGGCCAGCAAACTGAAATGTTACAGAAAAATAATGAACATTATCCCCATTCAGTGGTCCACTAATGCAAAAGAGTATTTCAAAGAGCATCAGTCCGTAGCGGAGGTAGAAAATAGTTCCGCACTGGCGTCTGATCCGCTGTGTGGTGGGGAAGGACCCCCACCTCCGGACCCAGCCCGATTATTATTCTGCTTGTACATGTGGCAAAACTCTTGTGCCTCCGTGGGGGTGTCAAATATGCGGGCCCGGCCTCCGACATCCACCTTCAGCCTGGCCGGGTACAGCATGCCATACTATAAACCCAGGTTCCTTAGGGTGGCATTGACCCCATTATATTTCCGGTGAGCGTCCTGCACCATTACAGTGAAGTCGGGGTATAAGGATAGTTTAGAGCCTTGCCATATAGTGTCTCCTCGTTCCCTAGCGAGACGTAATGCTGAATCGCGTTCTCTGAAGTTCATAACTCGGGTGATGATGGGTCTGGGGGGGCAACCAGGGTTAGGCCACGGCCCCAAGGACCGGTGTGCAAGCTCTACCACAAACCCCGGGGTGAAAGACTCCCTCCCAAACAGGTCAGATAACAGAGACTCGATGAAGACGTCCATGCGGCCTGTAGCAGTGGACTCAGGGACACCTCAAATGCGAATGTTATTGCGCCTACTGCGCGCTTCGAGGTCTTCGTTCTTTATAGCTACCTCTCTGAGGATGCGTTCGAAACGCTCCAAACGTTTCAGGGACTGAGCCGTGCCATCTTCGATATCCGAAATGCGGGCCTCAGCCACGTCCAGGCGCCGGTCATGCACTTGGATTTTGGCCCCCATGTCTGCCAGGCTCTTATCTAATGCGTCGAACCGCCCGTCAAGGGCCCTGAACCCAGCCCTCATCTCTTGAAGCATAGACGTTGTAAGTGCAGGGAGGTCGTCTTGATGTTCTGTACCCTGCGCGTTGACCGCCATGTTAGAGCCGTCTTCCGAGGGCCTGTCAGTGAGTTTCTCAAATGGTAGGGTCTTCTGTTTGGGGTCTTTGCAGCCCATGCCTCGGAGCCACTGCAGAGTAGCAGCCACGGAAAAGCCGGCGCAACAAGGGCCTATGCAAATATCAGAATGTACCTCCAGGGTGCCAATCGACCGCGTGCCACGGAGTGTGAGGACCCATACAGCAAACGGTGCAGTCAGGGACCGACCCAGGGGAGACAAAAATGGGATGGCGCGATGTGCATAGATCCAATGTCTTAAGCAGCACTAGTCACAGGGTCCGATGTCTCCCTTAGGCCTTGCTGCCGCCGGCACAAGCCAGGGTAAAGCCCTCCTCCAGTGAGGCCCCAAGTCGTTGCTTTTAGTGTTTTCCCTGCAGGCCAGCGCCTTACACACCAATGTTAGGCGGGGCTGGACACAACAACCAGATTACGGAGATTGCAGGAATTCAGCAGAGGGACGCAGTAGGTTAGATGCAGCAGTTGGGCCAAACGTACGTACAGAGTGTGGGCCCAGATGTAGGTGCCAGCGCTGGTTTGGCCCCTCAGTGAATCGCAACCTCCGCAGTCGATTGCAGGCCACCCGCCGTCCCAGAAATCAGTGGAATGCCCCGGTACCGCAGCTGCAGTGTAGGCGGGCAGCAGGGAGCAGGGACCACGCCACTGGGTGGGCGGTCACGGCGATCTGAGGGCCGGCACCGGCGCGCGCCCCCCCTTATTATCTGCGTCCCCCCGCCATTGGTCGGGAGCCGTTCAGGAACACAGCGGGCCCTGTCCCCGCCGTGGTCTCAGCAAAATGGCGGGCACTGGTGCAGGGGAGCGGGCGCATTCAGTCTCAGCCGCGCCCTGCTCCAATCTGTGGCGTCTCAGGGGGGGGAGCCACCGCCGCGGCCACGCCACCGGCCCTACCACCAACTCAGCGGGCCCCCACTCCCCGCGATCACCTCCGCTCGGCTCCTCACCGCTCCGCCCGCTGGTGTCTGCAGGGCCTCGGTACGCTGCACAACGTCTCCCCGTGCTCCGCCTCTTCAGTGGCGATATCTCGGCGATGGCAGGATCATAAGTTCGCGGAGGCAGCTTGCAGGAGTCAGGGCGCTCTCAGCGATCTAGCGCTGTCGAATATAGGACCATAGCCTCCAGTTTCGCCGGGGATAATGTAGGATTTGCTGGGCCGGACCACGGAGCTTCAACAGCAAGCGGCCATCTTGGTCGCTTGCGTGGCCACCAAGACTGTTTATATTTAACATTCCTATCAGTACAACACCATTTTCATATAATCTCCCCCGCCCTCCCCCCACACCTTTCCCTCTCCTGATAGGAAGAGAAGCAGGGGATTGCGTTCCACCTTTAGTAAAACATGTCCCCCAAGACTTTCCTCAATGGTTCCTAGACAGAGCAGAACTGCTGACACTGAGCATTTTACGAGGAGGCAAATAAGCCTTCCTGAGGAGGGCTTTGACATTCAGAGACCCCGTCAGGTGAAGGCTGTTCACCAGATCCCCGACAGTGTACCAAAGACCAACCTTCAGCACCTCCTGACAAGCTTCAACACCTCCTGACAAAGGAATAGAGACCCTACTCCCGCTTGTTAGTTCACACATACCACATTGCGCTCTTATTGTCGATCAAGATTCGTATGGACTGGTTGCGAATGGAAGGAAGGCCTTGAGATCATTTCAAGTTCCCTTAGCTTTAACAGGTTTATTTGAAGAACCTGCTCTTCTGTAGACCAGAGGCCCCTGTTCTCCAGATCCTCCAGATGGGATCCCCACCTAAGAGTTAACGCAGCCTTCTCTCCCATGGCTACTTCTGGAGAAGGACATAAGGGCATCCCTCAGAGAAGATTCCCCTCATTCCCCGCCAGACCACTTCTGCAGCAGTGTTCTGGAAGACCACCATGGTGTCTGACATAACTACCCCCTCCATGCTGGAACCACTGCTTGCAGAGTCTCCACTGCAGAGCCAACACGCATGCGTGACCAGGATAATACAGTAAGCTAGCAGAGCTAGGAGGCTCAAGACCATCAGGACTGTAACTCCAGTGCTTTTCAAAAGGATGGAACCATTGCCTGGATGTCTTGAATCCTCTGAGGAGAAGGAAGGGTGTTGATGGTAGTAATGTGCAAAACTGCCCCTATGAACAGGAGACACATTAAGGGCACCAGGTGATATTAGGGCATGTAGATTGAAAATCCCAGGTCGAATAGCAGAGGTGCCATCGACTGCAGATGGCACATCATGATCTCTGATGACTTTACTTTGATCCACCAGTCGTCCAGGTACAGGAATACAAAGATCCTTGACTGTCTGAGATGTGCGGTAGCCACCATCATTACCTTGGTGGAGACCGGAGGTGCTGACTTCAGTTTGAACATAAGTATCATGAATTGATAAGGGGTTGAACCCACCACCAACTGCAGGTACTTTGAGGCGACTCCAGGGTCGAAACATGAAAGTATGTGTCCTGCTTATCTAATGACACATACCAGTCTCCCTCTTTCAATGCCAACAGGACCTGAGGTAGGGATCAGCATCTTGAATTGTTTCTACCTTAGAAAAAGTTTTTAGAATCCTGAGGTCTGGGTTGGACACAGCCTGCTATTCTTTTTGAGAGCAAGGAAATATTGTGAGTAGCAATTATGCCACACCAATGAGTGAAAGGATGTAAGTTATGAAGGAGGAGGCCCCTATTGGGAAGTTAATCTACAAATTTGGCGAAGAAAAGCTGCTGAACATGGCATTAATGATAGCTACCGGGTCTGAGAAGAAACTCTGGGTACAGCGACGTGGACACCGAAGGCTGCTTGAACTGGACTTGTTTGGCAGCTTGTCCAAGGGATAATCCGCTAGTGGTGCCGCTTCAGAAGGCTCCAGGGGCACAAAGTTGTGGGGGTGGGAGGGCACCCGGGTGATTTGCCTCATGAGGAGCACTTTTTATGCTACTTATGTATCTTTTGCCTGCTCAGAGTGCAAAGTCATCACAGGCCAGCACCATAAAAAGTTTTCCATTTTTCCCTCTCCTTAATTGTGCTAATGTGAACACTGAGGGAGGACTCGCATGACTTGGAATCCATGGTCCGACCCCAGGCACCACAGGCCAATAGAGTGATCGTTGAAGATCAACATCAGTCTCTCGTAGTCTCTACAGGGCTTGAAACCCGAACGCTTCGAGGGTGATATCCTAGCACTGACCAAGTGCTGAATTGTAAAAAGTTACAGAGTGTGAACTCTGGATCTCTCTCGAAAATGAAGAAATAAGGAAACCGACGTCGTTGTCCCTAGTGGGTGCTATATGGCTTTGGTGAAGGCACTGGCTCTCAGTCAGCTTCCCCATACCAGTGCCAGGAAGCTTTGAAGTTTCTGCATTCAGTCTGACTGATGCTTTGGATTTTTCAACAGGTGTGGAATCTGCAGGTAGAATTATCATTCAGAAAGTGTACAAAGCTTCCTTCAATGTTTCTTACTCACCAAAAAGACGTTGCTTCTTTGTATGTTTGTTTTGAACTCAGAAGCAAATATTCAAAGTTGAGCTTGCCATGGCATTCAGCCTGTGAATTTAGTGTCTTTCATGTCCATTTTCAACAGGAATGCTGCTATTTATGACAGGAAAAGAAGAAATCTGCTTTATCTGAAATGAAACTGCCATGTAGGTGTTCTCGGTCTCAAAATTGACACTGAATTTATTGTGCTTTGTTTTCAAAACCTTTCCAATATGTGTTTTTACACAACATTAATCAAACTTAATCTACTAAATTGTGGTTTCAAATTAGTCTGCTGGCTTGAGAATTGGTAGCTAGCCTGTAGGAAAGATACTATGAAAGAACCATGGGAAACAAGACTGTCACGCCACCAATTCGACATACTCTGATCTCAGTGTACGGTTTTACAGCTTTTGTGGTGACCCGCCTTAGCTCTGCCTACCTGCAAGTCCAGTGCTAAATATCAGCAACTAGGATGACAGGACTTCATTGGCAAGTCATCGGTAGGCAACGGCTCAGAGAAACAAAGGAAGGTCTGTGATTCGAGGGAACATATGATGAAATTGAACAGAAGCTGAATGGTCTCCTTATCCTCAATGTCCCCTTTAGACTTCCCAAGTGTGAATCTGAGCTTGAGGGTGTGAGTTTTGTGCTCATTGATTGAAACTTGGGCTTTGGCAGTGCCATCAGAGGGCTGGGGTGCGTGGAAGCTCCTGTCTCAGGGTTTGTGTATTTTTTATGTATTCACAAACCATATGGTCTGCAAAATTATCAGCCGGGCCATAGAGGATTTGACGTACGTAACATACTCTCAGATTGCAATAAATATATATATATATACATATATATGTATATATATATATATATATACATATATATATTCACTGAAAAAACCACAGGTTTCAGGGACGTTATAGTTAGTTGGACATTT